>OX421230.1:696863-1323727 GCA_949125135.1 Alcis repandata | reverse complement strand
GCATCAAAAAAAATTCTTCATACAAACTTCAATACTCCGTTTCACCCCTTTAGGGGTTGATTTTTAAAAAATGTTGAAATAGGTGTCAATTATTTTTTTAACTTTAGTATATTCGCAAAGTTTGATAATCGTAGCATAAAGAAAAAAAAATTTTTCATACAAACTTAAACACCCCTTTTCACCCCTTTAGGGGTTGAATTGGGCAAATTCCTTTCTTAGTGTGCGTCCGCTTTTTGGTATAAAACTTTTGTCCAAATTTGACGTTTGTAGCTTAAGCGGTTTAGGCTGTGCGTTGATCTGTTAATGTTGATGCGATGATTCAACACTCTGTTTAACCCTTTCAGGGGTGGATTTTCAAAAAATAATGAAACAGGTATCTAATATTTTTTTTAGCTTATTACAATAGCAAAGTTAAATAATCGAAGTATTAGGAAAAAAATATTTTTATACAAACTTCAACACTCCGTTTAACCCTTTTAGGGGTTGATTTTCAGAAAACAAAAAAATAAGTGTCAATTATTTTTTTTAGCTTAGTATATCTGCAAAGTTTCGTAGCCACAGTATCAAAAAAAAAATCTCCATACAAACTTCAATACTCCGTTTCACCCCTTTAGGGGTTGATTTTCAAAAAACAAAAAAATAAGTGTCAATTATTTTCTTAAGCTTAGTATATTTGCAAAGTTTCATAACCACAGCATTAAAAAAAAAATCTTCATACAAACTTTATTGCTCCGTTTCACCCCTTTAGGGGTTGATTTTTAAAAAATGTTGAAATAGGTGTCAATTATTTTTTTAACTTTAGTATATTCGCAAAGTTTGATAATCGTAGCATAAAGAAAAAAAAATTTTTCATACAAACTTAAACACCCCTTTTCACCCCTTTAGGGGTTGAATTGGGCAAATTCCTTTCTTAGTGTGCGTCCGCTTTTTGGTATAAAACTTTTGTCCAAATTTCACGTTTGTAGCTTAAGCGGTTTAGGCTGTGTGTTGATCTGTTAATGTTGATGCGTTGATTCAACACTCTGTTTAACCCTTTCAGGGGTGGATTTTCAAAAAATAATGAAACAGGTATCTAATATTTTTTTTAGCTTATTACAATAGCAAAGTTAAATAATCGAAGTATTAGGAAAAAAATAATTTTATACAAACTTCAACACTCCGTTTAACCCCTTTAGGGGTTGATTTTCAGAAAACAAAAAAATAAGTGTCAATTATTTTTTTTAGCTTAGTATATCTGCAAAGTTTCGTAGCCACAGTATCAAAAAAAAAATCTCCATACAAACTTCAATACTCCGTTTCACCCCTTTAGGGGTTGATTTTCAAAAAACAAAAAAATAAGTGTCAATTATTTTCTTAAGCTTAGTATATTTGCAAAGTTTCATAACCACAGCATTAAAAAAAAAATCTTCATACAAACTTTATTGCTCCGTTTCACCCCTTTAGGGGTTGATTTTTAAAAAATGTTGAAATAGGTGTCAATTATTTTTTTAACTTTAGTATATTCGCAAAGTTTGATAATCGTAGCATAAAGAAAAAAAATTTTTTCATACAAACTTAAACACCCCTTTTCACCCTTTTAAGGGTTGAATTGGGCAAATTCCTTTCTTAGTGTGCGTCCGCTTTTTGATATAAAACTTTTGTCCAAATTTCACGTTTGTAGCTTAAGCGGTTTAGGCTGTGCGTTGATCTGTCAGTCAGTCACGACCTTCACTTTTATATATATTGATGATACCTACTTCAACGAGTCGAGAAGAACGATCTAACTTCATTAGTATACATAGTAAGTGACTTTTGCAGTTAATGACTTCTTGCTTAGTAGCTGACGATTTACACGTTTTTAGTTACCTCCGTAACATTCGTTGTTAATAACCATGGGAGGATCAAATGAAGGGCTGCGAGGATGAGGGTGATACGTCACGCAGCGACCTCCCCAGTCCGCGGGCCTCGACTCCGGGATTAAGTATTTAACAAGGGACCCCTTAATGCGACACTGGATCAAAACAAGTTTAGTGCAGACAGGTGGTTTTAACATTAAGCAGCGGTCTCTGAATATTATTTTCTCGGATTAAAGTATCTTATTCCACTTTATTAATTTGTAATGAGTAACTTAGAGAGTTCTGTTTGTTTATGATCGGTCTTGTTAATTCAAATAGTTTCGCAGAAAAGTAATTTTACTAGTAATTGTATGAGGTATCGCGTGTTTTTTAAAGTGACTTTGTAGTTCAAGAAATCCAATTTTCTATTGCTACATCCAATTTTCTTCTTAGTAATATTTATTCAATTTATCTGACCTGTTACTGAATTTAGTGATAACAAAATACATTGTTTTCTGTGAAACGATTTGTGAATTTTTTTTTTCCCTAGATTGCAATAATCCTTACTAATACTTAGTCTTAAACATATTTATACTAGCTTCCGCCCACGGCTTCGCCCGCGTGGACTATACCTCGGGAACCGATAATTAATTTAACCCTCCTTTTTTGAGAACATGTAAAAAGCGTCATACAATGGAAGCAGGGACCCCAAAAACCCCCAGATGCCAAAGCAGATGCTAAATCAGCCCCCTCGAATCATGTAGAAAAAATAATGGCGGCCATTTTGAATCATTTGGATTTTTGCCACAACCATCAAGTAGCCCTTGCTAACTCCTATGACATCTAGTTCGTATATTTGTAAAGTTTCAATACCGTGACGTCAAAAACAATGCTTCTCCATCCTAACTTTAACACCCTATTTCACCCCTTTAGAGGTAGAATTTCAAAAAATTCTTTATTGGTACACGTTTACTCATCAAGACAAACACACCCTCCATATTTCAAATTTCTACGGCCAGCGGTTTAGGCTGTGCGTTGTCTGTCAGTGAGTCATTACAATTCTCTCTCCGTACTATATTTACTACACCATTTCATCCCTTTAGGGGTTGTTTTTTGAAAAATAATGAAACATGTATCTATTATTTTTATAACTTAGTACATTTGCAAAGTTAAATAATCGTAGCATTGGGAAAAAAATATTTGTATACAAACTTCAATACTCCATTTCAGTCCTTTAGGGGTTGATTTTCAAAAACAAAAATATACTTAGGTGTCTATTATTTTTTTTAGCTTAGTAAATTTGCAAAGTTAAATAATAGTAGCATTAAGAAAAAAATATTTCCATACAAACTTTAATACCTCGTTTCACCCCTTTAAGGGTTGATTGTCCAAAAATAATGAAACAGGAATCTATTATTTTTTTATCTTAGTACATCTGCAAAATTAAATAATCGTAGCATAGGGAAAAAAATAATTTCATACAAACTTCAACACTCCATTTAACCCCTTTGGGGGTTGATTTTCAAAATCCAAAATAATAAATGTCTATTATTTCTTTTAGCTTCGTATATTGGCAAAGTTTCGTAACCACAGCATCAAAAAAAATTCTTCATACAAACTTCAATACTCCGTTTCACCCCTTTAGGGGTTGATTTTTAAAAAATGTTGAAATAGGTGTCAATTATTTTTTTAACTTTAGTATATTCGCAAAGTTTGATAATCGTAGCATAAAGAAAAAAAAATTTTTCATACAAACTTAAACACCCCTTTTCACCCCTTTAGGGGTTGAATTGGGCAAATTCCTTTCTTAGTGTGCGTCCGCTTTTTGGTATAAAACTTTTGTCCAAATTTGACGTTTGTAGCTTAAGCGGTTTAGGCTGTGCGTTGATCTGTTAATGTTGATGCGATGATTCAACACTCTGTTTAACCCTTTCAGGGGTGGATTTTCAAAAAATAATGAAACAGGTATCTAATATTTTTTTTAGCTTATTACAATAGCAAAGTTAAATAATCGAAGTATTAGGAAAAAAATATTTTTATACAAACTTCAACACTCCGTTTAACCCTTTTAGGGGTTGATTTTCAGAAAACAAAAAAATAAGTGTCAATTATTTTTTTTAGCTTAGTATATCTGCAAAGTTTCGTAGCCACAGTATCAAAAAAAAAATCTCCATACAAACTTCAATACTCCGTTTCACCCCTTTAGGGGTTGATTTTCAAAAAACAAAAAAATAAGTGTCAATTATTTTCTTAAGCTTAGTATATTTGCAAAGTTTCATAACCACAGCATTAAAAAAAAAATCTTCATACAAACTTTATTGCTCCGTTTCACCCCTTTAGGGGTTGATTTTTAAAAAATGTTGAAATAGGTGTCAATTATTTTTTTAACTTTAGTATATTCGCAAAGTTTGATAATCGTAGCATAAAGAAAAAAAAATTTTTCATACAAACTTAAACACCCCTTTTCACCCCTTTAGGGGTTGAATTGGGCAAATTCCTTTCTTAGTGTGCGTCCGCTTTTTGGTATAAAACTTTTGTCCAAATTTCACGTTTGTAGCTTAAGCGGTTTAGGCTGTGTGTTGATCTGTTAATGTTGATGCGTTGATTCAACACTCTGTTTAACCCTTTCAGGGGTGGATTTTCAAAAAATAATGAAACAGGTATCTAATATTTTTTTTAGCTTATTACAATAGCAAAGTTAAATAATCGAAGTATTAGGAAAAAAATAATTTTATACAAACTTCAACACTCCGTTTAACCCCTTTAGGGGTTGATTTTCAGAAAACAAAAAAATAAGTGTCAATTATTTTTTTTAGCTTAGTATATCTGCAAAGTTTCGTAGCCACAGTATCAAAAAAAAAATCTCCATACAAACTTCAATACTCCGTTTCACCCCTTTAGGGGTTGATTTTCAAAAAACAAAAAAATAAGTGTCAATTATTTTCTTAAGCTTAGTATATTTGCAAAGTTTCATAACCACAGCATTAAAAAAAAAATCTTCATACAAACTTTATTGCTCCGTTTCACCCCTTTAGGGGTTGATTTTTAAAAAATGTTGAAATAGGTGTCAATTATTTTTTTAACTTTAGTATATTCGCAAAGTTTGATAATCGTAGCATAAAGAAAAAAAATTTTTTCATACAAACTTAAACACCCCTTTTCACCCTTTTAAGGGTTGAATTGGGCAAATTCCTTTCTTAGTGTGCGTCCGCTTTTTGATATAAAACTTTTGTCCAAATTTCACGTTTGTAGCTTAAGCGGTTTAGGCTGTGCGTTGATCTGTCAGTCAGTCACGACCTTCACTTTTATATATATTGATGATACCTACTTCAACGAGTCGAGAAGAACGATCTAACTTCATTAGTATACATAGTAAGTGACTTTTGCAGTTAATGACTTCTTGCTTAGTAGCTGACGATTTACACGTTTTTAGTTACCTCCGTAACATTCGTTGTTAATAACCATGGGAGGATCAAATGAAGGGCTGCGAGGATGAGGGTGATACGTCACGCAGCGACCTCCCCAGTCCGCGGGCCTCGACTCCGGGATTAAGTATTTAACAAGGGACCCCTTAATGCGACACTGGATCAAAACAAGTTTAGTGCAGACAGGTGGTTTTAACATTAAGCAGCGGTCTCTGAATATTATTTTCTCGGATTAAAGTATCTTATTCCACTTTATTAATTTGTAATGAGTAACTTAGAGAGTTCTGTTTGTTTATGATCGGTCTTGTTAATTCAAATAGTTTCGCAGAAAAGTAATTTTACTAGTAATTGTATGAGGTATCGCGTGTTTTTTAAAGTGACTTTGTAGTTCAAGAAATCCAATTTTCTATTGCTACATCCAATTTTCTTCTTAGTAATATTTATTCAATTTATCTGACCTGTTACTGAATTTAGTGATAACAAAATACATTGTTTTCTGTGAAACGATTTGTGAATTTTTTTTTTCCCTAGATTGCAATAATCCTTACTAATACTTAGTCTTAAACATATTTATACTAGCTTCCGCCCACGGCTTCGCCCGCGTGGACTATACCTCGGGAACCGATAATTAATTTAACCCTCCTTTTTTGAGAACATGTAAAAAGCGTCATACAATGGAAGCAGGGACCCCAAAAACCCCCAGATGCCAAAGCAGATGCTAAATCAGCCCCCTCGAATCATGTAGAAAAAATAATGGCGGCCATTTTGAATCATTTGGATTTTTGCCACAACCATCAAGTAGCCCTTGCTAACTCCTATGACATCTAGTTCGTATATTTGTAAAGTTTCAATACCGTGACGTCAAAAACAATGCTTCTCCATCCTAACTTTAACACCCTATTTCACCCCTTTAGAGGTAGAATTTCAAAAAATTCTTTATTGGTACACGTTTACTCATCAAGACAAACACACCCTCCATATTTCAAATTTCTACGGCCAGCGGTTTAGGCTGTGCGTTGTCTGTCAGTGAGTCATTACAATTCTCTCTCCGTACTATATTTACTACACCATTTCATCCCTTTAGGGGTTGTTTTTTGAAAAATAATGAAACATGTATCTATTATTTTTATAACTTAGTACATTTGCAAAGTTAAATAATCGTAGCATTGGGAAAAAAATATTTGTATACAAACTTCAATACTCCATTTCAGCCCTTTAGGGGTTGATTTTCAAAAACAAAAATATACTTAGGTGTCTATTATTTTTTTTAGCTTAGTAAATTTGCAAAGTTAAATAATAGTAGCATTAAGAAAAAAATATTTCCATACAAACTTTAATACCTCGTTTCACCCCTTTAAGGGTTGATTGTCCAAAAATAATGAAACAGGAATCTATTATTTTTTTATCTTAGTACATCTGCAAAATTAAATAATCGTAGCATAGGGAAAAAAATAATTTCATACAAACTTCAACACTCCATTTAACCCCTTTGGGGGTTGATTTTCAAAATCCAAAATAATAAATGTCTATTATTTCTTTTAGCTTCGTATATTGGCAAAGTTTCGTAACCACAGCATCAAAAAAAATTCTTCATACAAACTTCAATACTCCGTTTCACCCCTTTAGGGGTTGATTTTTAAAAAATGTTGAAATAGGTGTCAATTATTTTTTTAACTTTAGTATATTCGCAAAGTTTGATAATCGTAGCATAAAGAAAAAAAAATTTTTCATACAAACTTAAACACCCCTTTTCACCCTTTTAGGGGTTGAATTGGGCAAATTCCTTTCTTAGTGTGCGTCCGCTTTTTGGTATAAAACTTTTGTCCAAATTTGACGTTTGTAGCTTAAGCGGTTTAGGCTGTGCGTTGATCTGTTAATGTTGATGCGATGATTCAACACTCTGTTTAACCCTTTCAGGGGTGGATTTTCAAAAAATAATGAAACAGGTATCTAATATTTTTTTTAGCTTATTACAATAGCAAAGTTAAATAATCGAAGTATTAGGAAAAAAATATTTTTATACAAACTTCAACACTCCGTTTAACCCTTTTAGGGGTTGATTTTCAGAAAACAAAAAAATAAGTGTCAATTATTTTTTTTAGCTTAGTATATCTGCAAAGTTTCGTAGCCACAGTATCAAAAAAAAAATCTCCATACAAACTTCAATACTCCGTTTCACCCCTTTAGGGGTTGATTTTCAAAAAACAAAAAAATAAGTGTCAATTATTTTCTTAAGCTTAGTATATTTGCAAAGTTTCATAACCACAGCATTAAAAAAAAAATCTTCATACAAACTTTATTGCTCCGTTTCACCCCTTTAGGGGTTGATTTTTAAAAAATGTTGAAATAGGTGTCAATTATTTTTTTAACTTTAGTATATTCGCAAAGTTTGATAATCGTAGCATAAAGAAAAAAAAATTTTTCATACAAACTTAAACACCCCTTTTCACCCCTTTAGGGGTTGAATTGGGCAAATTCCTTTCTTAGTGTGCGTCCGCTTTTTGGTATAAAACTTTTGTCCAAATTTCACGTTTGTAGCTTAAGCGGTTTAGGCTGTGTGTTGATCTGTTAATGTTGATGCGTTGATTCAACACTCTGTTTAACCCTTTCAGGGGTGGATTTTCAAAAAATAATGAAACAGGTATCTAATATTTTTTTTAGCTTATTACAATAGCAAAGTTAAATAATCGAAGTATTAGGAAAAAAATAATTTTATACAAACTTCAACACTCCGTTTAACCCCTTTAGGGGTTGATTTTCAGAAAACAAAAAAATAAGTGTCAATTATTTTTTTTAGCTTAGTATATCTGCAAAGTTTCGTAGCCACAGTATCAAAAAAAAAATCTCCATACAAACTTCAATACTCCGTTTCACCCCTTTAGGGGTTGATTTTCAAAAAACAAAAAAATAAGTGTCAATTATTTTCTTAAGCTTAGTATATTTGCAAAGTTTCATAACCACAGCATTAAAAAAAAAATCTTCATACAAACTTTATTGCTCCGTTTCACCCCTTTAGGGGTTGATTTTTAAAAAATGTTGAAATAGGTGTCAATTATTTTTTTAACTTTAGTATATTCGCAAAGTTTGATAATCGTAGCATAAAGAAAAAAAATTTTTTCATACAAACTTAAACACCCCTTTTCACCCTTTTAAGGGTTGAATTGGGCAAATTCCTTTCTTAGTGTGCGTCCGCTTTTTGATATAAAACTTTTGTCCAAATTTCACGTTTGTAGCTTAAGCGGTTTAGGCTGTGCGTTGATCTGTCAGTCAGTCACGACCTTCACTTTTATATATATTGATGATACCTACTTCAACGAGTCGAGAAGAACGATCTAACTTCATTAGTATACATAGTAAGTGACTTTTGCAGTTAATGACTTCTTGCTTAGTAGCTGACGATTTACACGTTTTTAGTTACCTCCGTAACATTCGTTGTTAATAACCATGGGAGGATCAAATGAAGGGCTGCGAGGATGAGGGTGATACGTCACGCAGCGACCTCCCCAGTCCGCGGGCCTCGACTCCGGGATTAAGTATTTAACAAGGGACCCCTTAATGCGACACTGGATCAAAACAAGTTTAGTGCAGACAGGTGGTTTTAACATTAAGCAGCGGTCTCTGAATATTATTTTCTCGGATTAAAGTATCTTATTCCACTTTATTAATTTGTAATGAGTAACTTAGAGAGTTCTGTTTGTTTATGATCGGTCTTGTTAATTCAAATAGTTTCGCAGAAAAGTAATTTTACTAGTAATTGTATGAGGTATCGCGTGTTTTTTAAAGTGACTTTGTAGTTCAAGAAATCCAATTTTCTATTGCTACATCCAATTTTCTTCTTAGTAATATTTATTCAATTTATCTGACCTGTTACTGAATTTAGTGATAACAAAATACATTGTTTTCTGTGAAACGATTTGTGAATTTTTTTTTTCCCTAGATTGCAATAATCCTTACTAATACTTAGTCTTAAACATATTTATACTAGCTTCCGCCCACGGCTTCGCCCGCGTGGACTATACCTCGGGAACCGATAATTAATTTAACCCTCCTTTTTTGAGAACATGTAAAAAGCGTCATACAATGGAAGCAGGGACCCCAAAAACCCCCAGATGCCAAAGCAGATGCTAAATCAGCCCCCTCGAATCATGTAGAAAAAATAATGGCGGCCATTTTGAATCATTTGGATTTTTGCCACAACCATCAAGTAGCCCTTGCTAACTCCTATGACATCTAGTTCGTATATTTGTAAAGTTTCAATACCGTGACGTCAAAAACAATGCTTCTCCATCCTAACTTTAACACCCTATTTCACCCCTTTAGAGGTAGAATTTCAAAAAATTCTTTATTGGTACACGTTTACTCATCAAGACAAACACACCCTCCATATTTCAAATTTCTACGGCCAGCGGTTTAGGCTGTGCGTTGTCTGTCAGTGAGTCATTACAATTCTCTCTCCGTACTATATTTACTACACCATTTCATCCCTTTAGGGGTTGTTTTTTGAAAAATAATGAAACATGTATCTATTATTTTTATAACTTAGTACATTTGCAAAGTTAAATAATCGTAGCATTGGGAAAAAAATATTTGTATACAAACTTCAATACTCCATTTCAGCCCTTTAGGGGTTGATTTTCAAAAACAAAAATATACTTAGGTGTCTATTATTTTTTTTAGCTTAGTAAATTTGCAAAGTTAAATAATAGTAGCATTAAGAAAAAAATATTTCCATACAAACTTTAATACCTCGTTTCACCCCTTTAAGGGTTGATTGTCCAAAAATAATGAAACAGGAATCTATTATTTTTTTATCTTAGTACATCTGCAAAATTAAATAATCGTAGCATAGGGAAAAAAATAATTTCATACAAACTTCAACACTCCATTTAACCCCTTTGGGGGTTGATTTTCAAAATCCAAAATAATAAATGTCTATTATTTCTTTTAGCTTCGTATATTGGCAAAGTTTCGTAACCACAGCATCAAAAAAAATTCTTCATACAAACTTCAATACTCCGTTTCACCCCTTTAGGGGTTGATTTTTAAAAAATGTTGAAATAGGTGTCAATTATTTTTTTAACTTTAGTATATTCGCAAAGTTTGATAATCGTAGCATAAAGAAAAAAAAATTTTTCATACAAACTTAAACACCCCTTTTCACCCTTTTAGGGGTTGAATTGGGCAAATTCCTTTCTTAGTGTGCGTCCGCTTTTTGGTATAAAACTTTTGTCCAAATTTGACGTTTGTAGCTTAAGCGGTTTAGGCTGTGCGTTGATCTGTTAATGTTGATGCGATGATTCAACACTCTGTTTAACCCTTTCAGGGGTGGATTTTCAAAAAATAATGAAACAGGTATCTAATATTTTTTTTAGCTTATTACAATAGCAAAGTTAAATAATCGAAGTATTAGGAAAAAAATATTTTTATACAAACTTCAACACTCCGTTTAACCCTTTTAGGGGTTGATTTTCAGAAAACAAAAAAATAAGTGTCAATTATTTTTTTTAGCTTAGTATATCTGCAAAGTTTCGTAGCCACAGTATCAAAAAAAAAATCTCCATACAAACTTCAATACTCCGTTTCACCCCTTTAGGGGTTGATTTTCAAAAAACAAAAAAATAAGTGTCAATTATTTTCTTAAGCTTAGTATATTTGCAAAGTTTCATAACCACAGCATTAAAAAAAAAATCTTCATACAAACTTTATTGCTCCGTTTCACCCCTTTAGGGGTTGATTTTTAAAAAATGTTGAAATAGGTGTCAATTATTTTTTTAACTTTAGTATATTCGCAAAGTTTGATAATCGTAGCATAAAGAAAAAAAAATTTTTCATACAAACTTAAACACCCCTTTTCACCCCTTTAGGGGTTGAATTGGGCAAATTCCTTTCTTAGTGTGCGTCCGCTTTTTGGTATAAAACTTTTGTCCAAATTTCACGTTTGTAGCTTAAGCGGTTTAGGCTGTGTGTTGATCTGTTAATGTTGATGCGTTGATTCAACACTCTGTTTAACCCTTTCAGGGGTGGATTTTCAAAAAATAATGAAACAGGTATCTAATATTTTTTTTAGCTTATTACAATAGCAAAGTTAAATAATCGAAGTATTAGGAAAAAAATAATTTTATACAAACTTCAACACTCCGTTTAACCCCTTTAGGGGTTGATTTTCAGAAAACAAAAAAATAAGTGTCAATTATTTTTTTTAGCTTAGTATATCTGCAAAGTTTCGTAGCCACAGTATCAAAAAAAAAATCTCCATACAAACTTCAATACTCCGTTTCACCCCTTTAGGGGTTGATTTTCAAAAAACAAAAAAATAAGTGTCAATTATTTTCTTAAGCTTAGTATATTTGCAAAGTTTCATAACCACAGCATTAAAAAAAAAATCTTCATACAAACTTTATTGCTCCGTTTCACCCCTTTAGGGGTTGATTTTTAAAAAATGTTGAAATAGGTGTCAATTATTTTTTTAACTTTAGTATATTCGCAAAGTTTGATAATCGTAGCATAAAGAAAAAAAATTTTTTCATACAAACTTAAACACCCCTTTTCACCCTTTTAAGGGTTGAATTGGGCAAATTCCTTTCTTAGTGTGCGTCCGCTTTTTGATATAAAACTTTTGTCCAAATTTCACGTTTGTAGCTTAAGCGGTTTAGGCTGTGCGTTGATCTGTCAGTCAGTCACGACCTTCACTTTTATATATATTGATGATACCTACTTCAACGAGTCGAGAAGAACGATCTAACTTCATTAGTATACATAGTAAGTGACTTTTGCAGTTAATGACTTCTTGCTTAGTAGCTGACGATTTACACGTTTTTAGTTACCTCCGTAACATTCGTTGTTAATAACCATGGGAGGATCAAATGAAGGGCTGCGAGGATGAGGGTGATACGTCACGCAGCGACCTCCCCAGTCCGCGGGCCTCGACTCCGGGATTAAGTATTTAACAAGGGACCCCTTAATGCGACACTGGATCAAAACAAGTTTAGTGCAGACAGGTGGTTTTAACATTAAGCAGCGGTCTCTGAATATTATTTTCTCGGATTAAAGTATCTTATTCCACTTTATTAATTTGTAATGAGTAACTTAGAGAGTTCTGTTTGTTTATGATCGGTCTTGTTAATTCAAATAGTTTCGCAGAAAAGTAATTTTACTAGTAATTGTATGAGGTATCGCGTGTTTTTTAAAGTGACTTTGTAGTTCAAGAAATCCAATTTTCTATTGCTACATCCAATTTTCTTCTTAGTAATATTTATTCAATTTATCTGACCTGTTACTGAATTTAGTGATAACAAAATACATTGTTTTCTGTGAAACGATTTGTGAATTTTTTTTTTCCCTAGATTGCAATAATCCTTACTAATACTTAGTCTTAAACATATTTATACTAGCTTCCGCCCACGGCTTCGCCCGCGTGGACTATACCTCGGGAACCGATAATTAATTTAACCCTCCTTTTTTGAGAACATGTAAAAAGCGTCATACAATGGAAGCAGGGACCCCAAAAACCCCCAGATGCCAAAGCAGATGCTAAATCAGCCCCCTCGAATCATGTAGAAAAAATAATGGCGGCCATTTTGAATCATTTGGATTTTTGCCACAACCATCAAGTAGCCCTTGCTAACTCCTATGACATCTAGTTCGTATATTTGTAAAGTTTCAATACCGTGACGTCAAAAACAATGCTTCTCCATCCTAACTTTAACACCCTATTTCACCCCTTTAGAGGTAGAATTTCAAAAAATTCTTTATTGGTACACGTTTACTCATCAAGACAAACACACCCTCCATATTTCAAATTTCTACGGCCAGCGGTTTAGGCTGTGCGTTGTCTGTCAGTGAGTCATTACAATTCTCTCTCCGTACTATATTTACTACACCATTTCATCCCTTTAGGGGTTGTTTTTTGAAAAATAATGAAACATGTATCTATTATTTTTATAACTTAGTACATTTGCAAAGTTAAATAATCGTAGCATTGGGAAAAAAATATTTGTATACAAACTTCAATACTCCATTTCAGTCCTTTAGGGGTTGATTTTCAAAAACAAAAATATACTTAGGTGTCTATTATTTTTTTTAGCTTAGTAAATTTGCAAAGTTAAATAATAGTAGCATTAAGAAAAAAATATTTCCATACAAACTTTAATACCTCGTTTCACCCCTTTAAGGGTTGATTGTCCAAAAATAATGAAACAGGAATCTATTATTTTTTTATCTTAGTACATCTGCAAAATTAAATAATCGTAGCATAGGGAAAAAAATAATTTCATACAAACTTCAACACTCCATTTAACCCCTTTGGGGGTTGATTTTCAAAATCCAAAATAATAAATGTCTATTATTTCTTTTAGCTTCGTATATTGGCAAAGTTTCGTAACCACAGCATCAAAAAAAATTCTTCATACAAACTTCAATACTCCGTTTCACCCCTTTAGGGGTTGATTTTTAAAAAATGTTGAAATAGGTGTCAATTATTTTTTTAACTTTAGTATATTCGCAAAGTTTGATAATCGTAGCATAAAGAAAAAAAAATTTTTCATACAAACTTAAACACCCCTTTTCACCCCTTTAGGGGTTGAATTGGGCAAATTCCTTTCTTAGTGTGCGTCCGCTTTTTGGTATAAAACTTTTGTCCAAATTTGACGTTTGTAGCTTAAGCGGTTTAGGCTGTGCGTTGATCTGTTAATGTTGATGCGATGATTCAACACTCTGTTTAACCCTTTCAGGGGTGGATTTTCAAAAAATAATGAAACAGGTATCTAATATTTTTTTTAGCTTATTACAATAGCAAAGTTAAATAATCGAAGTATTAGGAAAAAAATATTTTTATACAAACTTCAACACTCCGTTTAACCCTTTTAGGGGTTGATTTTCAGAAAACAAAAAAATAAGTGTCAATTATTTTTTTTAGCTTAGTATATCTGCAAAGTTTCGTAGCCACAGTATCAAAAAAAAAATCTCCATACAAACTTCAATACTCCGTTTCACCCCTTTAGGGGTTGATTTTCAAAAAACAAAAAAATAAGTGTCAATTATTTTCTTAAGCTTAGTATATTTGCAAAGTTTCATAACCACAGCATTAAAAAAAAAATCTTCATACAAACTTTATTGCTCCGTTTCACCCCTTTAGGGGTTGATTTTTAAAAAATGTTGAAATAGGTGTCAATTATTTTTTTAACTTTAGTATATTCGCAAAGTTTGATAATCGTAGCATAAAGAAAAAAAAATTTTTCATACAAACTTAAACACCCCTTTTCACCCCTTTAGGGGTTGAATTGGGCAAATTCCTTTCTTAGTGTGCGTCCGCTTTTTGGTATAAAACTTTTGTCCAAATTTCACGTTTGTAGCTTAAGCGGTTTAGGCTGTGTGTTGATCTGTTAATGTTGATGCGTTGATTCAACACTCTGTTTAACCCTTTCAGGGGTGGATTTTCAAAAAATAATGAAACAGGTATCTAATATTTTTTTTAGCTTATTACAATAGCAAAGTTAAATAATCGAAGTATTAGGAAAAAAATAATTTTATACAAACTTCAACACTCCGTTTAACCCCTTTAGGGGTTGATTTTCAGAAAACAAAAAAATAAGTGTCAATTATTTTTTTTAGCTTAGTATATCTGCAAAGTTTCGTAGCCACAGTATCAAAAAAAAAATCTCCATACAAACTTCAATACTCCGTTTCACCCCTTTAGGGGTTGATTTTCAAAAAACAAAAAAATAAGTGTCAATTATTTTCTTAAGCTTAGTATATTTGCAAAGTTTCATAACCACAGCATTAAAAAAAAAATCTTCATACAAACTTTATTGCTCCGTTTCACCCCTTTAGGGGTTGATTTTTAAAAAATGTTGAAATAGGTGTCAATTATTTTTTTAACTTTAGTATATTCGCAAAGTTTGATAATCGTAGCATAAAGAAAAAAAATTTTTTCATACAAACTTAAACACCCCTTTTCACCCTTTTAAGGGTTGAATTGGGCAAATTCCTTTCTTAGTGTGCGTCCGCTTTTTGATATAAAACTTTTGTCCAAATTTCACGTTTGTAGCTTAAGCGGTTTAGGCTGTGCGTTGATCTGTCAGTCAGTCACGACCTTCACTTTTATATATATTGATTATAAAATTAAACGCAAAAGTGAGAAACGTTTTCACTGCTCAAGCAATGTTGTCAGGAGTACAGAAAAGAACATACTTCATTTTCATCATCATCATCATCAGCTTTTTATCACCACGCGGTTGAAACCACCACCCAGCTAGTTGCAGTGAAATTTCAGGGCAAATGGGAGATTAAACAACTTATATCTCAGGGTGACGAGCGCAGTGCTGTGCCACGCAGGGGCTTGAATTCTGCGAGTTCAAAATTCTGGGTGGCGCAGACCTGTTATGGGCAAACGTGACGTTTAACATCAGGCGAGCGATTTGCTCGTCTCATCACTCAATTACATAAAAAAACCTATATGTGACAAGCATCACTCATACACGATCCAAAGAAAGGCCGCTTTTGCCTTCAGATTGAAGGCCACAGCTCCAACTTGTTCCCTCGTGAATACACCGCTTTACCATTCAAGATTTACTACTTTTGTCCTTGAGCTGCTAAGAACAACTAAACATAATATTCTCTCTTAGTGCCACTAGCACTTTATTATGCTGCGAGCACTTAGAAAACTACGCTACGAGGTCCGTTGTACATAGGTTTACTCAGCGCCAAGGACGTAGCACTAAACCGGTTTGAAAGAACAAAATTTAACCTTCTTCTTTAACAACCATCGTTAAAAGTGTATATCATCATCATCCACACCTCTACAGTCTTCTTTTTCACTGGTCTTTTCTCTTCGACTGGATTTCAGGTTTAGGCTTCTTTCGTAACCGAGGTAGAAAGACGGCGACATGTGTCAATCGAATCTTAAGTCCAACTCGTGATTTTTAACTATGCGTTCGACCCATCTTGCCGCTGAACGACCAACGCTCCGCTTACCTTGCCTCGTCCACTCTGTCACTGCATTATTTAATGCCTTGAAAGTCTTAATTCAGCTTAAACTTCTGATACTAGGGCGTTTCACTCAGATACAAACTTGATAAACTAAGACCCTTCGTACACAACGCTACGCAAATCTTTGATACCCACCGATTTTTGCTCTTTAAGCGACTAACGCAATACAAATTCATATAAGTCCGTATACAGGCACGCGTCGCTGACATTTTGTTCATTTTGCTACCAGATATTCGCGATATGTTTAAAAAATTAGTGTCGATTTGCGTAGCGCTGTGTATGGAGGACCTTAGAACCACGTTCACTACAATTATCCACACAAACATCCTACCTAACAAGCTAACAGCCGTCTAGAGTTCTCAAAGACTAAAGGTGTAACAACTAAGTCTGTTAAGCCCTGTGATATCGGAAAACAAGGATATTGCCCCGGAAATGAGGCCCCAGAGGCCCGCAAATGGGCCTCCGGGGGCCCGTGTAACGAACTCTCCCGGTTAAAGGAGACCTTAATTGACTTAGGTGCCGTATGGGAACGAGTTAAGTAACGGAGGTGAGCCTAAACAGGATTTGCTGGAAATTCTAGCAGTTTCTTAGAAGTAGGTATGTTTTAACTCCTGATGTAAACAAAGGGGTGCTATCAGCTTAACATGTGTATCTGTGTATCGGTTTTCTATTTGCATGTCAGTGAGCTTGGAAGCTCCTAAAGCGGCTCAAGTGATTATAATTCAGTATTTTTGTTTGAAATGTGACTTGATCGATAGTGTTCTTAGCTAAAATTCAAGAAAATCTACATAGTTGTTTGAAGAATATCATTTTGTCAAGGATTCGATACTTTTTAAATTTAAAATTTCAGCAGAAAACTGTGTTGTCAAAATTACCTGTAATCGTAGTTTATTTTCGGTAATTCGTTTAAGAATTATTCGTACTATTAGGGAAAGTTAATTACATGCGTAACTAGTGGTTTTTTTTTGTAACTGTTCCAAAATTTAGATACATAGATAGATAAACTCTCTGTTGATAATTTTTCCTTCTTCTATTTTTCTTTTAACTGCTTCTAAAAAGAATATCAGCTGTGTAAATACTGCTAGTCTTGTAGTAGGTATAAGTTCCAAGCACTCCAGCTCGCGGTCCGCGGCGACTCCCAGCATATTGTATTCGACTTTATTGCCCCGTCTCGGGACTGCTTCTATCTCAAATATTTACTGAACGTACTTACTATCTGCCGTGCCCCGTGCCGTCCCGAACATTGTCCTGCGGGGTTTGTTATTAGATTACAGTTTGCAACTATCTAATGCTGTATTGTTTTCCAAGAATTACATATTGATATTGTTGGTCACCCTCGAGCAGATTGCTCTTTGTGATAAGGCCGCCAGTTGTTGCACTAACTTTAAGTGTTATTATCCTTTTATCTGTATTTTTGGTGTGAACAATAAAGACCTTTACCTAACTATGGAGAATGAATGTGGTAGAAAAGAGATGCAATCGTTTCTAGAATCTTTTTTTTTTTTTTTATGATATCGAGAGACGAGACGAGCAAATCGCTCGCCTGATGTTAAACGTCACGTTTGCCCATAAACAGGTCTGTGCCACCAAGAATTTTGAATTCTTAGAATTCAAGACCTTGCGCGGCACAGCACTGCGCTCGTCACCCTGAGATATAAGTTGTTTAATCTCTTATTTGCCCTGTAATTTCCCCTCAAACCCCCCTGTAATCTACCCTCAATTTGATTAATACGTTTATGTGTCATGATCAGTTATCAATTGTGTTTATAATGTCAGAAGTCACTGGTTCATGTAATAGAGTATTAATTCCGAACATACCAACAACGCATTATGAAAACTGAGAACGGTAATTTTAAATGTAAGTTATTTTATAAACTTGATACAACGGTACAACAAATGAGAGTAACTATTATGATAATACAACTCAATGTTGCCAACTTAAAAATATAGAAAAAAAAGCGTAAAAATAAAATGTCTGATCAAAAAGTACTTGTAAGCGTCCTGCATGTGTATACACTTTAACCTCCAGCAAGGTAAGGTCATTAACCGATTTCAACCTCTAACATTTATTTGACCATTTACAAATCCCAGTGTAGCCACAATTTCATAACGACTGGCCACCAGCGGACTCTTAATTCTCAGTTAATTAACTTATTTCACCTGAGCGTCCTGCGGGAGTCCCAAATCAACACAATGGCAATGTAAACAGGCCAGTGCGAAAGCTCGCGCCGCGGTCGGAATGTTGGTTTACACGGAAAAACATGCGGCTTTCGTATTTATTTAATTAAATAAGTAATTTTTTGGCCTGATTTATTTTAAATTACAATTATGGTAAGCAATTTGTGTTTACTATCTTTTAAAGAGCGAAACAAACTGAATTACTAAACGAATGGAAACACAAAATTGTATCTAATTTCTGGTTGGAAAAACACAGTTTTTCTTTCTATCTTTTAGGAAGATAAACAAGAATCATAGCCATTTTTAGCAAGTTTAAAGCTACAAGTTATTCCCAAATACCGAATTAACGTCAGGTGCTATAAAATGGTTTATAAGTTGTATTGTTCCTCTCTCAACCCGTTTTAGTCTCATTTGTAAGCTACTTCTTTCGATGCCTTGTAAGTAAAAAAATCCTCCGCAAAACTGGCCACGCTTTATGGTCTATAGATTTTCGTAGAGTTAAGATAAACCAAAAACTGTAAAATCTAACAACCTCTACCTTACCATTACCTTTACCATAACTTAGAATATCGTAATTTAGAACCGGGACTTGTAAATGATGCCTATCTATAATATGAACTTTCTCATGATAAAGAAAGGTGGCGCCTCAAAATCGGAAGCCAGCACAGTTCGGGTCGCTACACTACAAACTTAGTTAGTTAGGTACTGAATTCAAGTTACTTAGTTAGGTCGCTAAATATTGACACTCCAATTTCCATTTTTTTCGATTTGCTCGTCTCGTCACCCAATTATATAAAAAAAAAAAATATATAAATAAAAAAATTCCATACGTATGAAAGCGCAAGTTGAAGTGTTTGCGAGCACAGTTCCCGGGCTAGTCGGGACACCAATAACTGTTTCCACTTACACCAAACTCCAAATAAAGCACACTTGTTTTGCTAAAATTTATTCCCACCTAGGGACGGATCCGTACAGAAAAACACGAACTGTAACGTAGAAGAATCTAGTGCTTCATAAATCAAAAGTAATTTTTGTGAGCTCTAGAGAAATGAAGTTGCGGGGAATAGGACTCTTTATTCCTTCCTTTGGGCTAACGAATGGATGCGTTAAGTACTCGCGTATTTCACGCGCTATTGTGTCTGTTCAAGGAATGTAAAATAATCAATTGGATTCGGGGGAATGGTCATGTGTGGGAAAAGAATACGAGAGCATTGTTATCAGACTGTTGAAAAAAGAGCGTTTTCGATTTAATAACGATTTCATGTAAAGGTTTTGAATCTCAAGTATGTGACACTTACCATCTGACCAGCAAGTTGCTCGTCTCATCACTAAATTGCGTAAAGTATTAAGTAAGCAGGCAGGTATTTCTCTGGTGGCTTGAATAAGTTGACTGGTTGTAAAAAGTGAGGTGTCGTAAAATTTTACTCGACGTTCAAAATATCATGGGCAATTACAATCATTGTATTTTAGTTTTTATACATTACTAGCTGACTCGACAGACGTTGTCCTGGCAAAAGCCATTGCGTCAATTCTATGTCAAATGTCAAAAGTTACATTAAAAAAGTTTACATTGTCCAAAGCGCTAAAGTTAAATTATGGTTTAAGTATTTTTAAATTTTCTAATTTTTGATGTTTTTTTTACTATAAATTGAGATGTGAGCTATCCTATCTCCTAAGTTAGATCGAACTGCACCCGGTGTGCAAATTTGATTGAAATCGGTTAAGTAGTTTAGGAGTCTATAGCGGACAAACAACGTGACACGTAATTTATATATATTAAGATTAAGATTACCTAGTTGTTTAAACCATGTTCTTAAAAGTCGTTTACGACATGTATGATTAATAAAGCAATACCTGTGTATTGGATCCAGCTCAACTACTAAAAAATATTAACTCCGAGCGAAATTGTGAAACTGCAAATATTCTCCTAAAGGCGACATATTGGATTCTTTCCGGAAATTCTCGCTTTACCTGACAAATTTCATCATCGATATTAATATCCGAGCTGTACCGTAATATCGTTTATCCTGTTATACCAGAAAGCGGTACAGTAATAATATATGCGTGGAATAGGATTATTTCTTTGTAATCATCATCATCATCATCAGATGTCGAGAACTGGACTGTGTTAATTAGAACCTATTGCCAAGACAAACTCGATTTGGATTTTAAGGTAATTGATGTTTAAAAAGATAATTTTAACTGATATGAAACAAAGCAACTCGCTGTGGTTTTTTAAATCATTTATTTTTTAAACAGGGTTTTGATTATAATTATGTCCATTAAACATAAAAATAAAATTAAAAAACAGGTGAACCGCGAGGCGCTGCTAGTTAATAACAAAGGTCAGAAGTGTTTCAAACGATGACAACATATTTTGATAGACACTTATACCTAGGTATATAATAATATAACAAAATATACATTTGTGTTCGGAAAAAATATCACGAAGAAGTCTAAGTGTCCGTAATACCAATTTTATAACCCTTTTCGCGTGATCATGCCAAAATACTGGCATAAAATTCGCTCGTGCTCTTAAATTTGATTAGCTGTGAGTTTAATTGAGTAGGCGATAAACTACACCAAACAGTATATGATCCATTAATTCTACAGAACCCGATATTGAAGCGGGTCATAACCATAGTGACAGAGCCATCAATAGTGGCTTTCATTAGTTCCACATTTCATCGCGGCACTATGGCGGCGCAGCTGGGCGGAACGAGTCGATCCTCGCCAATCGTCGTGTCACTCGATTATGGATTCCTGGTACCAAATTGCACCATAAATGAAATTATGACTGACTACTGACAATTTCCTATTTTTTTATCCCAGGACTGTGATCTCGCGTAATTCACAGCACAATCTAAGCGACTTTTGTATTATGACTTAAAAATTGTATTTACACTTACA
Organism: Alcis repandata; assembly: GCA_949125135.1. Classification (NCBI taxonomy): domain Eukaryota; kingdom Metazoa; phylum Arthropoda; class Insecta; order Lepidoptera; family Geometridae; genus Alcis; species Alcis repandata. The sequence continues at coordinate 1,302,414 of OX421230.1, read as the reverse complement.
AAATTTCGTAAAGATCGGTTTAGCCGAAAACTAATAAAAATAATACAAGCACATATTCAAGTGACAATTTGTAGACTTTAAAGTTCGAGTTGACCAAGCGAAGCAAAGGTAGCGTTTATTGACCTTGGAAAAAAGGTATGAAACAGCAGATTTATTTGTGTAAATTTTCAAAATTCTTACAACAAATTTTGCTTGAATCTATTCCATAGAAGCCACCTGAAAAAAGTCTTCAGTGTTTTAGAGTTGGACCCTGTTTATACCAATTAAACTAATTAGTGCAATCAAGTTGAACTGAAGATAAGATTGATCGTGTAATAGAAGGCCTTAAAATAGCTTTAAAAAGCCGTGTACAGACGTGAGCTCGCTCTCACACAGTTAGTCACTTCCTCCACACTTTACACCCGTTTAGCCTTCAAGCAATATCCTGAGCATGGTATCCATGCATATTTGAACGTATGAGCGCCGCGGATATCGCGTAACTTAGTTCAGGAGCCGTGTTAATAGTAATGGAGGTAACTTGGCTCGTGTCAGGTTTTTTTTCAACGTTAGGCCTGTGTTTAACTGTCTTCTCGCCTGATGGTGAGCAATGATGCGAAGAAGCAAACTTGCCAAGAATACACCAATTCACTCGCGACTTTAAGTAATTTAAACACGTAACTAAGGGCCTAACTTTTATAAGCACTGCTTAAAGAGACTTTAACAGGCTTTAAGACGTAAAGAGTCACTTCCAAAAACAAGATAGAATTTTACGCAGTAATTAAGTTTAAGCAGTATTTAATGCTACCATCGTTTAGGTGTAGTGTAGACTTAAAGTACTTACATAAAGACTTAGACCACCTTTTATACCTTTGCCTTTTTTCTCTCTATCTCTGTATTCATATTTTCTTTTTGTAGCGTCAATAAAGCGTTATTATATTGTCGCTTTGCTTCTCGTATTCGTAATTCTACTAAAATATTTAACGAACCCAAAACAAAACGATTGTTTACCGTAAAGAAGACATTGCACATTTCCGATTCGCTCTACACACCCATCCGAACCGGTATAAGTACCACATTGAATCCCAATGCAGATTTTATCTGCGTTACAAGCATTCTGGTCACGCCCCACGTCGAACAGGCGAAATCTGTGAATGCAGAATCGAGAAAAATGTCCACCATCTCCCGACCTACCCGAGGATCGTACATTAACGATTCAGCAGCTTTAAATAGAATCGAAAACGTGCCAAGTCCCTCTCAATGTGGCCCGGTGCTAGGTGTCATATTATATTAATGCAGAGCCTCTATTACGGAAGTTTTCGATCCGAAAGCGATATCAAGTTGCTGTCACGGGTTACGCTCGCTCAACTCGGGGCGTGTCTATGGGTTTAAGTCTTTGATATTAAATTTTGGTGGATCTTGTAATTGAAGTGGCGGATATGAAACATGGTTCGATTTAAACTTTATTTTGAACTTACTATGATACTTAATACTAGGATAGAACCCTATCAAGATACGCTAAGATAAGGTTAACTCAGTAAGGTTATGGAATAAGTTATGTAGTCAACTTCGTATCGTGCAGAATAACAAATATATTTTCAGCCCTAATTAATCACACATCTATTTAATCTAACTTTAATAACAGCATTCTAAGTCGTAAAAGTTGTTTCTTGGTAACGAACTGATCGTTTCGATCTCATTCTAGCTGGATATTCAAATACGTTCAGAATAGGGCCATTACATCACGGAGGTAGTGCGGTATGTTAGCAATAAATTTAAAAATGTATACTAGTTCCGCTACACCCATTTGCATGAACCCGCCTTCACTGATGTACTGCTTAGATTTTTATTTACTAAAGGAATTATTTACCTTACCTTGGCCTGTTTCTTCACGGCTATATAGGCTGAAGAGATCTTGATAAAGTTTGACAAGGAAATATGCAAGTAAGTATGTAACGAAGCATACTGTAACTCGTTGGGAATTTTTCTTTCCATCGAGTTATATTGTTACTTTTTGGGAGTCTGGCATCATGAAGCTAGAAATTTTTTTTTATCGATACCGAAAATTGCAAATAAACCCGCAATACTTGTCACGTATAACACGTAACACGTTTTCAATGTAAGCGGCGAACCCGCGTAGCAAGCATCGTAGCACGTGCTACAATGCTACGAATGAGATGACTTAGTTTGCTATTCAACTACGTAGCACGCCTAATTGCCTAGTCTTAGTTTAAAAATAACAAGATTTTAAAGAAAACAATTTTCGAGGCATGGCACCAACTCTGAAATCGATGTCTTTTCATAGACAAATGTCAATGAGACTCCACATAATGTATAAAGCTGGGCTTTGAAATGATAGATAGAAAGATAAACTTTTTTCCGGTTTCTGTTGATTATTGTCGGCCGGGAATCGAACCTAGAACCTCCTTTAGAAGACACCCTTCAACTAAGCCTCCCGGTCGTCAGATGCAGCTATTACAAGCACTCTTCTAAGAAGCGCCTGTATGGAACAAGTGTTCCTACAAGAGAGGCATTGTGTTGTTCCCAAGATGTATTGATTCCTTTTGTTGCGCCGCCAGTATTTCATTTTTATTGATATTACTAGCTGTTACGCTCTACACGTGATCCAGAAAGAGCGGCGTTCTGAATTTATTGTCCTTATAGTACTACTAAAGATGTAGATCGATTTGAAAGAAATAATTTAAAATATTGTTTAAAGTACTATCTGCCACCCGGCGGTTTCACACGCAGTTTATTTTTTTATACAAATATTTCAAGATCAAAATTAGCGAAACCGGTCCAGTCGTTCTCGAGTTATAGCCAGCCAAACGAACAGCGATTCATTTTTATACCTTATACCATTATACCTTTATAAGAAAGAAGAAGAAGAAGATTCAAAGAAATTTTGCAATTCTTTTTATTTTGCAAGTCAATGTAGAATCCAACCTTTTTATTTTTTGGAAAATTTGGAAAAGTCTCAGGGGTCGATAGATAACTATATAATCATAACATACTCGAAGACCTCTTAAAATACGATACTGTATACTAATCCTATATCTTCACTTCCAACCACTTTCGTTGGTATAATTCCATGTTATTTCATCCAAGTGGTAAAATTTACTCATTTACCACTTAGTAATTTGTACATGTGCCGTCTAACATTACTCTGGTAACCCAAAACCAAGTAAAACCCGGCTTAATAGAGTACAGTTTCAGACGCTAAAGTAGAGACAGACTAGTAAACAGGTTTAATTTTTCAGGGCCACAAACGTGTCAGGGAGCTTTGTTTAGTTATTTTCTCTCACAGATAAGCTTATAAAGAAAGATGGAGCACTGCGTTAGATTTAGGTGAAGAATTTCTCTACTTTTGAGCATACGTACACAAGCTCTGCAGTGCCGCAAAAAGGGGAGTATACAGGGTTATAGTAATCATCATTATGAACAACTTTTACTGTGGAACCAAATCAGAAATCGCAAAAAAAAATTGATTCATTGACAGTTTTTGGTGGAGCAGCTGTTCTTTTTGCGATTTTAGGGTTGGTTTTATAGTAAGTGGTTCATAATGATGAGCACTACGCGTCATTTTCGGCTTAGCATACCTTATAACCTGTATGATACGTCAAAGTGTGCGTCTTGTGTACGTACGCGCAAAAGTAGAGTTCTTGGCTGCAACCAAATCTAACGCAGTGCTCCATCTTTCTCTTTAAGTTTATCTTAGTTTTCTCTCGGGCCGGTTTACAACGCTCGCTTGGTTATAAAACATTTTCTCTTTCACTGTCTGTTTGAATACTTACTGACGGCTTAGCCCGAAGAACAAATTCTACGTACCTACAGGGCTTGGCCACACGATGCGCTGCGACAACGCGCGGCTCCTTTGCGTCAAAGGCAGCAGCCACACTGTACGGGATCGCTACAGTTGCTTGAAACAAAATGTTGTAAGGTTTAAGAACTTTATTATCACGAAGACAATTTAACGTCACTTATGTGATAACATGGATTAACAAATAAATTTTTTGCGTTCGTCGTCGCACTTAAAACACATTTTACCCACTTCACGCATTTCTTTTCTCATGTTGTTACAACAACTTATTATCCATAATATATCGAGCTAATTGTTTCTTAAATACGTGAAATGAGTTAACATTTTTTATAGATGAGGATAGTTTGTTGTAAAGCCGTGCTCCTTCATTCGTAAGCATTGTTTTGCCGTAGTTTGTGCGATGCTTCGGTAAAACGAGATAGCTAGCTCGCCGAGTTCGGTGATTCAAGACATGTTTACGTTTGGTGAACGTTAGGTTAGTGTGGATGTTCCTATTTAGAACTTTTCTAACAAAAATGCAAATATTATATTTATATAGTTTTTTTAAATTCATTATTTTAGTTTCTTTGTAAATTTGTTTTGTTGGTGTCAAAAAGTGATAATTAAATAGCGTTTTGATAATTTTGTTTTGTAACCGTTGAAGTTTATTTAATCTTGTGTTTGCAGCACATCCCCAAATTTCAATCAGGTATGATAGATGCGGTTTTACTAAGGCATTGTAAATCGTGAATCGTAATTTATGTGGAATGCATTTGGAACTGTTACGAAGTGCACCACGGAGTGCTACTAATTTACTTTTTATGTGGTCTATCTGAAAATTCCAAGTTAACTGCGAGTCCATGTGAAGGCCAAGGTATTTTTCATGAGTTTTTTGTTGGAGGGGTATATTATTAATATTCAAAGGGGGATGCGAGGGTATTGGTTTATTCTTAGATTTAAATAGAAGGTAGCAAGTTTTGGAGACATTAATAGTTAGTAAGTTGTATTGGAACCAATCAAATAGGGTGTTTAAGTCGTCTTGAGCTTGTGAGATTAAATTTTCGATGGACGGACCAAAATAAAACAAACAGGTGTCATCCGCATAAAGAGTAATGTGACCATTAAGACCCAAATCGTGTATATTATTAACATAGAAAACAAACAGCAGAGGACCCACAATTGAGCCTTGAGGGACCCCACACGTTATGGGCAGTGCATTACTTTGAGAGCTATTGCCAGTCTTAACTATCTGTGATCTATTTGTAAGATACGATTCACACATTTGCAATGCCTTATCGATCAAACCGATGGATTCTAATTTCTCTAAAGCTAGTTTATGACTTACAGTATCAAATGCTTTCTTAAGATCAATAAAGACGCCCAAAACTATATTCTTTTTATCAATATTTTGTTTAATTTTAGTAACGAGATCAATAGTAGCTGTTAGTGTATTACTTTTAGGCCTAAAACCATATTGCCGTTCGGAGATGAAATTTATAGAGTTTAGGTATATTTATCTAATCTAGTATGTAAAATTTTCTCAAGAATTTTTGATAGCACTGGTAGTACCGAGATAGGCCGGTAATTTCCTGGATCTGTCTTTGACCCTGATTTATAGATAGGAGTGACTTTCGCTAATTTTAACGTATCCGGAAAACTACCATCATGAAGCAGTTTATTAAAACATTCCGATAACTTATTTGATATTAGATGTCTGATACATTTTATTGCTTTAGTACTTATTCCGTCTAGACCAACACTGCAATTTGAATCAAGTTTGTTAATTATGTCTATAATTTCCTTTTCAGTACATGGCTCAAATATCGAAATAGTAGAATTTGGAGAAGTTGAATTTGATAAGGCATGGTTATAATTGTCATGGAAGTGTTTTGGAATTTCAGCAGCTAATAGTGGCCCTATGTTTGAATAATATTCATTAAATATTTGGCAGATAAGATTAGGATCTGTTACGTCGTGAGAATCTACAATAAGTTTTGAAGGAGCACAGCTTTGTTTCATTTTATAATTTGCTAAATCATTAATTAGGTTCCACATTTTCTTTGGCTTGTTGCAGCATTTTGTAAATTCCTTATGGTAATATGCGTCTTTTGTGTCCTGAATAAGTTTAGCTACTTGTTTCCTCTTTTTGATAAATTCTTCTTTTAGTTGATTATTTTCGGGATTTTTTTTAGCTTCTGTCCATAAGACGTTTCTCTCATTAATTTCATCAATCACATTTTTGTTTATCCAGTCTTTTTGGGGCGTATTAAGGATTTTGGTTTTCTTTATTTTGCTGTTATCTATACAACGTTTTATCTGTTCTTCTAGTATTTTGTAATCACCATTTCCTTCTAATGACATTATTCTTTCTACCGACTCATACAGTTTGGTGTAGTCTATAGCTTCGTATTGAAAATAAGTCTTGGATGGAGGTTTTAATTTTTTGATTTCTAGATAAATCTGTTTGTAATCAGATAATGAAGAGTCAACTGTTATCATGTGAAAGATGTCATTTTTAAGATTAGTGCTCACGTGGTCTAGTATAGATTTTTTTGTTTTCCCTGCTCTAGTGCAGTATTTTTAAAAGTTGTCCACTTTTTATCTTTCTCTTTTTTATCTTAAGCTTCTTTTGTAATACTTTTAATTATGATTGTACTTTTAAGAATGTTTCACAAGTGGGGTGTGAAATAAAAAAACATCCTTTCCCCCAAGATGATCTAGACGGTTTTTTTTTCTGTTATTGATTTATAAAAGGCCCGCTCATTATGATTCAGTAAAAAGCAAAATATTTTTTTCAGAAAGTTTGCGTGACACGTCCAAACTTTGTTACTGACAATATCAATGTCATTTCTCGTTTTACGAGTATTATGTCAGTTTTTCAATAAAACCAATTCCACTCAGATTGTTAAAAATTGCGTTACTATGTGCTATAAAAATAAATTGACTCGTCGGGACATCCACTTGCAAACTAGATGGAGAGACAAAATGTAGCCAGCAATAAAACGAAGCAAAGCATCTACCTGGGTGCGTGGGATGAAAAAGTATCTACCTTGCAAAGTTGCCATAATTATTTTCCAAATTTCCCCAAAAGTTTTCCAAAAATTACATTAAAAAATTATCAAAGTTTAATTAATATTTTGTATTTTAATGTTTTCAATAAGTAAAAAGTAAATTAACTAATAAGACAGAAATATAACCTAACATTTATAGGTTAAGGGCACGAACATCAAGTAAGTACTTAGTTGATGATAAAAATACCATAGATTTATTGCTAGACCAACACAGCACAAGTAGGTACAAGTTTTTTCTGCCACTTGCGCCCGCTGATCTATGTACAATTCTGCACTGTATGGCTACGCAATAAAGAACCTGAATAAAAACTTGGTTTTAGTTTGAAAACAAAAAACTTGCAGTATTTTTCTTCCAAAGAGCGAGAGTTCTCCCCTATATTTTCCCCATAACCTTAAATTTACCCCAAATTCACGGACAATCTCTAACTTGGCAACACTACCTTGTTACTAAAGGTCAGTATGACATTTCAGATTGAACCCGTCGCAACTTACCCCAAAAACTTTATGCGCGATAAAACCACGAAGTGGAAAAGGTTGTAACACTTACCTCAGGTATCATGGAGTGAGAAGTTTCATTGACGAAGGTAGACTTGGGAAACAACTTGTAAATCACACCTACTAACTAGTTAGGAAATATCGGTACCTAGAGCAGACAGCTTTCGGACACATTTAATAATAGACCTTTTTACCTTTCGATATCTTTTTAAAAATAAAACAAGTGTTTTTCCATTCTATTTTTTATTCACTTAGCCTTTTGTCCTTTTCTGACATTTCAGCTGCTTTAATAAACTGAGACAATGTATGAGAATGACATTTCTTTAGTAAAATATAGAATCTCTACATAGACTAGCTGACTCGACAGACGTTGTCCTGTCAAAAGCCATTGCGTCAATTCTATGTCAAATGTCAAAAGTTACATTTAAAAAGTTTACATTGTCCAAACCGCTTTGGTTTAAGTATTTTTAAATTTTCTAATTTTTCATGTTTTTTTACTATAAATTGAGATGTGAGCTATCCTATCTCCTAAGTTAGATCGAACTGCACCCGGTGTGCAAATTTGATTGAAATCGGTTAAGTAGTTTAGGAGTCTATAGCGGACAAACAACGTGACACGTAATTTATATATATTAAGATTAAGAAAAGAAGATTATGTCATTTCCAGACATTTGTGCTAGTTTTCTATAGCGTTCACGATCATAGAATTGCAACTTAGCTATGGGTCTGGTTTGAGCAATAGACTGAATCTATATTTTCTGTGATTTAATTAAATTATTTTTATTATAATGTAATAAAATAAAGCCTTTGACCAATTAGAATAAGAGCTCATAGTTTTTATATCGCTCGTAAATTTTGGGCGAAAATTCTTCCACTGTGGGCAGGCGTAGCGCTTACCTTCAGACCGACGTCTTACTCGTTTCATCACTAAGTTAAACAAAATAGTCATCAATATAATGTTATAATTACAAACGATAAAAAAATGGAATCATCAAAAAACAGAGCGGATTTTACACAAAATTTTTCTTATACAAAGCGTTTCTTCTTGATTATTTTCAGTAATATTTTAAGTCTTTTAGCTATGTACCTTATTTCATGTAACTTTTATCGTGTTAAATATAGATCTATTCTTATTTTAAATACGCCCCTAATGTCTTTTATAAAACTTAGAAGCAAACTAATAAGTTCAAATTAACTCCTACGTCCAACAAGTCAAAATATTTAATAATTAATTTTGAAAATACTGAAACTTATTTCGACTTCTTTCGAGGTGTTAAAAACTCTGTAAATAATAAAAGATTGAGAAGAAACTTATTTCAATGCCTAATGATCTCATTATTTTTGAAGTTCCAAAAACTTATCTGAGTACAAAAGAGGCGTAAGTACCTACTTACAAAAAGTACAGTTTTTGCTTTGAAAAATTCGTGAACATTTGTAAATGCTATTCTGTTTCGTTAAAATTAAATTGAATTCTTTATTACTAGAATAATGAGAGTAAATTTTTCACAACCTAGATAAAAAACTTACATAAATAAAAATAAATTACTTACATTAGGTATAATTTAAGACACTGGTAGGTATGTACATTGTACAACGAAGGTATTTGAAGGACTGCAGAACAGAATTCCAGCTATATTTAGCCTGGAGCTATGAGCATCGAGTCTTTTGTGCTCCCGCAAAAATATAGCTTTGATATAATAACGAGATATTGTGGGGCGTACGAGGCTACCATTAAAGGACATAAAACGACTAGGGGTGTTGCGGATTTCCGGTCAAATTCCTATTTGCGGTAATAAAGGGCCGGATAGAAAGGCTATTGTCTGACCGAACTGATTTTTGACCGGCATTTTAATGTTGTGCGTGTATTGTTTACTGTTCAAAATGCTTAAATCGAGTCTTTTTATTTTTTACTTGCCGACTTCGTGCCCAGAGATTGGGGCTGTAAAATACTGCCTATAGCACTTAGGGACAGTGTACGTGGCTTTCTATTAATGACAGAATTTTTAAAAATGATCTAGTGTTTAGAAATTACCTTCTCGACTCAACTCAACGGAACCTTTAATAGTCCCACTGCTGGGGATGCTGTGCAGGATGGCGGCTTCTAACCTCGAAGACTGATAGGCCGTACCTATTCCACCACGCCGCGCCGGCTAAGTGCGGGTTGGTGAATTCACATATGCCATTAAATTTCTTCTCAAATTACTTTCTACAAATAAACATAACTGTATACTAACTTTTCCCCTTTATAATATTAGTATAGATAGATATATCTGTTCTAAGTTATTACCAATTATCATCAAATCGGTGCAACAGCTAGTTTTAAAAAGCAGCAATCACTAAGACACAAAAATGAAGACTTGTAGCACTGTTCTGGCGTTCATATTTCCACTAAAAACCTAAATTCAAAATATGGCAAAATCGTGCTCAATCCAGCTGGGTCGGAGAACACCTCTTTCGGGACAGATGGTCGGAGAGCACGTTTTCCATATTGGATGGATGGCCGAACAGCTTCTCCGGCTTAAACGGGTGGCTGGCAAACAGCTTTTCTAGCTTAGTCGGTTAGCTGGAGAACAGTTTTTCTAGCTTGGTTAGATGGCCGGAGAATACCTTTTCTAGCTAGGACGGCTAGCCGGACACTTTCTCCGCGAATCCGTCCAACCAGCACGTCTACATCCCTACAACAAACAACCTCCTCATTCAGAGCTCCCGACCCGACCCGTGAATTGCTTTCGCCCTTCTCCAGGACAAACGGTGTTCTCTACGTTATTCTACCAACCTCTCTTATAGTGGACGAATGAAACCACTAACATTAACATTTTTTACAGACACATTCAGATATCCTACTTATATTGTTAAATTAATTAATTAATTAATTAAATTGTTAAATGTCAAAGTTTGGATGTTTGGATGCTAGTATTTCAATCACACAAAAAATGAATGAAAGATTTGGGTGAAATTTAGTATGAAGATAGCTTATACGGAATACGGTTGAAAGTACGGGCCGCAACTAGTTCTCGATAAAAATAATGATGGCTCTCCCATTCAACATTGGAAATAAATTGACCATGTACAGACTTAAGGGATACTTAGGTACTTTTTTATAGTGAACTAGCTTCCGCCCACGGCTTCGCCCGCGTGGACTAAGTATACCTCGGGAACCGAAAATTTTTCCGGGATGAAATTAATTTAACCCTCTTTTTTGAGAGCATGTAAAAAGTGTCATACAATGGAAGCGGGGACCCCAAAAACCCCTGGATGCAATAAGTCAGCCCCCTCGAATCATTTTGAAAAATGGCGGCCATTTTGAATCGTTTGGATTTTCGCCACCACCATCAAGTAGCCCTTGTTAACTCCTATGATATTTAGTCAAACACCCACCCATCTTCAACCGTTTCGGAGATATAGACCCTCAAAGTTTATATGGAGGCCATGTTTTTGAGGTGACTATGTTATTTTTAATGGCTCCAAAAAGGTCCGAGGTTTTGATGACTTTTTAGTCTCAGCGCTTTGGTAAAAATGTTTTTAATTTTCGAGATAATTAGCAGTTCCACCTCGAGGATGTGACTTTTCGAAGGTTTTGGATTTTTTCCGGATGTTGTTTACCCGCCTTAAGTTTAGTACATCTGTAAAGTTTTATTGAGTTAGCATCAAAACAATTTTTTCCCCGTACTATCTTTACCACGCCATTTCACCCCCACTGGGGTTGATTTTCCAAAAATGGTGAAATAAGTGTTCGTTATTTTTTTAAGCTTCGTATATTTGTAAGGATTTCAATACCGTGGCGTCAAAAACAATGCTTCTCCATACTAACTTTAACACCCTATTTCACCCCTTTAGAGGTTGAATTTCAAAAAATCCTTTCTTGGTACACGTTTACTGATCAAGACACACACCTTCCATATTTCTAATTTCTACGACCAGCGGTTTAGTCTGTCAGTGAGTCATTACAATTCTCTCTCCGTACTATATTTACCACGCCATTTCGCCCCTTTAGGGGTTGATTTTCCAAAAATAATTAAACCGGTATCTATTATTTTTTTAGCTTAATAAATTTGCAAAGTTAAATAATCGTAGCATTAAAAAAAATATTTCCATACAAACTTTAATACCCCGTTTCACCCCTTTTAGGGTTGACTGTCCAAAAATAATGAAACAGGTATCTATTATTTTTTTTAGCTTAGTACATCTGCAAAATTAAACGATCATAGCATTGGGAAAAAATATTTTATACAAACTTCAACACTCCGTTTCACCCCTTTAGGGGTTGATTTTCAAAAAATAAAAAAATAAGTGGCTAATATTTTCTTTAGCTTAGTATATTTGCAAAGTTTCATAACCACAGCATTAAAAATAATCTTCATACAAACTTCATTGCTCCGTTTCACCCCATTAGGGGTTGATTTTTCAAAAATGATGAAATAGGTGTCAATTATTTTTTTAACGTTAGTATATTCGCAAAGTTTGATAATCGTAGCATTAAGAAAAATATTTTTTTCATACAAACTTAAACACCGCTTTTCACCCCCTTAGGGGTTGAATTGGGAAAATTCCTTTCTCAGTGTGAGTCCGCTTTTTAATATAAAACTTTTGTCCAAATTTGACGTTTGTAGCTTAAGCGGTTTAGGCTGTGCGTTGATCTGTTAATGTTGATGCGTTGATTCAACACTCTGTTTAACCCTTTCAGGGGTGGATTTTCAAAAAATAATGAAACAGGTATCTAATATTTTTTTTAGCTTATTACAATAGCAAAGTTAAATAATCGAAGTATTAGGAAAAAAATAATTTTATACAAACTTCAACACTCCGTTTAACCCCTTTAGGGGTTGATTTTCAGAAAACAAAAAAATAAGTGTCAATTATTTTTTTTAGCTTAGTATATCTGCAAAGTTTCGTAGCCACAGTATAAAAAAAAAAAACTCCATACAAACTTCAATACTCCGTTTCACCCCTTTAGGGGTTGATTTTCAAAAAACAAAAAAATAAGTGTCAATTATTTTCTTAAGCTTAGTATATTTGCAAAGTTTCATAACCACAGCATTAAAAAAAAAATCTTCATACAAACTTTATTGCTCCGTTTCACCCCTTTAGGGGTTGATTTTTAAAAAATGTTGAAATAGGTGTCAATTATTTTTTTTACTTTAGTATATTCGCAAAGTTTGATAATCGTAGCATAAAGAAAAAAATATTTTTCATACAAACTTAAACACCCCTTTTCACCCTCTTAAGGGTTGAACTGGGCAAATTCCTTTCTTAGTGTGCGTCCGCTTTTTGATATAAAACTTTTGTCCAAATTTGAAGTTTGTAGCTTAAGCGGTTTAGGCTGTGCGTTGATCTGTCAGTCAGTCACGACCTTCACTTTTATATTATATTGATTTTGATATAAAAGCTAATTATTATTTTACATTTAATATATCCCTGACTTTTGTAATCTTCAAACTGTTAATCAAATCTTGAATCTTAGCTAAGAACCTCTCAAACAACAAGAACAAAATCAAAATGAATTCAACTGTTTGAAAGCCACGATGCTACAAACAGACGCACATGCTTGACTTACTCGTAAAACACCGCATTATAAAAAGGATTTAAATGGCCAACAATGGAGCTTGTTGGTTTGCGGTTAGCATTTCGCCACAGCGGGATTAAATTTAGTTCTGTGCGAAAGCCTCGCGGTTTTTCCTGAAATCTACTCGTATTTCTGTAGTTTTCTCGAAACAAATACTTACAATGGTTTAGTGCATAATTGGCCGAGCCAAATGAAATCTGTAAAAAAAATCATTTTACAATTATTTTTGTGTATATTATATATATTATATTATATTATTTTTTTTATACATTTTTTTTTTTCTTTTTTTTTTTATGTAATTGAGTGACGAGACGAGCAAATCGCTCGCCTGATGTTAAACGTCACGTTTGCCCATAACAGGTCTGCACCACCCAGAATTTTGAACTTGCATAAATCAAGACCCTGCGTGGCACAGCACTGCGCTCGTCAACCTGAGATATAAGTTGTTTAATCTCCCATTTGCCCTGTAATTTCACTGGAAACAATGCCCTTCCAACCGGAACACAGTAATGTTTGCACATTACTGCTTGGCGGTGGAATAACTGGCAAAGGTGTGGTACTTCCCCAGGCAGGCTCTGCAAAAGAGCCCTACCACTACAAAATAATTAGCGTACGGTTGATCTAATTTTGATGAAAATTGTTCATACTAATACAATTTTTAAATTCAAATAGTTTGTCTGGGATTCAAATATAAGCTAATATTAACTCTCGACGCAAAAACGACGGGGTGTTATAAGTTTAACATGTCCTTGTGTGTATATGTGTGTGTGTCTGTCTGTGGCATCGTACCTCCCGCACGAATAAACCGATTTTGATTTGATTTGTTTTTTTTTTTGTTTAAAAGGTGAATTAGTCGGGAGCGTTCTTAGCTATGTTTGTAAAATAAGTTGGAAGTTTTTTAAATCTTATATTGAATAGTTATATTTGAGAAAAGTTCCGTATCTATACCAACTATTATGGTATTTGATGAAGTAAGATTTCTAGCACATCTTCACTTCTTGCATACTAGATCCGTTCTCTCTATTCATATCTCACCTCGAGTGGGTAAGTAGGGCAGCCAAATAAAACCAAACCTTCATAATACACGTTTATTTATCGCCATCAAGAATCCGACATCCAATGACATATTAATCACTAAACGCATAACTAACAAACACATGTATCACAGAAAATTTTGATAGTGCTCAAAATTGACCATTATTTTTACTCTGTGGACGATCAAAATTACAATTATTTTTATGCCATAGGTCGCAAACAGGCGGACCGCCTGATTGTAAGCGATCACCGTCGCCTCTGTACTGCATGAAGAATTTCAAATTCATTTATAATTCATTGACTGTTTTTGATTAAGACCCATTTATTTACATTAGGTTAAGATTAAAATAATATATGTACTCAACAAATGTATGTTAAGGTATTGTAGTCTAAGTTATGTGAAACCGTTGGTGTCAATTCTCTTGTTAAATCTTTATTTATTAAACTAAACTGAACTGAACAAAAAAAGGTTGTCCTTTTTTCACGTGTTGAAATGAAAAAAGAAGCACATAATTTTGGTTGAGAGTGTAATTTAGTTCAAAAAACAACGTACAAGAGAATTCACGCCAATAATTTTGACATTGTTCTCACAGAATTGATTTTTCAACAGAAACTATGTTAAACTAAATTTTCTAGCGTCATTTTAATTTACATCTCAGTTATATACATTTTTTTATTAGAACAAATTAGTAAATTCAAAGTTTGTTTTAACTTTTTAATTCGGAATACTAAAATAGTTTTTGCGAATAATTTTGAATTTCGATAATTGTGATTAATTTATTAAATTGCAGCATTCGAAATTTCAAATACTAAATATACCTAATAACGATAGAAATCCAGATAAATATAACAAAAACTTAAAATACTTATAACAATTTCATAAAAAACACATTCACAAAAATATGTATCCAAAAACAAACAAGGTATTATTATATTATACTTACATCTAAATTAAATATTCTAGCCTAGCATTCCATATAATATTTACAATATACACAGAATTTTATTTTATTTATATTTAATTTTGATTTTAGATAATTACTCATTTGGCACAGTAGAATTAACTAACATGTGCGTTTTCACCAAAAAAAAAACCGCTCTAAAACATTCGAACTTAAATTCGTTATAAAAAAAGTTAAATTTAAATAATAGCATCAATTCTGTTATTTACATAAATAAACGAAAAGATACTAATTCGATATCACTACAATTATCTACTTCACAAAAATTAATGGTATCTAATAACCAGTTTTGAACAAACAGAAATATTAATTTAGTTTCAGAAAATGTACGTCATTAATACGACGACAAATTGATGCGGTTTTATTAATTTTAAAGATGACATTGCTAAGATAGCAATGTTATCTTTATATGGTCTTTACAAAACTTTGCCAAAACGCCAGAAATGTTATTTTCTTAAATTAAATATTTAACATAAAAAAAAACGTTACTAAAAAAATAAACCGCATAAATAACGTAAGAAATTAATTTAAAGTGTTTTTTTTTATAATTTAATACTTAATACATTTAATTCAACAGCATTAGCTTTTCTTCGACGTGTAAATATATTTAAATTATGATTACAATTTAATTTAATTTTATATTTAGTGACATAAAACATCGAAATTCAGTGCTTGCTATTTTTACAGAATAATTGATTCATAATTACCTATAGTTATCTTCATCCATTACTTAATTATAATGCAAGATTTACGAGAATTCACCATTAACACTTTGACTGCTGAAAACACATACCTTGTGTTTTCCTATGTGCAACGCGAATGCACTACCTACACACGCCAGGCGCGTAAAACACAACGCATTTTATTATTAGCCGCAGTTTAAGCAAACGCATGTGATTATTAGCAGCAGTTAAAGTGTTAAATTGCCATAGTTTACAAAATAATGATCTAGCGAAATTATTTTTTTTTAATCTTGAAAAAATATAATGATTTTATCTGGAAAAATCCCATTTTCCAAGTTAAATCTACGTTTGACAACAAATATGCGTAGTATTTAGCGGCGTGTGATCAAAAATGAACCTTAGCTGACAAAGCACAGTTCCGAGATCTGAGTGGCAAGCAGACCTTGGAGATACCTCAATTATTTCAGAAAACGTGTCCACATTTATCGGGCATCAATGCGAACTGCATCCTATTAATATTACAGTTTGTATGTGAATGTTTGTTAACACATTTCTACGTAACAATCCAACCAATTTTGATCAAATTTGGAATGGATACAGCTTATGCCCTGGATTAACATAAGTACCACTTTTCAGTATCACCGTTTTTCATCACCGCATGGATGAAACCGCGGGGCAAAGCTAGTAATTAATATGTAATGGTCCATCTAATACTCGCTACATACTGTATTTCGACTGCTGCTACGAACACTATGAAAACTTCAAAATCACGATTTTATTTCATTGTATTAATTATACGAATACGAATATTTAATATACTTCTAGGAAAACGAATAATTCAAATAATTTAAAAATTAAATTACATTTTTTTAATCGAATAAAATTGATATTTCACATTTCAACTTACTAATTTAAGTCAATTTTTGACTTTAAATTGCTCTCCAATAATGCTCTTTTCAGTTTCGATAGGTAGTGTTCGTGGGAGCAGTCGATTTTTTGGTGTCACTCGCTGGCCGACAGACGCGCGTGAACGTTTCACGCGCGTTTGCTGAACCTGGCAGCTTGCGGTCAAAGGCAGCCATCACAAAGGACGCCACTTCCAACTCGAATGTCCGAAACCGCTCGTACAGCTTTCTGTATTCATGCCGAAACCTGAGGGCAAAGGTGCTAGCGCTTTTTGACAGCGTTTCACGTCAAATGCTCGTTAAGTTGGAATCGGACTACGACGGCCGGATTAATCTCAAAGAGGACGAGTAAATAATATTAAAAAGGGTGTTTTTACATTTGGGAAGAATACTAGCTGTGCCTGGCTGTTTCACCTGCCCGATGATGAAGATCATGATGAAAAGTAACCTATATTTTAATTGAGGGTATAAGCTATCTCTATCCATAATTTTATCAAATTCGGTGTAGTCGTTTTGGCAGGAAGGAGTAACAAACATACATACATTTGACATTTAAAACATTAGTGTAATAATAATCAAACATATTTTGTTACAATTAACATGAAAATACAATGCAATGCAAAAGTAAATCGAAATATTAAAAATTTGTCAAAACCACGTTAGTTTCCATTTTAAAATCAAATATCCCCGTTTTATAAAAACCTTTTAGAAAGTATTAAAAAGACTTAAAGAAAATTAATATATAGATACGATTTTCAGATGTCTGTGACGAAATAATCTCGATCAGATAATATTATCTAGGACATTAATCCTCTTTTAAAGGATTTAACCAATCGAGAGTAAAATAAACTATTTAATCAGTTTAATTCACTAAATGAGAATTTTGTTAATTCATAGAATAATCATCGCCAATTAATCCGTTGAACGCATAAACATTTTGCTATTGATTTTCAAACACCTACATTAGATTTGAAATTTAACCAGAAATATCCCACTAATATTATAAAAGTGAAAGTGTGTAGGAATGTTTAGTTGTCAGTTATTCAATCATGCAAAAACTGTTGCAGCTTTAGCCATATACCCTAGATTTACACATAGGCTACATTTTCCCCGGAAAAATAAACCCTTTGTGTGTTCCTTCTTGTAGGATAGCGGGTGAACCCATGGGGCAAAGCTAGTAGCCGGATAAAATTCTGTAACAAAACTTTTACCTCTCGTCCAGATAAATTCAATTTGCTCGGCTCGTCGGCTGCGGAATGTAAAAGCACTGGGATTTTTTCAGATATAGATTGAATAAATAGTGCTTTGCCCATCGGCGTAGGCTGGCCGTTGTCTTTGCTTGAATTGATGTATATACAGAATGTGGCGTAAAGTGGATAATCTTTTATTTACGGCTGGCGGACATCACGACCGTTCGGAAAAAGTCAATTTGTATTCGGCAAAAGTATCACGGGATTCGAGTTAATGGACATATTAAAGTCTAATTTTCCTCAAATTTTCAAAAATGTCCAATTTTAACTCGAAAACCGTGACTTTTTACTGAATACTAATTGTCATTTTCCGAACAGTCGTGATGTCTCCCATCCGCAGGTAAAGGATTATCCACTCTTTACGCCACAACCTGTATACGTATTGTGGGTACAAGTTTTTTTCAAAAAACCCAACTGCAAAATGTAGCCCGACATTTCAGACACAGAAGCCAATCTAACAAACGATGTTTCGCAATCCTAAACAGGTCAAGCTGTTCAGGCAGTAGATCACACAGATACATACACAAACAAACATACATTATTCTCTTTCAAGTAGTGGGATAAAAAAGTTGCCACACATTTTTCGGTAATTAATTTTACTGTGTTAAAATTTGCCAAAGGAATAATTAAGTTTGACGTTCATAATTTGGTATCCGCTTTAGTGTAATCTTTTTGATTTTGTAAAGAAATTCTCATCGGATTAACGCAATTATTCGAATTATCGCGATGTAGATATCTCAATTGTCGCGAAGACATCTCGCAGTAATCGCGTTGACATTCGCGAAAAGTTTTATCGTGACGTACGGGCGAATGGACCGCGCCATGTTGTTTCAGTCCAGTATGTCACATTTCGTTTCAGTCCAGAAAAAAAGAAAAAAATCGAGATCGACTGAGTGCTGAGTGCTGAGCTCAAAGTAGCATAATACGGGAAGTTTTTTTTGGTTTATTAAAAATTACAATCATTTTTGGGAATTTGTTTTGGCACTCAATCTCAAATATCTAAATCATAAAACTTGGCTTGGTATCTAATCTGCTAAAATGATTATGAGACATTATCACAAAGAAAATAACTAGACGCTAACTACAGCAAAGGCGAATTCCTCTCATACCAAACAATATTCACTCAAACTTAGTCTAAACATTCATCATTTTATCATGTTGAGATTTCATGCCTACCAAATATCATACAGTTACCAATAATGTCTGATTCGAAACTAAACGCATTGAATGATTTTCAATGTTTCACTTTACCAAGTAAAGTTACACACACATACATAGGTACATAGTTTGACAGATACTCAAGACATGTCGCACTGTTTTAAAAAAATAGATATGATTTTATGTTGTTTTGAGCTAACCTTGACTCTGCTTTTATTCATTTGTTTTTGGCGCACAACATACGAGTAAACTATGTGAT
This sequence comes from Alcis repandata, assembly GCA_949125135.1. Taxonomy (NCBI): domain Eukaryota; kingdom Metazoa; phylum Arthropoda; class Insecta; order Lepidoptera; family Geometridae; genus Alcis; species Alcis repandata. Next base: position 1,283,258 of record OX421230.1, on the reverse strand, counting down.
TAACAATTGCATTCAACGTTTCATATCTATTAATTAATTATTAGTAAATAAAAGTCATTAAAAGGACGATCATAATAAAACTTTTTACCTCAGTGTTTCTTGCAGAATATGGAAATGAATATAAAATGTAATGGTGCGAATTTTTATGAAAACACCGGTTTATTTTATCAAGTCGTGGTTCATCATTCTTCTGAGTAAAGCCGTGGATGACATAATTCTTATATTTACCTATCTATGTGTAAGAATAAACATGAAGGCTTACCGAAAGCAATTTGATTTATATTACTTCCTGTTTTACATTTTAAGGTACAGTTGGTAGCAAATACCGCCTTCTCTCGTAACTTTACTGCTCTATAATTTTTTTAACTTTTTCTTCAAAAAATTATAAGATTGATCACAATTATTTTAAAATTAAATAAATAGAATTGTACAAACTAGTATTTCTATAATTATAAAAATTAAAAAACCTTCATTGTTTAGTCCAAATTTTAACGTTAACTTAGCTTACATACTCGCTATATCACTCAAGGCACTGTACTTATAAAATATGTGTACCACCAGGTAGATAGCTGTCATCAGTCCATTCCTTTCCTTCATTGAGCAGCCTGAGAACAAAAACATATAATTAATTAAATAGCAAAAAAAATGTACAGTCCGGCAAGTATAACTTGGCGCGGCTGTGCGCCACTGTGTACTTTTATAACTGCTTCTCTTGTACCACTTTTTATCACTTTAGGCATGATGATAGCACAGTAGCAAATATAATAGTAGCAAAAATATTCGCAACGATGTTTACTATGAACTCGGAAGTGTCAAAGTGAATTTTCAAGATTGCCGATTTAGTTCCTCAAATCGCCACCGCCAACTTAAACTTGTGGCACTGTACTGTTTGCTCTGGATGTAAGAGTTAGTTCGTATTCTGAACTGAGTGGAATCGGTCCCCTAGAAATGACAGATATCTAAATATGATCTGTCAACGGGTTATATGGTCTGTTTTGTTTCATTTTCATCTAAACCAACTCATAGCAAAGCTGCTCCAATGTGTAGTAGAAAAAGTTCCGGTTTTAATCCCATACCTACTATTTGTTGAATACTAGTTGTTCCTATTATTAACTACGTAGTTATGTAAAATACCTACGTCATATTATGACAAAATAGTAGTGGCACATATCAGAGTTCATACATCTCGACATCGCGATGAATCTGACTGTCACCGCAATGTATGATTTACAATTAAACATCTAGCGACGATTTGGCTAAATCACGATAATCCAAACGTTGGCGTCGTTGCGATGAGTGGGTCCTATCAATAGAGGCTTAACTTTGCACTTCAAAGTTTCAAAACTAAGCACTGGCCTTGCTTAGATCTACTAATGTTATTTAGTGATGTTTTTTGTGTTTTCTATTGTTGTTTTTTTTTTCCTTGTTTCGTAGACTTACGAGTAGGTATGTAGTGTATTTAAAACAATATGTGCCAAGACTTTTGTTCTCTTAGTAAAATATCACTTAATTTTTGTACAACACAAAAATTAATTACGTAGAACTTATTTCTTTTGTGGTAGGACCTCGCCTGGATAGGACCTTACACCATCATTTATTCTGTGGTAGCACTAACTAATGACCACAGTGTAAGTTTATATGTAAGACTACTCTCTCATGCTCACTGCACACGCGCTGCATCACCGTACTACTTTTCATTCAGAAAGCTCAACGTTCTCAATGAAAAATAGTCGGCGCAAACTATGCAATATACTCTTACTTCGCCATATTCCTGCCATATGTCGGCTCTTGGAATGCCTTTGTCATCCGCCGGGTCGATAGCAGGGCTCAGTTCCGCGAACAAGGAAGGGCACAGTAAAGCCTGACAAATGGGAGTTACATGGTCAGGCAATGCTAATCAGTTTCCAGAAAAGATTGTGTTACTTGGTACATACTCGTAGATACAGCAGCGTTCAGACGTTGGAGATGGCCTTTGTTGACAGAGAAGATATTTTGATATTACTCGGCTGCGGTGCGGATTTCCTATATCCTAGTAAAATTATAAAATTAATGTGAAAGTGTGTATGTTTTTGTTTATATGTTTGAACTCTATCATGGTGCTTGACATTATGGTTTTATGATTAAACGAGAGATGTATCTTTCCTGATGCTCAGAGTATTTGAGAACAGTTTGATATTGCTCCTGCATTTTTTTAAAGATGGTTTTAGTGTTTTTTTTTTTTTCGTAATTTATTTAGTTAATTTTTCATATTGTTGAGTTTGTGTTTATAAAATTACAGAACGATGTGGTCATTGAGGGACAAACGTTTAAATATATATATTTTTTTTAATTTCCTTTAAAACAACATTTAAGGTGAACTTACAAGCGACGATGTGGTTGAAAATAAAACATACTGACTTAGAAGATACCTATTCACTCTGACGTGGATCGCACATCCTTGAAGTACTCTTATAATTTTAAAACCTCATCACCTATTATTCCCGTTCCCAAAGTTCTGAGACTTTAGTTTGACACTTCCACGACACAGTAAATTAGTGGAATCAGACTCCACTCATCGCAGTATTTACTCCCGAGTTTCGAAACTAGCGCGCAAGTCGCATCACTATAAGCTTCACTAAATGTGGATAGGGCTGCCACGTTTAAGTGCATTACATTTTTCTTAGAACATTTTAGGGACTTTGCCAGTGGAAAAAATCTCGTTTATATTTTTGTTTGATATGGAGCGACAGATCTCACATCGAAAGGTGCTCTGTGCGTTTCCTTCTTGCCATCTCTTACCAAAGCCAACCCAGCTCAATAAGACCATTTCAACGTATTTTCCTACGAACAAACTATTTTAGTCTCACTGCTGAACAACAGTAGATTTCCTCTAAAAATAAAACCGATCTCACTGCAAGCTAATCTTTGACCGCTCCAGATAAGTCACTCGAAACTCGAAAACTTGTTCAATTTCCAGCGTTTGACAGCCCTATCGCCGAGTGGTTTAATTGGTCGAACTCAAATAGTTCGACGAGGACTCGAGATTGAGACTTGGAAGCAGATTACCTAATAGTTCTAACAAACTTGGGGTTCTTTGAATCAGACGAGTGAAGGGTTAACGGATTACAGTTTAGGCCACGCTGAACCCTGGTCTCAGACAGACGTTAAAGTCCCGTATGTGCACTTGAGCCCTGGATTTGCGGAGCGGAATCGAAAAGCTTTATTGAAAGGGATCATAAAATGCTGAGTTTCATACAAATTCAACTGCCAATAAAAAATTACCTATGTCACTATTAATTTAATATCGGTTTAAATTCATTTGTTCGCATCCATTAATTATTCCATGAAATATGGGTAATGGGACTCATGCGTAAATAATAAGTTCTGATCCAACTTTTAAAATTATAAGTTTACTAGCGGCCCGTCCCGGCTTCGCACGGGTAGACACTATAAATTGAGATGTGAGCTATCCTATCTGTTAAGTTAGATCGAACTGCACACGGTGTGCAAATTTGATTGAAATCGGTTAAGTAGTTTAGGAGTCTATAGCGGACAAACAACGTGACACGTAATTTATATATATTAAGATAAAAATAAATTGTAAGTTTAAATGTTTGTTACTCAATCACGCAAAAATAACAGAACGAAGTTTGACAAACAGATAAGTTTATAATCTGGATTAACACATAGACAACTTTATACAAATTTTGATCCCGGGGCATTATTTTTCTTTTTAAGGCAGTAATTGAAACCGCCGGTCGCAGCTAGAAATACGATAAAAAGCTCTATTTTATCAGTAGATTATGCAAGAATGGTGTTTTGATATTATTTAGAGAGAAAAACGAAAAATTAAATGAATAGATTCAACACAACTGTAACAGAAAGTATTGTCGGATAGACTCAGATTCAGGCTTTTGACATAAATACATATATGATTCCCTTTGAATACTTCGACCAGCCTACCTAGTCCCAACATACATATTATATAATATATACCTGTATCCCCACATACGTATTGACAAAATATTCCAGCACAACCGTTAGTGTTCCTACAACTATTCAAGTAATGTCTGTTTTTGTTGCTTTACCACAACTTAATTCCGACTGGGTTGAGTAAACCCGAGCAAGTAACGGTAGGTAGTCGAGCAAAAAGAGGTGAGTTCACAACTTAGTTGTTAAGGGTACTTGTTGGGCAGGATTAGGAGCTAAAGTGAACACTAATCCTAACTTGGCCACCTGTCCGGTGAGCAAGTTCGTCAAATGGTTACAGAAAGGAGCGCAGGTCGTGTTGACATCTGTAACAAGCCTACAAAGTTCCTGCACGTGGTGGCGCCTGCTTTTGGTCTGGTCCCCTATGGAACAGACGTAACAGATACTTTTAGGCGCAATTCAGAACTCCAAACCCTCCCATCCCTTTCTCCTCCTTCCAATCAGCGTGGTGGCGTGGTGGTCAGGTCACTGCGGGCCTTACATCTACGGATGTATGGTTGGGGGGATGACCACCCACGTATTTTGTGCTGTGCGTGGGGGGCCCGTAGGTTGGATGCAACAAACCTGGTGGCTGAGTGATTGGTTGGTCTTTCACAACACTCCACTTTGGTGTGAATTTCAACCGAAACGGGAGGATATGGACTAGCCATACATATTCATTCAGCACAGGTGGCAGTCTTCCACTCCACCGGGCGAGAGGGGGGGTTTTAAGGGGCCTGCAGTCGGCGTCGTTCGCGGACCACGTTATGATTGGCGGGGATCTGGGAGCGGCGTCCGCCTCGTGGGTTCCTGATTCCGCCCTTCTATATCCGCTTAGTAACCCTGGTGTTGTAACCCAACATCCCCAATGGTGCGGGCTCCGTGGAGGGTGGGGATCTAAGCGGATGAACTACTACTACTAAAAGTATGGATGTTACTCTAAAACAATCGCAAACCCCCAGTGGGGAGGCGGTGAAGTACCTAGAGGCTTCAATCGAGGCTGAAGAGGGAAACACTGCTGCCTGGAAGGTCGTAAGACCCAAGGGTAAAAAAGGGGCAAGGAATGCGGGGAAGCGGCCTACAGCTGCAACCTCAAGTTCCAACACCCCAGCTCCCGTGGTGGCTCACGTCCCGGGGAGATTAAGCAAGAAACAAAAACGCAAGCTGAGTCGTCAGCATCAAGCGCAGACGCGCCGGGAAACGGGTTCGGGCGGACCACAGCCAACGGCTGTGGCCCCTCCAATGAATAGACCGGGACCTAGCGCATACTGCCATGAGCGACGATCCGGCCAAAATGAGCCTGTTGCCGAGCCGCATGCCCCGCCAGCACCAACCGCAGTCTCGACTGTGGCGAATGCTGGGACCGATGGTTGCAGAGGCAAAGCCACGGGCTCAAAAAACAAAAACAGACCCAACCGCAAAAAGCGTGCTGAGACAGCCGTTGTGAAGTCGGCGCAAGCCTCGGCACACGGTGAGCCCAGCAAACGCCTGCGGTTGGACGACACGACATCGCCGAGAGGCGACCATAAAAAAGTGAGGCTGGACAACTCACGACGTGCCCAAACCAGCTACGCGGGGATCGTGATGAGCGAGCTCTGCGTAGCGGTGACGAGGGACGACAATGCCCAGTTAAGCGAGGAACAGGTCGCCTTAGTGAAGAAGTTCCTCCAGCGCAAGATATTGGAGGGTATTAAAGACCCTGCAATCGCCTACTCACCCAGTTTCAACGGCAAACCCGTCTCTGCAGACGGAGTGTTGAAGCTGTGGTGTGAGGATGAGCGCTCACTAAGGTGGCTGACCGAAGCAATAGACTCCATGCCAAACATGAAGGGCACCAAATTTGTGGTGAGGAAGCAGGGTGAATTGACCCGAAGGGTGCGAGCGGCCCTGTTTCTTCCAGAGTGTGAAAACACCCTGGAGGATACCAACCTTGTTCTGGATCACCAGAACAAGTGGGCCCTCGTGAACACCTGGACGGTCTTCACCCACACGCTCCGGAAGGATGGGACCATGTTCCTAACTCTGGGTATCCCGGAGAGCGTGGTCCCGGCTCTTCTGGAGCGTGGTCGCAGACTATCCCACAATTTGGGAAAGGTCTACGTCCGTTTCTATGGAACGGACGGGTCCCTTTCGGATGAACCCCCCCGAAAGGGAGTCCCTACCTCGGCGGAAGGAACGGAGACCGTCCCTCCAGTGCCCACGCACTCGTCCCCAAAACCAGTGACATCTGATGTCGCGGTGGTGGGGATGAGTGTGGACCCGGAGCCCCAGGGGAGTGGCACGAACGAGGTAGAAGAGCTCGTAAAAGAGCTGAAGCAGTTGGTAGGGGATAAGCCTGATGATGGCGACCCCAACCAACTGTAAAATTATACAAGCCAACCTCCAGCACAGCCTCACTGCTACGGCTAACCTACGCAGAGTGCTGGAGGCCCCATACAATGAGGAGACCGTCGCCCTGATCCAGGAGCCGTGGATCAGGGGTGGGCGTGTATGCGGTCTCAAAACGCCATATGGTAAGTTGATTTTAAACAGCACATGTGATAGCCCGCGGGCATGTATTTATGTACCGCGCAACATCTCTGCAGTGCCCCTCACAGAATTCTGCTCTAGGGATCTGGCCACTGTCAGACTCCAGAACACCGGGGTCGACGGGGGGATGACGATCATCGCGTCGGCGTACATGCCAGCCGACGAGGAGATCCCTCCGACACACATGGTGGACTTGGTGAAATACTGTGAGCAAAACAACTTTAAACTAATTATCTCAACAGATACTAACGCGCATCACCCTTTATGGGGTATGCCAGTAGCCAACAACAGGGGAGAGGAACTGGTAAACTACCTTTTCACAACAGATCTCTCCATAGTAAACAGAGGAACGGAACCTACTTTTGTCACCAGTAGATGCCGAACTATAATAGACCTCACACTGGCAACAGGTAACTGTATAGAGACTATAAGAAACTGGCGTGTGTCGGACGAGTCCTCATGCTCCGACCATAGATGGGTGCGCTACGAACTGCGAATGACCACCACACCGCCTGTACCTACACGCAACCCTCGGCGAACGGATAAGGTAAAATTTTGTGACTATCTAGAGCAACACCTTAACACCGACGCTACGGTGGCATCAATAAACAATACAACCGACATAGAAAAAGCGGTCGTACAACTAACCAATAGTCTCACCAGAAGCTTTCAAGAGGCCTGTCCTCTATCCACTCCCAACAAAAGAGGAAGGCAGGGATGGAGCAGAGACCTGGAGAGTCTAAAAACAAAGGTACGTAAACTATTTAACAGAGCTATGAACACTTACAACGACGAGGACTGGAGCAATTATCACACTGCCCGCGCAAAATATAAAAAGCGGATACGATCCAGGAACCGCAAGTCGTGGAGAAGGTTCAGCTCAAGCATAGAGTCAAACACACAAGCCAATAGGATCAGGAAAATTCTCGCGGCCGATCCTAACCGAGAAATCGGATCACTGAGGCTACCAGACAACACCTACACAAAAACAGACACTGAAACCAACTGTCTTCTTCTACAAACCCACTTTCCAGAATGCCAGATCGCTGACGCCACCACTTGGGAGGTCAACGATGAAGCTTCATCCTCAGCTGACGACTGGTGGATCGCAAGAAAGGTGGTCACTAGGGAGAGGATAAAGTGGGCAATAAACACTTTCCAACCCTTCAAATCAGCGGGCCTCGATGGCATCTTCCCAGGCCTGCTGCAATGGGGAGCAGGGCACATAAACGGAACCCTGGACCTCATCTTCACAGCTTGCCTGGCGTTTAAGTACGTCCCACTCGCGTGGAGAGAGGTCAGAGTTCTATTTATTCCCAAACCAGGAAAGAGCGATTATACAGAACCCAAAGCATACAGGCCGATCAGTCTAACCTCTTTCTTACTCAAAACCTTAGAAAGGCTGTGTGACCGGTACATAAGAGACGACATACTGACTGTGACACCATTACACCCACAACAACACGCTTACAGTGCGGGCAAATCCACGGAATCAGCCCTGCACAAAGTGGTAAGCACTATCGAGCAGGATATCAAGAACAAGACGCTTTGCCTGGGTGCCTTCATAGACATTGAAGGGGCCTTTGACAAAACAAACTTTCGCAGCATCAAAGCAGCACTCAGAAGGCATGGTGTAAAGGCGACACTGAGTGATTGGATCATCAACATGCTGAAGCTAAGAGCGGTGAGGGTGGACACTGGAGGTACCACTAGAGCGACAGTATCCAGAGGATGCCCGCAAGGTGGTGTCCTCTCACCATTGCTCTGGAACATGGTGGTAAATGATCTAATCGCAAAGCTTAACGGACAACGCTTTCTCACGGTAGGGTACGCAGATGACCTGGCCATCCTCATCTCAGGACATTTTGCGAGCGTATCGTGTAACATCATGAACGGCGCATTACGGGTCGTAGAGAGATGGTGCACCGAATACTGATTGTCCGTGAATCCAACAAAAACACAACTGGTAATGTTTACAAACAAAAGAAACCTAGGGAGATACACACTACCTCACCTCTTCAACACACAGCTGGCCCTAACAGATGAGGTAAAGTACCTGGGTATCACGCTGGACAGCAAACTAAACTGGGCAAACCACCTCCAATGCAAAATAAACAAATCCATCATATCCTTCTGGCAATGCAGGAAGATGATAGGGAAAACATGGGGACTAACCCCGAAAATAACGTTATGGCTGTACAACACAGTGATAAGGCCCTCCTTAACCTATGGCGCCCTAGTCTGGTGGCCTAGAACTAAACAACACACAACAATAAACAAACTGAAAAAACTCCAGAGACTCGGCTGTGTAGCGGCAACCGGCTGCATGAGAACGGCCCCTACGGCAGCCCTAGAGGCATTACTCGACCTGCCACCACTGCAGCTACACATCCAACAGGAGGCCGCGGCCTCTGCTTACAGACTCCGCGCACTCAATCTCTGGGAACATAACAAGAACGCGACCCACACCACAATCATAGAGGAATGTGCAGAGGGCAACCCAGACATTCTCTCTATTTATGACAGGGTACCTAAACAACACATCTTCACTAAAATCTACAAAGTACAGCTGTACGAGGAGCCTAGTGAAGACACCAACACACAGGAGCTTAGGATATATACAGATGGCTCTAAAATGAAAACAGGTACAGGTACAGGCGCTTTCTCAGACGAGCTGAATATCCATGTAGCGTTAGCTCTAGGAACACACAGCTCCATCTTCCAAGCGGAATGTGCAGGTATCATCCAAGCAGCAACAGCAATACTAAACAGGAAGGTAACTGGCTACAATATCAGGATACTTTCAGATAGCATGGCAGTTCTTCGAGCACTGCAAAAAGTTGAGCACTCCTCGGGGCTAACAGTTCAATGTCACTGTCTACTGGAAAAGGTCAGTAAACAAAACTCACTGACCCTCCAATGGATAAAAGGACATAGTGGATCCAGAGGAAATGATGCGGCTGATGAATTGGCAAGAAGAGGCTCGGCCACGCGCCCCGTAGGACCGGAGCCAATGATACCTCTACCTTTCAGCCAAATCAGGTCATGGATTCGCGAGAGAACGCACAAACTACACCAAAAGCTTTGGGCAAGTATGGAGGATTGCAGGCAGTCGAGGGAGGCCTTCCCGTTACTAAACCGGAGAACCTCCCGAAAGCTCCTCAGCCTAAAACGGGACAAACTCCGACTTTTCGTCGGAATAGTCACCGGACATTGCCCATTAAACAAACACCTATTTACTATAGGTGTTACAGATAGCCCCCTGTGCAGAGGATGCATGGAGGCGGAAGAAACGGCCAAGCACGTGCTCATGGAGTGCGAAAGCGTGGCGTCCCAGAGAGCGAAGTTCCTGGGAAAACCGGGAACCCTGCGGGAGGCCTGCAGCGTGACACGCAAGCTGCTGGACTTCCTGGAGGACATCGGGTGGCTGGAGTAGCCGCCGTCACCCGCTCACGCAAAAAGGGCCGACGTACGGCCTAGTTGCGGAAAAGAGCCCGCTCACCAAGTACCAAGTACCAAGTAAGGGTACTTGTTTATGGACCCGGACCTCAGATTAAATAATAGTAGTAATGAACTAATGTGGAGAACTGTCGGAGTTTTCGAATAACTTTCTGTCCACTTGAAACATAGAGTTTGATCAAAGCTTTTTGAAATAGTTTTGATGGTGCCGCAACAAAGGAATTCGAAAATGTTGAAACGCGTGGATAGGGAAGATTGATAGATTTTTGATACGATTTTATGTACAAAATAGTTCAGGGAAAAACAATTAAGATATAATATCAAAATAACGACCAACATAAAACACAATGTTATATTATAAATCGCGTCCCATGTGCAAAGTTAAACAATGTAAACCACAATAAATTTTAATGTATGCATTGCCATTTGTCATCCATCATAGAACAATTCAATTCAAAATTTAATTTTCAGTTATATTAACTATATATTACCAATTTAGCTCATAAATTAAATTAAAATACACACACATTAGAATTTTACAATAAAAATACTTTTGAAAACAGTTATTAGAACATGTAAACTAAATGAAATCATTTTAACATTTTTGTTAATGAGTCTATACTGAAGCATACCTATAGCAATAATTCGTCTACTGACAATCAAATCTAGGTACTTGCGAATATGGTTGTTTTACGAATAAATCGTAAAATTATACTCAGATATAACTGTGTTTTGCTGAAAAAGTCTCCAATCCTTTCTCAAAATCATTACACACAAGAAAAGATATTCTAATTTTAACTCATTCATTGTTATTTCAACAAAATAACCAACCAACCCTCACTAGTTGAAAAGGCACCCTAAGAAGAAGAAGAGATGTTTTTTCAGTCTACAATCATCTACTGTTGAGAAAAGGCCTGTTGTTTTACACTTTTACACCACTTTCCCGATCCTGAGCAAATCTTAATTAACTAGATTCGACCCACGTTTCTGTATTTATCATTGACCCGACGAGAAAATCGATCTTAATTTATAAACGTTTCCTACCACGAGATAGGAGAGGATAGATTTTAACGAGTAAAAAGTAAAAATTCGTTGTTGAGCACAGAGAAACAGCTGCAATAAGTGAACTATAAAATCATATTTGTTTAGCGCAGTGCTGTGCCGCGCAGGGTCTTGAATTCTGCGAGTTCAAAATTCTGGGTGGCGCAGACCTGTTATGGGCAAACGTGACGTTTAACATCAGGCGAGCGATTTGCTCGTCTCGTCACTCAATTACATAAAAAAAAAATTGTGTATCAATAGTAGGTATATTATCTTTCTTTTAGTATTTTATTTCTTAGTTCAATACCTACCTTTTTGAAGTTCTTTTGAGAACTATAAGTTCGATTATTAATTTCCCGAAAATGGTTTTGAAGATTTTGTGTTTCCGAAGTTTATTTTTTTTCAAAAACTTTGCTAGGCTATTGTGATGTATATGTTTCAAAAGTATGTGAAAAACGAATTGATAACGGGGTTACGTGTTAGGGGTATAGTATTCATGTATTTGGGTTTCGAAAGATCGATAGGTAACCTACTTATACATCGAGTACCTAATTCAATTATGCTCAAAATCTTTTTCATAATACATCTCCATTGAATAATTTCCTTTTTAAAGAAACTCGCATGAATCGAATTCGAAATTAATCACGAGTTCCACGAATTTCATCTCGCGAAATTGTGTCTTTGTATTCGACTCACATATAACCTCTTTGAAAATACTTTTTGAAATGATTTTCTTTTTAGTATGCGTTGACTGAGGCCATTGGAGCGTTGTCAAAGAGTAAAGTTGCACAACTATGAACGGCAATGAACCGTTCAAAACGTTCAATTTGATGTGAACGGCAATGAACTGTGTGATTTTGACAAAAGTACTCGTACTTATTATGAGTACAGTCAGCGATTTGAATAGTCAATGAAGTAGAAAACCTAACGTAGTCTGAAGTTTGACAACGTTGAAAATATTAATAAAGTACCTATATGAAAGGCAGATCCTGTATTTTTGTGTTCTTTCTTCTAATCGTTTAGGTTACTAGTTTTTTTTTTTTTTAAATAAAATCTGTTTATTAGGAACAAATAACAAAAATAAAAATAACATTGAGAATCGATGACACCTGCAGAAGTATAAAACTGTGTTGTAGGTGTCAACGCCCTCCTCCGAAAATTTTACAATAGTTCCAATTTGCAATAAGTATAGAAATCATGGAAAGAAAAAAAATGTAACAAAATGCTAAATGAGTAGGTATAGGTAAGTAATTTAAGTTAAGTTTAGTAGTGTAGTGATGTGTAGTAATGCTCTGCTACTTTTTTGTAACCCAATATAAACTTTCCGCCTTGAAAATGATATTCATTTATTGGTTCTTCTTCCACGAAGCAATACAACATCGAAACTACGTGATTTTTCATAGAAATAGTTAATAGATCGGAGAATGCCAAAGTATTGATACTTTTTTATCCCGGAAAAATATACGATTCCAGTAAGTGATTATAGGAACAAATGAGATGAAGCCTTTTAAGTGTTTGTAACAGAATTCGTTAGTTTTATTTTTGTTTGTAATTTCTGGTGTGAACAACAAAGAGTTTCTCTATCTATATCTCTATATATAATTCGTAGACGTGAGTCACGTATATAAATGAATGACTGATACATTCTGACTCATTCAGATTGACATAATAAATTCTGATTGTACAGCTATTTAGTTGTGATGAAGACTGTTTTTTTTATGTAATTGAGTGACGAGACGAGCAAATCGCTCGTCTGATGTTAAACGTCAACGTCACGTTTGCCCGTAACAGGTCTGCGCCACCCAGAATTTTGAACTCGCAGAATTCAAAACCCTGCGTGGCAAATATATAAGTTGTTTAATCACCCATTTGCCCTGTTTTTCATTTGTTTCATTTGTACTGTTCTGTACGTGGATCGATAAAAAATTAAATTAGAATACCGAATTTCTTGGAATCGTTTACTGTAAAAACAAGTCATCTTTTTGTGATGCGGGACAGGTATTGCGAAAGCGGATGTTATATTTATACTACACGATATCTTTTATGAATTGCGAAGAAATTTCCGTATAATTTTCGTAATATCCTGAGCCCAAGCCGAAAACAACCCGGAAATAGGTAAAAAACAACATCGTAAAAAACCAGATGCCTTATATTATGATGTTTCCTCAAAAATATTACGAATCCTTAATCTCGTCCAAATTTTTATATCCTTACCCGACGATGAACGTTTTTACTTTTTTGGTGCAAAAATTGCTATTTCATACTAAGGGTTGAGCTGTTTACCACTTTATTTAATTAGGGTCATCCCTGGTCGCCCTACTTTGCTTTTTTTAGTTTGCCCCACTGACCACCGTTGCGTTGCTCGTAAACAGCCTGTATCGACCCCAGAATAACTGCAGGAAGAAGTTTTTAGCTCGGCGCCTTTTCAGGAAAAGATATGACACGATTTGTAACATTACAGTTACAGCAGAACTACTGTGCACACTACTTCGTCAGTTAGAGCAGCAATATTGTGACATATTGCTCAAAACCAAATCTTAGATTGCTCCAAAGGCGAACGCGCTTTAGTTGAGGAAACACCTTTAAACGTTCTAACACAAACCTCTGTCACTCTCACTCTTATGAGATTTTAATGGGTAAGGCAGTGACTAAAAAAATCCAGTACGTGGAGAATTTTGTGGAGAAGTGTTTTTACTACTAAACACTGGAATGTTCTGACAATTTCTGAATTTTTGTTTTACAATGCTAGTTGATTCTAGTGCTATGAACCATGGCGTGGTTGTTCTCACCTGAAGCAGTGAACATGGAGAGATGCGGCGACCTGGCCACCATGATGCTTGCGTTGGCGGCGCGCACGTAGGGCGGCCGCGTGGGCTGCGTGGCCTCGCAGCGGAGCGCGATGTAGCCCTTCGAGGAGGCCACGCGCACGCGGAGCGCGCGCCAGCTGCTGCGGAGCCCGCGCTCGTTGGCCGGGGACACTTGCGTGTTGTTCAGCCACGGCTCCATCTGAGGAACAGGTCACTTTTAACCAGCTAATAAGTACAAGGTTGTAAGGAAGGAGTGTGCTAAACCGAAGAGGGCACATCTTACTAATAAATATTATAAAAGTGAAAGTATATAATATGTTTGTTACTAATGAACGCTGAAACGGCTGAATGGATTTACGTGGAACGAAAGTCGTTCATGGTCTAGATTAACACATGGGCTCCTTATTATCCATATCCTGTCCCATACATTTTGTCGAGTGTCATTGACATTTTCCTATGATACCTACAGCGCAGCGGTTTTTGTTTCGCGATTTCGATACCTACGTATGATTGTCGGAACTACCGAATCAATTCCGACAATTCTTTCACTAAAACAATCAAACTCGTAACTAGCCTTCGGTGTCCGAGTTTTTTGACGATTATAGCTCGACTGTTATTGCTATTCTTTCACTAATGGATTGCTTTTTGTTTATATTTTTAGTAACGAAGACTCAATTTTGTCTTTAAATCAAAGTTATGTACTTAAAATCGCAAACAAAAGAAGTAATAATATAAAGCGAGATTTTTGATAAGCGATAAAATAAGACCGCTTTTAAGCAAATCATGAATATAAATCATAAACATTTACTTTAATAGTTTTCCACAATCTGTCAAGCAAATATTGTGTTTAATAGCTATTCAATTTAACGCTAGCTTCAATATTTACCAGATACTCGTAAATTTACGCGATCCATAGTAAATTTCGACGATAAATTTTGGCTTTCAAGAACTCCAGATTTTATTGATATTAAAACATGGATAGGTACTTTACATAGATAGCTTCTACGAGTATATTGTATAAAGTAATATAATAAAAGTTACGGCTGATTTGAAAAATAATTCACCTTGCATTAGGTTATTGTACATTTTTACCATTGACTTTTTTTATTTAGTAATAGGCGTGCTTTTGGCCGCCATTTCGTCTGAGGGTAAGCAATGATACAGTCCACGCATGACATCACGATGATGGAGTACGCTTGCCTAGAAGAAACTGATTCACTCGCGACGGTCGCGACTTACTTTGACAGTTGTGGAATGATCTGCCCGAGTGGGTGTTTCTCGATAGATATACCTACTTAGTCTGGGTGTCTTCAAGTCGCGAATGAATCGGTTTCTTCTAGGCAACGAAGATGTATCACGCCAGCCTAGGAAATACCTTTTCACTTTCTTTAGAATCCCCGAGTTAGCAGTCCATAAAGACAAATGAAGGTAGGTAAAGTTTTTTTACACCTCTGTTATTCAAATGAAAAGGGTTTTTAGTTCAATATTTTTACAGGGTTATAAGGAAAGGGTGTACTGAACCAAAAAAGGTTGATACTCGTAGTAGGTAAGTACTCATTATTGTAAACCATTTTTACCAAAGGATCAACCCAGAAATCGCAAAAAAATAAGCTATTTTGTAGAAAAATATCATTGATACTCGACAAGAAATATGGAACAGCTGTTCGTTCAGCGATTTCCAGGCTGATGTCATAATAAAAGTTGATCATAATGATGAGTATTTCGGGCCTTTTTCGGTAAAGCATACTCTTTCCTTTTAACTCTGTAATAAAGAAAATTAAATGCTGTTTTATTTTCAATTAGCTTTTTTAAAATTCAACAATAGGCTTGAGTTTGACCGCAATCGCGCCTGATGGTAAGCAACGATGCGGTTTACGATGGAGCACACTTGCCTAAAACTAACCGATTTACTCGCGACTTGAAGACAACCAGATTATATCTATCTATATCGGGAAACATACTAGGTCTGCTAAGCGGAAAAGGGCTCATAGTTCTCAGCGTTACGAATAAGTTTCACAATGGGATCAACCCGCAATTCGCAGAAACAAAATCAGCTGTTCCATACATACTGAGGCGTAAGTGCGCTCTCGTTGTTCATTACTACCTACTGCTAAATAACGCTATAGATAACCCGACAGCGTTGTCTCGGTGCGGGTTGTTCGTCCCGTCGGCCGCGCGCCCCGCCCGGCGGCCGCTGCCGCTGCTGGCGGCGCGCACTGCCCCGCTCACGGATACCTCGCGACACGCGCCTACTCACCACGCACTCACACTACTCAACGATCTGATTGCCCGCCAGTCAGATTTTGATTTATTTTCTTCCTCGTACAGAGCAATTTTACAGCATTGTATTCATAATTTACCCGATTTATGTTAAATTACTTAGTTTTATTCTTATTATTATTATTCTTAAGTTTGGCGCAAAACGTTTCGGTCTTAGACTGTAAGTTTTTGTTGTGAATTGAATAAATAAATAAATAAATAAATACATTTTGTCGAGTGTCATTGACATTCTATGGAACAGTTGATATTTTTTTCACAATTTCTGGTTTGGTCAAATAGTAAAAGTTGTTCATGATGATAAGTACCCACTATGAGTCTTTTTCGGCTTAGCTTACCATTTACTTATGACTCTGTATATGTATAATATATTTAGCGGGCTATAGAGAGAAGTAGGTATGTTAGGAGTCAAACTACGGGATAGAATCTTAAATTCAGAGCTCATAAGAAAAACCAAAGTTATGGATATATTAAGTCGTATAGATTATTTAAAATGGGGCTGGACAGGACATATGCTTCGATGCAAAATAAATAAATGGAGGAAACAAGTAACCCTTTGGTATCCAAGAGATGGGACTAGAAAACCAGGACGTCCAAAAACAAGATGGGAAGACGATATCCGCTTAACACTAGGGCCTTACTGGACAAGAGTGCCAGAGGACCGAGCACAATGGAGAGAGTTGGAGGAGGCCTATGCCAAAAAGCACACCGAGCTGCGGGACATTATATAGTCTCATCTAAACATTTAGTTAATATTAAACAATGTTCCCAATGTTTCGGAAATAAATGCCATTTATTATATATGTATAATGTAGAGGTATAATTTGTATAATTGTATAGTAATGCTTACTCTCTCCGGCTTCCCATCGATGAACCACATGATGTTAGCCGGCGGCATCGCCGGCGCGGTCGTGCAGTTCACCGTCACGTCTTCCCCGAGCTGCACGCTGCCGGGCACTCCGGTTATCACCGGGTCTTCTTTCAGAGTCACTGCGAAAACAAGAAGGAATTAGAATTCAAAAATTTCAGGTAAATTCGGAATAGTGCTCTTAATTTGAAACGACTCCGTTGAGCCAATTTTCATTTTTTTTTATGTAATTGAGTGACGAGACGAGCAAATCGCTTGCCTGATGTTAAACGTCACGTTTGCCCATTACAGGTCTGCACCACCCAGAATTTTGAACTCGCAGAATTCAAGACCCTGCGCGGCACAGCACTGCGCTCGTCACCTTGAGATATAAGTTGTTTAATCTCCCATTTGCCCTGTATTTCACTGGAAACAACGCCCTTCCAACCGGAACACAGTAATGTTTGCACATTACTGCTTGGCGGTGGAATAATTGGCAAAGGCTCTGCAAAAGAGCCCTACCACTACAAAACGTACCTGGAGTTACCACAATTAAAACTGTTTTTATTGCAAAATCAGTACAAACCAAATATTTGAAGATAAACTATAGCAGACATACAAACACACAAACTCTCAACCCAAATTCGACATAATCTTCATTTCCTTTGTGATGACGACTTTAGACCAAGAATTAAGAAGCTAAACTAAGCAGGTACAACATTTTATGATATTTTTTTTAGTTTAGTTCCTCAAAAATAGCGTTTACCCTAATAAATCCTACCAACAGCTGTGTTAAAATTCAAGCCCCTCCAAACCAAAAATCCTGAACCCGCCCCTACCATCATACAACTCGCTCTAAGTGTTTGCCATCAGGTAAAATGGTATTCAAACGCGAACCTTTCCGTCAGACAAACAAATTTTATGTAAACAACTAGCGATGTAACAAATTGAAATTGAAATGCTGACATAGATAGAACTCTTACCTATAATAGGAAGATACAGATGACGAAAAAACACGGGTTAATTCTCTTCTACCTGTGTTTTTTTACTATGCAGGGCTATTTATAAAAGGTATGCTTAGCCGAAAATGGCTCATCATTATGAACAACTTTTACTATGACATACTCGAAATTCGCGAAAAAAAAATCAGCTGTACCATACATTTTGTCGAGTGTCATTGACATTTTTCTATGGAACAGCTGATTTTTTTTCGCGAATTTCGGGTTGGTCCCATAGTAAAAGTTGTTCATTATGATGAGCCCTTTTCGGCTTAGCATACCCTCTATGAATAACCCTGTATAAGCGACTCTGACCTACAGACAGTTAACAAACAGATAAATATCAAGTCTCATATAAGGGTTCCAAAAGATGATGAGAAAACGCTAGCCTAAATCATTTTCTTTTTTATCAATAATCTGCTAGATATATAGATAAAAGCCGACAGGCAGACACCAAAGTCTCACATAAGAGTTCCTTTTTGCCGATATTTTACAAGACACTCATAACTAGATTTGTAATAGAATTCAGACTTATTTTGCGTTAAACTCATCATGTTATTTGGACTTCAAAAGAATCTTAAAATTATCTCAGGAGAAATATAATTTTACTTTTATTTGATATCGTGAGAAAAAGCATAAAAAATACAGAACCAATCATATTATTTTATTTAATAAAATCAGCATACTACTTACTAAAATTATTTTAAGACTCAGAATATTTTTTCCTTGTCTTTTATCAAAAAGGTTCTGTAAAACAGTTATTGTGCAATCTCTTTCAATTAAGTACTGTTAGATACACACAAACACATGGTAAAGTTATGCACAATAAATGTGACTGTTCCATTCGAGTTTCACATCTGTCAACATTATTCTGGTAGCAGTTCAGGCAGTAGGTATTACTCAGGTCAGACCATTCGCAAGTCGTTCATATAACTGATAATGATAACAGACTTGGTTAGTAACTTTGGAACAACAAGTCATGACTGGTAATGCGTGATAGATTTTATAGGTTTTACTCAGATGGAAGTCTGAGCTTTATGCCTTGTTAATAAAGTTTTTAAGCTGTGTTAGGATTAGTTCGTCAACTTTTTTTGGCTTTTTTTTACAGAAAGTGGCAAGTTTTATAGTAATACAGCAACAGTCTAGTTTATTCCAAAAAAAAATTATTTATCACAGTCAAGTTTTACTTTGGATTATTACTATGAGACTATGACTCATTTTGGTGTGGCCGGTTGGGAACACACCCAGTCAAATAGCTCAATAACAGTCATGTTTACTCAGCCACAGTCAAGTTTTATTCTGCAACAGTCCAGTTACACCCAACGCCCATCAATTTCTACCTAACAACAGTCAACTTTTCCCCAACAACAGTCAAGATCTTACCAGCAACAGTCAAGTTCTTCGTCTGCTTGACGACTGCGAACCTGGGCCCTTCAGTGGACACTTCACACATGAACGAAGCCCTGGAGTTGTAGATCTGAGGCAGCTTGACTTGGATGGAGCAGCTGTGCTGGTTGCAGGTGCCAGCCACGCCTTCGCCCATGGAAGTGTTGAATGTCATTGTCGTTGGCTGGTGGGGAACAAACAGGTTATTTTGGATTTTTTAAGACGCAAGATGTCGTGATTCGGTAACAATAGAGAGTGGACTGGCACAAAGGTGGTGGTACTACTGTTTAGACTCACGCGGGAAGGATCCCGCGTGAGTCTAAATCTGGGTGATGGGTGGGGAGTACTGGGGAGTAATGGGGACCCATCACCCAGATTTCTACATTTTCACAAGAAAAAGGTGCAAGTTTGAAAGTTGCTAACTTTTACGCTATAACGAGTATTAGTTATACCTTACTATAAATAAATAATATTGATATTATAAATATTAAAGTTTGTCGGATTGGTGTTTGTTGCTCAATCACGAGAAACGGCTGAACGGACTTTGGTGATAATTATATGAAAGTAATGTAAATATAACGGATAAAGTTAGGATCGCAGCTGGTAGATAATAAAATTCAAAGTGTTTTTGCAATTTAGTGTTATAGAACCTTAAATCATATTATTTATGAGAAATAAACCATATTTCCCACACACCTTTTTACAAACTTCCATAAAACTAAACAGCCAATATTATAACAGGTTAATTGGGCTGTAGAGGCACGTTGACGAGACTCGACGCCATTACTTAAGCCCCTCATCTACATAAGCTCTTTATCACCACATGTTGCTTGCCTTCACGCTCCACTAGTTTCTATGGGCTTAGCGATTTTAATCGTGAGCCAACTTTGGGGTCTACTAAATTTAAATAGAGGAAGCTCGTAGCTCAGGGGCTACTACAGTCTCTTATTTTACATAACTTTAAACTACGATAAATATTGTAGCGCCATCTTTTTCGGTGCTGTGCTTAGTCTCATTTGCCTTCATGCTGCTTTCGCATTGTGATCCATGACCATGACCAGCGATGGTATACCTGGCGATTATTTCATTTTCTTATATCAGTATTTTCGTGGTCTCTACACTCAAGAGGGTGAGGGAATAAAAAAGCTAAAAACTTACAGACTAAATTAAAGTTAAAAAAGTTGGTCAAGTGATCGTGGTAGGCCTCTTGAGGCTTTATCGTCTAACTGACTGGTGGTCGTAATCGGCTTCAGGTTACCTTGAAACCAATTCAAAGTGACAAGCTGAAGTAAGTCAAGTCCTAAGTGAGTTGTAGCTAAAACTGTATAACGAACATCGAGTAGAACATTGAGTAATCATTTATATTCATTTTTTTCCTCAATCGTCATTTTTTCATCAATCATCATTTTTAATCAATTTCATGGATCGAGTCAGCGACTTTTCAAATGTAGATTTCATGAAAACTGCCTAATATAATAAAATCTTTTTATATCTCAGGATGACGAGCGCAGTGCTGTGCCGCGCGGGGTCTTGAATTCTAAGAGTTAAAAGTTCTGGGTGACGCAGACCTGTTATGGGCAAACGTGACGTATAACACCAGGCGAGCGATTTGCTCGTCTCGTCACTCAATAGCATTAAAAAATTATATTTGAAAAGAAAATTTTCAGCTTCTTCTGCAGCTTACCATCCAGCGAGTTTGTTTTTAAACGAAATGTAGTCACGTGTAGAATTAAAAGTAAATCAACTTTATACTATTTTAAAACAAATATTTCTAATGAAAAGTAATTGCTTAATGTTGCTTATCGGAGGTGATAAAACACAATGTATTTCCTTCCCTCTTTTCATAAACTTCCTACTAACCTACTACCGCCTTTCTAAATAAGTAACCTTTATCCAATTCAACCCTTCCATTGAAGCAGCTTCCACGAACAGAATAAACCACAGTCACTACACCTCAACCCTGACCGCCACCACAGTATCCAATAGTTTCTGCCCACCTTATCTAAAACGCCTGAATGGCTGAATGGAGCCTGGTTTGTATGCAGCCGGAAAATGGTCCCTTTCATCTCCTGAATGGAAGGTCAAACGGTATACTCCCTCAGCTATTTAAGGTGCGGCTAACCTTGGACTGAATGGAGTAACCTTAGCTTACTTACCTTAAGAAACCGAGAGGTTGTTTATGCGCCCATGCCTAGTCTATTCTCAACTCTATACAGGTACAATAGTCTCTCATCAGAAACATTAAAGTGAACGAATGTGTTGATAAAAGAAACGGGGAAATGTAACTTTCAAAGGTTTTACAGTAGGTAAATAATAGCGAAAGATGCAATTTTTGTACGTCATTTTATACTAGGTCGCCTTGTGGTTTACAAGTGCGGTGATAAGTAGCCCAAGTTCTTTTCTGTAATTCTGATGCAAAATTGTGTCATGTTCGATTGATTTTAAGTAATTAAGGCGTGAAAACGTAAGAAACAAATTCACTTTTGCATTTATAATGTTAAGTTATGACTTATACCATATTATCATGGAGTGTACTCGGAATGAACACATTCGAAGAACGGCCTTACCCAACGATGGGGTGCTACAAGTAGGTTACTGCAACAGCATTCTGGCTGATCCTCTCTCGGACACAGCCAGAATGTTGTTTATGTTAGTGAATCGTAACTAACCTAATTATATTTGATTTTTATTGTATTATAATATAGAGCGGCATACTCGTGCACGAGAAAGCTCTTAAATCTTGAATAAAAAAAAAAAAAAAAATGTTAAGTTAGCATTATTCAGTTACAGTAGGATAGCAGCTCTTAATTCTTCGATAAAATCTGAGGTGCTCGTTTTTTTACACGCTTTTTATTAGCTTCACTTGTATGTTTGTAACCGACTTCTTTGGGCGCGATTTTGATCCACTTTAAACGGCCGGATTTCGTTCAAACATTGTAGATATATCGAGGATCGATGACAATACACTAAACAAAGCGTGTTTTTTAGTTTTTTTTTTATTTTTCGTGAAATATAACTTAAAATGTATTGCAAGATAATATTACCTGCTGTCCAGGCGTATATCGGAATATCTCGTCATTTCCCCGATACCACTTGACAGAGTGGAGCGGAGGGTCCCCCTTTTCGGAGACGTAGTGGCAGACCAGCTGCGCGGGGGCCCGCGGGTCCCCGTAACGGGGGACCTCCAGGAATGTGATGTTGTGGGCTGTGGCTATTACTGGAACAAGGAGACATGCTGTTGTAAGATGTGTCTTTACAAGGAAGTGACCAGTTGTTGTGTAAACTGCGATTGTCTTTTGTATTTACTACGATTAAAATCTTAATTTCAATTAATGCACTAACATCTAGCTCATACATTACAATGTATCACTTGTTTAATGAATATTTCTGAATCTGAATCTGAATGAAACGTATGTGGGAAATAAAAATTGCTTTTAAATAACGTTTTTCAGGAATTATAGGGAGATGTCTGATTTTTGATCTTTTTGATTAATAGATGTTAGATAATCTCTCAGTTCCAATAAATATTATGAAATCAAGCGCATTCACGTTTATGTTTATTTTTTTGGTGTGAGTCGGTTGTCTGTATGTACCCTGTCGGAGCCAATTATTTGGAGAAGTGAAACGTTAAACCTAGCGCGTATTTTTTAAGCTTTTTTTTCTTGTGTATTGAACAATGCCCAACATTTTCATTCATTTTTCTTTACAATATGGTATTTTTTTAGCCAAAAATTCCCACAAATATTAATCACAAATAATAAAAATCGAACCATCAAACTCAATCGAACCATGCAAACAAAATATCTAAATATTTATTCTCGGTATTCGTAGGTGCAACTCAAATACTTTTACGCATAAATCGCCCCACTTTATTTCGTCGAAAATACTGCATTGGATACAGTTAAAATTAGTTACTCAGTTTTAATTAAACACATAAGCAAAATAGTCAGTCCAAAACTGAGTTTCGACTTCGACACTGTGATACTAAATCGTGCTCTGCTTTTTTGTATAGGAAAATGTTCCAAATACCCGGGTTGTGGCGGTACAGCCATATCTACACCGAGCATGCCTCGCGAGGCATGTTGCTGTCTCACTCTCGCTACAAAGCTTACCACGGTCCAGAGTGAGATAGAGGCGTGCCTCGCGGAGCATGCTCATTCAGTGTGGTTACGGTTATTGCCATTCTACCCACAAACCATCTTGAAAGCCTACTTCTGTGCCTAACGGAGGTAACGTGAGTTCCGGTAGTAGGAGCACATTTTACGAGAAAAACCTGCAAAGCAAAACGTTCTACTATTATTTGTAAGCAAATGAGACAAAACAATGATGTGAATCTACGCCGTTGTTCTCATTAAGCCTTTGCCCTTTTTGCACAAGAGTACAAATGATCGGAGTCTCAAATCTGAACAAACAAACCCATAGTTTTTGTTTGTTCTAAACTTCTAACACCAGGAGAAATGTACCGAAGTCTATAACTTTAGTCTTAAACTCAACTTCCAGTACCTACGTACCCACTTCACTAACTTACCTAGCACCTTAGTATCTAAGTAAATAGTACAATACTTACTTAGACCCTATTTAGTTACTTCCAAGCGTCATAGACAATAGGCATGACGACAGTATCAAAAAATCACCGATTCAATGCTTTCAGGGGACTAGCCAGATTAAAAAAATTTAAAACACATGTTTAGTTTTATATAAAAAAAACAGATTATTAAGATTTTCAATAAATTAAAACAATAAAATACAGCAATCAGCCATCTTGTCAGAAACAACAATCACAGCGTATGACGTCACTCTTCAGTGAACTTAGGTCATTCGCCGCTCATCACGCATAGACACAATGACATGTTTACAAGCCGTGACGTCAAATCGACGCCATGACACAAGCAAGCTGTTTTCGGGCACTGTTGAAAAAATATGTGAAAAATGGCTTCAAACTTCGTTAAACTTAAGTTTATTACCGAAATAAAGGCTTTTTTGTAAATATGTGTACTCACATTATGGAAGAGGATTTTAAAATCTTTCGTCACGCCTATTTTCGTGTCAACAAAGAAGTTTGTCTACCAATTTACTGTTTGCTTTGAAGAAGAAAAGTTCCCCATACAATCCAAAAAAACGAGCCTCACACGCCTCTCATCTGATTAATTATTCATCAAAGTATACAGAACTGAAAAAACGTCTCAACCTACTTATCCGAGAAACTGAAAGGAAGATGTTTTTCGCGAAAATAAGTAGATAAAAGAGCTTCCCTAACAGCTCGTTCATCATTCACAGAAGCTAATTTAATTAACGCCAGATTATATTAGTCTGTGTCTTTTACAAAGTTTCTCGTGTTTTAATTTGTTCTTTTATTAAACACAATTTTTGATGGTCTCCGCACGGAGAGAACAACATTTTTGTAGTTTTAATCAGGCGACATCTTTAGCATCAAGTGGTCTTTCTATGACACCAACGACCTAGTTTCTTGGAGACAAGCGATCCTTTGTTGACTCATCACCAGTTAAGATTAAATGGTGGCTGGTGGCGTTCAATCAAAACAGCCTAACTAGATAGGTATTAGAAATTTGAAGAAATGTTTATTTAAAGAACTGTTTAGCAAAATTAGCCATAAAGCTCTAAAGAAAATAAAAAACCTATTTAAAGACACGAAACGAAAATCTGAAGATTAAACTTAATAGCGGTCTAAAATCACTAGTTTACTGATTTATGTAGGCTCACGTTGACGATGATGAAAAAAATCAGCTGTTCCATACATTTTGTCGAGCGTCATTGACATTTTTCTATGGAATAGCTGATTTTATTCAAAAATGGTTCATAATGATCAGCACTATGATAACCTATAGAATACTCGTATGTCATGTATCTAACCAGTCTACCTGTATAAATAGTCTAAGAATGTTCTCCTTAGTCTGCTTGGTTCTCTCTAATACTCGATCAGAAAACGCTTTCATTTGCATAAAACTACACCAGAGCCACCCCACCACGATAGTAGATAGATAGATAAACTCTTTATCGTTCACGCTTGAAATTACAAGCAAAAGGAGTTAGTGCAGAACGCAATATTCTACTTTTAAAGATTTTGGTAGATTCAAAAACACTTCTGCCTACTCTGCAGTGTTGCCATTATGCAGTCTCCTCATGAACTCTAAACTTTTATCGTATTCTAACAAAACGTTCTAAGTCAGAACTCTGGACACAGTTGAAATTAGTTTCAGAATGGGTAGTTTAATCAGAGCTCATACGTGCTATTAGCAAAAACGAGCGAGTTTTACTCTGACCACTGCTGGAGTTAAAACGAAATATGAGAACGTCACGTATCTTACTTACTTTATTTCGTTTACCATGTTTTAACGTGTGTTTTTAGCAGGGTTTGATAAAAAATGAAAGTGTGTCATGTGATATTTGCTTTGAGCGTTATTATTTTTAACCGACTTCAAAAAAGGAGGAGGTTATCAATTCGACTGTATGTTTTTTTTTTCTTTTTTTTAATGTTTGTTAGGTACCTCATAACTTTTGACTGGGTGAATCGATTTTGATGATTCTTTTTTTATTAGAAAGCTGACGCTTCCCATTTGGTAGAATTTCAATTTAGTCCAGTTCTGATAATGGTATCCATGAGAAAACCATATAAGTCTTAAATTTGTATTAAGTACGTGCGCGACAAATAGATGAATAACTCAATAGTCGGTCTTTTGAAGTCGGTTTCTGTTTTTTTGTTTTGTAACAAAAAACTTTCTAACAAAAAAAGAAACATCAAAATCGATTCAACCAGTCAAAAGTTATGAGGTAACAAACATAAAAAAAAAAAAAACATACAGACGAATTGATAACCTCCTCCTTTTTTGAAGTCGGTTAAAAATAATTATTGTTTATTTACTGGTTTTTGATATATAGGTATAATGCATTAATGTTTTGGCATCATATCTTCTAAACTGTTAAACGGATTTTGATTTAGTTTTTCTTGGAAAGATGACTCGATCGAGAGCCATAATTCGAGAAAAGGAAAACGAAACCTAAAAACAGTATTTTTTAAATAAATTATTTTTAATAATAATTCCGTGGAGCTTTTTTCGAATTAATGTATGAGATTCTTATCTTTTTTAAACAAAAGAATGGGGTACTCCGGGAATAAGCCTTGAAAAAGACGTAGACTTAGAAAGTTAGCATCATGAACACCGAGCGGGAGAAACCACGAGGTGTAGCCAGTTACTTAATAGGTATATATCTAAGTCAATTCAAGTTAGCTACTATTTCAGTCCTACCTACCTACTCCAGTAACACAGTAACCGCATGTACTCACACTCGAATACTCGAAATACTCGCGTATCTCCTTCCCACACGACGGAACAAGTACTTAAGTACCGGTATAATCCCTACTGTTTGGTGAAACTGCTTTGTGCGAACTCAAATATGGATTAACATATTGCTATCTAATACGCGTACTTTGCAGTAATTAGTTTGCTATAGAATAGAGAGATAAAGGTGATTATAGTACAAGGAGATGAATGGATTTAAATATTAAAATGGTGACGAGTATTTTAGCTTTGAACACCGTTGCTTTGAGCATAAGTAATACCACAGGTAATATCTAAAAGTATTATAAAGTAGATACCTACAGATGGCGGTCAAACGCTAGCTTTATTACTGGATAAAAACTCTATTTAGGTGTATACCTACATATCGATAGTGAGAATTATTTCAAGGAACATAGTAGGAACACGTCATTTTATTTAAAGCTAAAACTGTCTCTTGTCGTCTAAAAAATATTTTTACAAAAAAATTACAAAAACCGACTTTAAAACTACTTGTAAAAAACAGAAACTAAAAAGTAGAAATAATATTTTAATTAGTTTAAAGCAAAGAACATTAAAGGACAACTGAAGAAATAATAGAATCTGTTGTTTTTTGGAGTCGGTGCCAGCCCGGGAAAGTATTGCTGCTTTGACTAGTACAAATAGGTATACTAACTAATGTATTTGTTATCTAGTAAGCTAAGAAGTTTGATTCGAAGAACATATTTGTGACGTTGTACTTATTAGCGTAGTCTGTTCAATAAATTGTCCTTTATTTGTTATTTCGGTTCCTTGTTAGACCGCACTTAGGCTTCATCTAGTTGTAATAGGCAAGTCAGAGCCCTCGTTTTCTTCGAGCCAGGTAAACTTTCTTCTTGTTTTAATATGAAGGTACACATTACCGGGAATTAGAGTTGTTGCAATAGCGATAGTTTCGCTATCGATAGTTGACCTTGGAAATCAGTTATACTATCGATAGTTCTATCGAAAATATCGAAATTCAGCAATACTCTCGATACTATCGATAGTATCGATAGTGAAAATAAAGCAATAGTTTTGAAAGTTGTCGATACTATCGACAGTATCGATAGTATCGAGCAATGATACTATCGATAGTATTGTACAAAATAATCGATACTATCGATACTATTTCTGATACATCATCGCGTAAAGATAGTATCGATAATTTTGGTTTAGTAACTATCGACGTATTTTCGATACTATCGACTGAGAATGAAACGACACTGATCGGTAGCTCAGGGATACAGATATACGATGTTTTTTTATGTTTATGAAAGAGCTTGCCAACGAACGACACTGGATAACGAAACACAAACAATATTAACAAAAGAGGATACGGATAGCTAACAATACTATCGTAAAATATTAAGCTATCGATAGGGCACAACTATCGATAGTATAACTGATTTCCAAGGTTAACTATCGATAGCGAAACTAGCGCTATTGCAACAACTCTAGTGTGTTTACTTGAATTACTCCTACCTACTTTGCGACTTTTTTAATTTAACTTAACTCAAGTAACATTAGCCTGTTCACTATGGTTCTGTATTTCAATGCAGAGATTAATAAAATAATAGACAAGGGAAAACGAAGTATTTCCGAGATTTAAACAAAAGAGAGACTGAAATCGATTGTCTTATAAATCTAAAGGAACATTTTTTGTACATTCTCTCCCGGGGCGGTACTAGGGTTAAAACCAACACTGAGAGACCCTTTTTAATTATGAATATTATTAAGCTTTTCTATTACATTATTTCTCTTTACATTATTATTTCAGGTGTTTATCGTTCTTCTTAATTTGTAAATTTTTACAAAATAAAAAGCATACTATCATATTATTATTTATTTAACAACCAAGTTGCCGCTTAGTCAGCGTGAATATAATTGAATTACTTAGGTTTTGTTATGTAGACCGATTGAAATAGCTAAAAAGCTGAGTCTTTATAAACTAGATCACTATAATCATCATCAGCCTGTCTAATATTCCATCCACTGCAGGACATAGGCCTTTCCTAAAGACCACATAGCACGATCTTCCGCCTAACGCATCTTTCCACCAGCCGCTTTATGAAGGTCACTCCGTAACAACTTCATACACAACCGAAAATCTCAAGCCACTCCCAAAATAATAACTGCGCAATAATTCCATGTCCAAGTATAAATTTCTACCTTCATAAAGATTATGACAAACACCCGTTCCAAGCCACGGGCCAATTTCGGCCCGGCCTTAAGTACATGTCATGAATATTTTAAACTCGGTTTCTTTGTTGCCGGGGACGGCGGAATAATGATGGAGACAGTATCTTGGTTGAGCTGGAAATGGTGTGAGATGACAGGACCGAAGATTAACTGTTTTGACATTGCAGATAAATGTCAATGTCAAAAGTTTAGGACCGTCAATGTCATTTAATATATTTACGAGTGCACCTTGATGTCAATGATAAAGATTAAAGATTTAAAGATATTACAAGCTTATAATTAACCTGTAACGTACTCGTATGTTTCTTATTATTATTTATTTCGGTCAAACCTTGGACCTGAATTTTTAATTACTTTTCGAAATCTGATTAAGCTGAAATACGGTATGCCTGCGTAACTACGATGACAAAGAAATAAAAGCTTGTTAAAAATAAATATTTTTCTAACATTTTATTTGTTTGCGCAAAAGACGAGTAAATCATACAAATGGATGTTTTAACATCTATTTGTACATGTGTGGGACACGCATGCACAATACATGTTAATAAGTAGGTATGTCTCTTTTGACCATGTTGTCTTTTAGACGCACTTGTAGACGTGTATATAGTTTGGCAGAATAAAATATCACCTCTTCGATTCAGCACAAAATAAATAATAATACCAGTAGGTACCTACAAGATTTAGTTACGAGTACATGATCATCATCAACCATCAGATTTGGATATAAATTTCGTTTCTCAAGAAAAAATAAACATAATCCAAATTTCATAGACAAAATATAATTTAATCTTATATTTCAAGAATGAGTAGGAATTTTCGAGAAACGTTATCCAAACTTTTATGGCATTATCTAAATTTCAAAAATATTATCAGAATGCTTTTCTTTTCTAAGCGTCTCTAGAATTGAGCTTACTTTAAAAATTGTGTTACTTTAAAATCATATTTCTTTAGTCAGAATTTCTAAGAATTTATAATAATTTTAGAAAAACAAGAGGTGTGCGCTGATTCTAAATGTAAGGTGAAGCGAGCTTAGCACGAGCCGTGGACAAATTGTCTTCGCACCCTTTTTATCCGTGCGTAGATATAACAAAACTGGGATATGGAGATTAGAGAGGGCTAGTCTGGGCTATTCAAGATAATTTCGGTCTCTCTCACAGTCATGACATTTCTAATGAGAGCAACAGTGAGCGAGAGAGTATCTCACTCGCCAGAACTCTTTCTCGCAGGATAAAAAGACAGGCGTGAGAAGAAGAAAGAAGACAGAAGAAGAAACACAATTATTTTTGTCCACAGCCCATGCTAAGCTTGGTAAAGTGACATTAGGCGAGCGATTTGGTCGTCTCGTCACTCAATTTTATAGAAACATGGAAAATGGTCGATGAATATGATTTTTTTTATCGTGTGATAGGCTTGCGTTTGACCGCCTTCTCGCCTGCTGGTAAGCAATGATGCGGTCTACGATGGAGTACGCGCGCCTATAAGAAACCGATTCACTCGCGACTTGAAGACACCCAGATTACAACTACCAGGAAATACCCAATCGGGCATAGCATTCCACTCTCTAGCGGTACGCACAGTGAAGGTGGAATAAAAAGCGCTTCGTACGAGTTTTATTCTCGAAACACATTTTGAGTCGCTCCTCGTTCAAAGTAGGTACGTAACCATCTCCTCTTTCATACATTGAAACCCCTCTCTGTTCCACACCGACGAAGCTACAACTTAATAACTTCCAAGTTGTCGTTTAATTATTAACAAGTTTAGAACTCGGCCGGAATTGCCTGTTTATTCAAAAAGGTAAGTAAAGTTGCAATCTTGTAATGATACTCGTGCTCCTTTGTCATATACTTTAACTTAGAGGAAATGAGAGAGGTTTTTGAGGAAAAAGTTGAGTAAACCATAACAGGAATACAAAGTATTTTGACTTTGTTTTCAACGGGAAGTATTTTAATTTGGGAAATAAAAGAATCACATTTAGACTTCACTAAGCAGCGCCACGTGGATTTATCCGCGCGGTGTATCCGGTGTCAATGACATTACTCGTAGAAATATTTATAAGCATTAGGTACATAACATTACAAAATATTGAAACGTAGCCTATCCTACTAATTATTTTAGGCATGAAAAGTCGTATGTTTGGTAATTAAGATATTTTGATGTTTTTTAATCACTTGAAAACAGGTGAACTGATTTAGACGAAATTTGGTATGGTATAGTTGAGGTAGAAGATTAACAATAAGCTACTTTTTATTCCAGAATTTTATTTCTTCAGGTATAAGCCAGTAAAAGATTAGAGGTAGACACAAAAGGCGTCCTTGTTGCTGGGAGGGTTCTCTTTCAGGTGGAGAAAATAAATTTTGCGCACAAAACACACACTTATAAAAAAAACCGAGACTTTCTGCTCTGTTTCCGACGTGCCAAAGGTTTTATGATGTTTGGATAGGTTATGTTTCCGGGTGAATAAGTGCGTGTAGACACGAAACTCTGACACCAGGGCTACACACTCAGCCTGATATGAACTTCCTTTTTATAATATTATACAAGGAAGTGTGTAAGTGAAGTCATATAATATTTACATATTTCTATTTCTATTTGCTCAATACATTTTAGAATTCCAACAGGCTTTCAATTATTTTTCAAATATTATAACATATTTACAAGGTTACATTTTGAAGGTGGGGTTTTTGATTTTCTTATAATGGTATCACTCATTTGCTTACTTAGTTAAATCAAAGCTGAAATAACTGTACCAAAACTTGGTCAGTCGTAATTAAGTCACAGCACCTGGCAACTAGAGTCCAAAAGTCGAGGACGTTGGGTCGTGTCCGCACCATTTTACGGACGCTATAAACAAGACTCGTACAACAAAATTTTAGGCACCAGTGTCCCACAGCGCAGCAAAGGAAGGGGGTGGGGCTCGACAATTCAAAGCGGCCATAAAGTTTGGCAGACTACCTACGCTGCCACGTCATCATTATGACATTTCTATTATAATAATTCACTGGAATAGAACACCGGCCGACAGGGCCCGCCTTTTGATGTTGAATGGTGTCATCTAATAAATCTTGACTGTGGCTAAGTAACTTCGGGCCTTCAAGGAGATTACCGGGGTCTTGGGTTCGAATCCCGGGGGCGCAAATCCAATCTGACGGGTAATATAATTCTTGTGACCCTATTGATAAATGGATGTAAGATGGCTGCGGCCGGGTGAGGTCATACTCGGGATTATCTTCGCGCTCGAAGTGTTAGTCCGCGATCATTGCGAGCGCCTTTTAAAACACAGGTTGTCAAACTTACTTCGTCTACTCAGGGCTCTTTACCGTTCCCCTGTGCACCTGCGTCCGCTGGCTTCCAGTGCCCAAAACGAATGAAGAACCTGTGCAACCATGATAATTATTTTTTAACAATATTGTTCTTCTTTTTCTGTTCGTTTACTTTTTGTACATTTGAGTATTTTTTCAGCGTATTGGTTTTCCCTTAATAGTGTGGTAGTTTGTTTGAAACGATTTTTTCTATTTTTCTTTAATTCTTAATATTCATACTCGCAACATGGTACTATTTCTAATTTCCTAGATAAAGAACACGAAATAGGACATCATACGAAATCCGAAACACGGAACGCACTGTTCTCTTTCAGCAGACGGTGTTATTGCCGAAATATGGAAATGGGAGACAGAGAAAAACTAATTTATTATTATAGCGGACGAAACTGAAAATGTAAATGAGGGTGCGAGCCAGATGGCCCGGAAGATAATCAGGATCCGAGATTCGAAGATCTTTGGCTGCAGGGTTGCCAGCCGTTACGAGTCGGGCTGATTAGGCTAATTTAGAGCTTTTGTTAGGTCTCAATTTTTTTCTTTTTTTTATAATATTTTTCAGAGACTTTTCAGGAGGCCTAAATTATTGGCACCGGGACTAACCATTCGGTTTGAACGAAAAGTTTTTTTGCCAGATTTTGTAAGACACGACGGAAATTAGACGGTTCACGTTCACTTGGCCAGCGTGGTGGAATACGGCCTAATCACCCTTCGAGGGTAGGCCTGTATCCCAGCAGTGGGAGGTTTAAAAAGTTGCTGATGTATGTATGTATTTATGTGTTCGAGTGTGTGTATGTTTGTTTTCGTTTTTAACTTCACTGGAAAGATTCTATCGTGCCAATTAAACAGCTTAATTTTTATAAGCGACTGTCAGATTGTTTATTTCCGATGGATATGGTCTCGTTCATGAGTGTCAGCGATTAGTTTCAAAGATTAGTTCAAAAATACATACGAACCACCTATAAAATATTTGTCAAATCGATTTAATACACCTCTCATTATAGTGAGATATTATGTTTCCACTTGTGACTTTGTTCTCTTTATGGTTATTATGTTACCACATCGCTGAACTGACGGACAGATTTATGTGTTTTTTTTAACAAGTTCAACTCACGGAAACAGTTCTTACCTACTGTACATCATTATTGTAAATGTCTCACAAAAAGTATCAGCAGTTTTTAAAACTATTTTTTTCAATTTTTAGTCAATTTTTTCCATTTTGGCATGGTAACCCTGCAGGATGCGAAATCCGTAGATATTCGGGTGTTCGGTGAGCAGAAATGGGCGGCTTCCGGCCGGCCGTTCCTGTCGGTACCTAATGATTCAGAAACGGAGCCTCGTGTCAATACGAGTGGTACTCGGGTTGCTTACATTACTGGCTGGTAAGTCTTACTGATGAATACTGAATAGTTATGTGATGGAAATCCTGTTCTCTATTATTTGAACTTAAGGTTCAAGTACCTTCGAAATGAAACGCACTCGCACACAGTACGGTACGCTGTACAATTACATATGTCGGGTTGCCAACTTTTTGACCAAAATATTATTTTAAAAACAGTTTTTATTCAAATACTAGCGGCCCGTCCCGGCTTCGCACGGGTAGACTTTGGGATAAACGTAGAGTAAATTGAAATCGGTCCAGTCGTTCACGCGTGATGGCGTGACCAAAGGTGTTGAGAATAATTATAGGAACTCTTTGTTATAACCTCTATTCTCATGCTATTGCGTAACTATAGCAACCGTAGTTTGTTGATGCTAACTTGTCAATTTATAGTAAAAATTATATCAGTATAAAACGCACACTGTTTTGATAGATATGATTGAATTTGAACTTTGTACAGAGGTAATAAAGTGCAAATTGACTCTTGGACGTTAGGAACATACCTACATTGCTTAAACAACAGTGAGTGCTTGCAATTCAATATGAACTTTATACAATTTTTACAAAGCTCGTTTTAGTTAGAAAACGTTTGTATGGGAAAAATAAAAGGGCTGTTTTTAGGGTTTTTCAATATTTCTGAGAGATTTTCTTAATATTTTTTTCTGTAAGAACCTTCTCCTAATAATAACAAATACAACAAAAAAAGAATTAGTGAAATCGGTCCAGCCATTCACGCGTGAGGCCGTGACCAAGGAAAACGAGTTTCATTTTTATATATATAGATATATTTTATACCAGAAGCAGCATTGGGGTTGTTTAAATTTATAGCAATCGTTGCTAAATAAAATAACTGACTGATTGAAAAAACTGATTGATGATGAAATAAACAATTTTAATTTTTCGAACAGTAAACACTACTAATGAACGAAAAACAGTATGACATAGTTTTCAACAGCGTGATTGCCAACCCGTACTGTATACTGTCAGCATGACTTCTGTTGAAAAATACATAGGCACGTATTCGATAGATAAATCTATGAAAAATGAGACAGCGGGCGTAAATTGAACTGAATTTTTCATTTATTTTTCTATCGAATACGCACCAGATATTTTCAAACAAAAGGCACGTTAGGACCGCGTTTCATAGCCAGTTGCAGTTGATCAGTTGTTTATTTTGGACTCTTTTGCATTTTTCTCAAATTGCGTCAATGTAGAGTGAGACCGATACAATGAATAGTTGTTCCAACTCTGTTATCTCTGTAGTTTCCAATCGTATTGACGTGAGAGACAGATAACAATTTGCTCGAAACTGAATTTAGTTGAACCAATTGTCTGAGGGTTGTGTTGAACAAATCTAAATTTACATTTGAACAAATTGTCTTACGAGTAGTGTTGAGTTGAACAAATTTATGGTTTGATTTGAACCATTTGATCAAAATAATCTCATAAGTAAATAGCTTCCAGTTCAATTTTCAAATATGTATCCCGTCCCGTCCCTAGTAATCGCGTTTTACAGAACTGTGCAATTTTCTGTGCATTACCTACTTCTACTATCTTTCTTAATATATATAAATCTCGTGTCACAATGTTTGTCCTCAATGGACTCCTAAACCACTTAACCGATTGAACCGATAATAAAATTCGCACACCATGTGCAGTTCGATACAACTTGAGAGATAGGATAGTTTAAATCGCAAATTATAGTCGCAATTTTAATTTATTGCAAATTATATATATACTGATAATTTTTACTATAAATTGACAAGTTAGCATCAACATACTACGGTTGCTATAGTTACGCAATGGCTTTTGACAGGACAACATCTGTCGAGTCAGCTAGTTTTATTATAGTTCTTGAGCAGTTTCAAAGCATCCTTCCTATTTCCTATCCTACTAATACTCGTATTATGAATACGAAAGTTTGTTACCACATCTCAGTAAAAGCTAAGTTATTTTTTATACAATTTGTAATACAAGGTTATAAGGAAGGGAATGTTAAACCGAAAAGGGCTGATAGTATTTATCATTATAAACAACTTTTACTATGGGACCAACCCGGAATTTGCGAATAAAAATCAGCTGTTCCATACATTTTGTCGAGTGTCATGATAAACACAAAAATTTTCAAGGTCGGAGTGTCATTGACATTTTTCTATGAAAAAGCTGATATTTTTTTCGCGAATTCCCGGTTGGTCTCATATTAAAAGTTGTTCATATGATAAGACTATAAGCCTTTTTGGCTTACCATACTCTTTCCTATGAACATATAGAGACTGCGCCGGCGAACTCACGGAGAACAGCTAGTACCAAGTTCTAATATACCTATATTATCTCCTAAAAACATTCGCGAGCAATTCAAAGCATAACAAAATAAATGAGATTCACAGAATCAGATGAAAGTAGATGATGTAACGCGGATGGGCGCGATTGACGCTGACTCGCCCAGATTGAATAAGTGCCAGTCTGCCCGCGTGCAGTTGATGGATCAAAATTATAGAAATCCGCGCACAAATGGGTCAAATATTATACTTAGTTTGCGTTCGCGGTTTTACTGGCAAAATTATTTTTACCGCAGTTTTTCTTAATTAAAAATATCCTTTATACTCGTGAGCTGTTAAAAAAATGTTTTTTTAGTCAGTTTTGTGTGGTAGGCTTACAGTTTACTTAAACCGAGACTGAAAGACTCGGATAGGGCTTAGATTTTTACTCGAAAAAAAATGGTGACGAATGAGCAAGAGTCTTGCTCATTCGTCACCATTTTTTTTAAACCTCAAAAATGTATCTGTAGGCAAACCTATTTGTAATTATGCAAGAGTAATGTTTGCGAAGACGATGTCGAGGATAGAGCGAAGTGAAGAAGGCTGACCCCACCACCATGTGGAACCGGAAAGAAAGAGACAGGGGAAGAGACATAGCCGGAAAAAAGAGATAGAGAGAGTGACGAATGTAACTTTTGTGGCGAATACAGAATAACAGCCAGATTAAAATCCAGCGAATTTATTCCACAAATTTATTTTAAAAAGCAAAATTTTCTCGTCCTACTTTACATAACAGAAAATGGTATAAGCCCTCGAGATATGTACTAAGGGAGCGGAAGAGAAATGAGGGCAACATTAGTAGATGCTCAAGAAAAGAGCACTCTTGTCCCTCTTCATTCGAAATAATAAAAGAAATGTCTGTATATCTACTGGGGTCAAAAGATTTCAAACTCTAATATCAGAGGAATTAAGGTCCGCTG
Organism: Alcis repandata; assembly: GCA_949125135.1. Classification (NCBI taxonomy): domain Eukaryota; kingdom Metazoa; phylum Arthropoda; class Insecta; order Lepidoptera; family Geometridae; genus Alcis; species Alcis repandata. The sequence continues at coordinate 1,246,518 of OX421230.1, read as the reverse complement.
CACACGTTTACACTTTGGTTAAAAGTATTTATCTTACTAGCTGTACCAAGCAGCGCCCTCTGTTTTACCCGAATGGTAATTTTTTTCGGTATAAAAAGTTAAAACGTTCTTACTCTAATAATATACCTACACAGCAACCCTACCAAATTAGAACCAAAAGCTAAGATAGGAGAGGAGTAAACTCACCAAATTATGACTAAGTTGTTGAAACATTGATGTGGTTGGCAAAGGGTCATCCCAAAAAAATACTTCTCTAGCAGCCGTAGTCAGTGAGCAAAACCAGGACATAAAGCCCAAAAATCTTAATAATTCAAAACTTCATATTTTACTTGAAACTAAAAATAGGACTCATCCAACTCTCCCATTTCAAACACGTTTTAGATCACGGTAACCTCTGAAACCCTCGTCAATAAAACTTGGCCAACAAAACCATAATTACCTAGCATTTTGCGGTTGCTATCCCTTACGTAAAATATCCGAACAAGTTTTTAGACACCAGTAATTTGATTAGGAAATCTGCGTGGGAAGGTTTGCTTAGGACGAGCCTAGGAAAGCTAAATCCAATAACCAAACCCACGGTTGGTTGCTTTCAGTTAGTTAGTGGATCTATTCAAATATTCGCCCTTGAAAATTGGGAAGGTAACGTCTTCGATAATGCTAAAACAACAGTACCTACCATTTAGCAGTCTTCGTGGAGTAGCAAGATGGATGGCATCCTTTAATATAATATCGAGAAATACTCAACTTGACAAGCTGGTCTAAGTTGACAATCATCATCACCTGGACTAAGAAAAGCTGATCTATGAATGGACCAAGGTAGATACTTAGTTCAATCTAAAATTAACTCACTCAGATGCTTTTCTTAAAGCATCCTGAACTTTGGCATTTCTTGAAGTCACTGCTAAAGCTTTTACATAACGTCACTCCAAACCTAAATTAAACCGATCTAATATAAAATATCAGGCTTAGCTCGATGATCCATCCTGTTTGTCCGTCTAACAATAACTTTGTTTACTTCTAATGGGCTCTGTCAATTCTGTGACATGAGTGAAGGGCAACTTTTACTAGGTCAGTTTTTGGATGGGCGGCCGCAGTAGGTAACGCTACTGTAGATGATAATCATATGCTAAATTTCTAATCAAGTCCAGTAACACAGTAACAGTAGTAGTATTTTTTTAACATATGTAGGCGATGGGTCCACTTTATACTTAGGTAAGTCAGAAGCAACATTTTTGGGTGTGTTTCAATGAGTTCATTATCTAGAATAATAAACTCATTGGTGTATTGTTTCTCATGATTGCAAACCTAAATAAAATAGTCAATTTTGTGTGTTGGTTGTAGTCACCAAAGTCGGATTATAGATCGATGGTTGTAGTGTAGTGCGTACAGTGAGAATACATTTTATAGGCATCGTCGTCTGAATCTGACATCCCATTGCAAAGCTGAGTCTCACTTTCACAATCCTCCGTTTTGCGATATCTTTAGTCGTTGATTTTTACCTTTACTGCAGCAAAATCAGCTTGTATCTGCGGTTCCAAGTTTAATTAAAACAAACATCCGATTAAGATTGTTATCGATAAATTATTACAAAGGCTGTAACCCGTAAATTGGCGTAATTAACGAGATTTACGTGGCCCCATTAGATATCGCTTATTTCCCTTCTGCAAGAGGGGAGATGAAAAGATTCGCGGCGATGACTTTAACGATAGCATAAACCTTTAAATCTAAACGGCTGCTGGTGATTCGAAACAAACTTTCATGATCCACTTCATGAACGTCTGTTTTAAATGTTATTCAACATTTTCCAAATGTTTTCAAATCATATTCGAAAAGTCAGATGAACATTATAGACCCAATTTAGCGCAAATAAATAATCGCCATTTTTAGATAGTCATATAAAACGTGTCTTAATTCCTTTGCGTAGTTTGCAAAGCCTTTCAGAAGTGTCTGGAAACCCAGAAACATCGTCCCTCGGCCTAAAACCAGTTTCCATTTTAGGTAAAGAGAGCTTAGGTAATCCCCATGCTAGGTAATTCATTAATAAGTTTTCAATTCCGGCCTATCTAAATAGTGTACACGAAAAAGGGCTTAGTTGTATTCATGATAAATTGGTATCCAGGCACAAACATTTGCAATTAGGTACACAAACTCGTAGGTCGAGGAAATCCAAAAAAATATTTTAGTTATAATTAAACACGGATACTCACGTAAAAATTAAGTCGTCTACTACGACTAGTTTCGGTCACATTCGGTGACCTTCATCAGGCGAGTTTACAAACGTGACGCGCTCGCGGTTGCGTCTCGTTCGTTTTAATTGTAACTAAAATGTGTGAAAACCACGTTAGTTTCCATTCCAAAAAAATACTTGTCAAAAACATTATTTTTTGAAACGTTGATCTGTTTTGAATTTTGGTCAGCCTATGCTGAAATATGCAATTTCAAATGTGGTATTTTCCATATTATTATATCATTTGCTGAATGTAATTTTTTTACTTGCTGCTTGTTTCTAAAACATTTTATATGGCAATTTGTGAATATTTTTACAATAAAATGATGCTAATGCACCTAATGAAAACTATTTTAAAATATTAAATGTCTCGAATAGCGAGAAGTCTTGTCAGTCCGCCTGTAGGAGCTTGTCCATTCAAACTAATTGTACTTAGGTACTAAACTAACGTAAATTGCGAAAAATAAATTTGGGCGTAGCTTTCTGTCAGTGAATAATATATTCCTCTCTGACCGCTCACGTTTGACGACCACAAACCCACAAAGCCAAACAAAACTTCTGCAAAACGCCCAACACGATAAAAACTTTCAACTCACCCACGAAAAGTCCGAAAACTAGAAGCACAGTCATTTTGAATATTTAGCAAAAATTAACACAACACTAGTATTTCATATTCATTTCACTACATAATAATTCATTCATTTCACACGAAATCTGATCTCCATTGCAGCACTTGTCGCACACAAATCCATTCGCGACTCGCAGATCGTTGGGAGCGAGACGTGCGCACCCTCCGACGGTCAGGACGCGACTGCGGCAGCATCCCGTCCGTTTCATCCCTCACCCCACCCTCTAGCTCTTATCGCGATCCCGTAATTAGATAAATGTCATTGCTTTTGTCTGTTTTTTTGGGAGCTGAAATTCGTCCATTGATAGTACCTACCCGATCTTTTGTTCAGATCGGACTTCGTAGAAATCGTAGACTCGTAGCTTCTCCGTAGCAATTTGAAATTTCGCCGGTTGATAAGCAAAAAGTGTAATTATTTTAGAAAGATATGTGGAGCGTTTTTATTTGAATTAAATATTTTTTCAGCCCATTTTAAATAAAGTTCAGCACGTAGCTACGCAAAGTATGTCAATAAAATGCAAAAATAATCAAAGTGTTTTAATTGAGAGGTTTGCAGACACCAACTGCACTATTACCGCTGTACCTTGATAAAGATATAAATAACAGTAACTGTGCAAAAGATGTACCTAATCACATGCCTATAGCAACAAATCAAATGTCATTGAACCTTACTTCTTCTACCATTACCATACTCTAATACTTCAAGCAAGTATTTAGGTTAATACTATGCAGGAAAAGAACTCCCTGCCCTACACCCAAATAAAACATTATTCCATTAGCATAAGTAAGAGCAAACATAGCATCCTATTATTATTTTACCTAAACTAATTGCCGCCCACAATAGTTTGTCCCAGGAAATCAACTCTTTGTACTTGTCCCATTTCCGGGCGAGCTGTCGACGTGCGAAATCTAGCGAGTCGTCTGTCCGTATTGTTTGCTTGCTTTATGAGATTTCCGCTGTGGACCCTTTCTCGGTCCAACGCGTCTAGTCATTTGCGGGCCACAAACACTGTCTTTGAAAAGATAGGAGATAAAAGGGAAGATTTGATCTGAGAATTCGTGACAAGCGGATTATTTAAATGAGGGATTAGTGTTGGAACTAATAAGTGTGGGTTAGAAATGTAGGATTTCGGAATTGTGCCAAATCTGGTCGTTGAACTTAACCAAGTCAAGTAAGGTTAAGTAAAGTAAGTTCTTCAAGGTTTTCAAGTATCCTGAATGTCCCGGATATCAAACAGTTTACAGCTGCTGAGTTACTTCTAGTTCTTCTCTAAGTTTGTAAAATACTAAAACTAAATAAAACTAAACTAATCTAAAAGACCGCTGCCTGTGAGAGTTGTTCTCAAAGCTCATGGCCCCATTGCCACGTTGTATGGCGATGCAAACCCTTACAAAATACTCCTACTTGCTAAGTATGGTATTAAAACTATAAATGCGAAAGTGTGCGTTTGTTTGATCCTCTTTCAAACAAAAAGTCGGACACGGGTCGGTCAGTCTTTGGATGGCTGTCCGCAAGTTGGGTTTAAAACAACTTTACCGTATGACACCGTATAACAGAGTGACCGGATGACATGTTAAATTGTTGACCCCGGTTGTTTAAATTATAACAACAACCGCCAAGCCAATTTCAAACGTTCGTTGACACTAGTAGGTACCATTCACAGTTCCATGATGATGGTGCCTGGATTCATTAAAAATGGATTTAGGCTTTCAAGCGGCGGTCATATGCAAGCCTATTACTGAATAAAAAAAAATAAAAAGTTGTCTAAAAATTGTGACCAAATTACTTAATACGCAGAAACACGTCTACGAAACGACATAACTTTCTATCAGATAGTTTTAGGGAGAGTGACATTACGATACTTTTATATTATAAAAATATACGTGTTCAAATATTGTTTACACCAGCTATAACTTTGGGTTTTTCTTCTTTTAAATTACATTTGTCTGCCTATAAATTAAAATTTACAATGTATCAGTTGTTCAACAAGTATTTCTGAATCTGAATCTTTATCCGACTACGGAAAAGCCGAAGCCGAATAGCATAGTTAGTTATGCTATGTTTCTAGCAATCTAGTACATTTACGTCTACGTTCTGCCATAGCAGCCAAACTACTCATCCGATGTTGATGAATGAGATGTCAATGGATTCGTTATTATAACAGGCTAAATTATAAGCTTTTATTTAACTTGCAATATATGTAATGTGACTGTTTATTCGGGGGGAATTTGCTATAAGCTTGAAAAGTTTGTTTTTTGAAGTATCTATATTTAAAATCTTATCTAATTAAATTTAAATCTTATTTTATCACTTTTTGTTTTGTTTTGTTTACTTTTTTGCAAATACACAACATTTTTTTTTTCTTTTAAGTCTCAATTTTATAAAAAATACTACCTACTTCTGTGGTAAAAGATATTAAGGAAACAAATTAACTATTGAACATGTCAAAATTTCGAAGCTTCAAACGTCAATATTAAAGCTCTGGCATAAAGGCCGGTTTACATGATGCAAGTTTCTTGCCTGTTGCATACAATAAAATTGAAGCAATAAATTACCTGCATGGTCTAAACAGTACGTAACATTTTGATCTTTTGCGCAAGTTTTGCTTGCCAAAATTTTCTTGGTGTTCTTCTTCAATTTTTTTACTTGTATCCACGTGTAAACAGTTGCGTACAATTCTTGAAGGGCAATTAACGCACTTGATTTATTGCATTCAATAATTGCACTTGAATGTACAAGAAACTTGCATCATGTAAACCAGCCTTAAAGCTTGTATATAATTACAAGGCCGGTTCCCGGATACGTCCGCCATAATTGCAGGAATATCGACCTTTATAATTAATGGGCTGGCTTAGCGTATGCGCCTTTTGAAATATGGCTCGCTACGAACTAGGAGACGGTTACTTCCGCACAGACTGGTTACATTTATAACTACATTATTAAACAGAAAACATACTTATACATCTACATATTTATCAGCTGTAGCGCATTCTACTCCTGTGCCTTGCCGTACTGCCCGCGCGGTGAGGATGATAAAAATAGCATAGGTAGCTGTCTTTTTAACACGCTTTTATTAGCTTCACCTGTATGTTTGTATGTTTGTTTGTATGTAACCGACTCCTTTGAGCGCGTTTTTGACCCACTTTAAACGGTCAGATTTCTTTCAAACTTTGTAAGTAGATATATCGAGGACCGATGACAATACACTAAAATCGGTTTTTTTTTTTTTTAACGCTTTTTAAAAATAAAATACATATATTTATTTATTTACACTATAATTAATTTATATTTATTGTTTTCAACCCTATTCTTAATTTAAATTTATAAAATTTTATTTTCTATTTTTTTAGTTCGGTTTTTTATAAAAAGCGTGTTTTTTTAGTTTTTTTTTATTCTGTTACCCTAACGTGCACGAAAAACTTCATAATGACCAGTTAAATGCGTGAAAGCGTTTCAAACAAACTCACTTTCGAAGTTATAATACTAATTGCGTCCCACAGTTTCACCCGCGTGGTGATGGAAAACAGTGACAAAGATAAAAAGTAGCCTTACGTATTATTCCAGGATATAAGCTATCTTTGTTCCACATGTTAATAATTCATAATTCCTTCCCGCAGTTTCAACCTAAAGAATAACAAACATACATACAACTTTTGCATTCACAATTTTAGCGCGACAAAGTGCCCAAGTTTGAAGGCATTATTTGACAGATCCAAACTTACTAAAAATATATCTGTCTTTGCCACTTATGCCTTCAAACTTGGGCCAAATGTGTTTAGTTATGGTTAGAATATGTCAAAACCGCGTTAGTTTCCATAGCTGTGTCCCTTAACAGTGTAAAGTTACTGGTAAATCAATTAGAGCCGCTATTAATCCGGGTTCCATGGAGCCGATGGAGTGACATCGATCCGCACGTGACGTCACGGCCCGGCTCGGGGCCTGCCCGGACGGGAACCGGATCGGATCCCAGCCCCTTCAATTTCACGCGGTATTTACTTCCACGGGATCGTGCTGCCTTTAGACGTATGCAATATTAGTAGTGTGTCTTATGCAATATCAGTCGTCCGTCTTGTGTATCTTACAGAAAAGTAATACTGCGATACACGGAATGGGTATCCTAGGCTGAAAAAAGCAAATAGTATCTACTCATCATTATGAACAATTTTAACCATGAGACAAACCTTGAATTCGCGTAAAAAAACACCTGTTAACTCACAAAATGTAATACGACCCAGTATGGCAAGTAATACAGGAAAGTTATTTCACGCCAAAAAATGCATGATACATACGAGTAAAAATACTTAAATGAAACAAGCATAAAATTTAAAACAGGAAGTTCACAGTATACCTACCAATTTATATTGACACAAAACCGATCCCAACTCAGTATATTGCTGTGTGCTGATTTGTAGAGTATTGTACAGTTCTAAAAGACTCATACTTTTAGCAAATTTTTAGATACTTCGATGATAATAACCATTTTAGTGTTGGTCTGGTTGGGAACTTACTGTCGCGAAATTAGTATCCAAGATTTTCACCCCAGAGTTTTAACATCGTTTATGATATGTTTCGTTACGTTTAGGTTTACGCCTGTGATTTGATCCGACTAATTCCAGGGTTTTGGAGACGGCTAATCTTAGCACAGTGAGTTTGAAGTCAGCCAATCGTACGCGCTTATATTTACCTCACCATGCGACCGACACCAACCGCTAATGGGTTACGTGTACGTAACGAGTACAGTGGTAAGACAGTAAATGGACATACTTGGCCGAGCAAACAAATCATGGTTCTAGTGACTGTTTCGCCTTGTCAAAATGTTAATACAAACCGAATACTCGGCCGAGGGCACTGCCTCGCCCCTGTGCTTGTAACGTGTAATCAATGCTGTTACCTATAAGCTGTGTCAGAAGCCTTCAAGCGGCCTAAAAACTCTGACACTAGGTGACTAGGGCTAGCCACTTGACCTATACGAGCTTAATGCATGTTAAAATAAATTTGTCTGCTTGCGCCAGTGTTGACTAGTGGGTTACTCGTTCCAGTAATTCAAACGAGGCTCTACGAATGAAGGATTCACTTAGTTTTCTTGCAAGTAAACGAAAACATTTTGTTTTATTCCCGATAGAATTGTTTCTGGGCCGTTGAATCTCGCATATATTCCAGTCTCGATTGATTTCTTCTATTTCTGTGCTAACAAGTCGCGGCCATGTTTGGAGGGAGATCAGAGAGATTTTTTACGAGTCCTAAAAAAACCGCTGCGTGTTTGCTTAGGGAAAAATATTTTTATTGTGTAGGAAGTGCGAATTTATTTATAAATTAAACAAAAATCATGAACTTAGCTTACTAGTTTTGTAGTCATGAAATTAACATGCTATTTTCTACAGAATGAGGAATCACATGCTCTCTTCTACAAATTTGTAAGCTAGCTCCTGACATACAGACATACAGTACGTAGATGTATATATTTGTATATGATGATAGTTCGAAAGCCTCTGGGATCAAAGTTATGTTCATGTTAATGATGCCTAATAAACGATTTATTGATATTATTATTTATTATTTGAGCTCTCCGAACTTGCTCCAAGGCGCCTATATCGGTCGGTTATCGGTAAACTTCAAAACTTTGTTTGACTTTGCTTCATCAAGCTTTTCACAAAAACAAACAAAAATCTTAATCCTTTAAAAAACCATTGCCAAAGTACCAAGTTAACTTCTACCCATATTAAAATAGAACACTCCTCAACTAATCGTACCCTTTACAATGTCTGAAAAGACACGCAATTTGAATTAAAACCAAGGATACGTTGGATGCCTGTGATTAAAACCGACTAGAACAGACAACGATCCGAAAGGGCCGCGGCGAAACCGAAGAAACCAATCGGAAGTTAGCGGCACGGCACGGTTTTATTGACTCTGCTGGCACAGGGACGTAGTCTGTGGTAATATTATGGGTCTTGCAAGATTCAATTTTTATTTGACCTGCCAAGTGTGGGCCAAACGCGGGCTCAGAAGCGGTTAAAGTAGCGATCAGCAGACGGCCAAGCATCGAGGCTGAACCGATTAATATCGAGGACCTTCATGGGCGTACGCTCATCAACACCGCAGCTGCCACCAAGTCGTATTAGAACTGTTAAAACTGACTTAAAATCTATGGCCCTAACTGTACCGTATTATCATTTATTTTTACCTCTACCTAGAGAAATAGTTCCATTGTGGCTAGGTCTAAATACAGTCTAAATCTAAATACGGTCATATAGAAAAGTCTCAAAGAAAAGCCACAGTAAGAAGATACTTGCAGGAACATTGTTTCATTATTACTAAGAACCGTTTCACCACACACAATTAAAACAACTCACCTTTCACACGCCACAGCCGGAAACAGAAACAAAACAACCCATTTCCCAGACAATACAACGTATCTAAGTCGATTCCCCAGCCCAGAATGCACCCTTAATCCGCTCACCCGTTGCACGGTTTGGACGTACTATAATTGAATTCCCGCCTTTTTGCTCTTTTCAATCGAAGCTCCGCTGATTGGGTTTTGAGTGGGAATTTTCGAGTTGTATGCCCCTACGCTAAACACACTACGGGATGGGGTTACCAGCTATGGGAAGGAATTATCGGACTGTCGGAGATACGTTGAGAGGAAAGTTACGGTGGGACACGATCCTGATTCTTTACCCGAATGTATAAGAAACGTATTTTTTGTCGTTGTATGGAAGTGTTAGTTTTAGTGTGTTGTATTTGTTCGAATTGTAGGTATCTCTAGTTTAAACGACTTGAAAGTTTTTGGGAGTTACAGACTACTTTATGCGACAGTATGACAAACAAAATGTGTGCTTGATGGTAAGCTTTATGCTTGGTCATAACAATTCAGCTCCAATCAGAATCTTAAACTCTAATTAGACCAACGGACTAGATAGTCCAAACGAAACCGTAGGTACGTTGATAATGCTCTGCGTAACTGCGTAGATATTTCACTCGTTTTTTTTTTGCTTAGTTTTTGGCTTCACACGGCTTGTGCATTTACGTATAATATGGCTCCTATGCAATAACTAGTGTTTCACGAATTTACAAAACTATTATATCAAATGTTTCAATTTCAGTGTAAACAGTTGTCCTTGTCTTTGTGTATGTTCCATGGCATCCCCGACACAGGAATTTATCCTAGTGGGGAGCTATGAGTGTGAAACGTTATATTATATTATATTAATTGATCGATAACTTTTTGTGTTAGTCTGCTAGTCGAACTATTTAGTTGTTTTACTCGTTAAACTATTCGAAAGCTCTGTCATTAATTATCCGTTTTCTGTGGCTTTTATTTACTGCAAAACATTTAGCTACAAAATGAACTAATTAGTGGTTATTATTTTCTATCGTAGGTATCAAATTTACAGTGTTAACAATAAATTTTATCCCTAATGTGAATTAGCGAGTCATGTTGTGCAGTATTTTACATAGTTTCTAAACACTTTACTAATAGCGTTGATTCAAATGTTGCCCGTAACTTTCGTAATCAAAATGGTATTTTAAATTCACACGTATTTTCGACATAGTTTAGTTTGTACATACCTATGTAGTCAAACTTAAATTAGGTCGGGGAAAAAGTTCCTTCGCATTTTTTGAGAAAATTCAAAACATTTTTTATTTATTTACATTTAACTAAAGTATGTAGGTACCATTTTGTTCGATAACTTTTTGCCATCTTGTAGGTAGGGACATGATCCCATTGCTATATAAATTTTGGGACTTCTGATCAAAATACCGCGACAAGTGGTTTTGGCAGTCCTCTCGTGATGTTAACCTGACACTGCCTAAAGAATTCTGAAGAGACCGAAACAGGTGGAAATCTGAAGGTACAAGGTCAGGACTATATGGCGGATGCATTAACATCTCCCAGCCAAACTCTCTTAATTTTTGCTGAGTGGCTAAAGATGTGTGAGGTCTAGCGTTATCATGATGCAAAATCACACTCCTTCTGTTGATTATATACCTCCATATTATAAATTTGACTTTATTTGTCAGTAACAGAGAAGGAAGCAAGAAGGATGTATTTTCATCATCATCATCATCATCGCCGCACGGGTAAAACCACATGCCGCAGCTACTTGTACAATAAAGTGTAAATTTTCCTAGAGTGCCTTGACAATCCTGAATTCCTGACCTTCGCGCAATTACGAGCTTTCTCGCTGAATTAAAGCAGTTCTCGTAATCCCTAGGTTCCCGTAACACGATTTGGAGCAATAACCAAATCCACAAACAATGGAACTCCGCCGGTATTCGCTGTGTAAGTTGAATCGCGTCGTCGAGCTCTAAACTTAATTACGACGTAGAGGCTGACAGACAGGGTCGCGGCAAGGACGGGGCGTGGTGTAGCTGTGAAACTCTCGGGGGAGGGCGAGAGTCAATGCTACCAAAAACGATCCAATTGCGTAAGTGGCCACTGACCACAGAGTAGGATGATCTACTGCAGTTTTGAAAGTACTTACTTCTTCCTGAAACCAAAATTAAAGAATTAATCTTTTATCCCTCGACTGTCAGTGTAGCTTAGCAAATACGATAATGGCTCCTCATTACCCTCGCTCATGCACCTCGTCTGTGTATTTTGTAAAATTACTTTTTCACGCAAAAACGGCACGACGGTGTTGTGCAAAAATTTATGTAGATACCTCGATACTACACCTTTATACCCTAAATTGACGCATAGGTTCGCTATAGTGTCTATAGGATAGCGCTTGAAACCGCAGAGCGCAGCTGGTTAACAACATTGTTCAGCGGGTAGCTTTAATTAACCTTTGATGGAAACCCTGACCTTTTCTGATGGGTACAGATTTTGGTAAATTCTATTATACGTCGTCGATCAGATTAAATTAAATGCCGAGTTGATTAAATCAGGACCCAGTCTACCGCTGACATTGATAGGCTTTAATTTTTCCTATTTAATAAAGTTACGACACGTGGAAGGCGCTTACTAAACTCGATGAAAGGTATTACCTAGACTTTTTCGAAACTTTTACAGCGCTACATATATCTATATATATAAAAATGAAACCCGTTTTCCTTGGTCACAGCATCACGCGTGAATGGCTGGACCGATTTCACTAATTCTTTTTTTGTTGTATTTGTTATTATTAGGAGAAGGTTCTTACGGAAAAAAATATTAAGAAAATCTCTCAGAATAAGTTGTTTAAGCAATGTAGGTATGTTCCTAACGTCCAAGAGTCAATTTGCACTTTATTACCTCTAGAACTAGTGGGAGGTCGCCGTACAAAGTTCAAATTCAGTCATATCTATCAAAACAGTGTGCGTTGGAGGTTGGAGCACAGATAAAACAAAAAAAGAAAACGAAATCAAATAGTTCGTTCATTTGTTTTAAAATTTCGAAGGATTTGACTCCAAGTCATATCAAATTAAAAAAAAGTTGAAACAACAACAAACTGTCAATGTCAGTGTTTTTTTTTCATGGATGAGTTTGCTTTTGTCAACTGATACACGAAACAAATTCGTACCTATAATTGTAATATATTATAAGTATAAAATTGTAAATAATGTTTTTTGCAGTGTTTATATTTAATTAGGCAGTACCATAGAGAAGTACTGTATGGCAGTACGAAGTCTGCCGGGTCAGCTAGTTAATAATAAAAATCTTTCGCTGCTTCCCTCACATTTTTTACATATAACCTCACGCTATGAACTCAAACTTTAGCCTTCTCTTCAGAACATGTAGATACGTAGCAGCTACGTTACTGAACTACTGATTGGTAACTAAATAAAGTGGTAATTTTATTTTTTAAATTCATATAGATTCTACAAATAATTTATCAAAATCCTACGTAGAGATACTGTAGCCATTGATTTGCCCCAAAGCCTGCCCTTGATTCGGCCCTGCTCTTGCCGAATACTTTTGAATGCAGATTACTTTTCTCTTACCCATTTTAGGGTTAAATCCCTGCGTGCCCGTAAACGGATTATATTTTACTTAGTGGCTTTTGTAGGGGTGAAAACTGGGTACTGAGAATCAATTGGAAAATTTCCACGTCCATACTAAAATTGTGAATGTAAAAGTAGCTCTATCTCTTTGTTCTAGATCGTTCTAGTTAGCTGCCTTTTATAACTAAACGACAACATTCAATTGATTCATGGTAAAATTTTAAAGGAATTAAGGAAGATATATATAAATTACTGTTTATTCCCGGAAACGAAGTAAAACCACAGAATACTGGTATCACAGCGAGACATGGTCTTTCAAGTGAGATTGCCGAAATATTATTTTAAGGCGCTTATGAAAAACCTTTATGTATTTAGTATAGTTACTTAGTAGGTAGTCTGTGCAAACAATAAGTACAGTACAATACCGCTTTATTAAGATTTCAAAAGGAAACTACACTAAGTGCTAAGTTTTACCCAAGTACTGTCCTGACAGTATTATTTTTCTGGATAATGGATTGTACATACCTGCTTATTAGGACTTAATAATCTCCCATAATTATACCTACGTAAAGTAGATACCTACTTCCTTTTAAGTAAAGTTCATAAATAAAATGAACAGCCATTTCTCTGAGCTCTATCGAAATATCACAAGACCGTGATTTATTCCATTAAAAGACACTATCCTGCAAAGCTAAGATTGAAGCCAATGGCGTTCACTTCTGAAAGGTCCCTTTGTGGCCAATATGACACTTCAAAGAGACCTAACTGGCTCCCGAGCCTTAATACCGCCCGAGGGCCTTAAGGCTTGCCCAAACGGGCAATCTTAGAGACATTTTGAGAAGCGGCATTGCCGAGCTTCACATGCATGTTCATTGTTCAACTGTTGTCCGAATTATGCACTTCAAGGCAACGTGCGTTCATTAATTCGTTTGAAATTATTTTTAATTATTGCTAGAATTTTTAACCCCCGACGCAGAAAGATGGATGTTATAAATGTTATCATTGACCGCTATGTGTGTCAGTCTGTGTGTATACCTATGTGTGGCACTGTGGCTCTTAAACGAGTGAACTAATTTGGATGCAGTTTTTTTTTATTTGAAAGCAGGTTTTCTAACGGTGGTGGTTCTTAGACATGTTTGCAAACCAAACCATACCATCGATATTGCAACAATATAACTACGAAAAATCCGGCAACGTCGCCCACAATGCTGGCCGTTTTGTTGCCCGTTTAGACGCCTCTTTAATCACGTTATTGAACTAGACGAATAAAGATTGGCACAATCAAGGCGTCTGGATCTCGAGTGAAAGATAGGCGCCTATTAGTTGAATAGTTCCTATTGTCAGGGTAGGGTTCTTTGGCTTTACGATGTCTCCCTGGCCTGGGTAATAACTGTGAGTGCGTCCGAATGAATTTTGTTAGTAGATACATAATTATATAATCTAAATAATGTTCTTTAGTAACCGGGGCGAAAGATGGACGACCGAAGAAAAATCATCACCAATAAAAGATATCTTTGAGTTTGCGTGCGAATGTATTTTTAGCAATGATTTTGAATGCTATTTTAACTAAAACTAGACACCTACATCGCTGACCGATTTGCAAAACAAATTTACTAAATACACTTACTGTGCAAAGCTTTTATAACCAAAATAATCCAATTCATACTTAACAGATTAAAATTTGTAAAAAATACAAACTCCAATGTTAGTATGTATGTATAAGCGAGCAGAAACATTCCAAAAATAAAACTCACTTTGAATTTACAAAACTAGAAAATAACAGAACAATTCTAAAACCAATTCAAGGAATGGACGAGACGGACGAGACTATCCTCCGCGTTATTGCACTTATAAGTCAACGAGAAACGGCGGGAAATTTTCGCGCCATCTTTTAGACGCCATCTTGAAAATGTGACCATAAACAAGGTTTGAATATGTTAGAGATCTTGCTATTTGCCGCTAGTTTGTAGCTATTCGGAACTCAAAGATGATTTTGGTTAGTTTGCTTTGCTTGGTAAGTATTGGTACAGGAATCACAAACACAAGATGAATCCAGATTGTGGAGATCAAATAGGTACTTACGAACTTGGCGTGGATTTCGCTTACCTATAGGTAACTAAACTAAATAAAACTTAACAGTAGGTATACTATTAATTCGTAATTCTATATTTGCCTCGATGTTCATTTCACAGGCTCACTCACGGGATATCCATGAATCATAGAATAAATAATGAAACCTAAAGTACCCACACCCACTACAATCATTTATGCCTAAATCGTGATAAAGAAACTTTTCTTTACTTTGCAAAAAAAAACAAATTCTTAAATAACAATAATAATATGGATAAACACAGATTGGCCTAAAATAAGGTGACAGTGAACTCTGTCATACCCACTTACTTTCTATTGCATAACGCAGCATCATGGAGCCTAGCTCCATTCACGACTTTCGAATCCCCGCTCTGAGCATTTTGCATGTAGGTAGTCAGTTTGGCACACGTTTGGCAAAGCACGAACGCGCATTTTACTTTTTTTAACATAGAATGAACTCTTTGCAAATGTGTTAAATAAATAAACCAAATTCGATAGCGTCCAAAACTTATAAAAACAATTTGATTTCAAATTCAAACGTCGAACAAGTTAAGCCGAAATAGAAATACCTAGTGAATTTTATTTATCTGTGGTTTTATTGTTTTGATTGGGTTCGACGAGGTTTAAAAACTTTTTTTTTTTTTTTATTATATCTCATAAATAGTGATGTGGTGGTTATTACTGATACTAGTGACGTGCCTCTTCTACTATTCTCGCCGCAAGTTACAATATTTCTCGTCGAAAGGAGTCAAGACCCTGCCCCCGGTGCCGTTCCTGGGAAATCTGACAGCCGTGACCTTTTGCCGGGAAAATTTTGTGGAAGCGATCGCTGCGGGCTACGATGCGTTTAAAAACGAAAGGTTTGTCTGCTGCTAAAACAAATAAGAATCTGAGGAATAACGGAAGATCGTATTTGTATGCACTGCGCGTTTCTTTTTAGGCGCCCTTGCCTAATCATTGTTACTTATCCAGGGCAATTTTCATTTATTGTTCGAATGACAGTTGGAAAATTAGAGAGGAACAGTTGTTTCCAGCAAGTAGGTATTCTACAGTCTTAACTGCGATAGCCACAGATCTCGTCATGATGATTTATTAATTAATTTTTCGGCTTTTCTGGTCGTGGACGCAGTGAATCAATTTAATAGACAACCCTCTTTACGATTTCTGATTTCCTTTAACGAGTCTCTCTACACTCGATAAAAAACAAATCCCGGAACTCTTTACGGTTCCTATACCATAGATGCACAGAATATTCCTGACGTCACATCGTCACATCGGTACCTACTAGTTAAGGTCCCGTTGGCATTCTTATGGTACGAAACCATAACACTTTTTTCGTTCCCTATTCCAGATATTTCGGTCTTTACCAGTACCTAGTCCCAACGCTAGTGCCTCGGGACCCGGAGCTCATCCGGCAGATCATGGTGCGAGACTTCAACTCGTTCGCCGACAGAGGCGTGCACATCGGCGCTGACTGCGACCCGCTCTTCGGAAAGAACCTTATCATGCTCACAGGTAAGTTCAAAGTTGATTGGCACTTGGTTGACACGCAATTTTGCTGGCAAATTGTACCAAAATTGGTCGATACCTACACGAACCAAATTTTGTAAGGTAGGATACAAAATTGGATGACACGCACCTTGAAGTTACTTACTTTCTCCTAAAGGTTATGACCGCAGTGAGATATACAAGAATACTTATTTGACTTGTTTGAATAGTCAGTTATCTTTTGCACAAGCATCTGTAGGCCTAGCATAAATTCTGACTTAAAATACGAAGCGAGTATTCGTTAGTAAAATGTATGAACATTTGCAGTCCTCATTTACTCGCGACAGGGGGCGCTGCCCATTTTTCATACATTTGTCTATTAAATACTCGCTACGCATTTCACCTCAGAATTTATACTATTGTAGAACTCCTGTCATCTTTCTTGGAGTACAAAAATCGGATGGCGCAGCTCTGTCCAGACAGGATATATAATATACCTAACTTGTAAAAGGACTTACAACGTAACGAAATTGTGAATAAAACAACTTTCCTTTCCACTTTCATTTCAACATTCTTTATAATGAACAAAACCAACTTTTGAACCGAAAAAAGATAAGAATTGAGATTGTTTCATAACACGCCACAATTCTCTAAAACTATATCCTTTCTACTTGATCTGAGACTATATAATACAGGTTTATAAAGGTACGATAGATATGCTATACCCCTAAGGGTCATAGTGATCATCATCATGAACAACTGTTACAATGGGACCAATCCTGAAATACCTATAGAAAAAAAGTCAGCTGTTCCGTAGAAAAATGTCAATTCTACTCGACAAATGTATAAAAAAGCTGTTTTTTGCGTTTTCAGGAATGGTTCAATAGTAAAATTTGTTTACAATGATGAGCACTTTGAGTCTTTTACAGTTTAACATACTCTTTCCTTATAGCCCTGTAATAAACTGTATTTTTTCACAGGTTCAAAATGGCGTTCCATGCGAGTGGCGCTGTCTCCGGCGTTCTCTGGCGCAAGATGCCGTAGCATGGCGCCCCTCATGGCTGAGAGCGCAAAATCTGTCCAGACGTATCTCGCTGACCGCGTGCATAGGCCCACTTTGATGGACGTGAATGAGGTAAAAAGAACTTTATTTCTAAACTCTTTAAAGTTCAAACTGTTTTTTTTTTAAATGACCAAATATATGACCAATTGACAATCCTTCATGATTATCAGCGCCAAAAACAAATCTCTGAAATCTAAGTTACTTCTGAAACTATTTAAGAGGCTTTATTCTTACGAACTCGAGATTTTCTGTCACTGTCTCTTTCGCCACAAACGTCATAAGAGTGAGGCTGATGGAGATAATGTCGAGCACCCAAGATTAGGGTTCCTAAAATGGACGTCGAACTAAACTGAATCACGAATTCCCAGATTACAACGTCATACGTGAATGACGTCATAGCTTCCTGCGCATTCGGTTTTGCTGTGGATTCTCTCCAGGACCCAGAGAACGTCATCTTCAAACTGGGTCAGAAAGCCGTCATTCAAGACACCACGCAAGTCATGAAGTTCTTCGGATATGAAAACATGAAGTCTATAATGAAGGTAAATGATTTTTATCTGTTCCTCATATTGATTTTGAACGCAATCAACTCCAATCACCGAACAATGTAATATCAATTTAACTATTGAAACTAACGTGATTAACGTGGTTTTGTTTTCATGTGATCGAAACTAGTCGTAATTAGACTACTAAGTACTTAGGCTACTGAGTAAAACGAATTAAAATTTTGCTGTCAGGAAGTCATCTCAGGCTGCGCGGTTGATTGGCTGAATTCTGATATTGGCTAGATACACTGTCCCCCAATGCTATAGGTATAGGCTAACCAATTAAACCTTTTGTCTTTCTCAAACCCGGATACGAAGTCCCGAACATCATTTATTGATTCATGCAGCACTTTTCATTTAATAACTAAGTCTTTATTCCTCTTCATTTTATCTCAAAAACTCATGTTCGTTGACTCTTGTTCAGTTAAAGCGACTCAGATTTAATTCACTGCCGTATTCCACATCCAGGCCTTAAAAGTGAAGATAATACCATCCGAGGACGCCGAGCAGTTCTCTCAGCTCTTCAAGTCGGCGCTGAAGGCGAGGAGGGACAACCTCGTCCCGCCGCGACCGGATTTCATACAGATTCTGGTTGATGCTGCACAAGGTAAGTGCAATGACGGGAAATTAACGAGTGATGTAATTTTGTTGGTAATAAAAAACAATAAAAATTCTCACCCAACTAAGGTAAACAGTAGATAGAGTTTGGCGCATTTTTTTTTTTTTATAAAACCAGTGACACTCACGTAATCAAGACTAACAACAAAATAATTCGTTAAAATAAATAAAATAAAATCAGTTCAGCCGTATAAATAATATATTTATGGCTTGAAAAAAATTAGAATGAATATTAAATTATTAAGTTATTAAAATTGAATGACACAATGATTAATTATTGTTAAAAAATATACTTACTTTAAAAATAGTATTATAGTATTTCTACGATGGTAGGTATAGTGAGTAGTCTTGATGGTAGGTAGGTATATATCCTTTGACATTATGACATTTTATTGAAATTTCATTGCGACATTTTTAGACCATAGTTAGTGAAACAGGTCAATAAGTTGACATGCTTGTTAATATATTATTTTGTACATTTATTGTATAATTTTATATTTTGTAATGACCTGTAATGAATATTGCCAATAAAATGATTATGATTATGATTATGGTAGTCCTTTCGGCCATACTTATTTATATGACATAAGACAGCTATTTAGCTGAATTGCAAAACATTTTTGCCTTTGTAAAGGTTTTACAGAAACACTTCCCTCGTTCCAGGCAAGCTGAAGGGATCAGACGGTGATGGGAACAACAACGACGTGAAGCCGGCGGAAAGTAAGATTAACTTTAATTTGTGCTCCGCGTGTGTGCGGCCCGAGTGCGGGAGACTAGCGGGCTACGAGGTAGCAGTATACAGGGTTATAATGATAGGATATGCTTAGATGGACAGGACTCATAGTACTCATCATATTGAATACTATGAGCCCTTTCCGAAATGAAACCCGGAATTCGCAAAAAAAAACAGCTGCTCCATATAAAAATGTCAATGACAAATGTATGAAGCGGCTGATTTGTTAGCGAAGTCCGCGTTGGTCCCATTGTAAAAGTGGTTCATAATGAAGAATAACATAGGTATGCGTTTATTAAAAAGTGAATTTTTGTCAATAAATAGTTAAACGTTAATAACAGAACCGAAGCAGATGGCACAGTAAGAGAGAGAAGCAGTTAGTAGTTTCCCAGCTGTGTAAAATAGAAAGCTGATGAAGATTTTTAGCGGGAGTTAAAAATATGTAAATCCAAAAATACTAGGCATTTCTTCTATCACTTGGACCACACACCTTCCGCAAACTTGTGACTTTGATTGACGGGAAATTCGCGATTTAATTATGACGTGCTCTCGACACAGCTATTGTTCGGGACTCTTCAGAATTACTTCGTGCAAGTAAAACCATGACAATCTTTACGGCCGCTTTGAATACGAATTTAGATGGAATTTCGCTACAAATACGTCTCAGCGTGTTTCAGCGTCGGAATTATGAAAAAGACTGATTTGTGACAACAACTTGTGTGACGTGGTGTTGGAAAAATAATTTCTACTGGCACTAATAATAGGTGAAAACAAATGGGATTTGGAATTGAAACAAAATTGGTGTACCTATTCCGCACAATGTTACTACCCAACCAGGGTCATTATGTGCTACCTGCCCTAAATATGTTAATTAAGATCCACATATATTATAATGTGCGCATAATGGTGGCAATAAAGCAGCGAGTATTGAGTAAGTAAGTATCTATTCATAATCAAATATGCCCTCCAAGCCCAGTCCTGCCCCAGGTTAGACTAAACGTTCATTTATAATAGAATCTGGGCCCTATTCTTAGACACTCGAGATTACCTCTGTCACTTTCACTATGATATTTCCAATGAGAGCGAAAGTGACGAGGCTATAATATTTCACTAGCCAGAATAGCGTGTGGAACTAGAGTAAGAGATGTTCACAAGCAACCATACAAGAGACTTGCTTATTTAGTATGAATTCCCGAATCGTGAAAGTTAAATTAAAAGTTGGAAAAAGAAAACGTACGCGAATTACATCTGAACATAGGAGGCTTTAGAACAAATATTAATACAAAAAGTTTATGCTATAGTAAACTCAACAGCAAGGCAGATTCTGAACTGAATGTTGTGTTTATGTTTCCATTGTGGTGTTAATTTGTAAATACAGGTTTCATAATTAGACACAAACATTTTTAAGACAATGGATATCGGCGAAAAATCCCTAACAAAAGACGGATAAAACCGTTAACTGTTTAGAAATCTGCTGATCAGACCTGACAAGCTAATTTGGGCATTCTTCTGACGACACGGAGATAAAGTTAGTTCATTTGTATTCCTTAAATGTGTCTGAGTTGGCAAACTTCGGATTGTTCGGATACTTTTTCGTGAGTTTTGCATTAAACTTGCATTCATTTGTTCTAATTTCTCTGGTTAGATGAGTATACCATAACCTAGAATCATAGACTGTTTTGTTATAGGAACTCAGAATATGAAGAATTATAGTGGGGTAAACATATAAAATCGCGTCTTCCTTCATTCCAGAGTTCGATGACGACGACCTCGTAGCCCAAGCGGTGCTGTTCTACATCGCCGGCTACGACACCACAGCCAACCTCATCAACTACTTCCTGCACGAGATGGCGGCCAACCCTCAGGTCTTTTTTTATATATTTATTTCAAAATAGGCTTGCATTTGACCATATGGAATACATAGCCATGAAAAGAGAGAGAGGCTTGCGTTTGACCCCATCTTCCTTGATGGTGAGTAATGATGCGGTCTACGATGGAACACGCTTGCTTAGAAGAAACCGATTTACTCTCGACTTACACCACAATTTGTATCTACAGGTCCAGGGGAAACTGCAGAACGAGCTGGACCGGGGCGAGTGTGGAGATACCGGGGTGTACGAGCAGGTGCAGGAGTTGGAGTACTTGGATATGTGTGTCAGTGGTGAGTCACATTATTAAATAGTTAGTTACATATCTAGTTACATAGTTACATATCAGTCATTACTCGTACATCCTCAAAATCACTCTCTTGTACACTGCTTGCACAGTGTTTACGATGCATACAATGCATGCAAGCGCCTGCTAAGCCAAGGTAATGATAATAACACCGTCTTTTCCCAACGGGCTTAGCAATAGAGGGCCTCTACAAAAATTTATAACAACAGCAAATGTTTTCTGTGTATTTTCAGAAGTGTTGAGACTCTGGCCCCTGGTGGGGTCGGCAGACAGACGGTCAGTGGCAACGTACGACTTTGGACCGACGTATCCAGGCAGCAAACATAGACTCATCGTAAGCTAACCATTTCTTCTAAGTGGCTAAGTGTTTATTTAGTGGTTATCTAGCTTTGAATTCCATTGGAGGAAGATTGTTAACATCATCACAAGTGGTTTAAGAAAGTAAACCGTTATCACGGTACAGACGAAATGAATCGAGAATCAGCGATGAGACACTTAGTCGATCACCATACGCTTGGACGCTTTGATAAAAACCAGCCATTAGGCCATTAAGCGACCCGTTTCCTTCTTTTGCCCCTATGGCATAAAAAAAACTGAACTGGTTTATTAATCACCAATCACCTTATTGGCTTCATTCGTCACATATTTTGTGTTATATTTCAAATAGTGGTGCAACTCCCCAGGCCGGGCCCGGAGTCCACGTGTGGCTCCCCATCTACTCGCTGCACCGCGACCCGCTGCACTGGCCGCAGCCCGACGCGTGCGACCCGGAGCGGTTCACGGCAGGGAACAGGGCCAACATCTTACCGTACACTTACATGCCGTTCGGCACGGGGCCGAGGCATTGCATCGGTGAGTCTGAGTTCCTTCAATGGTAGCTATTATCTGAGTGTCTTCAAGTCGCCGGTGAATCGGTTCCTTCTAGGCAAGCGTGCTCCATCGTAGACTGCATCATTGCTTACCATCACGCGAGATGGTGGTCAAACGCAAGCCATCACCTCCAGTAAGCCTAGCATGGGCAGTAGACGAGTTATCTTTCACCTGTTTTTATCCATGCGAACATGTGACAAAGCTAGATTTTCAGATATGTTTCTCTTTTTCGCGCAGCATTAAAATGGGGGAAATACTAGTTCTTCTCGCCGCGTGCCCGACCTGCAGGTATCCTTAAGTGTGGCTTCCCAATCAGAGGTCTAAATACTTTAGTATTGTGTTGCATATTCGTTTTTTCTTGTAATTTGGTGTGCAAGAAAGCTATATTCTATTCTGCGTTCGCTGCACGGTGGCCGGTGAACTGGCCCTGGGGATTTACCTACTTTAGCAGACTGGTCTACAAAGTCATAGTACATAGTGTGTATTCCCAAGAGAAAATTTAGCACAGTTTTGTAGAGTTTTCTTTTCTAGAAAATAATATACAATCACTGACTGAATGGAAATATAAAAATAAACTAACATACGAACACTTTCTGTAGAAATCCCTTTTTTTTCTGCTCCAGGGTCCAGGTTCGCAGTGCTAGCAGCGAAGGTGTTTCTAGTAACTTTCTTCAGGAAGTACCAAACGAAATCCGTCAAGCCTTTCACCAAACTGTCTCCCAACGCCTTCATCCTGAGACCAGCTGACGGATACAACCTAATTGTAGAACCGAGGATTAAATGATTGCAGAAATCAATTTCTTGTTTACTTGTAACTACTAATAGAAACTAGGAAATGGCGTTTTGCTTCAGAAAGCATACTTATTGTGCAATCAGACTTGGTAATCCGCCAGAAGTGAAATTGCGAACTCTAAAAATTCAATTGCAATTGAGTTGGTTATTAACTCCATCCATTCCAATTTCTATTTTGTAATTAAAAGCATTTATTTAACCCGTGTTAGGAATTAATATGTAGGTATGTTTGTGTGAGTCAAATCTTAGAAATTAGATTATAACCACTTGCTGACGTCGAATTGAGCTGAAATTTGGTTTACCTATCTACCTGTCTAACTCGGAGGACAATGAATCGGTTTCTTCTAGGCAAGCATGCCCCATCGTAGACCGTATCGTTGCTTACCATCAGGCAAGATGGCGGTCAAATGCAAGCCTATTACTGAATAAAAAAAATGCAGTTAGAGCTTGCTTTTAATTTTTATTTAATATCTTGCTTTTTGTAAATACCAATTAAGTATGGTGCAATATTCTCATATTTCTACCCTATGTTTCTGTGTAGATATAACTACGTATAGATATACCTAACTATAGTTCAGTATAGTCATTGCCGGCGCTAGATTCATGAGTATTTCGCTATTTAGGTTTCGAGAATGGCAACATTCCCATTATAGCGAAAATATTAATTCAACCGCCGATGTGTCCGCAATAAATTAAGCCGATTGCTAACTGTTATTGTTATCAATTGCGACAAATAGGCCTGTATTGTATGGATCATTTCGATTTTATTAGGTAGGTATGTAGGTACCCAGAATTACAAAATGATTTAATTTGTCAAATGATTTTTGCGGGTGTTTCACTGTTAGTGGTAACAGATTTCGATCGGTGCTATGCCTCGTTTCAGTATGGTTTTATAATTATCATAAATACAGGGTTACAAGCAAAGGGCATGAAGAGTCGAGAAGAGCTCTTAGTAGGTACTCATCAATATGAACAATATTTCAGTATGGAGCTTACCATGAAGTTGAGAAAAAATTGAAACAGCGTAGGTAGGTATATATTTTTTTGCCCAATTTCAGGTTTGGTCCCATGGTAAAAGTTATTCATAAGGCTCTACCTACTCTTAGGTAGATAAGTTATAATTATCTTGAATATAATAATATGCTAATTTAAAAGCATAGGTATCGTATAGAAAATCGTCAAAACGATGTACCCGAACAAATACAAGTAGGTACATATTGTACAAATAAAGCTATGAAAAGATACCTACGTGACGAATCGACCGCAACACATTCGACTAAACGCAAGGAAACCTGTAATAATGTAAATAGCATAACAATGAAACTGGCTGGATCATAGTTTGCATTGTCACACCACACAATGGAGTGTGAGCAACGAACAGTCGTCGCACGTCGCGGGGAACTACTTCCGAGAGGAACCTACTTTTAGGGCGCCATACGAGTGGGCCAAGGAAGAAATTATTTGGAAAAGTTCCGACCATCCCAACTATTGTTTTCCTATCCTCTCACTCCACTATCTATGGCATAGTTGCTTTCAAAACAGCGAGGCAGTAGCCATTATTTAAAAAAAGCAGTTGAAAAATATACTAGTTTTTAAGCTATTGCATAGCTTCTATCGCGGGCCTTGAGCGGGCCTTGAATCCAGAAATTCCGTAACGAAAATTTTAATAACTAAAGGCACAGCGGTGATACTTTTTAGTTTTGCCATCTATCGATGAATAGCAGAACTTTTAATGACTTTTTGAAATGTCACGCTTGTCTCTTTAGTTCAGCAACTCGCCTCTAGGTGGCATTGGTTAATGAAATAATTATAATTGCTGTTGATAAACAAGAACATTATTTTTACAAAACAAAAAACAAAAACCGACTTCAAAAGACCGACTATTGAGTTATTCATCTATTTGTCGCGCACGTACTTAATGCAAATTTAAGACCTATATGGTTTTCTCATGGATACCATTATCAGAACTGGACTAAATTAAAATGGGACCAAATGGGAAGCGTCAGCTTTATAATAAAAAAAGAAAAGAATCATTAAAATCGATTCACCCAGGCAAAAGTTATGAGGTAAAAAAAAAAAAAAAACATACAGACGAATTGATAACCTCCTCCTTTTTTGAAGTCGGTTAAAAATGCGATGTCGGTTAAAATAGCTTTACCGCGGCAGTCCCCGAGTGCCACACGTCTTTTTTTTCTTAGGCGGGTTACTAGAAAGGAGGTTTAATGCGTCTAACTCTATGTAACCAAACGCAGTCGAGCATCTTTTATTTCTCTTTCCAAAAAGATAATGTGGTGTGGTACTTAGAAAATAGAAAATTGTGGCATATTCAAAAATATTTCCAGTAGCCTGTTGGTAGATATATCCTGGGTAGGTATATGTACCACCTAATCATGTCACTGCTTTGATAGGTACATTATTTACTTATTTAATTTAATAGAACAAGAAGGTACTTATCTATATAATATTACCCAAAATAAGTAATTTACCTCACGGAACCCTACTGGCTCATTCAGAGTGCAACGAAATATGAAAATTGTTGAGACAATGGAAAGTACGGAAGTTACCGCGGTGGTGTCCCACTGTGCGATTTATAAGCAGTAAGGAATCTCATTATTTTAATGAGTTTTAGTTATTTCTTAAGTATTTGAATAAAAAAAGTACAGGGTTATATAAGCTTAGGAGCTTTAAGGTAGGGTAAGCCAAAAACAAGTAAGAAGAAAGTTTAAGACTGTCTGTATATTATTGCCGTGATTTCAGGGTTTATTTTATGGTTAGGTACATAGCAAAAGCGGTTCAGAATTTTATTAAGAGTATCAATAGGTAGGTAACCTATTTGTTTTAACCGTAACCGACTTAGTGTATTCTAAGCCAATAATTCTGTATTATTCAATTAAGCCATTAAGCCCTTTTTTTAGTCAATAAGACGAGCTGAGACGCCTTTAGGTACTCCAGATTCCAAAAGTCCTCTTACTAAAACATCCCTTACTGTTAGCACATGCACAGTGGTTCAGCCACTACGAACAATGCGCGTTATTTCATTTATTTAATGAGCCACGGTAGAACCGAGGCTTTAGAATTTGTTTGCGATGACTGTTGAGACCATAATAGAATAATGAGAACTATGGCGGAGGAGATAGGGCATTGTCAGGTGACTTTCAGTTCTGCGTACCTACCTGGCTTTCTTATGTGGGCATAGAATAAAACTGCCTACAACTACTGGTATACTATTATTGTACCTAAGTGTACCTAGTTTTTGAAGTGAACCTACCTACTCGTACATGTGTAAGTATAAAGAGAATATAATTGTATTACTTAGGTACGTGTGTACTTAGTGTTTCACTTTCAAAGTTTTTTGGGTCTAAATCTAAAGCAATACCTAGATACCTACCCACCGGCTTGTTACTAAGGTACACAAAAACACCGTTAAACGGTTAAAATTGAGCTTATAAAAGTTTTTTAATAGCGGAAATAAACCGTAATTCTGATCCATTGCAATCGACATTTCTGATGCAGGCTCACTTCAGTTTTAATTAAAATGTCATCTCTTCTCTTCGTAAAAGGAAATCGTCGATGGAAAATTGGTTGGTCTTGTTGTGAAATAAATTGTGAAATAGTGGTTACTTTTAGTTTTTTTCTGCTTTGTCTTAAGGAAGTATGATTAAGAAGTTAGTCTGAAGATCGTGAATCTTATAGTTAATCTGGCTTAACTTCCTTATCGCTTAGCGGTTATTTAACATCCAGTTGATCTATGACAGAGTAATCCAACAAACTAAATCTTTAAAATTTAATTCAAATCTTCATCCCGGCTTAAGGGTTCCGTTGACCACGATCCTCAGTTATGAGGGAACAACTGAAGAAGAAGAATCCAAAAAAGTTAATATGGTAAGTATGTACCGACTACCGACTCATTTACCTACCTATTAACTATATAACTATATCTAAAAATATATTATATATATTTTTATATACATACTGTAACTATATCTCCATTTACAAAATATACTTTCTATAGCAAGTGTGGGTGGAATGCACAAAAGCGTGCGGAGTCAAGACATGCCTCAAATGCTTTCACTAATAAAAAAACTACAACTTAGACATTGGCAAAATTTGACCGTGGCGGTGACAATTGCGTTTATTTTGACGTTGTCAAAGTTCAAGTCAAAGTTGTCTTGATTTGAAATTGAAAATCAAAATTCAAATTCAATGTCAAATTAAAATAGCCGCGAATCGAATCGTATTGTAAGATTTTGGGGATTTACAATTTACACAGAATTACTATTACATAGATTCATGGGGGTTTATTTAAATTATAATAGAGTTACGTGCTTTTCATCGAAGTTCAAGGCAATTGTAGATTCTTTTACCCTTTAAAAATATTTGCCGATAACCAACTTCATTTACGCAACTCAAGTTTAGTTGTTAAATCCCACAAAAACCTTCTAAAGAGATGTCGAATATAAAGTCTATATCAAATGCAGCACGCCTAACCAGCAGGAGGCCTTACCGAGTGTCCATAGAAGGTAACATCGGTTCCGGAAAATCTACCTGTATCAAACATTTCGACAAATATCACAACGTTGAAAAACATGCGGTAAGTGCTGGATTCATGTTTCATTCCTTTTCAAATAATCCTACTGCCAGTGCCGGTCCTATTAACATTTTTAACTGGTGCGAGGACCAAAAATGGCGCCCCTCTAAAAAAAAATGTTTCTGCAGTTGCTTTATTTTCCATCAGAAAAAAAGCAGTGGCTTCAGATTATTCAGCTGTCAAAAGTTCGTTTAACCAGTTTGTGCGAATACTATACCTATAAGTGAAGTGGTGGACAACTGAAATAGTAGATTGTATAACGAGGGCATAAAACAAGCCATTTTAACCGACTTCAAAAAAGGAGGAGGTTATCAATTCGACTGTATGTTTTTTTTTATGTTTGTTACCTCATAACTTTTGACTGGGTATATCGATTTTGATGATTATTTTTTTATGACGCTTCCCATTTGGTCCCATTTCAATTTAGTCCAGTTCTGATAATCATGAGTAAACCATATAAGCCTTAAATTTGCATTAAGTACGTGCGCGACAAATAGATGAATAACTCAATAGTCGGTCTTTTGAAGTCGGTTTTTGTTTTTTGTTTTATAAAAATAATGTTCTTGTATAGGAGACGTTTAGCTAGCCCGAGCCGAAGGCGAGGGCGGATATAAAGTCGAGGATAAAATGGGTTTTATGCCCGTTTTATATTTTTTCACATCGATTGCAAGGAAATAAATTAAAATATAATAAAAAATATATTATAATAATAAAATAAATAATGAAATAAAATATAAATAAAAGTATAATTTAAATAAAGTACATAAAATATATATATATATATATATTTAAAAATTAAAATTAAAAAAAAAAAAAATTTAATAATAAAAAAAAATAATATAAAAATTTCAAAAATAATAAAAACATTAAAAATTTATTTAAAAAAATATTTAATTTACTATAATTAATTAATTTAAAATTCTTCATTTTTATTTAATTAAAATTATTTTATATTATTAATCATATTTTGATTTAATATTTTTTAAATTAAAATACAAAGAAATAGATTTAACTAATTTAATTTGTTTTGTCAATAAAAAAAACAAAATAACATAATACACACAAGTGTCCGACCGAAACTAGTTTTACGACCGAAACCGAAACCGAAAACGAATTTCGGTAACGGTCTCTGTTTCGGCCGAAATCGAAACTTCCTTACAAGGATCATATTTTGAGGGAATAATAAAGAAAACGTTATTAAAATCATGACTGCAGTCTTCGACATTTTCATTTATTAATAATCAACATACCTCGTGTGTGCATAAGTTTTGAGACGAAATAAAAGTTGTTTAACTTTTAAATATAATTAACTTATATTTCTAAAATTTTCAGTACACATTAAGTTAATAATAATCAACAGTAAAATATATAATAATTGTGATTCAAAATGACCACCTTTATTTTTAATACAGGCCCTTAGACGATTTGGCCAGTCATCAATGGCGGCACGAATCTTTTCCAGCGGAATTCGCTTTGCTTCTCGGATAAGGGCTCGCTACAGTGACTCCAAGTTTGGGTGGGACTTTCGACAGGCCCTGAGCTCTAATTCAAGCCATAAAGAATAATCCAGCGGGTTGAGGTCAGGGCTAGAGGGGGGCTATTCGTTCGCCGCGATAAAGGCCGGCACATTTTCCCTCAACCAAGCTTGGGTGGTTTTTGCCTTACAGGAGTCAGGATGGCGCTGAGTCTTGCTGGAAAACCCAATCCTTGCTGTGAAATAAAGTTTGAGACAGGGGTTTCACAACAGGCTCTAAGATGTCACTTTGGTAATTCTTGGCTTTCACCTTGACGCCTTGTTGACAGAAATGGAGCGGAGTGACACCTTCTTAAGAAACTCCCCACCATACCATCACACTAGCCGGATGATGCGTACGCGAGACATTCCGTGCTGAAGCTGGGACGTCCTTGCTGCTTTTGGCATACACTTTATTGTTTTGTCGGTTAAACTTTTCTTCGACAGTAAAGACTTTCTCGTCGGTGAAAAGTATTTTCCTCGCATCGTGCCTCCTAAGCAGTATTGGACAACGTTCGCGTCGCAATTTACGAAGACGTTCGTTTAAAAAGTGAACTTTCCTACGGCTATACGCCTTTACCTTAAGATCATATTTCAGTATTCTGTTGACTGAAACGCGGGAAATATTAGTCTGCAGAGCGACTTTCTTCTGAGTGCGACATGGATTTTGGCGAAGTTGCTCTCGGATGATTTTGATGTTCGCAGGCGTCCTCACAGAGCGTGGCCGACCACTCCTTTGGTGATCTTGCAAAGAACTTGTCTCCTTGTATCGTTTGATAGTGTAATACACGAAGTATTCACCTCACGGAAAATCTCCATTGATTTTTTTTCCGCTTAAATAGCGAAATCATCACCAGAAAATTGAAAGAAATTAATTTGAAAATCAAAGAAAACAAAAGTTAACATTCCAAATTCAAAATTGGAAAAAGAAATAAATAGCAGCCAGTAATATTTTATTTTATTTTTTAAGTACAAAGTTTGTCTCAAAACTTATGAACACACGAGGTAGTAAGCGAATCACGACATTGGCTCTGATGGGATTCATTACATATTTAATTCATTTAACGCGCCGAACACGACCGATCACAGCGCGAAAACTCCCGAATGCACATTCGGTTTCGGTCGTAGTTTCGGCAAGTTTGCCGCCGAAAACGAAACTAAACCGAAACTCGTGTTTTTGCCGAAACTCAACCGAAAACGAAACCGAAACCGAACATTCGGTCGGACACTAATACACACAAATAGAATAGAAAATCACAGTTTTTAAGTTTTGTGCACCAGATAATTTTTTTGAAGGCGGTGACATGTTTTTTATCTGTAAAAATAAATTTCGAATAAATTAAAAAAAATATTCCAACTTTATAATTACATATATACTTACTTATTTTAAATAAATATAAATAAATAAGTAAATATTAACAAAGTTGCTAAAATATTAGTTATGTTAATCATAATGGATTGTTATTATAGAAATTGTAAATTAGAGTAACATCCCTAGTGTTTAAAAAGAAAAAGGGGTTAACTGACGCAACATTGTAACAACGTTCAGTTCTTTACGAGATCGTAGATTATCTCGTAAATCACTAATTGTTTATTATGTTTAAAACGGTTTATTAAAAAAACAAGTCATAAAATAACTCGCATCGGTCATTATTACAATAAATATGTAATCGTTATTGAAAAAAGTTAAGCAATTCTGTAGTTCTAACAAAACGAAAAAAAAAAATATTTTATGCCCGCCGTTACAAGGTTACGTTGTTGAATTTTGATGAATTGTCAAATGTGACCTATTAAAATGGCCTGACTATACTAGACGATGCCTGCCTAGTGAAACAAGTGACGGACGAAAGTTCACCCCGCGGCCTGTTCCCCCGCAATTTTGTTCGTGCGTGTTACGCGACTCGCGCGCTCGGTCGAGCGTCTTTTGTTTCACGTTTTGGTTCATTTTGGCGCCCCCCCCTTGAAGGCGCCCGGTGCGGTCGCACCGCTCGCACCGCCCTAGGACCGGCCCTGCCTACTGCTGTGAAGTCCTAAGCCTTTCGCTAGAGAGTACCTAAAAGTCCTAAATAACTTATTTTACAGGAACCCATCAAAGAGTGGCGAGACGTGAGCGGTCACAACCTCCTCGGCTTATTGTACAGCGACCTACACAAGTGGACGTTCTCATTCCAGCATTATGTGCACCTCAGCAGACTAAAGATCCAGACCAGTCCACCTTGCAACCCTAATGTGACTGTTAAAATGTTTGAAAGGTAGATTTTTGTATGATAATTAATTTGAAAACTAGTCTCTTGATTCTCTCTCTAATTTGAGAATCGGCATCTTTTTCCATTTCAATAAGAGTAAGAAAAAGAAGACATCCGTTTATTGAATGTTGTGTTGTTTACGTTGTTGTGGATTAACTTTGTATTTTACAACCTTGATTTATGGAGAAACAAATTTAAGATGCAACACAAAGAAAAACTTATCTGCCCTTTCTCACAACAGCTCTCTTCAATTTTTGTTTTTTTTCAGATCCGTCCAAAACAGCAGGTATTGCTTTGTGGAGAATGCCAAGAGACAGGACTTCCTTGAAGACCCAGAGTACCAGACCCTACTGGCTTGGTATAACTACACCGAGAAGTGCCTGGATATTAGCTTAGATCTTATTGGTAAAGACCTATATCAACATGTATTGTGTTAGAACTTGCTTTTCTATAGAAATTTTGCTACTTCAGGCATTAAGCGTTTACGTCTATTTAGTAATTATGGCGTTTTGATATCCAGATCCTTCAATAGAATTGTCTTTCTGCAAAAAGATCATTCTAATAGAGACCCTAACCTGTGACCATTTACATTGAAATCCAGAATTATCAGTTACACATCAAGCCATTTACTTATGAGCTTTCCCAGATTGATTTCTTTTTTAACTTTAGTCAATACTTGTTCTACTATAGAGAAAAAGTAATGTAAATTTCCTCTACAATCTGCACACATACCTTGTGTTTTCCTTTGTCAGCCTTTCTTCCTTTGGCAGCCATATTCGTGTCGCACGAATATGGCTGCACATACCAGGCGTATAAAACAACGCATATCACTATTAGCCGCACTTAAGGCTAGCGCATGTGATTATTAGCTGCAGTCAAAGTGTTAACAAGATGTGAAACTATATCTTCACAAGACTAACAAAGAACCAAAGAAAAGCCGTGGTAGCTCAGTGGGAGAACCGCCGCTTCGCATTCTTGAGGTGGCGGGTTCAAACCCCGACTCGTACCAATGAGTTCTTTAGGACTTATGTACGAATTTACATACCACTGGCTTTTCGGTGAAGGAAAACATCGTGAGGAAACCTGCATATGTAGTTCACGCAAAAAGGGCCGATTACCGGCCTAGTTGCGGAAAAAGAGCCCGCTCTTTTTAAGACTAACAAAGGAGTATGAGCTCTAAATTTTATCATCCTTACCTTTGTTTTTTATTTATTTCAGTATATTTGAAGACAACACCCCAGGTGGTGTGGGAGAGGATGATGAAGAGAGGCCGGGCGGAGGAGTCCGAAGTGCCATTAGAATACTTACAACAGGTGAGTAATCACTACCCTTCTGGCAGTCAAGATACGTCCTGGAGAATTATGAGGGTAGATGAAGAAAACCTAGATAAGTCTAAAAAATGCAGGAAACAAACTTGCAGGAAACGGCTAAAATAACAACATTCAATAAATTTGATAAAAAAAATATTTCTTCAATAAGGTATATTGATTGAAGGCACAATGAAAATTTTGCCTAGAAAGCCAACTGATTTTATATTGTCTATAAGTCATGCTTCAACGCAAATGAAAGGTTAATAGGTTATCTTTTGAATTATAAGTAGCTAATTGAATTTATTTTACAGGTACATGACTCATACGAAAACTGGCTTAATTCTTCCGACGTCGGCTGTGAAGTGCTCACGATCGACGCAAACAGAAATATAGAAGAAGTTAAAAAAGATTTGGAAAGATACACATATAAAATACTAGGTGGGAATCACACTAACTGATATTGTGCTCTGCAAATATACAAATGAGAAATGATGTGACAAATGCAAGATTTGAATATATTGCTTGATAAAATTAGAGGCCAGTTAGATGTTTGCTTCAAACTTTTAGGGCAGCAATTCTTAACACTTCAACTGCTGAAAACACATACCTTGTGTTTTCCTTTGTGCAACGCGAATGCGGCTACACGCACCAGACGCGTAAAACACATCGCATTTGACTATTAGCCGCACTTAAGGCAAGCGCATGTGATTAGTGGCAGCAGTCAAAGTGTTTACTTACTTGGCATAGTGGACAATTTCCCACTAGTATATGGCTATCCACAGACCACCCAGCATCTGTAATCTGTATTGGCGAATATGTTAAATGCACAATTTTTTTATTGCTTGAAAATTAATAAATAACTGCAAAATAGCATTTGCTCAATTTAACGAAACTATAATATAATAGTATAGGTAGTGGTAGCTTTTGTTGACTATTAAAATATTAAGATAATTTATTTGAACTTGTTAATTTATTGTAATACAAAGTCTATGAAACAGTTTGACACTTAAAAATGTAGTGCTGATATTTTGATTACCAAACTGAGATTTTTATGGCATTGTGACTATTTTTATAATAACGTAAGAATAATATTTAAAAAATAAAATGTATAATAACTGAGACAATAATAGTTTATTTATCACAAAAACATAATTTATTTTTATATCCTAGTTTTAAGATCTATTTTATGACTATTTAAAATATGTAACTACATACTCGTACATATTTTCCGATACACAAACACCATTCTTCGAACTTCATAGAATGAGTTTTTACAATTTGTACTTGTACGTCTTTTGTTTTTATATATTTTATGTGTCTTTATTGTAGTTAAGATTTGAGATGTATAGTTATAAAATAGCCCCTAAAATACTATTAACTACAAATCTCATCCATTTAACGATAAAGATGGTCTGCTCTGATGTTGGAAGCAATTTCACTCTCCCATTTGTCACCGTTCGAGAGGAGTTTTTCCTTGTTATATAGAAGCTCTTCGTGGGTTTCTGTCGAGAACTCGAAGTTGGGGCCTTCAACGATCGCGTCTACCGGGCAAGCCTCCTGCAAGTTAGATTCGAATTAATAATCGTTAATAAAATTGACTATCTACTATTGCAAATTAGAAACTGGACTGTACATGTACTCGCGACAAGACACCTGCCCCCCTAGCAAAGTTGCACTTCCATAATCGCATACGCTATAAAAACTAAGAATGTGTGGGAATGACATTTCTGTGAATTATAGAAATGTCATCCATTAGTTTTCTATAAGGTTTGCGATAATAGACTGCAACTTGGCTGGAGGGGCAGGTACACATTGGATGATAGATTAGTTACTACACTTTCATGGACAGCGTTATTATAATCTCACTACACTAATTCTAAAACTGGATAGGTCTAGATCTAGAACTAATGTATGTAATTCTGCTTTGTCTTAGTTTTATCTTGTATACTTGTCTTCTATACTATTCTATCTACTAACCTGGCAGAATCCACAATAGATGCACTTTGTCATGTCGATGTCGTAGCGTGTGGTCCTTCGCGAGCCGTCTTTACGTTCCTCAGCTTCTATGGTGATCGCCTGCAATTTACAAAAAAATTGGTAAGTACAAAGTAATGGACTTACGCGATAGGTGGGACCAAGCGATAAGTGTAAGTCGAATTCGCGTAAGTCGGGGTTCAACTTTGCATATAAAATAAACTTATTTTTTTGGTCTCCTGGATGACATAATTAAAGATAATCAATAAAGTGCACTCTGCGTACGTAAAAAAATCCACGCGTAAAGTAACACGTTCGACTTCGAACCTATCGTAAACCGAATATTGACAAGGCGTAAAACGGGGTAGCGTAAGTCGGGGTATTACTGTATTCAAAAACCTAATAGAAGTAAGTTATGCCACCCGCATGCTATCCTTTAAGTCTACTTGCTGAGATTTCTGCAGTTATTAGTTTTGTCAGCTTATTTTTAATTGCCCCTGAGAACAGTATCAAAACTACGAAACTGGCATTTTTTAGAGGAGAGCAATTTAAAGTCAAAATTTGACCTAAATGAAGAAGTGTAAATGTGTAGAATCAATTTTTTTGCGATTTGAAACATGCCAATGCCAACAATGTTGATAAATTTTTTACAGTTGTTTTCTCTAAAAGTATATCAAAAATTCGTATAATTGTTATGATGAATAAAAAACGAGGTTTTGCAGTTTTCAATACTGTTTGCAGGAGCAGTCGAATTATTATAGTGACTTTACCTGAGCGGGGCAAATGGCTTCGCACAGTTTGCAAGCAATGCACCTTTCTTCCCCGGACGGGTATCTGCGTAGGGCGTGCTCGCCACGGAACCTTGGGGAGAGAGGCCCCTTTTCAAATGGGTAGTTGATGGTAGCTGGTTCCTGGAATAGTAAAATTAGTTATGTAGTCTTTTTTTATGGAGAATTTTCAGGAATATTAAAGGTGTTTAATTTAGATTTAGGGTTCATCCATAATAGGGTTCAAGAGATTATGCTTTTTTCAAGAGATTGTATAATAATCATAATCATAATCAATCTGTTAAGGACAATCTTTTCAGAAGGGAGAAGAATAATAGTCCAAATGGACTATTTTTATAATACCTACTAAGTGCACTGGCTATAAATGATGTAAATAGTTAACAAACACGGCTTATTAGAAAGGAATCTTATCAACTTTCATATTCATGGCTTGAAATTATACATTTAACATTTTGACTGCGGCTAATAATCACATGCGCTTGCCTTAGGTTCGGCTAATAGTCAAATGCGTTGTATTTTACGCGCCTGGCGTGTGCAGCCGAACTCGCGTCGCACAAAGGAAAACACATGGTATGTGTTTTCCGCAGTCAAAGTGTTAAAGAACCTGTTTGTTGTGAAATAGACTATAGTTTTTGTGTTGTGTTTAAACTAATTGTTTAATACTGCCATAAATGTGGTCATTGCTATCTGTCACAGAGGAATAGTGTGTAAAATTACAGAATGTTATTAAACTGCTTTACTGAACAATGTCTCCAATATTTGTTGGACAACTAGATGTTGAATATCCAATTGATTTTTTATTAACTGTTCCACTCCTAGACTAAGGTACTCTCCAATCTCTCCATTGCTTTTGCCCGGGAGTAAATTTTTAAAACTAAACTTGCTGTTAAAATTTGTCAGGATAGTATGTACTTAGTAAAAACATTTTTTTTTCTTCTGACTATGGGCAGCTATCTTATAAAGCAGTCTTCCTTTTAATACCTTGAAAATGTGTGCAAATGTGACCGCAAAGCCTCTAGCCAGCTCAGTCCAGAACAGGGTTTGTGCTGCTCTATCTGTCATCTGCCTCATTGCCATGTTAGGGTCCTCCCCGTTGACATACTTGTAGCCCGGCACATTGGGTGGATAAACCTTTTCTACTTGGTTAGGTTGCGTGCTGTATTGAGCGTGTCTGGCTACCACGGAGCCGGCTCCAGTCGCTCTAACTGTAAGTCATCAGAGTACAAGTTTTAAATTTGTATTTCTGGGTCCTGTTTGTTTTTAATATTTTTGGACAACGGTACGCATACACTACACTTTAACATTTGGAATAGATAATAATAATTCACTACTATGTACTGAAGTACGGTTGAGAGAAAAATATATATAAATCAGCTGGTAAATACGCATTAGAGGTTATAAATAACATTGCGTAACAACTTATCAAGAAACACTATTAACAGGAAATCTGAAATATTTCACAAAAGAAAACCTATTTTACCTCTAGAGGACACTGAAAATAATTTCGCTAACGACATATTAAGTGGTTTTTCTCTTATTATCAGAGAAATTAATTTTTGTTTGAATGAAAACAAATCGCAAATTCATTAATTCGAATCGATTGCCAGGTCGCGACGCGACGAGAAATGTCAAAGTCAAACAAACCTTACCTTTTTTTTTTTTTTTTTTTTTGTTGACCCAGTGGAAATCCTTTATGGATACCCCTAACCCGGGGGAGCCGGGGTTATGTGGGAGTCTCCGCCCTGCGGCGGCATACCCACTAAAACCACTGGGAAGTTTACCTCATTCCCTTGTGGCCGGGGGCAGCGGGGTTCCCTTTCGGAGTCTCCGCCACCCTCAGCCAGGGTCGGCCCTTCGGCCCCGTCTTCCGAGCGTCAAGAGAGGGACGGCCCTGGTCACCCAAGGCCGCCCCCAGACGTGTGGAGCCGGTGCAAGCCAGCGGAGAGCCCCCCGACCCTCCGCCAGTGGCCCCACTACGGAGAGGGAAGGAGGCGATGATCGGATCGCCCCCTCCTCCCTCCCCGTCGTCTGCGCCGGAGCGGATCCTGCGGGAGTCGTCCTCCCCGATCCGCCCCGCGGCCCCTTCTGCGACATTACCTCTTCGCAGAAGGAGACCACGGCCTGCCACGATCTCTCGCCGCCGAGCATGGCTTTCACCACGCCCGGCAACGAGCGATCCCCTCCTCCTTCCCTTGCACTCCCGACCGCGACCCACACGCGGCGAGGAGCACAAGGAAAAACCCCCCCTGGTGGTCCGAGCCATCGCTCAGACCCCGGCTCATCCGCTGTGCCCTCTGCTTATCAGCCCTCTGCTGCCAGAGGGACACGCGGAAGGGCCCACCGTGTCGGGTTATTAGCCACCGTGCGGTAATACTACATAAATGCATAAATGTCCCTCTGACTGCATACAAGCTGCAGTATTACCGCACGCTGTTGCCCAGGGTGCACCACGTGGAGGTTACCCGACCTAGCACCCCAAACAAACCTTACCTTACGTCAACCGTATCAAAGTCAACGTCAACTGAAAAAAAGTAGTCCAATCAAGTGCATGTATGACACGCAAATGATAGAATTCTGTAGCCATAATGGAAATAATAATAAAACATTCAATAAACAACTAGGTTACGTTGCACAATCATCGCTCTCCACTAAAATCCCAATTATTGAGTGCATAATGTGCGTGTGCATTCGTGAAGTGTAAGTACAGCGTTGTTTTCTTTACATTCCCTTACTATATTTTTTGGACTTGGCGTAACTACAAGAGGATTTCTAACTTGCTGCGGAACCCTAACAAACATTCAATTACGTTCCAGAGAATTTTAAAATCATTTGAAGCATTTGACTATTTCTGCTACTTGTTAATAGATGGCGCTAAAATAAGACTTTTGAATCAGTGCTACCAGTCAGTGAATGCGTGGCAAACATGAACAATACTATATCTTTTTACGTGTCTGACAACATTTTTTTTTTAGTTCTGTCTGTTTACGTCAAAACATTGCATTGCAGTGACGTTTACAGAATTTTATGTTTGTGCTGTAATTTTGCGAAAAAATTCGCCACGCAGCATGGGAGATGCACCTGCCTCTGATGCTGAGTCCAGTAAACAGAGCCCCGACAACGAGGTGCTACCGGACCTAGTAAATCCTGCTCCAGCCCAAGATACATCAGCCTCCGTGGAAGATTATCATATCGATGCTTTTCTTCAGGACCGGCGTCCTTTTGGCAGCTTGCAATTCCAAGTTTCCGAAGTAGTCGGTCGGCTAGAAGCCGGCGTTAACGCCCAAGATGCGGCAGAAGAAGAAAAAAAGCGAGAACCGCGAAAAATCAGCGCCGGGTTCTTCGAGCCCGAAGAAACCGGGATGGACGATATTCTGAAGGTTTTGGAAGATCTGGTGTTGAAGACTGACCCTAGTTGTGACAGTATGGATCCTCCGTTGCTGCCAACTGACGCAGTGACGCGGGCGGCGATATTATCTCATAGTATTTGTGCATTATTTGGGAGATTGGAGAGAGGTCACGCAGCCAGACTTGGAGCTCACATCGCCGCTGAAACCACGCGCTGGTTGTCGCATATGTTCAGGTAACATCAAAGTCGATTCATTGCACTGATAAAGATGTATCTCTAATCTATTGTTCTCTTATCAAGACACCTTGAGTTTTAATTGGATTTGGATAAGATTAGAAAGCTTCAGTAATTGGAAACATAAATATTACCATAGCCATGACTCGTTTGCATCTAAACAGCATCATCAATCATACTATTCATCATTACCCAAAAGAGTATTTTCAAGAAAAATAAAATTCTCTTAAAAAGCATTGCTAAAAGATATAATTTAATACTAACAGCTTAAAACTAGTGTAACAACCATTAAAACTTTTGGCTTGTACATAGCAACACAGTCTAATTTTAACAACATTAGTTACCAAAACGTAAAATACATAGGTAGGTTTCCCATACTAAAACAGTGGGTTTTTATGTTCCTGGCCGAGTTTATCATCAATTGATAAGGAAAATGTTGAAACACTCGCAACGTTTCACACAAACATGGTTTACAATGAAAAGTACTACTAATAATTGGTTTCCGCTAATTGAAGAGATAATATTTTAAGTACTTACCTATTTATAATTAAAAATTTCATATGATGTAATATTCTTAATTAAGCTTTCTACCTATCTTTATCAGACACTATATTTTAATTAAACAATTGATAAAGATATGGTGATAGATTGTGATTGATGAAAGCAAATTGAAAATGGCACTGATTCTGCGCCACTAGACTAAACAAATTTGGCAGATCTAAATTATCTGTCTCTTTTTATTCCAATATGTGTGAAAAGGATAGTAGCTATTTGAGAGCTGTCTAATTAATTCAGTCGCAGAATAAGACTTAATAAGTACAAGTTTTAGTTTAGAAAATCGTAGAACAGAATCAACCTCACAACTTAATATTATGTTGTATGTAAGTTAATAGTAAACACTAGTTGATGCGACTTATCTTAATTTAATGGACATGCATTTACTATTATCAATTACATACAATATATCTTTGTACTATACTGTTATCTCTACAATTGATTTTTACTGTATGTCAATTTTCTACATGTTTTTCTAATTAGAATGGTCATACATTATCTACAACAACTTGTTATACAGAGTATGATAAGCCGAAAAAAGGCTCATAGTACTCATCATTATGAATTACTTTTACTATAGGACCAACCCTGAATTCGCGAAAAAGCTGTTCATAGAAAAATGTTAATGACACTCAACAAAATCTATGGAATATCTAATTTTTTTTCGCGAATTCCGGTTTGTCCTCATAGTAAAAATTGTTCGTATGATGAGTACTAAGAGCCCTTTACGGCTTAGCATACCCTTTCTGTATAACCCTGTAGACCTTGGTTGTTTGTCCTATAACAACAACTGCCAAGTCATACCAGAGGCCTATCAAGTGGCCTTAAAAGTCTGTTAAACTAAGGCTAGCCACTTGGCTCTTTTACTTTTTATCTTTTTTTTATTCAGACATAATTTTTTTGAGATACCACTCTTGGGCTTATGAGAGCAGAGCTCATCTGTTGTATAGCAACATGTTTCTGTCCACTGCATTCGTCTTCGAGACTCTGTTTCTTACAACTCCATATGCCACTCTGCTCTAACTTCCAGTTAATCGTTTTTCAGTCTCGAAAACTTGCTTTGTATTGATATTCGAAACTAAACCTTTCAATCATAACATATTGGTCCATCTATTTCTATATTACTATAAGAAAGACCAAAATCCAGATCACCACACACTGCAATAAAGTAAAACGGACCGAAAAGTAAAAAAATAGTCCATCAAAAAACTTGCATTTAAGTTATGTTCAGAATTTAATACTGTTATTGCAGAAAACATGTGTAAACACTTGTAAAATAAATAAAATTCTCAATACGGCTTGCTGATACTAAACTTGCATAATTTCAGCATGTAATCTTGAATTGTAAAACAATTGGGTTGGCACGTCGTTACACGGCGCGCGGCGTAACCATGCATTTATAATTGTTAATTTGCATATTATTTGTTCAGCTTAAAGTAACTCGTAATCCCTTGAAATAGAGTTTAAAATAACACTGAAATTAACACTTAATAATTTCTAAGTATTTTTTATCTTTAGGATAAAATTCAATATATCACTTAAAAACAAATATTTTGAAATAGTGTTAAAGAAAAATCGACTTAGAACATAGAGGCTTAAGGTTTTTTTTTTGTGACAGATTACCGGATTACCATGCATATTACCACCAAGAACAAATGGAGGGTCTTGTGAAGGTCACTAAGATGCTACTACATCATAAATACCCCAGATATTTAGAAGATGGAGGTAAGTTATAATATGACAAGACTAAATTAAATACAAATTTCCTCTTTCTGGCTGTTTAGTTGCCTATACAGGGTTATAAGGAAAGGGTATGCTAAGCCGAAAATGGCTCATAGTATTATAACAACTCTTATGCGCCCGCCACACTATGCTCCTCGTCATGCTCCTCGCGCTGCCGCATCGCTGCCGCGATGTTGCCCTGTCTGTCCACACACTGCTCTACTCGCGCAATTAATCGCTACGCGCTGCACTTGTCTATTCGTCGTTGCTACACAATGGACGTTGAAACTGTGGTGGCAGCGAGTGCGTGTATTTGCTATTTGTAGTATAGCTAATTATATCAATGTTATGCTACAAAGCAATATACATCGTCGACGTCGTCGGCGTCCTCGCCAACGGAGATGGTGGATGACATCTATTCATCGCAATAGAACGAACAATAGCGCTCGGCACGAACTGCGGCCGCGCGAGTATGTGGACAGTCACTCGCGCTCGTATTGCTCGCGGTCCAAAAACCGACAAAATAGGGAGCGATGGGCAGGACGAGGAGCATGACGAGTGGCATGACGAGTAACGTTGCCACACTACGTCTCTGCCTACTTTCCTCGCTACTTCCCACGCCACTCGTCGAGTGTGTGGCAGGCCCATTACTATGGGACTGACCCGGAATTCGCAAAAAATTCAGCTGTTCCATACATTTTGTCGAATGTCATTGACATTTTTCTATGTAACAGATGTATTTTTTTCGCGATTTCAGGGTTGGTCTCATCTCATCTCATGGTAAAAGTTGTTACAATACTACGCGTCATTTGCGGCTTAGCATACCCTTTCAATATTACCCTGTATGACTAAACCATTCATAATCCAAATTTAACTGACAAATATTGTACAAAATTGAGATTTAGAATGCTCTTAGTCTCGGACAAACTAGAGAAAAACTTTAAGAAAATAATTAGTAAGTAAGTCTTCAAGAACGAACTCATTTGATCTAAAGGTTAAACAACTTTTATTAGGGATAAGGTCCCATAAAAGTTGTCTATACTGATGAGTACTAAAAGCCCTTTTTGGCCTAGCATACCATTTCCTTATAAACCTTTATACATATATACACAACCTTTATACACACCTTTGCCAGTTATTCCACCGTCAAGCAGTAACGTGCAAGCATTACTGTGTTCCGGTTGGAAGGGCATTGTTTCCAGTGAAATTACAGGGCAAATGGGAGATTAATCAACTTATATCTCAGGGTGACGAGCGCAGTGCTGTGCCGCGCAGGGTCTTGAATTCTGCGAGTTCAAAATTCTGGGTGGTGCAGACCTGTTATGGGCAAACGTGACGTTTAACATCAGGCGAGCGATTTGCTCGTCTCGTCACTCAATTACATTAAAAGTAAAAATAAATATGAAAAAAAAATCAACCTTGTATGTTCAGCGCTAGCGTTCCTGAACCGCCTGCCCTGCATCTACAGCTGCGTGGCCAGCCCGCTGAACGTGGTGCAGCACCTGTGCCGCCAGCTCGGCCTGCCGCTCGCCTGCGTGCGGCCCGTGCCCGTGCACCCTTCCGGTGAGGACACTACACTACACTCGACGAGTGACACTTGTGGGGTCGGAATAGCTGGCCTTAACCTTTGGTTCTCGACCTCGACCTCTGACGTCACACGAATTGACCCCAATCTTTGTGACAGGTGGTTACACATTTGTAAGATAACTACAAATATAACCTCCTCCCTAATGTGAGGTCACATATTTTTTGCAATTGTTCATCTAGAAATTAATTCGATTTAAAAAATAGCGTTTTAATACTCAGAAATTAGGTTTTGAAATGTGAAGTCACTAAACTTAGGACCCCTCCCACCCCTTGTCACACAATGTTACACTTCGCCGACACCCCCCCCCCCCCCCCCCCCCCTCCTACGTGTGGCGTAATTTATGGATGGCCCCTTATTAACCAACTGCTGCAACTACC
This sequence comes from Alcis repandata, assembly GCA_949125135.1. Taxonomy (NCBI): domain Eukaryota; kingdom Metazoa; phylum Arthropoda; class Insecta; order Lepidoptera; family Geometridae; genus Alcis; species Alcis repandata. The sequence goes on along the minus strand of OX421230.1, from coordinate 1,203,119 downwards.
TTAGTAACCAAAAGCTCCGCCTGCCAATTCACCCATTGTTGAGAAACGGTGATTATAATGATAATTGAAAAGTAGCCTAGTAGTAGCCTATCCTATATGTCCTCCTTCCCACTGCTGGGTATAGACCTCTCCTATTGTGCCATCTGCCTCAGTCATATGCCAATCGGTTCGACTCGCGACTGACAAAATGTGGTTTAAAGCTAGTCAAATATGAGAAAAGTCAAGATGTATGCCTGAAAGAGACCGCTCTTAGCAATAAAGCTGCCAGTTGCTGCAAAAGCTTTTAAGGATCATTCTTTAGTTCAACATTTCTGGCCTGAATCTATCTAGCTATGTATGTTAACTATCGATCATTCTGAAGTCTGCGGTGAAAATAATTGGCTATTAAAACTGCAAGACTGCTAATCAAATCAAAAATCACGATTCTCAAGATAGACACAATTTCAATACATGTTCCAAGAGTAAAGAATGTTGTTTGTAAACTAAAAACATAGGTACAATGAGATCATGCAGCCTAGCCGACCGTGATTCACATCCTGTTGAAACAATAACCGTTATTGGGGTTCATTCGTTATGATAATTATGTAATTCATGTCGATAACGAGTAGTTAGCAGTAGAGGAGCTCGTCTTCTAGTCTAGGGGATTGCTTAAACAAAGAGCGGAAAGATGACTTATCAAGGCATTTTAGAAGTTCGATGATATGATCAGTATTGATCAGTGTAAAAGTAATTTAAGTTTTTAATTATCAATGTTGTGTGTATTAAAACTAAACTAATCTAAAAGGCCGCTGCCTGCGGGAATTGTTCCTAAAATGCTGGCCCCAATACCACGTTGTATGGTTGATGCTCACACTTTGGGCGAGATGGAGGCCAGCATTTCGGTCACGAGTTGCTTCGACCTGGCGAGAAGAGATCTCTTTATAAATTTTTTTAGTACCCGGCTTCCACTGTCCCAAGTTTTCGACCCCAAAAGCCTCCATCCAACATATAGCCGCTATCCAGCGTACTAGAAAAAAAAAATAATAGAAATGTGTACGCCATTTACGTCCGTCAGAATCGCCCCTGACAGGCGTAAATTCCGCAGTGAGCAAAAAACGAAACAAACCATTTATTACATGGAAATTTTTTAACATTTTACAGGTCGTGGAATGGACATAGAAGCTCTATCGAAGCTATGCGACGAAGACATCGCCGCTAACCGCACTCCCTTATTAGTGCTGGGCGAGGCGGGAGTACCCCCGCTAGGGTGTGGGTCGCATCTACCCTCGCTGGCGGCTACGTGTACAGCAAAGGGGGTCTACCTGCATCTCAGGGGACATGCGTTAGCGCTGCCGGCTGCTTCGAACAGAGATCAGGTATTCACGTTAATTGTGGTTTGCCCAGTGATGATAGGTGGAGTAAGGCAGTAACAGAGTGGTTGTTAGCTAGGTAAGTGGAGCGTTGATCGTCCAATACTGGCGAACAACACTCCAGCTAGTGCTGACTGAGGTGGGTGTACCCCCGCTAGGCTGTGGGTCTCATCTACCCTCGCTTGAGGCTACCTGCACAGCCAAAGGGGATCTGCTTTCATCTCAGGAGGCATGCGTTAGCGTTGCCGGCCGCTACTAACAAGGGTCAGGTATTGTGTTAACTTACCAACGATTTCTTTACAAGAAAGTTAGAAAATGTTATTGAAAACAAACTTCTATTAAATGCTCAAAAAAGAACACATCAAGAATAGTCAAATTCGATGAAGTTGCGTCGTTCTATTACAGAGTTTCTATGCCCACCTTCTAGCTCCATCATCAGATCCATGACATAATGCACTTTCATCCGATTTATATATGCATGCAAAGTGGCTGGCATTCTACCGCAAAATACTACCAACCAAAGTACAACAACAACAAAGTACTACAAAAAACTTTGGTATGATGTCAAATTAACCGTAACTGTTTTAATTGCAGAGTTTCAGCGTGGCCGACTCCGTCTCAATAACGCCCGGGCCCTGGTTCGCGGTACCCGGCCTGCCGTCCGTTGTATCCTTTACAATTCAACTACACAACAACACCACACGATTTGGTTCAAACAAGACCACAGCAATATTAAGTCAATTGCTTTCTAACTGCTATCGTTAACCAGTCCAAATTGCCCTTTTATAATGGTATATTATTATATCTATCAGTTGGCCAAGCACGGGCCGTGGATGCTTAGTCCTGTCTACGTTTTATCCACGCGTCGATGCGACAAAGCTAAAATATTGATATGTTTGTCTCTTTCGCGCGGCATTACAACGGTGAAAACACTGTTGCTGACTGCTTAACCCGAGTGGCTTCTATTCTGAGTGGTCTCTGAGTAATCTATCTGTCAAGTTAAGTCACAAGTGAATTATGCTCCATCGTGGCCCGTGTCACAGTTTCCTCTCAGCTGAGAGAAATGCCAGCCTATTAAATTTAAAATGTTATTGTTGTACTATTGATTAGAATCAAACCGACAGAAGATAACCCCTTTAGGGTTCAAATTTACTCAGAATGTTTATTTCCTTATCGGACAGCACAGACATTTTACAAAATCCCAGAGTCGATCACAACAGCGAATGACCAGTCTAAAGTTAATTCGGTAAGTATTCCAGTTTCTCTTTCAAATTCTTCTTTTCGATGAGCCTTTTAAAATTTTACCGTACTCTTGATGTTTACTTAATTCTATTATTGTTGCACATATTTTTTTGTCATTTATTGTCACCCTAAATTTGAAATTCATTTGTACAATTTTTTGGTTTTTATGTTTGTAATTTCCAAAACTATTGTTTTAATTTTAAAAGTTATTTTCCAATCCCTAGGCTATTACCTATATTTGAAAGGGTGGCCAAACGTCGACCAGCACTGGGCATTAATTCATAGTTTTATTAATAACAAAAAAAATGTTACTTCTATGTAACATGTATGTGACATGTATGTCAAATGTATTACGTCATTAAGTCCCGAGCATGAGCTAGTATTGAACAGGCTTGTGTCCACTAATAACAAATTGCTTGATTTATAGTTTCTAATTAAAAATGAAGAGACAGATATGAAAAAACTAGTCTATCTACTATATAAAAATAAGTCGGGTTTTCCTTCCTGACGCTATAAATCCAGAACGCACGAACCGATTTCCACGGTTTTGCATTCGTTGGAAAGATCTCGGGCTCCGTGAGGTTTATAGCAAAGAAAATTCTGGAAAAATTTCAACAGAAAAGCGGGAAAATATTTTTTTAAGCACCGGCGCCATCTACTTAAAATATTGGTTTGTAGTACATGCTATGTATCAGAGACAATGTCCACCCGTGCGACGCCGGGATGGGCCGCTAGTTTCTCATAAAAGTTAAAAATTATTTATTTTATATATTTTTAGAAAATAAATTCGAAAAAAATAGGCATTAAGTCACGTGATAGCGAACACACTATCAGAAGGTGTTACGTCACGCCACGCAAAATACGAACAATTTATAAAGAAAATAGTTGACATTTGACACAGATGTAAACAGTTTAGTTTCGCAGACTGACGTCGTTCAAGACGCCAACTATTCAGCTTTTTCAAGGCAAATCTAAATTGTTTTAAATGAATATTGCTTTTTCTTTAAAATATTTGTCGGCGCTCTGAGCCAATTTTTATTTTTGAGTGGTAAAAAAATGTAACTGACAGTGACAGCTGCTGAGCTGCTGACGTTTACCACTCTGGCACAACTACGAACGGTAATGCAAAAGCGCGGGAAAAGAAAGGCAATCGAATTCCAGATAGAACTGAGAAGGTCGATCATAATCATTACAATTACTTCTTGAAGTTGAAGTTGAATGACATCTTGGTATTACATTGGTTATCGCGTATGCGCATTACGTGTTCGGCGGAGTGCCTGCTTGAGTTGTATTGTGAATTGTGAATACTTGGGAAATCAATTGGGAGATCATAGTTGAACGGATTATTGTAACATGATTATAACCTACTTGTGCTGAAAGTAATGGTTTTATTCCTCTCGCCCGATTATCCACGCCTACCTGCCTGCTAGTACCTACTAACATGCCCACATTATGAACATAGAACCGCTCGACAAGTGAAGTGAAGAGTGCTTTCATATAAATTAAAATACATAATTAACCAAGTTTTAAAATGTAGTCAACTAGCCTATACTATTGATGGTGTGTCGTTGTGATGTCGCAGGCGGCGAGCCGCGAGGGCGCGCTGGCGGCGCTGGGCGGGCTGGCGGGCGGCGGCGCGCGGCTGCCGGCGCTGCCGCTGTGGACGTGCCTGCGGGCGGCGGGCGCGCGCCGCCTGGCGCAGCGCCTGGCCGCCGCCTTCCGGGCCGCGCGGGCCGCGCGCGCCGCGCTGCACGCCGCCGGCCTGCGCGTGCTGGTCAGTGTGCGGGCGCCTGCAGCTGCGCCGAGGGGGTCCGAGGGGACGCACAATTACACGCACACATTCCTAAAAATAATTTCACTATCGGCTTGCGTTTGACCGCCATCTGGCTTGATGGTAAACAATGATGCGGTCTACGATGAAGCATGTTGGCCTAGAAGGAACCTATTTCAAAATGCTTTCCATGTATTCATGGTACAGCACAACAGCGATGTGTTTTCGTCACGTAGCTTAATAGCCCACTATAGAAATTACTGATTTAAAATTTTCCATTTCAGAGTGAAAGGCCCGGCGGAGACGAACCGCCTACCTTAGATATTGCCGTAAGTATTTTTTACAATATTATTTTTTTACTACTTTGTTGGTGCAGCGACCCAAATCGTGTTAAGCGCTATTCATCTCTATATTGAGACAGTGAAATTTAAAATGTTTTTCCCCCCAGGAAGCAGTGAGCGGCGCGTCAGCCTGCGTGGCGTTCCAGTTCGCGCCGCCCGGCGTGGAGCGGCCGCCGCCCTACTACGACAAACTCAACTCGTGGCTCGGGCAGGTGCTGCAGAGGGAGCCTGATATGGTGAGACTAACACAAGTATTTTAAAAATATTGAAGCTTTTATTGCTTTGTCATCAGAGTTGCACACATATACTAAATTTCAGTACATCAGGTGGTTCAAAGTTGAGTTGCAAGATTCCACCCGAACCAGCATAGCTACATATATTATTATATAAATAAAAGGCCATCCATAAACGTCACACTAATTGCATGTTTTTTGACCGTCTTTGTCGCAGCTGATTTTCCAATTTCACCATCTACAATTTTTTATTAAAAATTAATAACGCACAATAAAGGTGGCATTTGGTACAAGTTTTTGGTATATCAACCATAAGATGTCGTTTTTTTGTGCCTCTTTGACTCATAAAACCATCCTCAGATCAGCATAGAGGTGTGCGAGACGGAGTCGCACGGCGTGGTGCTCCGCTACTGCCCGCTGGAGTCGGGCTGCGGGCGCGCGGCGGACGGCGCGGCGCTGCGGGACGCGCTCGCGGCGCAGCTGCACGTGCTGCGCGCCACCGTGGCGCTGCGGGGGCCCTTCCGGGGGCGCGTGGAGGCCGAGCCGGGGCTGCGCCTCGTGCGCGTGCCGGGCTGGGCGGGTCAGTGCAACCCGACGTGAATGAGTTGGTCTGGTTTGGAGGTGTGGCTGTTTTGTGTGTATTGTTTTGTCAGTCCAGAAATTTATTAGATCAGGGATTACTTCGCGGAAGTTCATAAAAACGCTAGTACAAATGCACACAAAACACACACGCTAGAAATCGCGGAAACACTAGAAATATATTTGAAAATAGTCAAGAAAAATGTCAAAGATCATGTTACAATTTTTCTATTTTTGAGTAAAGACATTAAATTAACTTTGTGTGTAGATGATGTCATACTGATTTTTTTTTAATAAATGCATTCAAATAATGTATTGTTTCCTGGGCCGCGGCCGCGTGCAGGTCTGGGCGGCGTGCGCTACGTGCCTGTGGGCTGGGCGGGCGGCGAGGAGGCGCTGGACGCGCTCAACAGGCAGCTCGTGGATGCGCTGAAGCTGACGGACGGAGCCTTCTCCTGCGGGGACGGGGACGACGGCCGCGCCTGCGTCAGGTAATACGGAGACACAGGACACATAGTACGGAGACTTAGAGAGCCTAGTGCGAGTTTTTGCGTGTAGTTTACGTAAACGATCGCGTTAACATAAACTACAGTTTGTATGGAATAAAATCCACGCCACCTAGTGTCCATAAGATGAACTACAATAGTTCCAAACAAATTGTAGTTTAAAAGTGTAGTTTAAGCTAACGTAAACTGCACGAAAAAAACTCGCACTAGGCACTCTGGTTCTAGGGACGGAGACGACGGACACACCAGTGTTAGGGTATGTCACTTTATTCGGAGATATACAGGTTCTGGAGTCCGGGGATGGATACGACGCCCACGCCTGTGTCAGTCTACAATTCTCTATGCTTCGATATATTTTAAAGAGTGTAAATGTATTTCTAGGTTCGGCATGGTGACAGCGGACACTGACATCGAGGAGCTACTGGAGCTGGTGATAAACGCGGGGAGGGAAGTGGAGGCGAGCTCCCGAGCGCTGACTGATATGACTGAAGTATTAAAGAAAGGTACGCCAAAGAAACTGTTGGTTAATTACAAAACTTAGTCAACTCATTGAAAAAAATCGTCACAAGTCAATCGTAACAAAACTAATGTAGCTGTACGCTGTAGTTTCATCCGCACGGAGAAAAGAATGGTGAATAATTATGAATCTTTCCATATGCACTTGGCCAGCGTGGTGGAAAACGGCCTGATTACCCTTCCAAGGGTAAACTTAGTTTCCCCCCTAAGTGGGATGACTGAAAATTAAGTTGAGAATAGTAGATATCTACCTTTTGAATATCTAGCTTTTCTTCGTCGTATTGGTGATCTGTTTACTGTTTTCTCCCAGTATTAGGTACTGCAACCCCACTTAAAGTGGCCTTATATAGGTTCTGTATAGTACAAAAACTGAGGCAAGGCACGAAAACAGGTGCTGCATAGTCTGCGCAGAGGCGCTGCAGTCTGCGCAGAGGCGCTGCTAAGTCTACGCAGAGGCGCTGCATAGCCTGCGCAGAGGCGCTACGGTCGCGCTGTGCTCTCTTGGCATATCAGTAGTGAACCCCGCCCCTGTATCCTGCAGGTATCGAGGCGGCCGTGGCCGACATCGAGCGCGAACAAGCGGAGCGTCTCTGGGCGGAGGGGCTGCTGCGCCGCGTCCCGGTGGTGGGCCGAGTGGTGCAGTGGTGGGCGCCCTCCACGCCGCCCGCGCCGCGCGGCCGCCGCCTGCACCTGGCCAGCGGGACACTCACCACCACCGACGACGTGTACAGGTGAGTGCAGTGTGTAGAGTGGTGCAGTGTACAGATGAGTGCAGTGTGTAGAGTGGTGCAGTGTACAGGTGAGTGCAGGGGGGCAGTGGTGAGGTGGGGCTGTCGGTCGCACCACCGCGAAACTGAAAGGTTCACACCCATACCCAAGGTCATCCTTACCGACAATCATACTGCACAATATCCATACCCATACCTAACGACATCCATACGCGTACCTAACTATATGCATTCGCGTATCCAACACCACCCATACCCGTACCCAACCGAATCCATATTCCTATATGTATTTAACGACATCTATACCCCAATATGTGCATTTTGGAAAATGTACATTCTACACCCAACTCACTATGTAAAACTTTTTTTAATCCCGGCTTAATGAAAAGTTATATCTGTCTGTATAAATTAAAGTTACAATATATCTGTCAACAGAATCGTCGAGAAGAAACGAGAGCACCAAACAGCGCTGGCCGAAGCCCACGCGCCGCCGCGACCCGCCGCCGACACTCCAGACACACTCGACACTCCCACACTAAACACTCAACACTCTCACGAGAAATAACGCGCGTGTGCCTCTAGCATTGAAGTAGGGAATCAAAATTACTGCCTCAAAAAAAGTTACTAGAATTGTAATAAAATACTTGGCAAGCAGAGTTGTAAACAGAAAAATAGAGAGAGAGGAGCTCTTTTTCTCACATGACTCTAGCACAGAAAACCACTAGGTTAGCACGTTCTTAGCACCCCCTTTGGTTTAAACTGACTCTTATGGTTGATAGCTACACTATAGGTCTTGAAATGTGACCTTGACCTTGAGTCTCAGTTCAAAGAGTTTCAGCTTTCGACACAATGACGTCACCCCACTTCTTTGTATATTTAGATGTATATTCGAAATAAAATTCGACTTATGTTCCTAAAAATAATCTCCGTGAGTTCAACTAGAGCACGATTTGCAAGTTGTACCGACGACACAAGAACACCATTTTGAAATTCTGACAGGGTTACAAGGAAAGAGTATGCTAAGCCGATGCTAACTTTTTTACAGCCCTAAAATCGCAAAACAAGAAATCAATCAGAAATCAAAACAGATTTCAGTAGTTTTTTTTGCGTTGTCTGGATCAGTGCCGTAGTAAATATGTTCATAATGATGAGTACTTTGAACCCTTTTTGGCTTAGCATACCCTATCATACAACTCTGTATATATCGGATGTGTAACTTGGTGGTTATCTATTATTACTATGACGTATTGAAGTATTAATATTTTTGACACAGCTGTCAATGTCAAAAATACTCAATTAACTTCGGATGCACTTACGTCAAAATCGTGTTCATAGTAAGGGTCGATACACATCTGACGGAAAATGCGTCGCGTACTATCGCATACTATACTCAACGCACTAGCGCATCATCGGTTGAGTGTGAAAGGTTGGATGTTTTATTATACATTTCTCTGTTCTGGCGTTACGCGACCGATAATACGCGACGCATTTTCCATCAGATGTGTATCGACCCTTAGGCTCCGGTGTAGTCATAGGAAATAGTGTTAAAAGGAGCTTAAATATTTTGCTGTTTTAAAAAAATCTAGAGGCAGGTTTTATTTTAAAGTTATGTTGAATTATGCGCGAAGCCGCAGCGGATCGCTAGTTTTAGTTTCAAAGTTTAATATACGTATGTATAATGAAATACCGAACCAGTGTATATATAAGAAATATTCTAAACCTATGCAATAAAATGTAGGTAGTTATTGTAATTAATACTTAATATAAGTATATATTACATAAATATATAATATAAAGTAGCTGGTTGTGTTTTTCGGATCGCATAAAAAACAAAGCGATTCATTATAAAGTGAAAAATGCATTTTATGAGATGTGATACGTCTATTGCTACCCATGTTTAAATAAAGAAATCTAACAGACGGTGGTAATCATGTCCTCTCACTTGCACAATCGCACAATATTGTAAGTGCGAGTGAAATGCCACTATTTACCGCCGTTTCTATTGGATTCGTTTCTTTATTGACGCGGCTTGTAGTAATATTGTCTAAAGAACTGCTCGACTGACTTAGATGCTATTTAGATTAGATTTTTATTTGAAAATTTGTTCAATTGATCAAAGTCAGTTCGGCAGTTTCTTTTTTGTCAGATTTTTAAAGTTCAAAAACTAATTAAATAAATAGTAAGTAAGCACATTTTATGTTGATAAAATATGTATGTCTTTTTATTCCATACGTATAAAAGTGATATAATATTATTCTAATTATTATAATTGTATTTGGTACAAAAATATTATTATTTTATGTGAAGAAGTCTGTTCCAAAGCAAGAATTTGTTTATTATGGGACATGATAAGTCATAACATCGCACTAGTGTATTCACACTAAGGCAATGAGTTGATTACACATATCGAGTACAGTGGCGAGACAGTGCCCTCGGCCGAGTACTCGGTTTGTATAAACAGTTTGACTTAGCGAGGCAGTCAATAAAACCATGATTCGTTTGCTCAGCTTGCCATTTGCTGTCTCGCCACTGTACTCGTTACGTGTAATCAACCTATAAGTGTATGCCGAGACGCAGATCCAAATTATGTACTTACTCGTAATGTATGAACGTACTGAGAGCTGCGTACTGCGGTGTAGGCACGTGCGACGAAGACATGTGTCTGTCCTGCTCTGCGCTCTATGTCTGTCTCGCTTGCTCTGCCCTGGTAAATCTGTTTTGTGCTGTATCTCTTGCGTCTCAGTGTGTCTACTTATCCCTTACTTACTTACCCCGTTCAAGAGTATAAGCATCGAGACAAGCCAAGCAAGAGATAATAGAGAGATCACTTTAACTGTAATTAAACAGTAAACAGTGTGTTCAAACTCAAAAAATTAAATTTATTTTCTAGGTTGGCTAAGACGTTATTTTTGACTCCTTGTCGTTTTCTGTTTTTTATCTAAAACTATTTTTGACGTAATTGCCAATGTTTTATAACATGCTCAAATAAGCACAAATATGCATCCAAATATCATAACAATACATGATAATTATATATGTTATATTACATTATGTGCTGCTATTATTATATCATTCTCCTTGAGTCCTTAACATATCTGTTAGTCAAACCTGATTAAATTCGGTTTTAATTTTTTTTGGTTATGAGTTTTATCATCCCATAATAAATAATAATCGTCGAAAGTAAGCTGAAAGTAATTATTAATTTTAATAGTGTCACTATAAGTTATTAACTACAAACATTAAAATTATACAATGTTAAAACAATTACCTATGCTGTTTTATTTGCACAATGTAAATTGTTATATTCTTGTTTAGCATTTTTTAGAACTTCTAAAACTAAGTTAAGTTTGTAATACAACCGTTAAAAATAATTACCTACATTAAATAAAGCCTTGCACATTTTCATATCAATCATACTTAGGTAGGTAAACTTACCTAAACACATAACTAGTAATCTTACCATAAAATCAATTTATGAAAAAAGTGATAAACTTTAACGATTACCGGTGCACTTTCGTTATAAGTATTGTTGTGATGTACTGATTGTTGTGAGGTACAATAAAGTAACGGCTAAACTCAGTAAATGAAAATCATTATGTACCTAGTTTATTCATTATTAAAATGGAGTTGAAAACGATACGAAAACTATTTTACAATAAAGCTTTGCTAATTCTAGTGCTTGTTCTCGGTTTTTACGCGCTTGAAAAATATTATATGAAGCACCGGGGACAGTTTTACTTGTCGTGGGCATGGAATGATACTATGTCATGTCATTACGAGACAGAGGGAGATGCCTTACCACCAGCCGAAGGTCTGCTCCCTCCCGAAGACTCCATATTCTTCCACGAAACGTCCTGCAGGGGTGGCTTAGATTCCAGACAAGCTTGTGCTGTAGAATCAATAGCTAGGAAACATCCAGAGCGACCTGTCTACGTATTCTTCAATTCTCCTGTCTCAGAAGTAGTGCTAAGAAGGAGTTGTTTGGCAAGACTAATGCAGTTCAAGAACGTGAATGTAGCACGATTGAACACGACAGAGTATGCTAAAGGAACGCCGTTAGGTGAAATGCTGGCGCGTAGGGAGAGCAATCGGAGTCGGTGGAGAATAGAACTTACGTCGGATATGCTAAGGTAGGGGTCTTCGCACAGCGTTTTGACCAGTAAGTACTTATGGAGTAATCTAGACTCACTAAGTACATGCCGTGCCGTGGATATCCATATACTTACTACCGCTCGACGCTTCGCTCTACTAGCGACGAACAAAACTAATATAACGAATTGTTTTCCCAATCATTAGGAAAATAAAAATTACAAATAAACTATTTTTTAATTGCGATCGAAGATCTCATGACAAATTAGCAGTCATCACAAATAGGTAGGTATTCGACCTCTAAGAGACTAAATAAGTAACTCACATCACATCTCACTCCCTCATGAAGAAACTCATGTAGTTCATGTAATACCACAATGTTTGTTTTGTTATTAGGTACATCACTTTGTATAGATATGGAGGCTTGTATTTAGATACAGATGTCCTGGTAGTGAAGCCCCTGCATTCCTTAGGTAAAGACTGGGCGGCGCGAGAAGACGACAAGAAGGTGAACGCGGCGGTCTTGGCGATTAGCAAAGAGGGCTTCGGACACGAGTTAATTACGAAACTACTCGAGTAAGCATCGAAAGTATTAATTTTAAAAATGTAAGTAGATAAAGCTCAATGCGGTTTAAAATAAATGAGGATGAGGAAGCTAATGGGAATGGGTCAATTGATAAATGTCATTGTGCTCTGGGTGTTAGTTTTCTTTCTCTCTATGTGATCCATAGCATCCCCAACAGTGGAGTTAAGTGGAGAACTTGAGTGTGAAACGTTATTTATTTGGTATTGTTATTTTTAGGGGAGATTATATGATGGCATCAGCATGAGCAACAGTCTTGTGTTTCGACAGACTAAAGTGAAACTATGGCTGCAGAGCCTGTTTCAGCTTAGCATACCCTTTTCAAATAATCTGGTATGTAATAATACACACTCATATAAAGGTAAATGTTTCAGGGACATCAAGACTGACTACCGACCTAGCTCGTGGCAGCACCGTGAACCTGGCGTTTTGACGCGCGCGCTACTCAAACTCTGCAATGCTACTGCAGTCAGAAAACTGAATGCAGACATTTGTCATGGTAATATGCCAGAGTACACCATCACAAAGATACCAAGAGTCTGAGAGCTGGTAATATTAGCTAAGAGACCAAATGTACAAGACTAACCACTATACACTGTTTACGAGCACAACTATTTTATTTTATTTAACGCAATGCATGTCATGTAAGGAAGAATTCTAGATTAATTTATTAATCAATCTAGAATCTCTTGTTAGTTAGTAACTTTCAAATATCATACTTACAAAGTTTTGTTCAAAGTCTTGTAAACGATAATTGTGTATATCTATCCGAATTTGAACTCCTTTGCTATTATTTTACGCTTTAAATATATCAGGTGCTAAATGATTTAAGTTTCTCGTTCTTCTTCAGGATTCAAAGTGTACAGCGCATCATTAATCTACCCGGTACACTGGAGAGACTCTGATATCTACATCAAGTCCGGAAAGCTGTCGGAGTACACCCAGATAGCGTTTATGCATCACTTGTCAAATAAGTTAACGAGCGTCACTCTGCTGGAGAAAGGCTCGCCGTACGACGAGCTCGCTTGGCAACACTGCCCCTCTATCAGGAAGATGTATGGGGACAAGTTTGGCATTTAGGAAATATTGTTAGGTAGTGAACTTTTGTTAACTAAAAATTGCAAAGAAGCTCATGAGCTGACGAACTCATAGTATAAGGTCTAGTTAAGACAATCTGTTTGGCTCAGCGGTAGTATATTCGCCTTATAAGCCTGAGGTCTGTGTTCAATTCCCGGCCAGACATGTTTGAATGATGAATTTAAATATCTGCTCAGGATCTGTGTTACTTGTCCTTGTGGTTGTGCATGTTCCATGGCATCCCCGAAACAGGTTATCCTAGTGGGGAGCTGGGAGTGTGAAACATTATTATTATTTATTAAAGTATATTTCTAACAAGCAAAACATCACATGCTGTAAATATGATTTTATTTTACAATTTATACACATCTTGCCAATTCAGAGTTACTGCTGTGGGTGTAACTAAATCCTTATCATTGTGTGCGTTCCACTACATCCCTTGCATACAAGAACTTAGTAGAAAGTTGTTGAAGTTGAATGTGAAGTATTATTTGTTTATCTAAGATAAGAAAATGTTTCAACAGTATTGCGTTCAAGACATGGTTCAGGACTATTGACATGCTATTTAGATTTATAAATTTTCAAATTGTTTAACTATTATGCGATAATATTGTTTTCTTCCTATAAATAAATAATACAAGTATTAAATACAAGATTATTTTATTCTGCAATACCTAAAATGTAACTAAATGCGTAAGTGTGATAGACCAGTTCTATTATTGAGATCTCCTGCTAAGAAAAAAAGTTATTTTTATTGTTCATTTGCTTAAGTCATTGTATTAATTCACTGATTAATCCTTAAAGTATTTGTACTTGCAAGATGTCATTTTTTTACTAGTAATTGGTATGTTCGCTTGTTGAATCCAATGATACAAAATGCAGATAAACTACTTTTTCACTTCACTGACTTTCAAAGTACCTACTTAGGTTTAAACTTAGGGGTGCATTTTCATTGTTATGTGAACCAGTGATGTTGGCTTTTGCACCAAGAGTAAATATTGTGATAGTTACTTTGACTAAATGGCTCCATAAAAATATAACCTCAAATTCACTATTCAAAAACAAAATTGGTATGAAATTGACCCGGTTTGTAATAAAAACAACAAATAAGATTTTTTTGGAAATTTATTACCTTAGTCCTAGTCACATTACTTCTTAGCGGCCGCGCCTACTTTCGATTTCTTGGTACCACGGACCTTCTTCATCCTGTTCTTGCGTTCCTTGCGCTGTTTGCGTGTGGGCCTCTTCTTCTCATAGAGACCGTGACGGGCCAGTCTGTGCTTGGGCTCGAACTTCTTAGCGAGGTCCAAGGTATCATAAAGCAGAGCGAAGCCAGTGGACTTGCCGCCTCCAAAGTTTGTCTTGAATCCAAACACGAACACGACATCGGGTGTCACCTTGTACATCTTCGCGAGCTTTTCCCGGATTTCCGTCTTGCTGACGGTGGGCTTGCCTGGATGGAGGACATCGCAGACCATCTGCTTGCGCGCCAACAATCTAAAAACCACAAAACGTTGTCTCATAACCTGTCATGGCGGGGCTGAGCTTTCGCATCTATCTCAGCTCAGATTTACACGAAACACTTTGTATCTTATGTTTACCTGTTGGTCATGAACTTGCGAGTTCGAATAGTCGCTGTGCCTTCACTCATTTTGGATTATTTTCTATATTTCGGCGTTTTATACGCACGTGTCCCGTGAATTTACGGAGCAAAAAGAACGTGTCGGCTGGTGTTGCCAATACAATAGAAATAAAAAATCTACCACAGTGGCGAAAAACAACCTTTACTGCGACCATTTATTTGACATCACAGTCATGTGAAGTAAATATCGTAGGTTTTCTTATTCATGAATACAATACATTTATCATTTTTATAGAAACATTCTCATATTCAGACGATTTGTCTTTAAGGTTAGCTGTCAGATAAAATAAGCTGAAACAACGATGCCTACCACTATGTTATCAATTTAATTAATATGCGACTAATTTATACAAAAAGCTAAAATTATTAGATGAATATCATGAAACAAAAAATGGACTAGAACTAGACCTTTTTAACACGCTTTTATTAGCTTCACCTGTATGTTTGTATGTTTGTATGTTTGTATGTTTGTATGTTTGTATGTAACCGACTCCTTTGAGCGCGTTTTTGACCCACTTTAAACGGTCAGATTTCTTTCAAACTTTGTAGATATATCGAGGACCGATGACAATACACTAAACAAATCGTGTTTTTTAGTTTTTTTAACTATTAATTTTTTTAACACGCTTTTTCTATAAAGTTTCTTTAACTTTTAATACCGTTTAACTTACAAATGGTAATTTCGTCATTCGTGTCAGAGAACAGAGTGGCGCAGTGGAAGCGTGCTGGGCTCATAACCTAGAGGTCCCTGGATCGAAACCACGCGCTAGAAATCTTTTTGCTCAATATTTTTTGTTACGCATCAATTTTATTTTATGAGGTCTGAGGATCGAAACCACGCGGCTACAAATCTTTTTGCTCAATATTTTTTGTTATGCATCAATTTTATTTTTAATTTGCTTGAGCAGACGGCCAAAATCGGATAACACCAATACATTTGTACATATTAATAATGGTTAATAGTTAGCAAATCGAACTAAAAAGCGAAAAATAAATAATAGTTAAAAAAAAACTAAAAAAACACGCTTTTTATAAAAA
Organism: Alcis repandata; assembly: GCA_949125135.1. Taxonomy (NCBI): domain Eukaryota; kingdom Metazoa; phylum Arthropoda; class Insecta; order Lepidoptera; family Geometridae; genus Alcis; species Alcis repandata. The sequence continues at coordinate 1,187,425 of OX421230.1, read as the reverse complement.
ACCGAACTAAAAAAATAGAAAATAAAATTTTATAAATTTAAATTAAGAATAGGGTTGAAAATTTCAATAAATATAAATTAATAATAGTGTAAATAAATAAATATATGTATTTTATTTTTAAAAAAGCGTGGGGTGCTTTCTAAGATATTATCAAAATGCTAATCACTCTACTCATGTCTGTCAATACAAAATGTATCTACAAAATATATAATATCTATTGACCCATGCACCCCACGCTTTTTAAAAATAAAATACATATATTTATTTATTTACACTATTATTAATTTATATTTATTGAAATTTTCAACCCTATTCTTAATTTAAATTTATAAAATTTTATTTTCTATTTTTTTAGTTCGGTTTTTTATAAAAAGCGTGTTTTTTTAGTTTTTTTTTATTTACTAAAATGTTGTAAATAAAATGTCTTGTAACACTGCTTTTGTGTCAATACATTCTCCGTGTCAATGTCATTTTCGTTTTTTTTTTCACTATGTGGGCCAAGATAAGATAATAGATCACGTCGCCGTCACCTTGTTTTCCAAACTTCTAAATAAATTCGTTAGTTCGTTGCTAAGGTCAACAATCGATCAAAGAAAAAAACACTAAAAATCGGCACCATTGAGCACAGATTGAGAAAGTAGGTATGTAACTTCCAAAGTGTAAGACTGCCTTAGTGAATATGTAGTCACAACTTCAATAATTAAAGCAAAAATGTTTAAATTCCGTCAACAAAAATCAGAATGCCATCGATTTGAAGGTCAAGGCCTTGGAAGGGCACATCGAGGGAATTGAGGCATGTTTTGGTCGAGGTCAGCCGTTGAGCCCCTAACCTTTTAACATAGCAAACATTCCGTAAAGCTACCCTTATGAAAGATAGATGCTTTTTCGAGGCATTATTTTGATGGGTTACCCGAACAGCAAACGCGAACGCTCTTTGGAAACCATATTTTTTACGCTAATGATATTAATGGCAAGACTACAGCAATATCGGGCTGGCCTTTTAAAAGGTTGACGTCGATGGGAAACCATTAATTTGATTTGATGCGTTGGTGAATTGCCAAGTTATTTTTACTGGGCGCGGCATTAATTTTTTCCCGTTTGCTTAGAGCTTTCGAAGAATATACCAATCCATCCAAAGCGTTCTTGCAATTTTATTGATCTTTGTAAAGCAACAAAAATAATTGCGAGAGTACATTTATTTTGTCGGTAAATTACATTTCATATCTGAACAGGCGATTCAACCGTAATGAAATTTGTTAATGAAATAGTGTAGGACCTTCACTATTTCATTAACAAATTTCATTAAGGTTGTTCACCTATAAACAAGTACATCATGCATAACGAACATATATTAGGAAACTTTTCAACCCGGAAAAATAGCGTAAAAACTGAAGAATCGGGTTACCTTACCCGATTCTTCTACAGGGTTATAAGGAAAGGGTATGCTAAGCCGAAACAAGCTCTTAGTGAAAATTTATTATACCCACATAACTTTTACTATTAGACCAACAAGAAATTTGCGAAAAAAAATCAGCTGTTCCATCGAAAAATGTCAATGACACTCGACAAAATATATGGAATGGCTGATTTTTAGGGTTAGTCCCGTAGTAAAAGTGGTTCATAATGATGAGTAGTATGAACTCTTTTCGGCTAAGTATACCCTTTCCTTATAATCCTGTACTTATAGAACATTTACTTTGTTTTCAGTACTAAGTAGGTTTATTCACCTAAGCTCGGAAAAACACCCCCCACATATTATAATACAACTAAGTATAGATACCTACCTACGAAACTACAAGTACCTGTAGGACACTGTAGGTACCTACCTACTTGCAATAAAGTAGAAGTAAATAAGTACTGACATCAACTAAACAATCAGAGCTTTAATTCCAGTCACAAACAGTTCAAGTCTAGGTTTACTATCAAATATCTGTCTATAGTCAATACCTATCCATAACGTTTCCTACATCTACGTCAGAAGGTTTTGCCGGCCAGACCAGACGTAACCAATAAACCAAGACCCGGAATCTGTAGCAATACTCTCCTCGTTTTATACCCTTTGTCAGCGTCCCGAGGGGGGTGGGAGGTCTTGCAATCTGGACGTATGGCGCCGTGAAGCCTCTCTATCGATCGAAGTTATTTCATAAACAGAGCAGGGTGGGCTACACTCGTGACTCGCGTTCAGTTCTTGAGTGACTGCAGGTTGCTGTACGTGCCTTCGGGAATTTACGCAGGTGAGTTCATCATTAGAGTGACTAAATCGGTCTAATTGTTGCAGAAAAGGAAATTCAGGTTTTTAGTCAGTATTTGTTTCCTTACTTTGATTGCTGGTGTTGTGCCTTGAACCTTAAAGTTGAAGTTTATTGGGTAAGTCTAAATATAGTACCGAGTCAAGGAAATATTATAATGGGTAGGTTCATACTTTAGTGGTTGCTTTGATAGTTTTAGGTAAGTGAGTACTAAATAAATAACAATTCGCACCTATTTCTTTTTGAGGTCTGTAGATAACAGATTACACTTTTTATTGTACCTACCTAGATTAACTTTCCAAAGATGTCCTTAAGACTTAGGTACTTAGGAGGCAATTAAAACTTTAAGAAAGTAAATAAGAAATTTGCAAAATGTTCTCTATAAGTATCGACCTACTCTCTAAAATCACACTAGCGTAATGAACGCTAACGTGACTCTCTGTCTGTTGTAATCTTTTTACGACAAATTGGTTCACGTAATCTCAATTTTTGGCTAGTAACTAGTGTGTACCTTTCATAAGAAAGGACATGGATTGAATACTTTATAAACGAGGTGTAAAAAAGTTAAGTCAGATTTTATTTATTGCTTTGTCTTCTCACGGAACGAGTAATTCTTTTTAAGATTTATCTGGCTGTGCAAGTGAGTTGTCGTTGACACCCCTTGGTAGGTACTTGGCATCCGGGGGGACCGCCTCTGCCGCCTACTCTACGCTGCCACTGAACAAAGTACCGGTTTGTATATTATTGTCTTTGTTTCAGATGAGCACACAGCCCAGACTTGACCACCGATATCATTTCCAGCCCGGAAATTAAGTCGCCATTTCTCACCAGTCGTGGCGCAGCGCTCGCGCCACTGTTAGCAACGAGCGTGTATGGGTGACATCACAAACTTTTCGTTACGCACCAGACTCTTAATGGTCTCCAGCCAAAACAAACCTAACTCTTTGAAGCTGAACAGCGTGGCTAGAGAGGCCAGTAGGTACTCAGCCAGAGACCCACGATTAAGACCTTAATTCACTAAAAAATAATCAAAAATCTCCACTGCCAGTATTTCAGTTCGGTATTATTAAAAGTACAAATATAATGGAACGAGAGTGGGAGCCCATAACTTTAAGGAATACTAGAACTCCTTGTACCAAAGAGCACAAAGATGTTAACGTTAGGGAGTCACTTCTCTCTGATGATACATCAGGGATATGCAAAGGGGAAGAAGATACAACTAGCGCTGTTACCACTTCCTTTTCAAGTCCAGATTTGGAAGTCAGCGCCAAAGATAAGCTTTTGCCTATTCTCGAAAACCATAGAGAAGCCGAAGTCGATTTTATTGAAGCCAAAAACGGAAAACACTTCACAAACAACGAAGATTCGATTATTTCTGATACAGAAACTAGTCCTACACTAAAGAAAGAGAAAACAGTTAAAATTCCCGACGGGGATTGGGGATGGGTGGTGGTCTTTTCCTCATTCATTATTTCAATGATAGCTGATGGCATTAGTTTTTCTTTTGGGTTGCTCTACATTGAGTTCTTAGAAGAATTCCAAGCGAGTAAATCTACTACAGCATGGATTGGCAGCTTGTTCATAGCTGTTCCTTTGCTGTCTGGACCAGTCATGAGTGCTTTGGTAGACAGATATGGATGCCGAAGCATGACTATTCTCGGAGGAATAATATCTACATTAGGATTTGTATTAGCGTCGATTTCAACATCACTTGAAATGATGATGATAACTTTTGGAGTCATTGCTGGATTGGGACTAGGACTGGTGTATGTTACGGCTGTCGTATCGATAGCTTATTGGTTTGAAAAGAAGAGAAATTTGGCTGTCGGATTAGGAGCATGTGGTACTGGAGTTGGCACTTTCGTATATGCTCCAATGACTCAATATTTCATAGACGAATACGGATGGAGGGGCACAATTCTGCTTCTTTCCGGCACACTTCTAAACCTTTGTGTCTGTGGATGTGTCATGAGAGACCCTGAATGGTGGACTTTAGAGCAAAAGAAGCAGAGAGATGGTGAAGAAACCAAACTGAAGAAGGAAGAGAGCAAATCAAAAGAGTCCAGTTCAGTTTCAATTGCTAATCCGTACGTCTTTGATTATGATACTCCTTCAAGGGGTAAGAGCATGGGAGGGTTGATTCGCAGAGGAGTAGCTCCAGAAAAGGTGATTAGTGAGGAAGCAGCAAGTATTAAACGTCACCAAAACCTGCTCCAGCTGAAGAAAAGAGACAAAGTGAGAAATCGTTCGCAATCCGTTTCACATTTGCCTACATTCCTGACTCACAGTGACAAGGTACTTTTTAATGATTTTTTATCTTAACTTTTTTATCAGCTGATCATAAAAGCGGAAAAAATGATCAATGTTTAATAAACATTAATTAATTGTTATTACTCATACTATTATCGTGTGAATTTGATAAAACAAAAGGTCCTGGGAGGTTATCCTAATTTTTTACCGATTGAAGATAGCTTTATGAAGGTCACACAAATATTTGTAATAAAATGTCGTTAACTTAAACTTAATTAGTTAATCTTGTAACTAAGTAGATATAGTTGCATTTATAACTTTTTATTGTTTTAATAGACGATACTGGTACTTAGCGATAAAACTCGCAAAAACTCTCAAGATTTATTGATCTCTTATCATCATTATGAACCTGTTATCTTTCAACAACTTTCAGATATCAATGAAAAGGCTAGATAAAATTGTAAAAACAACCAGCAAGGATTACGACATCGAAATAAAATACCCATTATTTGCCACAAGCAAAGCAAAAGCACCTATAATCAAAGAAAGAAGCAATGATAACGATCCGCCAGTCGTCATTTACAACAACCCAATCCAAAGGGCTAATTCAGAAAAATATACGGACAAAGATGAAAAACTGTCAGAGAAATACGAGGTCAAAAGCGCAACAGAAGTACGCATATTAAGGAAATCTAAGTCAGAAACTAAAGAAGATAAAGAGATGATAATTAAGCCAGACATCAAGGAAAACAAGAGGGATTGGCTGAAGAAGCAGCTGTCAGTGAATCATCATTACTTGAAGGATCTGAAAATGCCAATCAATTCCATTAGCCATAGAAATGCCTTACTCAATATCAAGAGATATAAATTGAAGGCGTCTTCTTGTCCGGACATTTTTAAGAATTCTATGATAACTATCGATGAGGATGAAGAGGTAAGAATTTGATTCACTGGTGAACTTTATTTAAATATTTAAATCGAAAAATCCGATTTTATTACCTACCTACTTACTTTACTTATGATATCCCGCGGATTCCCCCGCTATTCTACACGGATCGCTATTTTTTCCGAGATAAAAAGTAAATTAATATAGAGTACATTTATAGTTTGCTTCATACCAAATGTCATCCAAATCCTTTCAGCTGTTTTTGCGTGATTGAGAAACAAATTCAAACATCCAAACTTTGATATTTTTAAATTCTAATTTGCGTAATATTATTTCTGTTTCCAGAAATGGTACGACGACTGCGTGGTCCTCCTCGCCGACATGTTCAACGTGGAGCTCTTCAAGAAGGCGACCTTCAACCTGATGTGCCTGGGGACCATCATCCTGTTCGTCTGGTTCATCGTGCCCTACTTCTACCTGGCCGAGCACATGGTCAACAAGGGCTACACCGAGGACGACGGCGCCGTGATACTGAGTCTTATTGGCATCACTAATACTATTGGAATGGTGAGTAATTACTATTTTCGACTGTTTTCTACCCACTGCAAGCTTAGTATGGGCCGTGGATATGTTTTCTTCCCCTTTTTTCCGCGGTAAAGATACAATCATTGTATATGTATGATCTAGATTTGTCTCTAAGCGCAGATAAAAACGGTGGAAAGACAAGTGTCAAAGTCGAGAATATCTATAATAGGTCTATAATAGGTCTCCTCTTCAACGCTATAAGTAACTAGCTGACCCGGCAGACTTCGTACTGCCATACGTTTGTATGGGAAAAAGAAAAGGGCTGTTTTTAGGGTTTTTCAATATTTCTGAGAGATTTTCTTAATATTTTTTTCCGTAAGAACCTTCTCCTAATAATAATAAATACAACAAAAAAAGAATTAGTGAAATCGGTCCAGCCATTCACGCGTGATGCCGTGACCAAGGAAAACGGGTTTCATTTTTATATATATAGATAAATCCTACTACTGTACTCTTCTACTACTTGTATACAAGGTTATAAGGCAAGGGTATGCTAACCCAAAAAGGGCTCATAGTGTTCAATATGAACATTATTTTTTCCTATGAATCACAAAAAGAAAATCAGCTGTTTCATTGAAAAATTTCAATGACACTCGACAAGGAACAGCTGATTTTTATCTGGACCTAAGGGGATTATAAATTATAACCAGAATAATTATTAACAATCATTCGACGCCGAAAGTCGCGCAGCATCGGATACGAAATCGCAAGCATCAGTTTATAATTTAAAAGGCCCTTTCAATGACGTCAAACCAGTAACTCGTTATGCAAGTAACCTGGCAAGGTCGAGATGACTCCGAAGATCACCGCAATCCAGAAATAACTATATCCAGTTTCCACATGTCTCGAGATGCGACCAACCAGCTCCGTGCCAAATACCACCAGACGAGGTTTCCGACGAGTTTACGTGAAGACTGTTATTTTGGGAGATGTGACAAGGTCCCACGTCATGATTACGTTCACAGATGTCTGCGAAAGGCTCGTGATCAGATCAGAAGTTTAAATAGTTAAGAAGAGACTTCAAAATTAATGCTACGGGAATCAAATCAAAACTGTAGCAGAGGCTGTCGATTACATTTGAATGATTGATTTTAGCCGGGTCAGTGTTAGAAAGTTTTGTGTATTGAAATGACTTTTTTGACACTGAGAGACCTAGATTAACATTTTAAGATTGGTTTGAAAAGGTAAAGTCTATACCTACCTAGGATAGGTAGGTGGATAGAGGTTTGTGGCCTAATATAGAAATGGTAAATACTTCCTATTCTTATTCGATATGGGGGTGCATTGTGCCCTTGCTAGTGATCACTGTATAAAGCCATAGTAATACAGCCTAAAGAACGTACGAAGAAGTACGTAAGATGTAAGATAAAAGCATGCATGCCTAATCTACGAAATGCCAAAAATCCTACGTCTTAGTCTTATTGTAATTATTTGATGTTGTTTGTAATTTAGCATTTAATTTAAATTTGTAACTATGTACAGTGTACTTCTAATGTAAATATGTAAAATATTATTTACTATAAATTATGTAACTACCCCGGGGACTCTTCTAGTACTACGCCATAATAGCGTTCAATAAAACAACAGTGTAATGAATTTGGGCTATGATAGCTATTCCCCAGTTCCGGTGATTTCGTACTGATAACACGCGGGCACGCGACTGTAATAAATAAAAATTTCCTAACTTTGATCAAAGTAATAGCATAGTAAAGTGTTACTGCCTGTTCCGTGGTCAGTAGGCTATGTATGCTGATGTTTTGAGAGCTTAAAGATTAAGTTTAAGAAAAGCTTTAAGAGGTATCCAAATAAAGTTGCGTGGAGGCGGCGGCGTTCTGATAGTAGGTCAATGATCTATTATTAAATTGATTTGAAATTCATTTTAGCACTAGGAAAAGCACCATCTAAGTTTAGAACGAAGACAAGTCTCGCCAAGTTCGCCAACCAACCGCATCATTGCTTACCATCAGGCGAGATGGCGGTCAAACGCAAGCCTATAATTAAATAATAAAAAAAAGAATAATTTGAGACGCTAATAATAAAAATAAAACCTACAAACGAGAAATACATGCTGCACTGCAACTCCTTGCTGCACGTGCGCAATCTCGGGATTCCCTGACGAAGTCTGTGTTTCCCACAAAGAAGAGTATTTCCTTGTATGCAAAGGATACGTTGTTTACGAAAATTGAAATAAGAGGACCCACGTCCGCTATAAACCACTATCTCTGCAACAGGGAATCGTTCGGTTTTAATTTTATCTCAATACTTTAACAATGGTTAAACGCATTTTTAAATTAACTTGATCACTTGGATTTTCTCATCCTAAGTAAGGACACGTAGTCTAGTCTTATTTTATTTGTTACGATTTCTCAAACATCTACAAATCATTATAAATTTTGCAAACACGTTGCCAGGGGTACAGAAAAGGACATTAGAAGCGCTGCTAGTCTCTCGTAAAATCTTATATCCCGGGAAATGTACGGTCCATCGATAGTTAATAAAATCGCGTGTAAAACCAGTTCTAAATAAGACTGTCTTTCCAGGTCGGTCTTGGCTACATCGGAGACTTCCCTAAAGTCTCCATCGGGAACCTCTACGCAGCCTGCCTGATCCTCTGCGGCTTCACCGTCGGGGCCATACCTTTGGCCGTCTCTAATTACTGGATTCTCGCCTCTACCTGCGCAGCCTTTGGGTTGCTTTTCGCAGCATCGTTTACATTTACCCCGAGCTTGCTGGTGACCCTGGTTTCTTTGGACGATTTTACTTCAGCGTATGGGTTGGTGCTTCTGGCGCAGGGCATTGGGCATCTGATAGGACCACCTTTGTCTGGTTAGTATGAACTGAACACTACAAATAAACAAACTAAGAACATCTCACCCTAACACCTCCTCCTGATCACCCCAAATCACCATCACAAATCACCCTAATCACCTTCTTCGTTCCATCGTGTGACGTATGTAAAAAGTAATATCGAGTTCTTAAATTTGTGATAGATAAAACTTGATTTACATCTCATCGATATGATGTAAGCACATTATCGCTTCATATATAATTACCACATTTTGTAATCTTGTACCAAGCAATACCTTAGATTTCTAATGATAAGAGTAGAATGCATCTTGTTGTGGATTGTGTAAAAACACAATCCAGAACAAGATCGCAACGTTATTTAATTAATATATTACCTATGATTATTTGAATTAATGATAAATATCGATTTATTGTTTAATTTACCCTGACGTGTAGCAATGCTATCAATAAATATTTAATTTCATTGACAAATTGTTATCACAAGTTCCCAACCCACATTCCAGGGCTCATCTACGACCTGACACTATCCTGGGAGCTGTCGTTCTACCTGGCTGGAGCCTGGATCTTGGTGGCCGGCGTGCTGATCTCCTTCATCCAGCCTGTCAAGACCTACCAGGAGCGCAGACAGAACGTGGAGACCAGCCTGGCCTAGGACATGGGACAATAGTTCAAGCAGCTTTATTATAAATCATTTTTTGTTACTAGCTGACTCGACAGACGTTGTCCTGTCAAAAGCCATTGCGTCAATTCTATGTCAAATGTCAAATTTCAAAAGTTACATTAAAAAAGTTTACATTGTCCAAAGCGCTAAAGTTAAATTATGGTTTAAGTATTTTTAAATTTTCTAATTTTTCATGTTTTTTTACTATAAATTGAGATGTGAGCTATCCTATCTCCTAAGTTAGATCGAACTGCACAAGGTGTGCAAATTTGATTGAAATTGGTTAAGTAGTTTAGGAGTCTATAGCGGACAAACAACGTGACACGTAATTTATATAAATATTAGCTGACTCGACAGACGTTGTCCTGTCAAAAGCCATTGCGTAACTATAGCAACCGTAGTATGTTGATGCTAACTTGTCAATTTATAGTAAAAATTATCAGTATATTTATAATTTGCAATAAATTAAAATTGCGACTATAATTTGAGATTTAAACTATCCTATCTCTCAAGTTGGATCGAACTGCACATGGTGTGCGAATTTTATTATAATCGGTTAAGTGGTTTAGGAGTCCATTGAGGACAAACATTGTGACACGAGATTTATATATATTAAGATAATTAAACACGGGAATACTCACGTAAAAAATTAAGTCGTCTACTACGACTAGTTTCGGTCCCATTCGGTGACCTTCATCAGGTGAGTTTACAAACGTTACGTTTATTTTTACGTGAGTAGGTATTCCCGTTTTTAATTATTTTAACAAAAATGTGTGAAACTTTTTTGCTCTAGCAACCTTACTAGTGTCACAACTAGAGTTCGGTACCCGACGACAAGATTTTCTTCTGAGTTGTATCAGGGATTCAGGAACGTCCACGTGTATTTTTTGTCACACAGTGACACTCATTGCCTTACCGGTTTCTGCTTTAATAAGTTAGATTTTGCCTGGAAATCTAAGTGGTAGGTAACAAGGATTACACAAGGACGGCATGTAGCAAAACTACGAAAAATCGTTTGAATTTAAAGTTTAACTTTTTAAAGTCTTTTTTTATATCAGTTACATTTCTTAAAGTCAATTATATCAGTTGTGACAGTTTTAATCGAGTAATTTAATTTAGATAGATGTTCCTAGTTTAGTCGCACGGTAGTGTGTCGAGCCAAGTCTGGCCGATGCGACAGTTGGATTTGGTCCCGCCAAAATATGGCATAGCTAAGAATTCTATTTCCAGGAAAACACGAGGAAATTGTTTCCTCGTGGTCCATGCACTGGAATAACGAGAAAATCTAAGTCTCTAATTCTAATTTTATTGGAATTACTAGGAAGTATTTTTTGTACCGGACAAGCATTATATACCGCCTTCGGACAGCACATTCCTATGTGAGCATAAATTAAGTAAAAAAGTATGTATAATAGGTACTTATTTATTGAACTTGTAATCACTAATTAAATCTACTATAATGCAAAACACTTTAAAATATAAAAAATGTAACTGAATTTAAATCAAAAATATCTTAAGTAACTTTTCGATTAGTGCCTATGAAAGTATGAATGTACCCTTGTTGCACAATAATGTACGGTAGAATTTTTAGTGATATTAACATTATCTAGTCAAAAAATGTACTAACCTATTACTTATTTCGACTATTTAACATTGTTACAACTAGTTTTTAATTCTAGGTCTTAAAATAAAAAAATATATTTACTGAAGTGTTTATTTATTTATTATAGCTAAGTAGTATTGGTTGGTAAGTATAGAAGTCCATAAGAAAGGTTTTCTACATCCATAAGACGAAATTCTGAGAAATGCGAAACCTAACCTACCCTAATATTTTTTTTCTGTAGAATGTAAAGACCGCAAACACATCCAGTTCTGCCGATTACTATGAGATCACACATTTCTTACCACAAAATTCTCATTTTCTCGCGTATTTTTTTAAATGCACAGTTTTTAGATCTCTTTCAAGATTTTTCTTTTTTACTTCTCAGCTCTATTAGTCGTTAGTTTCCAAAAGACGGAAGTCTATTAATTATAATTTCATGTACAATAAAATCAATCAATTATTCCAGTTTGACATATCGTTAAAACGTTGTGGTTTCATCCTTAATCTAGTCGAGTCAAGACAAGTTTAAGTAAAAATCAGAAAAGTTATCACCTAATAATATAGAATCTAGATTTCCCATTTTCCTTGACGACAAGTTTTACGTGGAGTCGTAAAACTCGTAAATAGCAGAAACATAAGGAAAGACAACTCAGACGATTGCGCCAAATAATGGTTTATTCCGAATCTGGCACCCGAAAACCTAGCCCTGTCGCGTAACTAACAAACAGATTTTTTTAATTCAATGTTAGGCTTACGTTTGTTCGCCAGCACTCCTGCCAGTGAGCAATGATTTGGTCTTCGACAGAGTATGCTTGCCTAGAAGTAACTGATTCACTTGTGAATCGGAGTCAGTTAATATCTATTGATGGCTGGTATTTAATTTGTACGCATAGAGTCATGTTAATCATCCCAGGGTCTGCTATTATTTATTATATACTTACTGAGCGTCCTACTACTATGCGGAACAGTTAACAATAAAAGTTACAGATGCATTGTGAATCAATAAGTTGGTATTATAACAAAACAAACAACGTAAACGTTAGCTACGTTCAACTCTAGGTACCTTTAATCATCCCACTTCTGGGTGAAATACCAGGTGTAACCTTGAAGGGTAAATAAGTGATATTTCACACAGGCTAACTTTTTTTATTTAAAATTGAGTGACGAGACGAGCAAATGGCTCGTTTGACATCGCGTTTGCTCATAACAGGTCTGCGCCACCCAGAATTTTGAACTTGCAGAATTCAAGACCCTGCGTGGCACTGCACTGCGCTCGTCACTCTGAGATATAAGATGTTTAATCTCCCATTTGCCCTGAAATTTCACTGGAAACAATGCCCTTCCAACAGGGACACAGTAATGTTTGCACATTACTGCTCGGCGGTGGAATAACTGGCAAAGGTGTGGAAATTCCCCAGGCGGGCTCTGCAAAAGAGCCCTAATACCACTAAACTGTGGTAAGTTCATAAAACAAAATTGTAACAAGCTGTGTTATATCGGTCCGTATATTTTCTCTCTCACCCACAAGAATAAATCTCAAAGTCTAGTGTAAATTTAATGAGATAAGTTAGTCCTGAACAGATTTCATTGTGACGTGCATTACTATTGTGTGTTAAGATCTTAATACAGCTATATAAAACAATAATACTTGTCAAACTAAATATAGATAGTTAAGTAGGTAGATAAATTTCGATTACAAAATGTTACGTCATGAACGTCGTTAGCTACGTGTGTTTTTATATTTGTATAATTTACACATAATTATTTTACATGTAACAGGCTTTCTTTGATACTTACTCACCGTTTTCTTTTACCTGATAAGTGAGTAGGTTAGGTTTGTTACTTATATGCTAAAACGAGTTTACGTAGAAAAACAAGAGTGCGGTAGTGTTCGAGCCAAGTTTGGCGGATGAGAAGATTGTTATGAGCCAATGTAGCAGATCGAGCGGAGTGTTGGGGTGTCTAGGGGTCTTTGAAATCGCGGGTGGTTCGGACCCGATTGGCATTTGGTAGATGGCATAATAATATAGGATCTTAGCAGTACGGGCTGTCAACGATGATGATATTAATAAAGTTCAAACTTAAAACCTATTTACCTACGTTATTATTGAGCATTTAATAAATATATATATATATATAGCAAATTGTAGGTAAATTCGCCTGTTTACAAGTTCCTGCGACTAAAGATAAAAAACTGTTGCAGAATTAAATTCTGAATTTTTTCGCTTATCGTATATGATAGAGGATCTTAAAGTTATTTAATAATTAAATGTTCATAATTTCTATAAATTGTAACTAAATATTTTGTTTCTTTACCGCCCTACCGTAACTCTATTTGAAAACTTCTGGTGTAGATACAAACGTTCAAAAAGTTCGAGGTACTTACTTAAATTGTTGATCGTATTTAAAGTGTTTCAAAACACCTATTTTAGGTCATACAACAACAAATAATTCACCTAATACAGTGTCGTAATCATAAATAATTCAAGCTGAGGAGTCGGGCTTCTTCGAACTCTACCGTAACCATTACCAGTAATTCGATGCAAATGAATATGAAAATGAATGGAAAATGACAGCAAGTATTTTATGTGTTACTGATTTATGAGGTAACCAGAGTTCTGATAGCCTTAGCCAGCGAGCATTCGGTTTGATACCTATGCCTACTACTTACTTGTAGTATGTTAAAGTTACTCATATGATCATTATTGATATTGTGTTGGTGATGATTTTGTGTGTACCTATTGTATTTACTGGTTCTACAAGTTCTTCTTCGTCTAATTCAGGCAATATTGTCAGATTGATTGTCGTTTCTTCACATGGCTTGTCATCGTCGTTGTCGTTAATTTTATTCGTTCAAAATGCATCTCTACATGCGTACATCTCTCTACGTGCTGGTTGCATTCTTGCATTGCGAACATAAGCTTGCTGTTCTAAGGTGAACTGAGTGATTTCCCTGTTGAGGTCACGCTTCTCACTGAGGTCAAGTTAGTGATCAACAAAGAAGTCTTGCTAAGCTTTCGGATTAGCACTAAGAGCCCTGGGGCACTCGGTTATACATATATCTAAGACAAATATGTCATGTAAAGCCAGTTTTTTAATTTTGATTTTGACCCAAACAGAAGATTTTCCTTGATGAGATGAGCATGTTCTTTATATGATGGTGGCATTCTTGTACCCAACCGGTTTTTCTCGAATTATAGAGAGCGAAAGCCATTGACTATATATATATTCCAAGAATAAAAATGCAACAGGAAAATTATTCAAGGTAAGTTATAGTTATGTTACATGGAGTTATTTTACTCCTGCTTGCTATTTTATGTGTGAAGGTCGCAGTGATTGCTTATCCATCCTCCTTCGCTGACCTTTCAGAACTGTCAGAACGAATAATGTCATTGCCCCCAAATGTCTCGTCAAATCGTAAATGAGAAATAAGTGTTTGCTCGTGAAATACCCCTTGTATAATAATGGTAATTTAGATGTAAAATTCCACTGATATCAGCTTGCTCCGGATTTGCTTCGAAAGTAAAACAAGCAATTATATCTCGAGCTAGTGTAAACAATATTATCACTCCCGCATGATAACTGGCATTCGTTTCTGCCGTTCCTTCGGGAGAAGACGTGTTGTGGATTTAGTGTTTTCTATTTTGTGGTGAATTTAGTGTTTTGTGGCCAAAAATGCGGTTGCATGGCGTGGGGCGCGACGCGCGTCGTCTCGCCTCGCTGCGACTGTAGTGCACGGTGACGCGTTCAGCAAGTTACCCACAAGTGTTCCGAAAGCCTCGGCCGCCACACGTGCCCCGCTCGCTCACGTCCTGCCGCGCTACCGCCGCCAAACCGTGACCAGCTGATTGTGTGAACTATTTACAAACTGTGAACCGTGTCTCACTACGACGAGACGAGGTAAGTTGTGCTACCCAACTTCACTATGATCAACTTGTTATAAAGTTTTTATCGGAGCGGGCGTCGCTCGTCGGCATGGAAATGGAAACGTTTAACAACACGTCATGCTTATGAATGAAATGTTTCATTGTAAATCTGTTGTTCCATATCGTTAGCATAATTTTCAATTTATTTGCTCGTTTAGTTTGCGATAATGTTTCTTTTGTGAGTTTCTTTAGATGGGTTTCAGTTTATATGTATTTCACGTTAGTGGAGTGTTGTTCATTGGTAAAAATAACTGAGTAACTGTCTGGTTTTTTTTTAGCGTATTCTGCCTGAATTAGCATTTAATCATCTTATTTAAGGTCGCTCGTCGCTCTTAGCGTTGTGTAAACACAAACTTTATTGCATCTTTTATCATTTGATAAACGTGTAGGATTATTTGAGTCTAGTTAAATTATCTCGAGTCTACACGAATGTCTAGAGGCTGTAATCTAGCATTGAAATAGAAATGAAAGTGGGTTAAAGTCATAATTGTCATCTTCAGTCAATTTTCCAGTATTAGAGGCTTCTCTTTTTCTACCATCAGCCTTGTTCCTGTGCTGATCAAGTTTAGTTCGACCCGTGTGCTGCGTATCGTTGAATCATTTCACTGCTGGACAAGAACGCAACGGTTTCCTAAAATGCGACTTCTTTGTCACTGTTTTCGTGCGGTGTCTCTACCATTAAGCTGAAATCATTAATACTTTGTTTAGAATTCACTTCTTTGTTTGCATATTTATGCATTTGCTGATTGTTATCGAATCAAAACAATAATATCGATTATCTTAAATCATTTGCTATCGTAATCGCACATTCAAATGACCTTGGACTTGGACTTTTGCATCGAGTTTTTGAACCACAACGCCTTATTGAGAGTTGCATGACCATTCAAGGCAATGTTTACGAATTAAATTAGGCATCTAACTTAACTTTTGTTGTCAAAAGTTTTTTTACGCACAGTCTACCTGTATAAAGGTTGTTGATCTACCGTTACAAAGGGATTGTGAATTTGTGACCTATCCTTGTTTGGCTCTTCTTCTTTGACAAATGCAACATTAACAAGCGAGTTAATTGGGGCAAAAACCAAATTGCTAAAGAATCGATCAATTCATTGGGATGGAAACTTAGAGAGAATTTGACTTGGCAACACCCAACTCTTACGTTTTCTTGCATAGATCATAGATCCACAGGTGAATTAGATAAACTTGAGACAAGGAATAAAGACACATAAAAGAAGGCCAGCACTGGGTCATACAAACTGACAGAATCAAAAAATTCATGACGATGTCGATGATGAAGAATAAAACCAACCATAGTCTTAGTTGAAGTATAGCACCGTTGATAATTAAGAGAACATTACAATAATGATAATGGATAGGTAGATAAGTTCCGTTATCGGAAGATAACAATGGTTATGTTCTGCATAACGATCTGGTTAAACCATA
Source organism: Alcis repandata (assembly GCA_949125135.1). Lineage (NCBI taxonomy): Eukaryota > Metazoa > Arthropoda > Insecta > Lepidoptera > Geometridae > Alcis > Alcis repandata. The sequence goes on along the minus strand of OX421230.1, from coordinate 1,171,017 downwards.
TTGCTGAGTAAACAGTGATTGTTCCTTTTCACGGGATCGCAAGAATTTTATCACTACGTGGAAGTGTGACGAATACAAGTCGAAGTTAGAATTGCTAAAAGAGATGAGGTGTATTTTTTTTTAGTTATATTGAAGTTGGAGGAAAAACTATAAAGCAAAAAGTGCAGCCATTCAAGTCATATAAGGTGAACTCATGTAGGTTTAAGGTGCTAACGTTCGTTTTACAAGACTTGGCAGGGCTCTCGACACAAATATGATCACATGTCATGACAACTATAAAATTCAAACAACTCGTACAAAAAACCCGTGTAAAATTAGCTACCAACTGTGAGTATTTTAACTGCCCGTTAATATCCATTATTCATCCACCACAATCGTGGAAAATTCCAGAAGGAATTTGTAGACAATTTTTTGTCGTCTCTAGCGGCCGAGGCGAACGGTCGTAGTTTTTTTTATTTATTTTTTCTTTCGCAAGGACGTTGTTATTCTTAGCGGCGTGGTAGTTATGCAGTGCTCTCACGTTAACCGGTTTGAAGACTAGAATCCGAACCTTAAACCGAACTACGCGTTTAACTATTCTAGGTGGAAATAGTTCTCAGTTACTAGATTTTGCTATCACAAAATAACACTCGAAGATTTTTTCTTGCAAAGTGTCGAAGCTTAATAGGTAAGTTGTTGAAAAAGCCAAGTTAGACATACCTACTCAAAAATAAACCAGTAAAAAGGCCCGTCAACTTCTGTTAATTAATAATTATCCTTATTTATACCTGAATACTTTTCGATTCAAATTATATGTTTCAAGGAAAACGCAACCAGTTAATAATGGTGGCTAGCTAAAATTTTAATTAACTTTTGAAAAAAAACAAGTAATATCTTTCAAAGAACATAATTAAAATTAATAGGTGCAGACCTGCCTACTTAAGGCATCGAATAATAAAAATAAAGCTTATAAAATGGCGAAGGTTGTTGCTGCGGATATCCTAGTTCAGTGGTTAGTATTGTATTTAAAATAACCGCATTTATGTTTTTACAATAAATACATATTTTATTACAGTAGCAATGACTCTACCCATAGGTTCATTGATTTATTTGTGTTGTAGGTCGTGTCTCTGGAGCACTCTGGACGGTTTGAAGTCTTATTTTATTTTTCTGATTCTGCAGGAGGTACATTATCATTTTGGTGTAACACATCCTGTAAACTCCAGTAACTTGTAGGTAATTAGAAATCAGCTTCATAATACAGTTCATTACAATTCGTAAACTAAAGCCATCACTCACCACAGCGAGATTGGCGGCTAGTTTCGTCTCAATCACTGCATCCACAAACTCAGAGAATTATGGGACGATCGCACTCGCTTTACGCGGTTGTCGGTTTATTTTCGACCTGTCATGACGTCACGCCGGCCCGATCCTTCTACTATTATTTAAACTGTGGCTATACAACGGAATTCCGCCAACGATAATAGAAAACAGCTGGAGGTAGCACGTGTTGGTTTCAACTTGAATGAGTTCTGTTGTAATTGTTGTTATTATTTATCTTAAAAAAATACAATTCATCTAAGCTAGGAGTGTTGTTATCTTTAATTGAATTGATACTGTTGTTTCATATAATAATAATAATGTTGTTAAGTAGAATAGATCAACTTTTTATGCAGAATATCATGAAATTTGATGATGATGATTAAGTAATAGGAGGTTTATGGAAAAATCCCTTCGAAGGTCAGCAGAAGATAAACACTAGATTGCGTAGATAATACGATGGCAGTCCTCTGACAACTGGCAACGTATATTGAGTAATTAATCGTCACTGTAAATAAGTAACTATGTATGTTGAAATGTATGTATTATTATTGAATATGAGCTAAATTGGTAGGTATTTTAGGTATGCTGTTTGGGCAGACCATATAAAAAGTCAACTTAGGTATTCAAGTTGAATTTATTCAAACCGTCCGCGTCCTCAGCACATTTTTATGTTGATGGTTGGAATGGAATATTCCATTGCATCATTCTTGATATAGGTACGCAAGTTTTAATATCCATGTGAAGTCTTATTTTTCCTATAAAGGGTTCCTTTTAAGTCCGTATCAAACAGGGAAATGTATAGATTCATACATTTCTTACCGTTCGTTCGTTTTTACATTTATTTTTATACCCAAGTTGTGGAACACAGAGAGAGAAAGATATATAGATAGAAAGAGAAAGACTATTATTTTAATGGTAATATTCTTTTAATGGTCGAGAGTTAATGTAGAGTTGTAGATTTTATGAGTAGAAGCGCGTTCAGATAATAATTATATGTTCTGAAGTTTATAATTAATACCAGAGAGGAAACTCTATGGTAATAAATAATATATTTTTAAAGTGAAACAAATGAACAGCATTAAGAGAGCGCCATCTAGTTTCATTAGCTTTGAAGCTAGTTGATAAATTGTCATTGTCACCAACCAGCTATACCTACATTTTGTTAGTTTGTATTAGTAAAGTGATAAGTATGTATTATGTAGTGATTAGAAACTGTACAAGTGTTGTTCCTAACATGAGTCAGAGGTTACGTGTACGTATGTTCACGCGTGGGCTTCACTAGAAATGTGTACTACAGCCGTAATATCTAATAATCATCAGTTACAAGTTACAACACTGACAATTATGCATAAAGGAAAACTCAGTTTTAATTTGCAGATATTCACTGTTCAGGTGTCTATTATCCTCATTGTAGTGTAATCTGTGTAATAAGCTAGCTGATGCCTGGAACTGCTTATGTCCGATGCACTCAATATTACAATTTACATAGTATGGTTTTCAAATGGTGAAAAAATTTAAAAAATCGAACAAGAAAAGAGTAAAAAAAAACAAAAGAAGAAATAAGGAGAAAATATTAATAGAAAAGAGAAAAGGAAAGTGTTATTGTATTAATTTGTATTGTATTTAGTACTTGGTTTCGGAGATTAAACTTTTTAAATAAACTTTATCTTTTGATAATTACTTATAGTAAAGATTTTGTATAGATTGAAGGGCCAACAGTTAATTAAGTAACAGGTTTCAAGCCACTTTATGGTTTCTGCTTATTAAAATAAACAACTAAGTATTGAATTTTCAACAGAACACAGAAAGTTTGCAAGTTTAATGCATCTTTTTTGCATGTTGTGATTATGCGACTTGACTGTTTTTTTGTGCTTAGTTTAACAATTCTTAATTGAGTAGGTATTTGTGGAGCCAGATGTGTGCCGTTTAACTCAAATATTGTTTGGCGTATTTGGACACGTGCTCGTGAACTATTATTTATTTTATTCGCTCTCCAAATATTTTATTGATAATGCAACAAGCAACACGTCAAACATTTTATTTTGTATCTTGTACATAACGATTGAAACACTATTGACAATTCATTACATACAAAAAGTAGAAAAATAATCCTAATTTGCATTATTTTTACGGCGACTGGAAAAAGGCCTTGCGTGACCTCCTTATTTTTGCTGAGCTAAAAACAACCCTATCACTTACCATATAAGTCTAGTGAATGACTGCGAGAAACGTTGCTTAAATTGTGAATACGTTGTCTTAACAGTATCTACTTTTATTCTTTCTTTTAGTCTGTGCAGAATTTTATTGTTGCAAAGCATAGTTATTTTCCTTCAGTAAACTGTGCTAAGGAACAATAGACCAGTGACACAAGGCTGGTAAAGTGGTAGGTAAAGGGTGATGAAGTCATCGTACGTGAGTCCTACAAAGTAATACCTGACAATGGATTATCTAATCTTAATAGATACGTTTGTGTTCGTCTGTCTGTCTGTGGCTACAGTCCGACCGCTCCAAGAATGCATTTGTCAGTTACAATGACATTGTAGAATGTTGATCACTTGCAAGCTTTGATTGCAAGCTGCTAGCTTAGGTACTTAATACCTATACGACATAAAAATATTCATAGTACATTATTTTAATTCTTTTCATAATAATTTCATGTCAAATGCATGCTCCGAGTTGCCAGACTGTAGCCAGCATCATTACTCATCAAACATTAATTTACACTAATTAAAAAGTGCAAGACTTGCGTGACTTGAGTGTCTTGCAAGGCGTACTTATAATATGCCCGGCCCATACTTATGATTCATACTTTACTGCTATTACAAAAAATACTTATGGTTTAAAAAAAAAAACTTGGCAGATGTATTTTAATGTTGCACAAAATCTACTAAAATTCCGCAGACTTGGCAGGAGGACTGCCGTAGGTCCGATTTCGACAACTGTGCGGGTGACATTACCGTATCGTGTATGGTATCTCGGTCACTCTTTGAACAAGCTATGAGTATAAGAGAGACCAAGAATATCGCACGCGGTAGAATAGAGCCCTATAGGCGTGTTATGGCGCCTAAATTAGAAAGTAACTCGTACATAACGTTCGCCCTTTTCTGGTTTTCTGAGCTTCGTTGAGTTAATAAGGTAATCTATCTAATCTACCTGTAGCACTGGTATCAGCTAGAGTATTCCATCGTACGTAAGGCCTAAATGGGAACTAGAGTTGCCACACCTTCGTCTGGATTTCTCGGACATAGCCTACTTCCGGATTTTGCCCTAACCTCTTTGGCCCTAGAAGAGTTGTACGAGAAAACGTACCTACTAACGTTTTTTTTAAAGAATTGGATTTTTTTACGACTGAGCCGTTATGAACGTTTGATACAGTCATGTATAATTAATTAGTACGAATACCTAAATACCGACCGGTGTTAGATCTACATTTCTAGGGCAACATAGTTGGACCAATTGCAAATACTTGTCAGGCGCCATGGAGGCGCCAAATAGCATTAGTACCAGAGTAACACTAAATACGTAATACCTAACCAATGAAATTCTAGGTAGTTCCTTAATTTGGAACAGAATTTTACAAGTTTCATGCGAGTTTCAGAGGAGTTGGTGGTCAAATGCGGATTTACTATTACAAAAAAAAGTTTCTAGGTACTTTTTTTTTTTTAAATACTGACTACTAAATCTAGAATCGACTAAAAGTTTATAAGTACGAGTAACACTTTATCTAAATTGTATTAAGTACTGGGACAAAATGATTCCCAGACTAAACGAGATTAACTAAATCGTATTACTTAGTAGGGGGATTCCCAGAATTATTAAAATAAAATAAATCAAATATAATTCCATTCTAACTGTACCCACACTAGATGTAACTCTAACTACCGTAAATGTATTAACATTTACGAATGATAGATTGGAATTATCCGAGTTTAAGTAATACCACAGAATACATAATAGTACCTACAGGTGTAATGCAAAAGCCTCAAAACCTTATTTGGGTACTTATTTTATATTCTGCGTTTTGTTAGCGAGAAGCGGTCAGGTTTCCATTTCCAGAGAAAATGAAAATAAATACTTACATTCAATGGCTCAATACCACCTACTGAGCGATAACATACCCATAGATAGCATAATACAACTCAAATTACAATCGTATCTACACCGCATAAGACGCAAAATGCAAAAAAGACACATATCTCCATTCTAGGTTCTGATAAAACTAATAAGTAGCCAGGGGATTGTAAACTGTACTTCAATGGAGGTAAAGATGAAAATCGTTGAGCGGGCGTTGAAGGAAAATACATAGGAATAAAGTATACCTATACGTGCCTACTTAGGGTTTACATAGGGTAGCGAGATGCAATGCAAGGCAGCGCCAAGGCAAATGCAGCAACGGTGAATAACCTTCTTGTCGAGACCACAGATTAGGAGCATGTTGCAGGAAACTTGTTTCTGTTTATACCTAACCTAACCTACCTAGCCGCACAATAATTCACAATATTTGCAATAAAATCACGTTCACAAATATTATTCATGTTTAAAATAAATGTAGGGGGACTTACTTAGTATTTTCTGTACTTTAGTCTTGATACTGATATTTATGTAGATTGTAGGTCCAGGAATTATAAAATCTGTAGGCTCTTTTTTTATTTGTATTCGATATATTCGATGATACGTAAGCAACGATGGTCTACGATAGAGCACTAAAACCAATTACCTATTTATATTATACACTTATGTAATTATCTATATTTCATTCATTTGAAAAATTGAAATATTGTTAAATGGTTATCTCATTAAAATTTTAAGGATGATTGTAGATACACAAGCACGTTAAGTAAAATAATGGGGTACCTAAGTGGGTGAGTTGACACCTAATCCGTGATGATTTATGATTTCGTTGTTAAAAATGTTATGATGTTATATCTATAGATATACTAATATTATAAAGAAGTAAAGTTTGTGTGTTTGTATATTTGTTAAATTGTAAGGGGTAATCTCGGGATCTACTGAACCGATTTTAAAAATTCTTTCACCAATAGAAAGCCACATTATTGCTGAGTGTCATAAGTTATATAAAAAACCGAAAAATAAAAAGGCTTTTACGTGGTAGTCCGTTTTGCAAAGTGAATCGGAGAAAAAACGGTCCGGACGGCGCGCGATGGCTTCGGGTTTAATTAACATTATGCCCAACGAAGTGGGCAAGGGTCAGCTAGTCTTAATATATATAAATTACGTGTCACGTTGTTTGTCCGCTATACTACTAAACTACTTAACCGATTTCAATCAAATTTGCACACCGTGTGCAGTTCGATCTAACTTAACAGATAGGATAGCACACATCTCAATTTACAGTGTCTACCCGTGCGAAGCCGGGACGGACCGCTAGTAGGTTATAAAAAAATGTCATTAAAATTTACAAAACTTCTGACACTTTTTACTCGACTAGCTTTTAAGACGTAGGTAAACATTAATCTCTCTAGTTTTTATTAGCAAAGTGACGTGCTCTAGCAAAATATTTAGGAGTGAGATATATGGTCGAACTAAAACTAACCCATTTTAATGAGAATCTAAAGCAATGATCATAAATTTGACGGAGATAAAAACGCTTTAAAATTACACTCGAGTTCCAGCTGTGATGAATCACGCTGTGCAGTGCTCAGAAAGGTTTTGCCTAAATATAGATATTAGTACCCCAACAGCGCAGTTCAGTACATCAGATGACGCCTGGTGTACTGAACCGATGAATACGGCGCTCTCATTCTAATTTAGGACTTTATTTCGGCATAAGGAGTTAAAAGCTGGAAAGATGACGTCAAATGACTGAAGCAAATTAGTGACACGTCGTCGTTTTGTCACTAATTTTCTTCAGAGAGATTTCAATGATTGAATGACATCATCATTCAAACTTTAATATTTTTAGAACAAATACGTTTATGGCTCATTAGACACAGATTATGATACATTACAATTATGCAAATTTTTTTCAAGTAAATTTTATTGTTCGAAGCTAGTTGTATGTTTTAAATACCAACCACTTATGCAAAGTCTAATACTATAGGTAAACATATGACTGTGTGCGTGAGGTCATCTATCAGAAAGGCTACTTTTAATGTAAACATTAGTTCATTTACCTATACAATCATTTTGATTAGATTAGACGGTAAACAAATCCTATAAAAGAACGATAAAAATAACAATCACTAAATTGCTTTGTCCTCTATCGGTAGACATCTAAATAGGTACGCCACATACAGCGTAATTAACAGTATTGAAGTACATAGTACATTCGATAATAGACAAAGATACGAGTGGTAGCTTCTAGAAAGTGACAATTACCCTAATAGATCTGTAGACATAATACGTACGACAACACGCATACCAGTCGTTACAGCTTAATTGTACAATTGAACTTATACTCGATTGCATGATGATTCTGTACCGTTTGTTATTAAGTCGATGGTAAAAATAGAACGCCAATTGATGTTTATTCATTGCTTCTCGTTACGATAGATGGGTGTCATAAGACTTTGTGGGGTCTCTATGATGATGATTAATATTGTGTTAGGTCAATTTGGGACGGGCGTCTTTATTTCAGGAATGATGTTTGACTTGTCCAATTGCTTGGTTATTCTGGCATCTAATCCATATTTCGATGGCGACTGTCTATGTGGATGGGTTGATTGAAACTTGAAACAAACCAGAAAATCTTGCTGTTGAGCTTTTAGTGGAGTTGGCATAAAATTCGTCTCTAACGTTAAACTCTACCCAATTTATGCGAAGGAAAATCCAAAATTAACGTGACAAAATGCATGCGCTCTAATATCTTGCCAAATGTACGTAATTATTTCAGAAATGTAACGAAACAAATCTTCCAGACGACGACGTCTGTGCGGAGAGATTTCTGACTTCCTCCACAAAATGTGATTCATTACGCCGCTATTCATATTTCTGAAATATGTGAAATAATCGGGGCAAATTAGACCAAAAAATAGGAGTAAGCTTACATTAATTCACACCCAGCTGAAAATTGGTAGGATTGTTCAGAACACCATCATAAATGAAACCTAAAAAGTCCTCATCGATCCGATACGTGCAAAAATTTTTAGTCCAGGTAGAAGGTCACCAAAACGGGTATTTCGTGATTTTCTCAAAAACGGTACAAGCTACGAGGATACTGTTCAAGACAAGTATGTTCACTATAACATTTTCTACAGTATTGCTCTTAAACGCATGTTGATAGAACTTATGGTTTTCGAGATATGTCGATATTAATTTCAGACCAGACCAAAAAATTGACAATTTCTCTTAAGATGCCTCAGTCAGCAGTAGATCATATAACAAGTTTGTAAATGAGTTTTCCCGAAGTTTTAAACATTGTTGAATCCGACAATCTCAAGAAACACTTTGAAAAATGACTCCTTGTATCTCAAATCGGATAAATGATGATGATGGTTGACGGAAAATTGAACCCCTCGTATCTCGGAAACGGAAAGAGATAGAGGGGTACACCTGACTTTTAAAATTTAGATCAAGTATGGACCTTTCTAGGGAAATGATAAAAAAAGATAGCCGCCATACAAAAAAGTTTGACAGTCATACAAATAAACAAAAAAAAAGGAAATGCTCATAGCTGTGGAACCGCTGTAGATGGATGGAGTGTGCTCGAAGAAATATTATAGAGATTTATAACGACAATCGAGATTCAGCAACAAAAATCCAAGATGTCGGATTTCATATTTCCGTCAAATTTCAATGGATCTTCTAAATTTTAAAGTGATCCTAGGCAGGTGTAATTTTGGATCTGGAGGCTCTTAAGGTCCTTAAATCCATTCCTGAAATGATTTTTTTGGTTCGGCCATTTTTCAAAATGGCTGACATACAAAAGAAAAGGAGTGAAGTTACAATACTTCGCACCCAGCTGAAAATCAGTAGGATTGTTCAAAACATCATCACAAATGAAATCTAAAAAGTCCTCATTGATCCGATACGTGCAAAAAAAAAACACGAAGGGTAAAAGGTCACAAAAACTGGTTTTTCACAATTTTCAGAAAAACAGTAAATTTTATCATACAATTAGCCATACCAAATTTTAGATCAGATAATTATCTACAAAAAATGACAATTTTTTTTCCTAAGAGCCACCGTTTTTGAAATATAACGACTCAAAAAGTTGAAAGAGTTGTAATCGTCATAATAATTATGCACACGTTTCCACGTCACCTTAGAGGTAGTGTGCTTAACGCGTTTTTTTTAACGTGATTTCCCTGTAGGCCTATTCCACGTTTCTGTTGTGAGTCTGTTTAATTTGAAACTAAGTATTGATCAATAAAAGATATTGGCATAGGTTGAATATAATAAAAGCACTATTCGTTAAAACGCGTTAAGCTCACTACCTCTAAGGTGACGTGGAAACGTGGAACCCTTAGCGTTTTTTTTTGCACGTATCGGATCAATGAGGACTTTTTAGATTTCATTTGTGATGATGTTTTGAACAATCCTACTGATTTTCAGCTGGGTGCGAAGTATTGTAACTTCACTCCTTTTCTTTTGTATGTCAGCCATTTTGAAAAATGGCCGAACCAAAAAAATCATTTCAGGAATGGATTTAAGGACCTTAAGAGCCTCCAGATCCAAAATTACACCTGCCTAGGATCACTTTAAAATTTAGAAGATCCATTGAAATTTGACGGAAATATGAAATCCGACATCTTGGATTTTTGTTGCTGAATCTCGATTGTCGTTATAAATCTCTATAATATTTCTTCGAGCACACTCCATCCATCTACAGCGGTTCCACAGCTATGAGCATTTCCTTTTTTTTTGTTTATTTGTATGACTGTCAAACTTTTTTGTATGGCGGCTATCTTTTTTTATCATTTCCCTAGAAAGGTCCATACTTGATCTAAATTTTAAAAGTCAGGTGTACCCCTCTATCTCTTTCCGTTTCCGAGATACGAGGGGTTCAATTTTCCGTCAACCATCATCATCATTTATCCGATTTGAGATACAAGGAGTCATTTTTCAAAGTGTTTCTTGAGATTGTCGGATTCAACAATGTTTAAAACTTCGGGAAAACTCATTTACAAACTTGTTATATGATCTACTGCTGACTGAGGCATCTTAAGAGAAATTGTCAATTTTTTGGTCTGGTCTGAAATTAATATCGACATATCTCGAAAACCATAAGTTCTATCAACATGCGTTTAAGAGCAATACTGTAGAAAATGTTATAGTGAACATACTTGTCTTGAACAGTATCCTCGTAGCTTGTACCGTTTTTGAGAAAATCACGAAATACCCGTTTTGGTGACCTTCTACCTGGAGTAAAAATTTTTGCACGTATCGGATCGATGAGGACTTTTTAGGTTTCATTTATGATGGTGTTCTGAACAATCCTACCAATTTTCAGCTGGGTGTGAATTAATGTAAGCTCGGATGTCTAAATTGCCCCGGTTAAAAACAGTACAGTACCTTAGTCATAGTCATAGCTAACAACAAAAGTAAACGGGTTTTTTGCTCATTACTTGAATATCCTACAGTTTTCTTGAGGTTTTGGATACTAGAGTTTGCACTCTTCTGTTGCAATTCTAATTCTATGCATATCAAACTCGAGAGGCACGTATACATAGGTATGCCATTAATAAAATAATTGTAAGTAGGTAACATTATTATGTGGTTTTATCTCAGCAGATCTCTACCAACATACTTATCTATTGTCGGACCACAAAGTGTCATAAAAATTATTCATATAAGCTTACATTTATTTTATTAATCATAAAAAAAACACGTGGGATTGGCTTGCCTACTGTCTACTACTGGAGCATGTGACGGCTGGGCCGTTTCAAGGCAAATTCTGAAATAGCGCGGAGACAGAAGCAGTGACGTCAGTTGGCACCACCGCCCTCCAGACGGCGTAAACACGCCGGATGGTCTCTCCAGGGAATTTGAGTTAACTCAGAATTGTGCCAAGATTTCGAACACAGTTGTAATCCGTTCACGTTTGATATTTATTATTGTATCAAAGTTGATTTCATTTCTTAGCTAGTTGCACCCCGCGGTTTCACCAAGTATCCTAGAGGAACCGTTACATTTTCCGGGATAAAAACCTTTATCCTAACACAAAGTTATTCACTATTATAATATTAATAATAGGAATGAGGAGCTGTTTAGTTTCATCTATTGCATGAAGTGTCTTGAAGAGCCTTCGTCCAACAGTGGGCAAACCAATGTGGGCTGGATTACCACTTATCCTCACAGAATCATTATACTTATAGATCTAAAAGAAATTTCATTCGTATCGTGAATTCGTGACTAATGTCTTACAGTGGTTAAAGTTTCTTTTATCTTTTCACTCTCAATAAAAACTAATAGACACTCAATTGCACACTTTATTGAATTCTGTCTCAAAAATAGTGATGTTTAGTAAACATTTGAGCACTTATGTTTGCAATTTGCATGTTATATCAAATTAACGTCCGTCCTTCTTCTGTTTACAAGTTATAAATACCTCTACAATTCTACATAGAAGCAAACAAGTGGAATCAGAGTTACAAGTAAATATAAGTAACTCTTGCGATTATTCTGGTTTTGACAAGTAAATCAAATTGCCTGATTGAAATCCTACTAATATTGAAAATTTCAAAGTTTGTATGTTTGGATGTTTGTTACTCAATCACGCTAAAACGGCTGAATAGATTTTCTTGAAAATTGGTATGAACGCAGCTTATACACTAAATTAACATAATATAAGCTAGGTACTTTTCATCGGGTAGAAACTAAGAGGCGTAGTACTCTATAATAATTACTTGTCCAAGTTTTCCAAGTATTCCAAGTTTTTGCTTTTAAATATTCACGATGACGAAGCTCTTTAGTGTTAATTGCATCTACAAAAGCCCATCAACCAGGTTATCGCTTCCACGGTGTCACGCCATCCGTTTTACTGCCTCTCTAACCTTACTCTAACAGTAAGTAATGGATTCAGAGTAATTTCATCCGTCTACGTCTCGGGCGAGGCGCCAATAAACGACTCGAGCGAATAAACACAAATAAAAAGTTTTCTTTTGCGACCGGACGTAGGTTAACCCACGCATTTGCGTGCTCTGTCCACTAATCCACTTCCTAACGTTTAAGAGATTGAGAAATAGTTACTTTTAGCCGATTAGCTCTATTTATTTATGTTTGACTTAGACTAATGTGAGATGAATGAAAAATATTATTAAGACTAGCACTGAAGATAAAATGATGATAAATTGTTTTGTCGCGTGCTGGCTCCAAATGACACTCGTGTGATATTGTGTTGACTTATTTTACGAAGAAAAATTTCGTAGTCATTAAAAACTTTTGCACATTTTTATTACATAGGTAGTAAGCTGTGTTGTAATTCATAAAAAAGTAGATAGTAAACATAAACACACCATCATTGCCTAACAGGTACCATCCTTGACATGATTAGCGGAGTGCATCGACTGTGGAAGTGCGTAGACGCAGCCTGGTTCCATGCGCATTGCGCATGCGTCAATCGATGGTTAAATGGCAGCCAATTCTACTCATTTCGCGCTGCAACTTGACTCATGGGTCTTACAATATCAATCATCAATAATTATTGACGATGATTCATCGTAGTTAAAGTAAATAAAGCTTTTTTCCCCTTCTTCGTGGCAGCTAAGTAAGGGCCTAAAACCGAGAATTTTTGTAGCATTCTAGTTTCAAGACAGACATTACTCTGTGTAACAATTTTGAAGTAACAAGAATTTATGATTAGCATAATTTCGTTCCAAGAAAAATAAATGTTAAAGGACGTTGCGATAAAACTATAGTTTTAAAAAATATGATCGTGGAGTTGATAATGAAAATTTTGTTTTCTCAATAGACACACAAATCATAACCAAGTCTAATAAATTAAATCAAATAAAACTAGTTCGGTTATTCCGTTTTGAACATTCTAAGAAGATCGCCGATAAACAAAGCTTATTATGTAAATCATTCATATTGTCATCAAACACGAGGTGCGTTGTGAGCATCCGGCCATAGAATGTGACAATAGCTATTGGTACTGCAGCTCGATAAAGGAATGGACTGGAAACTCAGTATTTTTCCAAGTAACTACAACTACAACTTCAAAAGGACTGCTATAGTAAAAAGATCGGCAGCGTATCCGTGACGCCTCTGGTGCTAAAAGAGATCGCTTACCATCAGGTCCGTCTGCGCATTTGCCAGCTAAAATAGCATAAAAAATAGACATTTTTAATACAGGTACACTTGAGTAGTACCTGCTACCTGCTTACCTATCGGTAGGTATATTTTCAAAAGCCTCGTTACATGCTTTGTCATTAAACAGAATAGAAATGAAATGTATGTACATCTACAAGGTCGTAGTGTGAATCTAAGAAATTCGAATACCTACTCGTACCACGTACCATCTGATTTATTCGTAGCATCACAATTTCACAATATTAGTAACAAACGTTCAGACGTCTTCTACCCACCTTCTTTTAGTTTCTACAATAAAAAAATCTAGCAATAAATTTAAAAAATCTGACGGTCGACAGCGTTGAATTCTAAATAAATTTTAACATTTGGAGCAAGGCCAAAGTCAATGCTTTAACAAAATACACGGCGTTTCTCGTCTGAAAGAACGCCAGCTAATAATAAAACTGTAATAATCGGTGGAGCGACTTGTGAGGCTTCTTTGGTATCATAAGCTTGTTATGAGGCATACATACGTAGAATACGTACGCCCTCCTTGTAAATTACAGGCATTTCAAAGAAAAGGTCGTAAATCATAGAGTATGTAATCTCATTGCTGGAGGTAGTGTGTCAAGGGTTGGTTAGCCTTGCTTGTGTCATTAGCGTCTCTAGTCTAGTAATGTCTGTCTAGTATGAGCTTGTAAATTATTTTGACGTGACAACGTCTTATAAATTGGTTTGCCGGGTGACACTTCAAGAAACTGCGTTACGCTCCGCTCACGTTATGCGCTCACAATGAGAGCGAGTGAGAGGCACGCGTCCCTTCCACTCGGGCATGGTTAGCCCGCCTAAGAGCGAGAGAGACAGACATAAGTCGTTGTCACGTAAAACTTTCGCCCGTATACCGACTTTACAGGCAACCAATTTTTGATCCTTACATTACTGCTTCGACTTCTCTTTCTAACACTATCTCAGTAGTTTTTTTGCAACATTTTTTTATATACATTACTTAAATATTTGACCGTCGAGTCACGGCCTGTTTGTTTATCTTCGCTCCTATAAAGAAGTAGACGCATTAAATATTAACACTCGCTAAAGGATGTTTGATTAACGATGACGCCACGGCTGAATGTATCAACTTACAAAAACACTAATGATGAGTTTCGGAGAAATAAAATTTAACCACATTCTACCTACCTATTAGGCCCAAATTTGAAGGCTTTTTACAGATCTAAATTTTCTAAAACTATTGGCATCCTTGTCTAATAGCTTGCAATGATAAAGACAGATATATTTTTAGTTAGTTTAGATCTTCTTAAAATGCCTTCAAACTTGGGCCTACTAACTTTCTAACTAAATTTCCAAATATTTACCTAGCTATAAATGAACTCAGAAAGCAGCCATGCTAAAATGGGACCGGGCTAGACACGTTTCCTGAATGCCGGAAGAGCTATGGGCTAAAGCTGACTTTACCAGTCAGTACTTAGTGGTTTTAGCCATTGCCGACTCTACTAAAAAACGGTACTCCAAGTATAACTTTTGAAGAAAAATACATTGTTTGTATATGGGAAATGGTGTGAAAAGCGCCGGTCGCCGCGCCCCTTTCAGTGGTAACTGAAAACGGTATTAATATAATTATTTTGTCAAATACCTACAACTACATAGGTGTTTGGTGGTTTCTATAACACTCTAAAATAGTCGCATTCCCTTATCTGTTACAAATACAACAACCATTTTTGTGGTCTCAAAACGATATCTGAATCGCTAAAAATCGAAATCGCATATCGAAAAGTATCTACATAAGTTTCCGCCCATGGTCAATTATTTTCTCCAATTAACTACCTATTAACCTCAAACGGTTTTCGTGTCAAGGTTGTACTAAATTAACTATTATATTTGATCGTGTGGCGCCTCCTTTTTCACCCCAAAAGAGACAAAGATTTTATTTGGCGCCGCTATGCGCCATTGGCCGCACCTCTGAAACCGTTCCATAGCCTGCTTCAATCTACTCATACTATATACCTACATAAATGCAAATTAACTCTGTCTATTGTATTTTTTTTGTAACCAACTGAAGGGATTATGATAAATGAGTAGTATGTTTCACAGGTAATGCTAAGATAGTTTTATTTCGTAAACAAGAACATTATTTTTACAAAACAAAAAACAAAAACCGACTTCAAAAGACCGACTATTGAGTTATTCATCTATTTGTCGCGCACGTACCTACTTATTGCAAATTTAAGACCTATATGGTTTTCTCATGGATACCATTATCAGAACTGGATTAAATTGAAATGGGACCAAATGGGAAGCGTCAGCTTTCTAATAAAAAAAGAATCATCAAAATCGATTCACCCAGTCAAAAGTTATGAGGTAACAAACATAAAAAAAAACATACAGTCGAATTGATAACCTCCTCCTTTTTTGAAGTCGGTTAAAAAATTGGTGAAATGTAAAAAGTCGCAGATAGAGGCTAGTGCGTATCTCCACAGGTATCGCCTAAAGTCTCGCAGCCTTGGTAAGTCATCGACCCAGCTGATAGGTAATAATATTATAATATCTAGGTATGTGATGTGATATAATATATCATACTTACGTAACGTTTTGTTTTGTTAAATATCTCGACATTTTTGAAATATTTGAGCAATGTTGTAATCAATACGAAAATAAGTTTTCTTGATAAAAATAAATAGAACAGATTAATAAAACAGCTGATAATTACCGCGGCACGCTCTTAAATATACTGATAAAAAAACATTAAATTAAACATGCAATTTTTTTGGAGCCGATTAAAAATAGAAATTCAAAACCCTCCTTCTGAAAGGAGCCCGACAAAAAAGGGGGAAGGGGGAGAAGTTCACCGAGTAATCCGGTAAAAACTCAGGTCACAATTATTTCAATTATAAGTAGATACACATATTTATTTCGTATTTTTAATTAATCTACAAAACAATTGCGTCTTATCACTAATGTGTCAACGCGTAGCTCGTTTAAATAGCCAAGTTTCATTTTGTAGAAGCGATTTAGTATGCTAAGTAGGTAGGTATAAAGCTTCTCGTACGATATCAGACCTTGTCCGTCCTTTGAACTAGAATACGACGGATTCATAATAAATAAGTACGCTTCTACCTCTAGTTATTGTGGACGTATTGTTGTAATAAGTGCTTTTGTTGCATTCATTTCAACTGCTACAGATAGTTTTGAGGAAAGGGTAACGCTAAGTCGACTATGTGGATCAGCTTTTCTTTATAACCCGACATACATTATAATCTCCATGTAAACAAAGACTACAAAGAGAGAGGAAAAAAGCAAAGACCCGAAACTAGGTACGTCCCGCTAATCATAATTTCACAGGCGTGTTGTGTCAGCCTCTTAATTTTGGGATGAGTTGACACCTTTCGAAACGGTCATTTCGCCCTAATTCTACCAAGCTGTCGAGTAGGTTTTTCTGTTATGTAGTATATTAGTTCTGTTTAAAATTCGTAGTACCTACGCACAATTTGATAAAAAAAATGTGTTTTGTAGTAGCGATATCGAAATAAAGATTTCTAACAAGAAGCTACCTACTAAGTACGTAATACGCAGGTACCTACATAATTTTCGATAGACTTTTAATAAGCCTAGCTCTATGTCATCTCAGTATGTCATAGACAGAATAAAATTCTGTGTACAGGCTATCAAATTTTTTTTTATTTAAAAAAACGGGCACCCGGTGTAATGTTTTAATAGATAAGTAGATAGTAATATCATAGTTTAGAAAATACTGCTAAGCGATGGTACATGTGTCTCGTCTTGGTGTTACCGGCCATGGTTTTCTATCCGGTTAGAGCTGCTTTCGACTGATCCGTCCGTGTCGACGGCATATTGACACAAATTAACACGGCCTTGTGATCATGTTTACCTGTCGTTTTGGGCTCATTCAGTCTAGATTATGCCCCTAATACGGAGAAGGAAGCGTAAAATTTTCGGCTTAAAGTTGATTGTTCTGTCCAAATGTGACTAAATATCTGGGTAGTGTTTGGTTTTTTAATAACTATATTCATTGCCAAGATCCATTACGACCATTTTGGTTGCAGTTCATTTGTACAAGTTAACTGGCTAGCCCGTGTCAAAATTTTTTGCTTCGCTTAATTACAGGTGATCTAGAGCCAAAAACCTAAAAGAAAAAAAAATCGAGAAAATGTTACCCGTTGTATTATAAAATGTTCCCGTGCAATAATAAGAAATAATGTAAAAGACAAAATAGAATATTTTATTAATAATAGAAGATATGAATTTATGTACTCGTATTATGACGATGTACAATAAACGGAGCTTTACATAAGAACACACATTTCATATGCATGACATTTTTATATTTAGACGTACCTATCTATCATCGTCTATGAACTAATATATATTTTTATTTCCCTACATGAACTTTGTTTTGGTATTTTCCGATCATTAACTTAGCTTTTTGTTTTGTTTCAGATTTCATCCTGTCTACTCTAGTGCTGTGATGATGCTATTAGTATACTTCATAAAACTTTAAATCTTCATGTCAAGAAGAAACGCACCGTTCAGTAAACGGAGATATTATAATATTGAAAGTGATTTTTTTAACGACGTGAGATCGAGGACTAGCCGGTCCTTGATGTACCCGACAAGCTACAATCCTTGCGCCCTTACACTTTGTATATCAAAGATCCCCTGTCGGTATTCAGCAAGAGACCCAAGATTAAGACATTCGTCGAGAGAACTAGTCATTTCCTCGACGTAAACGAATTTATCAATTGGATTTCTAATCCAATTGCGGTAGTTTTCGACGTCCTCAGAGGACAAGTAATAGACACCCCGAGTACGTAGCTATCTAGCACCGTACTTAAAAGAGTTCTGCTTGGAGATCAATGGACAAGCAAAATGCCCGTGCCAATGGAATACCAGGTAAAGAGCCAGGCAAGCATGACCAAAACGTACCGTCTCAAGAGGAGAAGACTACGTCACCTCTGCTTCAGAAAACGCACGATTTTAAGTACATAGATGCTATGCATGATGATAGCAATGATGTGCATGGTGTAGAGAAAAGATTGAATAATTTAGATGCTGTGAATGCTTTGAAGACGGATGGAAATAATAGAAAGTCAGACACGCTATCGGTGTCTTATCATAAAGATGGTAAAGGGGATGAAGACGCAATTTCTACTAACGAAGGCGTCAAATTCTTTGGCCTCGGAGATGACGATAGTATATGCTCAAGTAGAGCACCGCAAGAGCAGGCGCCTCAAATACCAGATGGTGGCTGGGGATGGGTGGTTGTAGCTGCTTCTTTCCTCATTGCCACTGTTGCTGATGGTCTTGCTTTCTCCTATGGATTGATACACGATAGATTTGTGTTACACTTCAAAACGAGTGAGGCAAAGACTTCTTTGATTGGATCTTTATTCATATCTGTACCTTTGATTGCTGGACCAATAATGAGTGCTCTGGTAGATCGATACGGGTGCAGAAAAATGACGATTGTTGGTGGTATAGCTTCCACAATAGGATTTCTTGCAGCAGCATGCAGTAACTCTGTCGAAGTTCTATACGTGACTTACGGTATAATGGCTGGATTGGGAATGGGTCTACTTTATGTTACTGCTGTTGTGTCAATTGCATTTTGGTTTGAAAAACGTCGTAACCTTGCTGTGGGTCTAGGCTCTTGTGGAGTCGGATTTGGAACTTTCGTTTATTCACCTTTAACTACGTACTTCTTGGATGTATTTGGATGGAGAGGTGCCTTAATTATGCTAGCTGGCACTGTACTGAACGTCTGCGTTTGTGGTGCTGTCATGAGAGACCCAGAGTGGCTGATTTTAGAACAAAAGAAATCAAAGAAGCTAAGTAAAGCTAAGAGAGCATCGAGTTCAATTTCAATATCAGCAAGATCTGCCAAATCAGGTGGTGGTGAATCAGTTTACCCCGGCATGGAAGAATTAAAAACGTTGATGAAAAGTGGCGAAACGCCTGAATATATTCTCACAACTCTGGTTGCTTCAATAGCCGAAGCCGAGGATTTGGAAGCAGTAACAAAACGAAATGCCGATTTATCTCAACATAAAAATAGTTCTGTTATCAACTTGCCTACGTTTTTAAAACAAAGTGAAAGGGTAAGTTACTCAAAGCGAGTGTGATAAGTTCAATCATTATTTACCCAAAGGCTTATACTAGTAAATGAGTGTACACATCTTTCTAAAATATTTATTTCGTTTTTCAGGTACCAGCAGAAGTATTAGACCAACTAACATCAAACAAACGACTCTATAACATAATCTTACAAAATTACCCATCTATGTTGGCTCTAAGAAGCAACTCTGAACAGAAGCTGTCTACAGAGCCACCAGCTTCCAAAAACAAACCTATTACTATGGCAATGAAGCTCAAATTGAATAAAAAGAAGAAAGAAGAATTTGAATCAAAGCTTGACATGGTTCGAGAGAAACTTCTTCAACCAATTCCGGAGAACAGGCCAGCTGTGATATCACCTAGAAATCAACGCCCTGATTGGATTTCCAGGCAGTTTACTGATCATCATTATTTGAGAGATATCAGAGTGCATCGTAACTCGATCATGCATCGAGGTGCTATGATGAACATCGCAAAATACAAGCTTCGAGCGTCTTCATGTCCAGATATTTACAAGAACTCTATGTGGTCTATGGAAGATCAGGAGCCAAAGGTACTATGGCATTATTTATTTTAAACTTGATTCATATTTTTGCCACAATAATTGTTTTACTTATGTTGGTTTATCCTAAATTTGCAGACATGGACGAGACGCGCCCTCAATTCAGTTAGCAAGACATTCGATTTCAACATGTTCACCGAGTTCCATTTTCTCATGATGAACCTCTCGACCCTGGTCCTGTTTGTTTGGTTCATCGTTCCGTACTTCTACATTTCTAACTTTATGTCAATGAGTGGATATACAGATGCTCAAGGTTCCTGGATGCTCTGCGTTTTTGGTGTCGCAACTATTATTGGCATAGTAAGTTTCTTTACTGAGCAGTTTGTTCCATCAAAATTAATTCACCTTAAATATAATATAAACCTAAATTTTAAAATGCTAACCTTTATTTTCGTATCGTTTTCAGGTAGGCCTTGGATGGATGGGCGATTTGCCTTGGGTGAATGTTACAAAAACGTATGCGGTGTGCCTCGTTCTATGCGGTATCACCATCATCTTGTTCCCTGTTCTTATAAGAATCATGGATCCCGCCGAAACGTATAGTTTCTACATACTGGCGTTGAATGCAACAATGTTTGGCTTGATGTTCTCGAGCTCATACTCCTACACTCCGAGCATTTTGGTGGAACTTATTGCACTGGAAAGATTTACCATGGCTTACGGCTTGGTGCTGCTAAGTCAGGGACTTGGACATCTCGTTGGACCACCTATGGCTGGTAAGTTTTAAAAAGAGTAATGTGTTAGTATAGAGTGTAGCGTGCTTAGCTAGCCTAAATAAATTGTCCATTATATAGGTAGACAGCAAAATCTAATCATCAACTAAGTTCTGAGCAGGTTTTAATACATTTTGTTACTGTTATGGTGCCAGTGGCTATTAAATTTTTATAACGTTTTAGTCGTTACTTTGATGACCGGTTTCAGATTCAGTTCATATTTGGATAGTGACATTTTAGCGATAATTCCTAAAATAGAAAAGTTTGTTACTACAAATTCAACTTGTAAGAGAGGGCAATAATAATCATATGGCAATTAACTACCAATACCTAATATAAACATGTATTTTTATATATTTCAGGTGCACTGAGGGACAAGACTGGATATTGGGACTCGGCGTTTTATGTGGCTGGCGTCTGGGTGGTGGTATCTGGTCTACTTGTTGCGGTCATACCTTACACCAAGAACTTCAGGATTTGTGGCAACGCACCGCTTGCAAAGGACGTCGCCGGCGAACCAGATCCTAGCGTCAAAATCATCATTGGCCACTAAGGACATACAGAAAAATAAGGAATACTCGAAACTATGCCATCAAATTTCGCTATGGAAGCCGAAAAAGTAAGACCAAATGTAAGAAACAAAGTGCGGAAGTAATATTCTACAGGAATTACTCCTTATTTGAATTTCTCTTACATAAAGAACAAACCATTGTATTGATACCACTGACTTGCCCGTATGTTATTGAACGCCATGTCGTCGTACATATCCACTGCGTTTGTCTGTCGCGAATACTGCTTGTTTGCCTGCTATCCAAACAAATGTAACCTTGACTTTTTTGGTTTTACTAAGTATGTATTTTGCTGTGGTTATAAATGTATTGATATATAGGCAGTTAGGCACCTACCATAGGTATTTTATTAAATTCACTTTGTTACTATTACGTAACAAATATTTAAAGAAAAAACATTTTTGCATAGATAAGTTTGTGAAAGACATGGTTTTACCGTAGAATAGAAATGTGTTTAGAAATCAAGAAATAAAGTTTTATTACTTTAGTTGGTATACCTTAATGAAAATAAAATATAAAGTTATCTTTTATCATATGCGTGAATTTAGTTTTAGCTGTATTATATTTTGCAGTAAAAATTGGTCTCTTTAAATAATTTTTCATGAAGATAATACGAGTATGTGTTACCTCCTGAGGAGATATTTTTTTAGTATGTTTTGTTTGCCTTAGACGCCATTTATATCTACTAGAATTTATTTTTTCGGTTTATAAGTACATACATACTTATTGGTACAAAAACGCATAGGTATAACTATTATAACTAATTCTTATTATCTCAAGGTCACCTTTTCTTTAATATTTGCGTAATCATTTTCGTGTTTAGTTTTAACATTTTTATTCCCGATTTGTGGCTCAAGTAAATTAATTCATGGCATTATTCATAAAGTTAACAAATAATACTTGTCAAAAATTAATTTACTTAGTAGCACAATTTTTTCACTTAACCGTAAGTATAACCGAACAATGTAATTATGAATTTATTACAATACTTTTAGCTTAGTAACGAAATCTATTATTTTAGAGTGTCAAAGTATTTTAGTAATAAGCAAAGTGTTTTCTACTTAAAATTATTGTAACCGTCTATATCTGAATTGTGTAATTGATAAAAATAATTAAAATTAAAGTTTCATAATTTTCTGTTTTTTTTTTTTATAAATTATATTTTTATTTAAAATACTTCAGTCAGAGAAAACATTGTCTGTACTCTGTTCTATACCATTTACCTTCATAGAAACAAGCATCTCAAGTAAGATACCACCTTATTACGAAGCGCTCAAGATTATTTCAGTCATTTCTATAGGTACTGATAGAAATGCAGTCACTAAGGATGTACCTACTTACTTAAAACACTTAATATGATAATAGGGTAGTTGACAGTAACAAAATATTTTGAAGATTTCTATTTTCATGGTAGCTGAATATTTATAAATGTGAAAAACCGATCACATTGATTAAATAAATCATGATTATTTAACATTTTTGAGAAATAAAATTCCGAAAATACTGTCACTAGTCACGTGACAACGAACGCCAATGAATAAGCGTGACGTAATAAGTTGCAACACAAAACAAACTTCACATTACTTAACAATTCGTGGTCTTATTTTGATTTGTTTTGCTCTTGATCCAACTTAGTTAACTTTATTCTTACTAGAAAAGATCTTGGTAAGTACAATGGAAGCAGGTTTTATAAAAGCGAATAGCAGTAATTTGTCCAAGATCGACGTAACCGGGGCAATTTAGACATCCGAGCTTACATTAATTCACACCCAGCTGAAAATTGGTAGGATTGTTCAGAACACCATCATAAATGAAACCTAAAAAGTCCTCATCGATCCGATACGTGCAAAAATTTTTAGTCCAGGTAGAAGGTCACCAAAACGGGTATTTCGTGATTTTCTCAAAAACGGTACAAGCTACGAGGATACTGTTCAAGACAAGTATGTTCACTATAACATTTTCTACAGTATTGCTCTTAAACGCATGTTGATAGAACTTATGGTTTTCGAGATATGTCGATATTAATTTCAGACCAGACCAAAAAATTGACAATTTCTCTTAAGATGCCTCAGTCAGCAGTAGATCATATAACAAGTTTGTAAATGAGTTTTCCCGAAGTTTTAAACATTGTTGAATCCGACAATCTCAAGAAACACTTTGAAAAATGACTCCTTGTATCTCAAATCGGATAAATGATGATGATGGTTGACGGAAAATTGAACCCCTCGTATCTCGGAAACGGAAAGAGATAGAGGGGTACACCTGACTTTTAAAATTTAGATCAAGTATGGACCTTTCTAGGGAAATGATAAAAAAAGATAGCCGCCATACAAAAAAGTTTGACAGTCATACAAATAAACAAAAAAAAAGGAAATGCTCATAGCTGTGGAACCGCTGTAGATGGATGGAGTGTGCTCGAAGAAATATTATAGAGATTTATAACGACAATCGAGATTCAGCAACAAAAATCCAAGATGTCGGATTTCATATTTCCGTCAAATTTCAATGGATCTTCTAAATTTTAAAGTGATCCTAGGCAGGTGTAATTTTGGATCTGGAGGCTCTTAAGGTCCTTAAATCCATTCCTGAAATGATTTTTTTGGTTCGGCCATTTTTTAAAATGGCTGACATACAAAAGAAAAGGAGTGAAGTTACAATACTTCGCACCCAGCTGAAAATCAGTAGGATTGTTCAAAACATCATCACAAATGAAATCTAAAAAGTCCTGATTGATCCGATACGTGCAAAAAAAAACACTAAGGGTAAAAGGTCACAAAAACTGGTTTTTCACAATTTTCAGAAAAACAGTAAATTTTATCATACAATTAGCCATACCAAATTTTAGATCAGATAATTATCTACAAAAAATGACAATTTTTTTTCCTAAGAGCCACCGTTTTTGAAATATAACGACTCAAAAAGTTGAAAGAGTTGTAATCGTCATAATAATTATGCACACGTTTCCACGTCACCTTAGAGGTAGTGAGCTTAACGCGTTTTAACGAATATTGCTTTTATTATATTCAACCTATGCCAATATCGTTTATTGATCAATACTTAGTTTCAAATTAAACAGACTCACAACAGAAACGTGGAATAGGCCTACAGGGAAATCACGTTAAAAAAAACGCGTTAAGCACACTACCTTTAAGGTGACGTGGAAACGTGTGCATAATTATTATGACGATTACAACTCTTTCAACTTTTTGAGTCGTTATATTTCAAAAACGGTGGCTCTTAGGAAAAAAAATTGTCATTTTTTGTAGATAATTATCTGATCTAAAATTTGGTATGGCTAATTGTATGATAAAATTTACTGTTTTTCTGAAAATTGTGAAAAACCAGTTTTTGTGACCTTTTACCCTTAGTGTTTTTTTTTGCACGTATCGGATCAATGAGGACTTTTTAGATTTCATTTGTGATGATGTTTTGAACAATCCTACTGATTTTCAGCTGGGTGCGAAGTATTGTAACTTCACTCCTTTTCTTTTGTATGGCAGCCATTTTGAAAAATGGCCGAACCAAAAAAATCATTTCAGGAATGGATTTAAGGACCTTAAGAGCCTCCAGATCCAAAATTACACCTGCCTAGGATCACTTTAAAATTTAGAAGATCCATTGAAATTTGACGGAAATATGAAATCCGACATCTTGGATTTTTGTTGCTGAATCTCGATTGTCGTTATAAATCTCTATAATATTTCTTCGAGCACACTCCATCCATCTACAGCGGTTCCACAGCTATGAGCATTTCCTTTTTTTTTGTTTATTTGTATGACTGTCAAACTTTTTTGTATGGCGGCTATCTTTTTTTATCATTTCCCTAGAAAGGTCCATACTTGATCTAAATTTTAAAAGTCAGGTGTACCCCTCTATCTCTTTCCGTTTCCGAGATACGAGGGGTTCAATTTTCCGTCAACCATCATCATCATTTATCCGATTTGAGATACAAGGAGTCATTTTTCAAAGTGTTTCTTGAGATTGTCGGATTCAACAATGTTTAAAACTTCGGGAAAACTCATTTACAAACTTGTTATATGATCTACTGCTGACTGAGGCATCTTAAGAGAAATTGTCAATTTTTTGGTCTGGTCTGAAATTAATATCGACATATCTCGAAAACCATAAGTTCTATCAACATGCGTTTAAGAGCAATACTGTAGAAAATGTTATAGTGAACATACTTGTCTTGAACAGTATCCTCGTAGCTTGTACCGTTTTTGAGAAAATCACGAAATACCCGTTTTGGTGACCTTCTACCTGGACTAAAAATTTTTGCACGTATCGGATCGATGAGGACTTTTTAGGTTTCATTTATGATGGTGTTCTGAACAATCCTACCAATTTTCAGCTGGGTGTGAATTAATGTAAGCTTACTCCTATTTTTTGGTCTAATTTGCCCCGATTAACGTTGTTATGTTGGGTGCATTTTTCGCAACTAACACTAACTTTTGTTCTGCAGAATTCCGAAATGTCAAAACTTCAGAGTAAGTCTAAGTATAATTATGTCACTATAATGATAGAACTAACTAGTCTACCGATAACCATTCAGCAGAAGTATTTAATACCGATCATATAATATTACTGACCCGGCAGACTTCGTACTGCCATACAGTACTTCTATGTACTGCCTAATTAAATATAAACACTGCACAAAACACTATTTACAATTTTATACATAAAATATAATATATTACACAGATTACACTAAAATTACATAGAGGTACGAATTTGTTTCGTGTATCAGTTGACAAAAGCAAACTCATCCATGAAAAAAAAAACACTGACATTGACAGTTTGTTGTTGTTTCAACTTTTTTTAAATTTGATATGACTTGGAGTCAAATCCTTCGAAATTTTAAAACAAATGAATGAACTATTCGATTTCGTTTTCTTTTTTTTGTTTTATCTGTGCTCCAACGCACACTGTTTTGAAATATGATTGAATTTGAACTTTGAACAGAGGTAATAAAGTGCAAATTGACTCTTGGACGTTAGGAACATACCTACATTATTGCTTAAACAACAGTGAGTGCTTGCAATTCATTATGAACTTTATACAATAGCAATGATAGCTCGTTTTAGTTAGAAAACGTTTGTATGGGAAAAAGAAAAGGGCTGTTTTTAGGGTTTTTCAATATTTCTGAGAGATTTTCTTAATATTTTTTTCCGTAAGAACCTTCTCCTAATAATAACAAATACAACAAAAAAAGAATTAGTGAAATCGGTCCAGCCATTCACGCGTGAGGCCGTGACCAAGGAAAACGGGTTTCATTTTTATATATATAGACTAGCGGCATGACAGTTTGACGCGTTTTGTTGGGGTAATGTCAAATAGTTCATAAAAATATAAAATATGTTACAGTTATTTTTTTACTGAAATATTAATATTTCAGTCAAATTAGACCTTATGGCACCCTATGAATTAGTTTTTCAAAATTAGTCAACTACCCTTTCAAAATCATCTTACAAGCCGCAAAAGCGGGTGCGGTGCGTTACACTATAATATTAAAAGTCAGGGGTATCTACCATATATAGGTATATCCTGAAGATGGAGCCATGGTGTAACCGCACATGCGACAGCTGTTCTTGAAATGATGCCAGGATGGAAATGCTGCCCCATTATAGGGGAAAATTTCATAAAATATTCCAAATCTTTATACTTTACAAAATAAAACATTGTACAGGGTTATAAGGAAAGGACATGCTAAGCCGCAAATGGCTAATAATAGGAAAAGGTCTACCAGTATACCAATCTACTCATAATTATGAACAACTTTGATTAAAAGGCCAATCTTGCAATAGCGAAAATAATGTACCTAATCTTAGTTTTGGGTCAGAAGGAAATCGGAAATAGTCCAATAAATATTTATTGTGTACCATCCTGGGCAAACATAATTCACAACTTGGCAGCACCATATCGTAGAAGGCTCACGCAGTAACTATTATTCCTAATCTGTGGTTTGCCCGCTTCGGCGGCGCGCCGGGGACAAAAAATGAAATGTCCGTCTCTCTTTTTCAACCGTGTTTGGCACTTGCCATCTTGCTCTTTTTTACAATGTAGCAATTATCGTTCCATCTGTTTACTCTGAGTGGTATGCCTATGAGAGACAGAGATTTACAAATTAATAATGCAATGTGATGTCACACCGGTCACACGGGTTTAAGAAAATTAAAAATTAGCCAAGATCCATACGTATAATTCCAGGAAAACATAACCCTATATCTGGCAGCCCGCTCGTCAGCTGTTTTTGTTTGTGTGTCCACTGTCCATGACTCCAAGTCCAAGTCCATGTCCTTATTGCTACCGGTATTGTTAAGTTTTAAGTGCAAATGTAAATTAAATAAATAAATGCATGCGTATTGATCGTATAATATCGTATGCTACGTTACTTAGTGAATGCTTGCCGAGTAAAATAAATAGGTACAAATCCAAAGCAAAAAGTCAAAAATACATTGATCTGAGTGAAGATGTGATGTCCAGTTAATTGGTTCCCGGAGACCCGGATGTCCAATAACCTAACCGTTATAAACACAGTACACCAACAGTACCAACCTTAGCACTGCACTGCAGGTATCTGCCTTGTTCGTTTGATATCATGTCAACTTTCGAAAAGATGGATGTTCCCTGGTCAGTTTCAAAGATATAACTTACAAATGAATTTTATATCCTACCTCTCAAAATAATAATATATTTTTCGGTTTTATTCAGCATTGTGCATCTGGATTTAAAAGGCGCACCATGGAAAGTAGATTACCTATGCAAGGCAAGTAAATTAGTTACCTAATTAAATTAAAATAGCTTTAGCTTTTTAGACTACAAATCATGCGATATTCTTGCAAACATTTCTAATATAATGAATGTGAAAGTCATGTTTGTTTCTCAATTACACAAACAGCCGAATGAATTTGGATTAAACTTAGCATGAAAGTAGCTTATACCCTGTATTAACACATTGGCTACTTTTTATCGACATTCAATAGTTTCTAAAGGATAGAGGTACCATCATGAGGAAATTTGCATATGTCCGGAGTAGATACTCATAGCCAGCATGGTGGAATATGGCCTATTCACCCTTCGAGTGTAGGCCTGTATTCCAGCAGTGGGTGATTAAAGGTTGAGTTGAGTTTGGTACCTTTCTGTATGAAAGGAATTCCTCTAATTCCAAAGTCTTCAAATTCATTTCAGGTCATAAATCTCATAAAAAACAATGGTGCTTGGGGTGTTCTTATCGAATGGGAAGACACTTTCCCATACCATTCGGAGCTGGTTGACATTGGCAGCCTCGGCAGGGGTAACCTAGAGGGCATGTACAGTCGCAATGAGGTGGCAACAATACTTCAGTTCATCAAAGAATGTGGCCTGGAACCGGTAATTTCTAATCTATGATCTTTGTGAGTTAGCTAAGACAATGCAAAGCCAAATACTAAAAGGCCCGGTTTCCACCAAAGCGAACACGAGAGGACGAGAGGAGATGTGTTTTGAATTACCAATCACATTTCGTTATTTCCACATATCTCCCCTTAGCTTCGGTGGAAATCAATCAAGCGGAGATGGGAAGAGATGTCTAATTTTACTATAGAATTTAGTGCTGCAAGCAGCGCAGAAGAGCAGGGAACTGTGTAGTCGCACACCCGAAAGCGTCCTTTGATTGACACAGCTCACATCTCTCTTGCACCGCCTCTTCACTTTGATGGAAATAACCAGCCTGCTTCGCAGCACATCACTTTGGTGGAAAACGGGTCTAAGATTGATTACCTTGGCAGACAGACTTTGACACTGTAAAGACTTCCTAGTCTCTTGCTATTCAATAGTCGCACCAGCTATTCAATAGTCGCACCAGCTAGTCATGCTCGTCAATAGAAAATGTTAAAAATACTGGCTTGTAATAAAACATAACCCCGCCTTCCATCATATTAATGTAGTAAGTAAGCAAAGTTGTGGGCTATGACAGTTTGTTGCCAGAGTGTTATTATACAGGGTTATTCATAAAGGGTATGCCAAGCCGAAAAGGGCTCATAGTACTCATCATTATGAATAACTTTTACTGTGGGACCAAACCAGAATTCGCGAAAAAAAATCAGCTGTTCCATACATTTTGTCGAGTGTCATTGACATTTTTCTATGAAACAGCTGATTTTTTTTCGCGAATTTCGGGTTGGTCCCATAGTAAAAGTTGTTAATGATGAGTACTATAAGCCCTTTTCGGCTTAGGCATACCCTTTATGAATAACCCTATATTATGTTAAACACATACACAGGTTCTTTAAATTTTATTTATTTGATGATCGAGCGAGACGAGCAGCATAAGCTGATGTGTATCAATCAATCAATCAGCACAACTTTCTTTTTTAATCTACATGTCTAATATATTTTTAAAAGCATTAAAAGTTTGCTAAAATATAAACAACAATAAAAACTATTTTATAATGGTTCCAGATCCAACTGGTACAAACCATCGGCCACATGGAGTTTGTCCTGAAGCACGCTCAATTCAGTCACCTCCGCGAGCTGGAGTTCTCGCCCGCGGTGCTCTGCCCCCTGCGCGCGGGGTCGCTGGCGCTGGTCCAGACTATGGTGACGCAGATCATGCAAGTTCAACCTGACGCTAAATACTTGCATATTGGAGCTGACGAGGTAACATTCAAATTCATTTTATTTCGAACTAGCTGCAGCCCGCGGTGTTACCCGCGATTAAAAAGTATGTTTACCGGGATAAAAAGTAGCCTATGTTATTCCAGGCTATAATCTATCTCTGTGCCAAATTTCATCGAGATCCGTTCAGCCGTTCCGGTGTGATTGAGTAAAAAACATCCATCCATCCAAACTTTTACATCCTACTAATATTATAAACGCGAAAGTAAAACGCGAAAGAGCAAAAACGAATTTACGTGATATTTTGGAATGAAGGTTGTTCATAGTCTGGAATTCTGGATTAACAAAGAGCCTACTTTTTATCCCGGTAAACGAGGGTGAAACTGCGGGGTGCAGCTAATTTATAATATTAATGTGATGTCATCATGTCACAGATTCATAATCGCAAAATTAGTATATTATCAGTCACATTGCATGATGTTGATACTTTTATGACAGCCTAACTCATATTCACTGTCCTACAGGAACTGGTAATTATTGCGGAATCAAAACTATCCTACTAGTGCATGATATAAATGACTACAGTATCGAGTTTATAGCATTATTATAAATTATTAAGGTCAAAAATAAAACCTAACACAAGTATCTTTTAATTTCTATTCTTTTTTTTAATATCTTTTAAAATCTTATTTCATTGAGTTTGTGTTTCATTGAGTGTCATTTCATAGCCTCATTGTGAATTTGTCATCGTACCAAACATGACCAATCTTGCTTTTGCTATAATTTCTTTCTTGTCTTGCTTTGTTTTGCAGTTTTGGCATTATGCTGTTTTGCTTGTTAATTTGAGAGGGGCCATCGCCCCCTGAAATACAGTTTTTACTAGTCTGGCCTTTGGTTTTCATTGTACTTGATTATAGTTAACCTATGTCACATAACGTAACTAAACTATGTAAGTTAATTTGTCTTTTTTTAATGGCTTTAACCAGACAGCAATTCTTCTTTTCTTAGGGCTATTTATAGGGTAAGTTATAGAGGTAAAGATAATCTCTTAGACAAGTTTTTACGCAGGTGAAAATTTTAACGTTGCCATGTTTGTATATTTTTTTGTACATTATGTACGAGTATATACGTAAAAATATCCATAAATATCATAAACGCATAACAAGGAACAAGTTTAAATTTGTTCTACCTAAAATTAGATTAGCTAAAACTGACAAATCTTTTGTAATGAACGGCGTATAATTTTTATAACTTGTTGCCTGTTACTCTAGTAAATAAGAAAGACACAGATTTTCAAAGAATTTTAAAAGACTTTTTAATTGAAAAGGCTTACTACAAAATTGACGACTTCATCTGTGAAAAAGTATCTTTACGTAAATTGTATTTAGAGTTTAGACTGTAATAATAATAGGTACTTGACTTATTTTACCCACTATTGTAGTTATATAAGTAGTTACTTGTAGGTTATTGATTTTTTGACATTGCAATAATTTTATATAATCTTTTGACATTCTAATATTTTTTTCTTTGCAATTTCATTTATTGTGTATTAATTTATTCGTAAAAAATTGTATTTGACATTGCATAAGTGTACATTGATGTACCCATATTTGAATAAATTATTTTGAATTTTGATTTTTTTTTCTTTACTTACGTGTTTTTTAGGCGTGGCACATGAACTTCTGTCCAGAGTGCAAGGAAAGCGCGAGCGCGAGTGAGATGGCCCTGGCGGGGCTCTACCTCGGGCACATCCGCGCCGTCGCGGGGCTCGTGCGGGGCGCCTGCCCGGGGGCCACGGTGCTCGTGTGGGACGATATGCTGCGGATGATACCGGCTGCCACGTTGAAAGGTGAGAATAAATCAAAATAATAAACAAAAATACAATCTGTTGTGTAGTAAAATATCTGTTCTGAGTCTGGCTGTTATAGTCGGGCCACTTTTACAGGCCCCGTTTGACAATTCATCGAAATTCAACAACGTAACCTAGTAATGGCGGGCATAAATAATATACATATTTTTTTCGTTTTGTTAGAACTGCACAATTGCTGAACTTTTTTTAATTACGATTACATATTTATTGTAATAATGACCGATACGAGTTATTTTATGATTTGTTTTTTTAATAAACCATACCATTTTAAACATAATAAACAATTACTGATCTACGAGATAATTTACGATCTCGTAAAGAACTGAACGTTGTTACAATGTTGCGTCAGTTAACCCTGTTTCTTTTTAAACGGTTTTATTTAGCTCACCCCGTTTGTTTTATTATTTATTATTCTTTCTTGGGTCAAATTTAGTAATTCAAATTTCACCCTCTTCCTGTCAACCGATTAATCTGAAATTTTGTATACACTTTGGATTTTGGTGACAATACAATTATGTTTATTCATTATCATTATAAATTCAAGATGGCCGCCGCTACAAAATGGCGGATAACGTAGGTTTTATCAATCCCATCAATATGGGTATCAAATGAAAGTGCTCAACCAGTATAATACAATGTACTATATAAAATTAAAATCCAAGATGGCGGCCTCTACAAAATGGCGGATAACTTAGGTTTTATCAATATGAATTAAACAGAATGCGAAATAAAAACTAAAAACTAGAAAATAAAAATAGGTAAAAAAACTTTTTAAGTTAAACGGTTTTATGTTAAAAAAATGTACTAAAAACCAAAAAATAATAAAATAGATACAGTCGTGGGAATTATAAACATATGCATAGACTAGACTAAAATAAAACCGTAGGGCAAGAAAACCGTGGGACGTGCATAATAAGTATAATAATAAGTCGTCTGCCTTTTTCCGGTCCTTTAGCGTGACACCTATAATACTTCTCTATATACCTTTTTGGTTTTAGAAAAAAAAAATTGAGTCAACGTCTAAGTTTGACATCCATTCCATACGTGATGCAAGGCAAGACACACAAGTTGAACTGTTTGCGTTAAATTTATTTCTACTTTTCTTTGGCTCTTTGTTGCTTATTATTGCTCTCACCATCCGGTGGTTAGGTAAAAGTTTAGTTGGTTTAAAATACTCAAATCTTGGAAAGCTTTTCTGTTGTTAGATGTTATTTAATCTATTTCGTTTCTCTATGAAAATGTTTCTCTCTTCAAAATAATATCGTAGCGTGAATTAATAATATCTCTGAGTGCTGACAGCAGTGATGAAGATGACAATACTATTAACAGTTCTGATAGTTCAACTGAATAAATGATTTTTTTAAATTAAATTATGTACTTGTCTTATTTTGTTCCTTAAATTTACGAAAGAAAAATAATAATGAGACAGGGATTCGCCTGATGATTTTTAAAATTCACATATGTTTCAAGTATTGATTCATTCACTTTAATCGATGTTTTTAAGCAGGTCACCTCACTATGAAGATAAAACTGACAGTCGTCAATTGTGGCTTCTTAAAATGGCCCGACTGTAGTCGGCCGACACTTATTATAGTAGGAGCTATGAGTGTGGAATGTTTATTATTTTTTTAAATAACGTTTCACAGTTTTAGTTCGCAAAGCAGACATGGTACTACTGAGCTAAACCGGTCGTCAGACAATTATCTACAAAAATAATCTGTGAATTATCTCACTAATATTAAAGTTATGAAAGTTTGTCTGTATGTTCGTTACTCCACGCTGACACCGTTGGGCAGAATTGGATGGAAATAGACATACCCTGTATTAAAAGTATTTAGTTTTTTTTCATTCGATTAATTTGAAAGCATTTGGCTGTGTATAATGATGACAATAAAATGATATACATTACTTATTTTTTTCTTCTATAGCTTACAACATGGATTCTCTCGTCCAGCCCGTAGTATGGAACTATAGAGTGAAAGAAACATTCGAGTTCGACTCGAATATGTGGGCGCGGTACTCGGAAGTGTTTCCCTCTGCATGGGCCGCGTCGGCTTTTAAGGGGGCCAACGGGAGTTGCCAGGTAAGTCATTAAACAAACTGTAAAAACTTAAGGCGCCGCCTTTGACGCGCCACTATCACGCTTGTACATTTCAAGATATTTTTTATGCCGTTGGCGTTGTTCGCAGACAAGCAAACGTGCCGCCTGATGGTAAGCGATCACAGTCGCTTATGGAAACCTGTAACACTAGATGCGTCACTTTTTAGATTAGATTTTTGAAGTTATAAAATATACTTACATAAATAGTTACGAAAAATCGCAATCGGTTAAGTTTCTGTGAATAATATTACAAATTACATACAATGTTTCAACAAAAAAAAAATTGTTTGGATCGAGTTTCGATACCTAAAAATGAGATTTTATGCTTGCTAGTTTGTATGTATGAAAACTTTTTTGGATCGAAATTATTTTAATTATACAATCAGGAATATTTTTACATTTTTCTGACTGTTTTCAGATGGTGTGTTCGGCTAAACGATACGCGAGCAACCAAGTAGCGTGGCGCGAACAGATAAAGGCGTTGGACGGACAGGTCAAATTTAATGGGATTATCATCACCGGCTGGTCGAGGTGGGTAACTGCAGATTGTCAGCTGTTCAATGCTTGAGATAGGTACTCAGACTACCTGCTTTTAGTTTCATCTATAAATTAGTACCTAGCTAAAAATATCTAAACATACAAACCTTGACTTAATTAAAAAAAAAAAAATGAATGACGAGACGAGCAAATCGCTCGCCTGATGTTAAACGTCACGCTTGCCCGTAACAGGTCTGCGTTACCCAGAATTTTGAACTCTTAGAATTCAATACCCTGCGCGGCGCAGCACTGCGCTCGTCGCATAAGATATTGTTTAATCTCCTATTTGCCCTGAAATAGGTGTGTTTGTTAACTTACAGCTGGTTTTCAAAAATATTTTTAAAACTAGCTGTTCCCTGCCACGCTTCGCTGTGGATAAAAAAAAATAGATAAAAACAATCCTTGATGCGGATTAAATATCATGCTAAAATTTCAGCTCGATCGGTGCAGAACTTTTTGAGTTTTTGAGATTAACTTTTTCTTTAACCTACTTTTGCCCCGAAAAATACATAAGTATACTGTATACCGTCTGCCCCAGGTTCGACCACTTCGCGACTCTGTGCGAGCTGCTCCCGACAGCGCTGCCCAGCTTGGTGACCTGCCTGAGGATGTGGACGCTACCGGATGGCTTCACTAACGGTAATCATATGCATATGCTAGGCCAAGCAGGGCTCATAGTACTCATCATTATGAACAACTTTTACTATGCGACCGACCTGGAAATCACGTAAAAATCCGTAGAAAAATGTCAATGACTCGACAAAATGTATGGAACAGCTGACTTTTTTTGCGGTTTCGGGGTTATTATTTTTTGCTTATTTTGGTTTCAGTAAATGTAATAACAGAGGATCTCCCGCTCGCCAGCTGGCCCGGCCACGAGGCGCACGCCGCGCTGGCTGCTGCGCTGGAGCTGCGCGAGCGCACGCTGGATTTATTGGACGGATCCCAGTAAGTATTTATTGTGTTATGAATCTAAGACATTCGAAATAACTGTGTAACTACGATGACAGGGCAATAAAAGCTTGTAAATATTTTATGTATAAGCTTATTGAAGTACCTTTCTTGTTTCCCTACAGAGTAGCAACCTGGCTGAACCCGTGGCAGCTGGCTCGCGGGTGCACGGCGGCGTTGCAGGCGGAGAATATCGCAGCCGCCGCGAGACGGTGAGGGATGAGGATGATGATGATTCGTATATAGATAAACTATTTATTGTTCACAACAGAAAGAAAAAAGAAAAAGTTGCAAGTAGAAGGATAATTAATAACGCTTAAAACGAGTGCAACAACTAGCGACTTTGTCTCCCTGGCTCTTAACAAAAAGGAAGTCATTCTTTGTTATCTTCGTCTTTGTGTGTGTTCCATGGCATCCCTGACACAGGGAATCCTAGTGGGAATCTATGACTAAGTATAAAATGTTATTCATTTGTCAATTTCTTCTTTTCAGATTGCTAACCGAATTCGGCCCTGCCCGCGGCAACCTGTACGGGTCTCTGCGTGCGCTCACCGGGGAGCGGAGCAGTGAGGAAGTGGTGGAGACGTGGCTCGGGGCCGGGCAGCGGAGACTGGCGGGGCTGGAGGAGGGGGCGCGGGGGCAGTGGCGGGCCGCGGGGGGCGGGGGCGGGGGCGGGGGGGAGGGGGGGGGGGACCGGCCCTTTAAGTGGGCTCGGTCCGTGGCGGCAAGAACTTGTACAGACCGGGGGGCGGAGTGACTGAGTATTTCTTTAGACGTATGGGACGTTTCTTTTGACTTCACCTAATCTAGGTCTTCTCTAGGTAAAGGTGAAGGATGTATTTAAAGCCATTATGATATAGGCTTCGGTAGAAAATCCTTCTAATATAATCAACCTGAATGGCCGAGATTTTGGAGTGGGGCGATGTGAATCTTGTAAAGTTTAACCGAACTAAGACACATGTTTGCGCGTTCTCTACTAAGGAAACCTTTTTTGTTGTTGCTCCACGTTTTAGGACATTCCTTTAGAAATATCTAAGAATTGGAGATCCTTGGCATGAACATATCTAGTCAGGTCCAATTGAGGTTCAATCGGGGCCATTTAGAGGCCAAAGCGACACTCGCTTCCAAGAAGCTCATAACCAGCCCCCTGATCTGCTATGCCTGCAAATTACAACCAAAGATAGTATGATATAGATTATTATCTATACTATACAAAGCATTTATTTCTTCCGCTTTATAATTGACAACATTTCATATTTCACAAGGCTATGAAATTCCAAAACCATTTCGAGATATTGCGATGCTCATCATTTTCCTTATTTTTCCAAATTTTTTTGTGCAATAACTTTAATAAAATTAAATAAAAACTCTCAACCAAGCAGTTTTCGAACCTCAGACTAACAGACAGAACCATAATAGCTACTTTGTAAAAAAGAGCAAGATGGCAAGTGCCAAAACACGGTTGAAAAAGAGAGACAGACCTTTCATTTTTTGTCCCCGTCGCTGTAACCGTGCCAAGGTGGGCAAACCACAGATTAGGAATAATAGTTACTAGTGAGCCGTCTACGATTTGTAGCTGCCAGGTTGTGAATTATGTTTCCCCAGGATTGTACCCAATAAATTAATAAATAATTTATTTATTGGACTATTTCATATTTCCTGCTAACCCAAAACTAAGATAAGGTACATTATTTTCGCAATCGCAAGATCGCCTATTTAATAAAAGATGTTCATAATTATGAGTAGATTAGTATACTAGTAGTTATTTTCCTACTATTAGACTTTTTCCTACTATGAGCAATTTGCGGCTTGTATATCCTTTCCATAAAACCCTGTATAACAATGTTTTATTTTG
This sequence comes from Alcis repandata, assembly GCA_949125135.1. Lineage (NCBI taxonomy): Eukaryota > Metazoa > Arthropoda > Insecta > Lepidoptera > Geometridae > Alcis > Alcis repandata. The sequence goes on along the minus strand of OX421230.1, from coordinate 1,133,626 downwards.
TGAAGTATAAAGATTAGAAATATTTTATGAAATTTTTTCCTCTAAGATGGGGGAAGCATTCCTATCCTGGCATTATTTCAAGAATATAGCTGTCGCATGTGCGGTTACACTTTGGCTCTATCTGTAGGTAATAAATCTATGTTTCGAACCTATGAGAAAATTACAGTTGCCAAAAGAAAAAAAATATATACGGCAGTTGACACTGACATTACGTTTCGCTTTGGTTTGTTTTGTCTGTCAATGTCAGTGATACGATTAGCATTTAGCAGGTTGCAGACGAAGATTTTTTGTTGAAGATTGAATTATTGTTATTTTAAATTTATCACTCTATACTTTCAGCGTCACTACATTATTTTCAGATTTGCCAAATGCCAATGAACAGTGACAGCTAAGCTAGAACTTGACGTTGACAGCTACAAATGTATTTTTTTTCGAATGTGACTTCAGTACCGTTACTCATAACACCGAACTGCTGCAGTTACGTCCTTTTAGAATAAGCTCATTTTCAAAAATTAATTTTGCGAAAAATATAGGTCAGATTGGAAAAATAAAAAATATGTATATGGTATTTTACTATATTCTTTCAGAAAAAAAATTAAAATAGTAACATAAAAAATTTGAAATGTTGTCAATTATTAGATTATAACTAGCTGACCCGGCAAACATTGTTTTGCCATATAAAAAATAGGGGTTGGTGATAGAAGGGTGAAAATTACGGGTTGTATGTATTTTTTAATGCCACATAAGCCACATTATAGAAAAATAAAAATCTTGCCCGAAAAATAAACATAAATGTTAGGGGTGGACAACCCTTATCACTTAGGGGTATGAAAAATAGATAGTAGCCGATTCTCAGACCTACTGAATATGCCTATAAAATTTTATAAAAATCGGTCAAGCCGTTTCGGAGGAGTACGGGAACGAACATTGTGACACGAGAATTTTATATTTACGATTATATTCGTATAATTTTAAGTATAATTTAGTTATTGCACAAATCGTATCGACGTAGACCTTCCCTAAAGCTATAACAATATAACATAGTATAGTTTAACGTTTAGAATGTTAGTAAAGAAACCACCATGTTGCACTAAATTGCAGGCCTGTCAATGAACACATACAGTGGCAGATCCAGCGGGGGAGGGGCCGAGGGACTCAAGCCCTCGCCTCCTCTAAAGCACCCCAAATACGTGTTAACCCTGCCCTTGTGTTTTTTGCCTTCAGCTACAAGAATTAAGCACTTTCCCTCCGAACTAAAGCTTGGATCCGCCACTGAACACTCAATATATGAATTTGCAGACCCGCAAACTTGTTTTGGACTGCTAGTTGCCTGGCGGGTCGGTCGGCGGCTCGACTTGCGCTAAGCTGCGGATTTGCCAAACTACAACCTAAGTCTTGTCGACTTGGAAACCCGCTACCACAAGTTTTAAATATTTGACGACTTCTTTGGCTCAGCGGTAGTATATCCGCCTTATAAGCCAGGGTTCGATTCCTGGCCGGGCAGATGTTTGAATTTAAATATCTGGGTCTGGGTGTTAGGTGTTGTCTTTGTGTATGTTAGTTCCATGGCATCCCTGACACAGGCTATTCTAGTGGGGAGCTATGTGTGAAACGATACGTAATTTTGACTCTGTATAATTATATATAATATCTTAATAGGTATATATAAATCTCGTGTCACAATGTTTGTCCTCAATGGACTCCTAAACCACTTAACCGATTATAATAAAATTCGCACACCATGTGCAGTTCGATCCAACTTGAGAGATAGGATAGTTTAAATCTCAAATTATAGTCGCAATTTTAATTTATTGCAAATTATAAATATATACTGATAATTTTTACTATAAATTGACAAGTTAGCATCAACATACTACGGTTGCTATAGTTACGCAATGGCTTTTGACAGGACAACGTCTGTCGAGTCAGCTAGTATACCTATAAGCACCAATACTGTATACCTACATGACGAAATACGGTAAATATGCACAACTCTTCATGCATCAAACCGTATTTCGTATTTAGCCGATAAGACTGCAAATGTATAAAAAATAAAAAAATAAATTATTTAATGACTTTTTAAATAAAAACCTGCCCCCCCCCCCCCCATCAGCGCACATTTCTACACGCTCGGGTAACAAATTAACAGCAGCACGAAGCCATAGCACAAGATCACTACGAAGTCTGAAATAAAAACTGGACTAGCTCTAAAAAAACTAGGAAACAGTAAAACCAATCAAAAATCTAGTAAGTAGGTATAACTAAAATGCCTTGTTTTGAAAAAACCGCACTGGCAAAAATATTGTAGGTTGTATTGTAAAACATTTCTAAAAAACAGACAGCTTCCAAAAAACTGTACATCTACTGCTAAAGCAGTAAGGGTTGGCTACACTGGACGTGCCTCCTTCGCGGACTACCTACTACTTGCTACTTACCTACCGCTAAGGTCGCCAGCTGTTGCCTAGTTTTTATAAACTACGCTGCGCTCTTTGTCTGGTATCTGGTGTGAACAATAAAGAGTATCGATCTCATCATCCGGTGTCTATAGTTTATTACCAGACAAAAACGAAATTTTAGTACTTACATATTATAACACATTTTCCCCTTGATATCCACAGATATAACAATAGGAAAGGTAAGTATTTCGCGTGACACGAAACGGCAGAATCTCAGGAAATTAAGCACGTATCTCCACGAAATATTGCCCGGATTCCTTCATAATGGATGAGACAGTTACGTTTACGTTATAAATGCGCGAGTTTTTGTACTTTTTGTAGCGAATATTGTCGTCATTACGAGGCGGGGCGTACCTACGCGTGGATGCTGCGAGATATTTTTACTGGAGACGTTTAATCAAGGAGATGTTAGAATACGATGTAGGCGTCTTGACGTACTTATTTTAATGAAGGTAGAAATGGGGAACATTTTTATTGCAGGGGCCGTACCCTTAGACTAAATTTATTTTAGTCTAAGGCCGTACCGCGAGCCTGAACTGAATCGCTTGGGCTTTTGTGTCGATTTTTTCTAGCTGACGGAGCGAGTCGAGGGCCGTCTAGTTTAGTTTGGCGTGTGCTAAGAGTTTGCAGTACGGGCCCAGGTCTAAGATAAATACTCGTATGTCTTCATGGCGATTAAAATCAGATAACTTATATAATAGCTAGGAGGCCTACATCGCGGCGAAAGGAAATATTATACTTCACAATACGACCTTACGGCGTAGATTGACTGACTTATTAAGCGCTCTAAAAGTATTGGCTGCGTTTGTCCCAAGATAGCTACTCTTATCCAGCATTATTTTGTTTATCTACTACCTACTTAACTGGTGTTTGACTTGACCGTCTTACTTATAGGTACTAAACTTAACGAGAATAACACCGACCACTGCAGAATTCTGTGATAAGTGAATGACTAAATGGCTCTATCCATCTAGGTACTTTCTTTTTTACTTTTATGTATCGCTTTTATCGGTGTACCTACTTAGTAGCTTCTATTTGACCCTATCTTCCAGTAGCTTTTAATTTAGACCTATTTGTACCTGGTTACTTACGACATGACTTCCGTTTGTTTACCTGAAAGTTCATCTCGACCTTCTCCTGCTCTTTCTGAAAAATAATTAGTCATATTATCGCATCGTAAAAAGTGTTGAAGCGACAGACGTCTTTTCTCTTCTCACTATTGCCGCTAGTGCCTTATTTCTGTGAATAGAAAACTTACGAAATCTATAAAAAGATACTTAATCTTTATCTGACAGGATGTCTATATACAATAGCTAAATTAATCGTTGAATCGCGTTCTTTATTAGGTAAAAAAATCCACTAACTCCTGCCAAATTTACTTTACTAACCAGTCCAAATTGGTCCAGTTAACAAGACACCATTAATTGCATTGTTTTCCTCGTACCCTGCGCAGACGCATGCTAAGCCCGCACGTGATGTCATTCGATAACTGACCGCCGAGCGGGTCAGACGTGTTATCATGTTGTTATTCTTTCTGTTATACAGTGCGACGCTATTGCAAAATCTAAATGCAAATATTGGAGCGTTTAGAACTTTGCTTTATTCGGATTGGATAACATGTGAGTACAGTTTTAAATCATGTCAGTAATTGTAATTAAACTATTTTTTAAAAGAAAGTTGCATTTTGGGTATTTGCTCTGTCAAGGATGAATCGAAATAATAGTTTTGTGTTTGTCTCGAAGCAGTCTGCTTTGTGTTTTGTACCTTCTACAATTTATTAACTACTGCGGTTTATAATGACTTTCTTTCAAATGATGTTTTGAATGATATTATCTTTAATTATATTGCGAAAACACAATCATATCGGTCATTTAAATAAATCGGAATAAGACTACACGGTTACAAGTCAAAATATTTGCATACCTAAATACATATACTTACTACTCGTATTTAAATAATTATTACGAATTTATTCTACTTAGGTACTTGTCCTACTTATTTCTAATATTGTAAATCTAAAAGATTGTGTTTGGATGTTTGCTACTCTATCACGTGAATTCACGTGGAAACGTCTGAACGAACGCAATTTGGTATGAAGGTTGTTTACATCGTGAACCGTTAACAAATAGGTAAGTAGCTACTTTTTATCCCTATAAAGTCAACAGTCAAGTCAAGGAAGTCAAGGAAACAAAATGAAACCGCGGGCTAACTAGTAGAAAAAATAATTTAAGAAAAAAGTACTTCTTTATACCCAACATAAACAGGTTCAACTCGCTGGAGGTTATCAGAAGTCCTCTTGGCTTAATGCTGGGTCGATTACCTTGCGATTATGTGTCAAACATCAACATGACTGTACCAGCTACCTATGTAGTAAGTAGGTATAGGTATATCATTTCCTGATTGATAGATACAGATTGGATACGAGAACCGTTAGTCACCTGATTTAAAAATAGAAGATAATTATAGTAAGATTAAGATGTAGAGTTTAAAAAAATAGGCGTTGTGCTAAGTGCATCAACTAAAAGAACGCTAAGAACGATCTCTTTTATTCAAATTCATTTATTTCAAATGTCACAGATTCATAATCACAAAATAAGCCCATCAGTCACATTACACAAAATTAAATTATTTTTAATAAGCAAAGTTGTTGAAACATTTATGTGTGAGACAGATTTTGAACTTGACCATACCGTGTGCCATTCCATATATTAGGTTCCACGTAAAAAAACTGACCTAATGAGTAAATAAAGCGTTTCGAAATAAAACGCATATCGAAATGGGCTTCTTGCATCTATTAGCTTAGGCCAAACAGCGGCAGAGCTCCATATAAGTTGTCATTACTTAGCATTAAATTCATACCTACCCGATGTCACAGAATACAAAACCGTAGGTAGGTACTGCCGTTGTTAGTAGGCATACCTATACTTGTGATGTTTAACAAAATACACACATACGGGAATACCCTGTCACTTACTCATGAATGTCTTATATTTTGTCTTCAGTTTTCCTTTTACAGCCAAATTTTCCTTATGATTTTTACTTTTTTACCTTTAGGTTTTTTACCTCAGGCTTTATATGAAAATGCCTACTTTTAACCCCTGACGCAAAATCGTAGCTCCCGAACGGATGAACCGATTTTGATTTTGTTTGTTTTTGTTTGAAAGGTGAAGTCGGGAGTATTTTTAGCTATGTTTGAAGAAAATCAGTTTAGCCGTTTCATCGTTAGGGGTTTACAAAAAAATAAAATGTAATGTTATTGTAACACCCTCATAGATGAGGTAGGTATAGGTACGCTTCGATACTGCGCGCTAAAACCTTAAACGTCATTGGATGTAATAGAGTTACTATCACTATGTATTAGGTACTCCCTGAATAGAGCAAAACTAGTTGCTGAAGGGATGTGCATTTTGCCTCAGGAAATTGCTAATAATTGTAAATGCCTTATTAGCAATTTCCTTAGCGTTCAGTCTTAAGTGACAATCAGCAGTTTCCTCGAAGCCTACAAGTCAGTCGGATCACAAAGCAAATTCTCAAGTAGTGCAATATTGTTACAATACGGTCATAATTATTGTTAATTGTTATTAACCATTATGTGTCACTACCTAACTATTTAGTGTAGAACATCTTTGCCATAACGTATACCTACTGTAACATATACCTACGTAGTTGCATTGCAGTAGTCGTGTGTTTATGTTATGACTCTTAGATAAATAGCGTGAATACTCAGATTCCGTTGATGATCAGCCACCGTTACCCACCGTTATTTACAATAGGTGTAGTGTAGGTGTAGGTTACATAATTCATTCACGTTTTGCATTATAGCAAAATCACAAACAGTCGAGCTGCTAGTTTAGCTGTTCGGTGTCAAAGCGTGAAGGCATTGTCGTATTTATTTTTAGGGGCACGCATTAGGTCGTACAACCTTGAAATTGTGGCTTAAAATGTTATTCTATCTCTGCTATCTATTCGATTCATAATTGGTAGGCATTGAATTTATTCAGTGTACCTAATTAAAAAAGTATACATCAACCGTTAGGTATCTTTTTCATTTTTTTGAATAAATTAGACATCTGAGTTCAACACGTAATTACGTAACTATATTGTCAGTTAAATAGTAGATATGCCACAGTCACTAGTTAACAGTTAGGTATGGGAAGCCAAGGGGTTCAAATATATTTTTAGTAGTGTCTCTCGCGTTTTTTTCTAACACTGATTTTACTAAGTATCTATTGATATCGTTGGCTTTTCTCAATTCTCATCGTAACCAACTATCATTCCAGGTGACCACAACCATACCCTCAACTATGGCGTCAGCGAAGTTCAAATCTACTTCTACGACTTCCAGAACAACTTCAACATTTCCTACCCCATCGACAACGCCGTAGAAGCAATCACCACAAACTACAACCTCGACGTCAGCAAAAAACTAATCTTCTTCGTCCCTGGATACAAGTCTCACATCAGCAGGAAAACTGAGGAACTCGTCCGCCAGACCTTCAAGGATGTACCAAATTCCTATTTGATTATCGTCGACCATTCCATCTACACATCAGCTCGTGGCGGAAAAATCAAGAGCTATGAGAGATCCGTGACTCACGTTTACTATATCGGCCAAGCCTTGGGGAAGTTCTTAGCTGAGATGCGTGCTTATGGATACCCGTCCCAAAAAATACATGCTATAGGACACAGTTTGGGAAGCCAAATGCTCGGCTTCGTGGGAACTAAGTTCACAGAGTTGACGAACGAAAAGATTTGGCGAGTAACCGGGATAGATCCAGCTGGCCCATGTTTTTCGAACAGCTTTATTGACAATCAGATTCGTTCTGGAGTCGGCCAGTATGTTGAAGTGTATCATTGCAATGCTGGAGGGTTGGGAACGACCGCGGTTTTGGCTGATACTGATTTCTTCTTCAACAAGAAGGGCGTGAAGCAGCCTACTTGTCACGAAGGCATTATTCCTGGGAAAGGGGAGTCGGATGCTGCGAAGTGCAGTCACAAAGCTTGTGTGAGGTACTACATGTTGACAGTCCACCAGCCCACCTGGTATCTCGCCTGGAGGTGCAATTCTTACGACAAGTTTTCTGAAGGCGAGTGTTCTGGAAATGAAGTGACGATAGCCGGGTATTCTAACCCCGGAAACGCGACGGGAGTGTTTTACGTTTCGACTGAAACTTACGGAGTGTTTTAATTTTAACGCCAAAGAAAATGTAGGTAGGTACCCTTTGAAGCTGTAAATTATGTTAGTCTTAAAATGTTGATGTTAATTTGTATAAGTTGATATCATTTTAAAATAGAAAAACTATTTTGCAAATCCACAACTTTTTATAAATGATTTTTTATTCCGTTTTTTATATAAATAAGTAAATAAATATTTTATACTAGAATTTCAATGAGTGTACAGGATTTTAAAGAAAGAGTATGTTAAGCGGCAAAAGGCTCTTTATAACTCATCAAATTATTTTGTTTTTTCTACAATGGAGCCTACCTCGATCCCGCCAAAAAAGATTTTTCAATAGAAATGTCAATGACACTCGACAAAATATACGTTACATTTTTGGCTTAGCCTACCCTTCCTCTCCAACCTTGTATTTAATATTAAGTCGAAGAAAGTACTTTGCATTATGCGCCCCTTTGTGTTCGTTAAGAGCTTGAAACAAAAATGTAAATGTCCCTCAGCAGTTCAGCACGCATCAAAGGCCTACCGTCGCATGACATATTGCCGTCATTTATACGCCTCCATAAAGACGTTCGGCGAGAAGAAACGATGGCTGCCATAAGTCAAGGAGGACCTACTCAGGCTGTTGTGGGGCCCAAGAAATTCCTTGTCATATTATACCTACCTTCAAAAGTGAATGAGAACCACGTGAGTCGTAATATTCAAACACAATTGGGGTTAGGTAATTTGTCATTTTTTATGATCTAGCAAGTTGGCAACGTTCCCAATTATCTAATTATCTATTGAAAAAGAGGGACCTATCAGAATGTCAGTGGCAGTATTGATAGCGACAAGCCACTCTAGAATTAGTTTTGTTCGTTAGCAATTACATGACATTATTTTGTAAGTATTTGCATATCCTTGTTACGTGAGTTTGTGTCACATATCTCATAGCCTGCATATAGTCACCGTCTGGGGGCAGGTAGCCCCGCCCCGCCCTGGCTCCGTCCGTGCCTCAGGCACCATGGTGTGCCCAAGAAATATTGCGATTCACAGGACGCTTATATGATACGTGCTTGTACTATAAAATCTGCAGACTTTCTCCGGATTATGGAATACAACAGTTGACAAATCATGTAATTTAAATATTAATAAGATCTACGATCATAATAATTATGTCTAACTTGACAACCTAGACAAAGGTAACTCACCTATAACAGCTTTTTTTTGGTATGATGGTATGTCGACTTACTGAATTGTTCAGAATGAGTAAAGCCTATTAAATAATTCACATTACTAACAGTTTTTTGGCAATTTTACGAACACAAAATATAAAAATAGAAGGTGCAAAAATTAATTAAAACAGCTTCCAATAAAATAACAGATGAACAAAACTATATTATGTTTGGTTTGAATTTTAGCGGCAACCTTTCCAGTGGTGCCTAACGCCATGTGCGGTGAAAATTGACAACTAAGGATTTAAAATCTCCTTGCTTATTTCTTAAAGAGGTTTTTATGTGTCAGATAAAAATATTTACAAGTTAAGTACTAACTCTACAAAGAATACACAATTAAAATAAATCATGAGCCCTTGGACGGAAGACAATTTTTTATTGCATGTGCGAGTACACCCAGCGATGCTTAGATATAAATAATAGTACCTATCTATTTATGGTTTTACAAATAGGTACGAAAGAAAATTTCACGAAATAACCGATTAGGTACTTTAAAACTAGATCAATGAGTCTTGACAATCTTAATTGTGATTTTAGTGCCTATCATAAACAACATAGCATTAGGCACTTTCTAATGGTAATGAAAGCAAACTAAGTACGCTGCGGTGCAAGGAGTCAGTGCATTAGTTATCTAAAGGAAAACCAAAAGTCATTAGCGCAAACCTAGAGCAACGTAGTACCTATCATTACCGCCCCAAACTAAAATCCTTACAGCGCAACAACATAGCAGTAAGGCAAGTAAGTATTTTTAAATTAAAGGTATAAAAGTTCCCAGAACCTATGTTAGATGTAAAAATATATTCAGTGGCAAACAGAAATGCAACTGGAACTACAATTTAACGTCATAACTAAAGCAGCTTACTTGTTAATATCACTCGTGGTCACCCATCCGAAGACTGACCGAGTCATGCGTTGCTTAACATTGGTGACAAACACTGAGCCACGCCACCATAGTTTTTTTCGGCTCATAAAACTTTTATAAAAGTCTTGAAGTTAATCTACTGTCCAACATGTTCTGTCTCTTGTAGAAGGCTACAAACAGTAGATTATTTCCGTAGAACATTAGCGGAATGCATGTACACCGCAATTTATGGCGCTTGTATCTAGGAAACTCAGTTTCAGGTCGTGAGAGCACTAAATATCTATCCTACCTTATGTACCTTAGTAGGTATAGTTTCTTCTTTGTTTATGTAGCTTTGTTATTTTATGTTCTGAAAGCGCCTGGTCGATTGTTAGGCAAACGCGCATGTTATGTATTTGAATGGATACTTAGCGCAGGAACGTAGACCACTTCCCAAGCATACCATGGCAGCTCCAAGGAGAAGAGAAAGAGTGGGTAGTGTTCAAGAGAGACGAAAACCGTAGATATGCCTCGCATTTACCCTATATACTTATAACCGAGTTCGAGGACTGTACTCGTACATAGGTATAACGAGATTGTGTATTAAACCTACCTAAAATGTTGTATTTACTTTTTGTTTTGGGTAACTTATGCAATCTCGCTCACTTTTAAAAGAGACATCAAGGTAGAAAAGACGGTAATACCTTCATCGTGATTGGTGGGTCACCATATTCCACGCCATTATTCTTCTTGCCGAAGAAATCACAAACATAGTAAAATACAGTGAAAGGCACGAAAGACGGTGTTGTCGCCAGAAACGATCTCTGTCAACCAGACTTTATATGACAGTTATGAATATAACAATTGAATTGTTAGTGAAGCCTGAATATTTGCGTTCCAGTTGACGGGAGTCGACGCTTTCGAGGCTGATGAAAAAAAACATCCGAGCGGCAAATTGAGTGTACCCTGTAGTCGGTGCCTGAATCAATAAAACACAGGACATGAAACGCCTGTTCTTTTTCTTTTATTTGTTGACATTCGCAGCGAAGTAGTTGCTGTGTAAAAGTTCGAAACGCCTGAGAAATAATATAAAAACACGTTCAAACTTAATACAATTTATTTACCTGCGTTCAAATAACTTGTTGTAACATAGATGACTTCTATAAAAACCCACCTGTTATAAGATGGCTGTAGAGCGTAAAGGGAGATACATTTTGACGTCATTATTATATCCAATTATATTATTTTTTTCTCAATTTTATGGGTCAGATAACATTTCAAATTTTAAGTTAATGTTTGCTGTTAATAACTTGCCAAATGTTACTTGTTACAAGGCTCATAAATAGCAATAATGCCAATTACGTGTCCATATTCTATTCGTCCAGGGTATTCTCCACGGGAAAGGGTGAAAGGTCCAGCGAAGCGCGGCGGCGGCTTTTTAATGTCGGCGTTTGAAACTCGGGAAAAAGTTTGTTTTATAGCCTGCAGTTCGGTAGTTCGGGGAGTTTTTCATAAACGGTTTTTGTGGCCTCAGAGGGTCTAATTAAAAGCTTTTCTGTGATAAATTAATACTTAGGTTTTAGTTAGTATTAGGTACCGATTGAGTGCTACTTATTTATTTTGTTAGAAGATTGAAAGATATTAATTGATTATTTGACTACTAAATTTTAAAATCTTTTGTACACAGTGTCGCAAAAAATAAATTTTGGTTTTGATTTTGACATCAAGTGGCTACCGTAGTTTATGCCCTTAGTACACCTACGCGTTCGTATGCGGCTGCGAGTCTTTGCGAAATAATGCGGTAGCGAAACATCTGCGGAACGTTAGTACACTGCAGTTCTTTCGCAAGGAAATGTCATTGTAGCTTTTGTGGGCTGTAGGTGCAGACGTCGTTTCAGAATGTCATTTGAGTCGTCCCAGTCGTCGCTTTCAGATTCTGAAGAGGAAGAATTGTTGTTGCTGGCGTCGGTATTAAAGAGAAAGCGTAGAATCTGGGTGCATGAAACTATCCCCGTCTTTTCTTGAATTTTCCTCCATGCCACCTCTTTTTTGTAGGTATGCATTTTTGTAATCAACATGCCTAACTAAATATAACTCGGGATAATTTCGAATCAAATTCAATAATATTTCAATATTTTCGGCTTCCATTGTGCGAAATTCTGCCCTCACCGACAGAACGCGTGGTGACGCCTTGCGATGCGAAACTCCACTAGCGAAACTGCTGCGTCTGTGTAACGGCCATTTCGCAGTTAGTTGCGAAACAATACCGACAAGGACGCAACTATTTCATCTAGCTATATAGTAGAGCGAGACATAACACATGCGAAACGTTGCCATACAACTTACAGTTTTTTCGTCGTTTCGCTGCCGCATGCGATTGCGTAGGTGTACTGAAGGCGTTAGTGTGCTCGCGATGCAACAAACCGTCAGATGGAGAAGCATTACAAGACGCAGCAACCATGAAAAGGGACGCCGACAGCGTAGAGCGCGTAGAGCCTCCGTGTACTTACGACCACCACTCTGCCAAGAGTGAACGACTAATCAATCAATATTTATACAATAATTGATTGATTGACTAAGAAGAAGACTTATTTCTTTATTCTGAGGTAGGTACTCTCAAGTTCCCAAAAGTAATTATGTATTTATTTTGTGCGTTGCAGTGACAAACTGACACAGCCGCCAAGTAAAATGTTCCCGAAATTCTGTACTAATTTGTTTCAAAGTTCTTTTTGTGAATCACGACCCTTGAGGAAGACAGTAAAGGTACCTAACTAGGATTCCCCCCGTGATACATAATGCGGTTAAGGTTACTATCAAATTGCCGAGAATAGGTATACGTATTGTACCCTACAAAGGGTAAAATGATTCTGAAAGTCATCATGTGATTAAATAATGTAAGTAAGCATTAAAATACTGAACAAATACAAATACCTACTACAATCATAAAAACGAAAAAGTAAGTGTAAATGTGTTTGTTTCCGCTCTGTAGGGACGCGATTTTGTAGGAAGAATATAGGATACACCAAAATCTAAATATACAATAATTTGTAGTCATTACTTAGGTACCTAAGTTCTATCTGGTACCTACCTATAGTAACAAAAAACAAAATGATTCTTATCCTACATTATCTTTCTCTTATTACTTAAGTGTGAGCTTTTTACATTAGTATGAATTAGCACAGTCTAATGATACGGACACGGCGACAAGATACGGCTTAACTGCCCCAAATGACGACACCCGCCGTGCTCGGCAAAGCTCGTTATCTAGTGTTAATAAATATCCCGGCGTCGCTCGTCTCAGGCCAACGTCCCGCTAAATACCTATTTATTTCACAAACGCACGACCTCCCAACATTAAGCTGGAACAATATTCATTAAATAGCTTATTTCCATTTTTTTATAGCCCCCATTAAGCTATTATTTCGCCTCCGAGGCGCAATATCACAGAATTAAACACCATTTATTATTAAACAAGAACAAAATGGAGAGAATAACTCAAAACGCGGACAATTACACTGGGGTATTATTGTGCTACATTTCCTCTATAATTAAGGTTGGTTATGGGATGCCGATAAGGAAGCTGCTTTCTGTCTTTGAAGATATCTCCAAAATACATTTTTGAAAAGATTTGTTTGATTATTAAAGAGCCGATATGGAGGAAAATGATTCGGGGCTCTGAATTCCGTAGTTCCGTGATGTAGACATTTATTGTCATAAATATATTATGCTGTACTTAGAGATACGCGCCGCGGCCCAAAATGCCGGCGGCGGCGCGCCGGTCCTCGTACCCGGCGCGGCGCGGCGCAGCCGGCTGGGGGCCTTATTTTTTTTTAGGAGATTGGAAAATAACTCTTTTTAAGCATCCATTAAGGCTATATTTTGACTGATTAATAATAATTGTCGTGAATTAAAATTATTTTATTCACTATTGTGGGAATTTGATGCAAAAGCTTCGCTGTTAGGACTATCCCAGCTACCGAAAAAACTCTTTTGTTGAGCGTCCTAGTAGCTGGGATAGACAAAGCGTTCGTTGCGTGGATAGCGGACGTTCTGCGGGGTCGATTGATTCGAGTAGGTACTCGTTGATGGCAACTCGTCTGATCTTCTATTTCTTAGTTGTTCATTCTTGGCATAGTGGTCGTGGTCGTAATGTTACACGGAGGGTCCTCACTGTCGTCGGTGCCCCCTTCCATTGCTGCTGCGCGTCTTGCAATGCTTCTCCATTTCTGGCGGCTGCATCGCAAGCGCACTGAACCACAGTAGACTATGTAGCATTTTTATGAGGTTGGTCTATCCAGTTGGTGATCGACCGGTTCTGCGCTTGCGTTTAACTCGGCCAACTTTCGCTACAAGCCTCTCCCTCGATATTCAGATCAGTATTCGCACCTGCACAATCGACGAAAGTCTATCTTGTTTGTGAATTGATTGATTGTAAAGTTCTTTAGAGGACAAAATTGTTGATGCGGAAAGCTGTCCATGGAATCGTCAACATCCGCCGTCAACAACACATCTCCAGTGCATAGATTTTTCGACAATCGTGCAGCTGCAGAGACCAAGTTTCATCCCCATAAAGATTAGAAAATCAAAGCATTTTATGAGACGAACCTTTATTTTTCGATTATAGGGGATTTTAATGTGAAGGTCTACTACTATAGATGATGGCATCCGAAGCATTGTTGGAGGTATTGGGTCTTGACATTAGGAACAAAAGATGAGAAGGCGTGATAGAATTCGCAGCTAATAACAGTTCGACCATTTCGTTTCGTCTGATCTAAAGGACACCAATGCTGGTGTTTCTCAAGGATCAGTGCTCTCTGCGACACTTTTCTTGCTATGGTCTGATAAAATCCTGTATAATTATTTGGGTATGCAAACGACAGCACTGTTGTAGAGAGCTTCATTTTCAACGCACGGTCTAGCGAACCACAAATCCAGTCTCTGAGAGAAACCATGGTGGAGCGCATAAACTTGTACCTTAAGGCAGTCTCCGATTGGGGCGATGAAACCTGGTCAGGTTTAATGCAACTAAGACCCAGGCGAGTATGTTCTCAGCAAACAGAAGCCATTTCAACTGGCTCCTACTTTTTGAAATGTATCCATATCGTTAGCTAAAAATATTGAGCAGTTCGATATAGCTGTGACGTCAACTCTCAACTCCACCTCCTACTCGTATATTAAGTCCAAAGCTCAATTGGTTATCTTTTCGAAGGCATGACGGTACTTCAGGCCGGAACAGTTGCCATCTTTATGCAAAGCACAGGTTGGGCTGCGCATGGAGCTCTGTTCGCTCCTTTAGAACGGATCGGCTAAGTACCAGCTTGAGGTGTTGGAAGCTTGAGCTTGAGCGCTTCATCATTTACGCCATCTTTGCCACTGGAGTAGTTGTGCCAGCGGCCCAGAACCTCGCTCCGTTATTTTATGGAACTGGGTTGACTCAGGTGACCGCTGGCAAAGGGGAAACGCGCAATGCACCCCATGCGGGACGCCAGAGTGGGCCACCATATTGAATAGGAATAGGTGTTCCCCGACAGTTAGAGTAAGGATGTCTTCGGTATCTTCTAGGTGAGCGTGCTCCATCGTAGATCACATGATTGCTTTCCATCATGGAAAAAAAGCGGTCAAACGCAATCATACTCGTATCATAGAATAATTTTGTGTGCACAAAAACTGCACGTCTTAATTCCGCCATCACCATTCTGCAACAATTGTATGAGACGGCCAAACATGAGCCACCCTCTAACGGTGGATATACCGTTTAAACGTTTCTATTCTACCTTGTTTCACTCTCACAACAGTGGGCGGAGCGCGCATATCATTTAAGTTTTTGTCAAAAAATTCGGAGTCGGCGCGGATTTTTACATGACCCGGCGGCGGCGGCGGCGCGCCGGGTCACATCGGCGGCGGCGAGCCGGCGCGGCGCGTATCTCTATGCTGTACCTACCTACCTATCCGTAACGCCTCCGCTCCAGTGTTACAGGTATGGGCGATAGGTGTTATAGACGACGGTGATCGCTTACCACCAGGTAGTCCGTTAGCTTGTTTGAAAAAACGATACTACAAAATCAGAACTGAGAATCTCATCACTTCGAAAGTATTTGATCCCGAAATGCGGATTTCTGTAAGTAGCGTAAGACCGAATAACTACATAACTAAACTTTGTAAGTTTGTGAGGCAAAATTATACAGGAAGTTTCATTCTGAACTATCTACACACGCTATCCCGAGAGTTCGTTGGACCGAACTGCATTGAATATGGACCATCATGTTTTAACCTAATATTTTGAAATTTCATGTCAAAACGTGAAAACTTGGACAAGCGTAACTTTAATCGCAGGATAGAGAAATCATAACCTATCTCGAAAATACGTAGAAAATATTATTGTGTGCTTTGAAAGTTCTTTCCCTAACTCTGAGTTACGAGTAATGGTACATAATGGTTAGATTTAGTCGATTAGGCATTGTTTAAGTAAGTAAGTAAGTAAATAAAGCAATAAAAGAAAGTACAAAGATGTAAGCATTTTTAAAATTTAATTTATTAATTTAAGTATATCCTTTTTTCAAGAATCTCGAAGAAAGAATTCAGGACGACTGAATAAATATTTGCAGATAATTACCTCCGAACGCTACAGCACAATGGAATGCCGATGCGCTTCTTTAAACGGGCCAAAATATAAAATAAAAGCGTGTACGATAATAATATTCCACTTTATTGTGCGATCCGCTAGTGTGTGAATGTTTTGCCCGAGTGGGTGTTTCCCGATTGATATAATCTGGGAGTCTTTCAGTCGCGAGTGAATCAGTTCTTTCTAGGCAAGCGTGCTCCATCGTAGACCGCATCATTGCTTACCAACAGGCGAGATGGCGGTCAAACTCGAGCCTATCAAAGAATGACAAAATAATCTGAAACTAATATTATGAGCGAACGTGAGTTTGTTTGTTTCGCTGTCACGCCCTTACTAACTCAACTAACTAACTCATTTTTTCATAATTATGTTTAGGGTAGGGCATTTTAATTTCAGTCGCCATCGCTTGTCCCCTACGATTCTCCCTATAGGATCGCCGGCGTTTCCCCATCGTCGGCTCCGAGATATTTCATTAAAACAGCCAGCAGATAGTTAGGGTCCTCAGTGCAATATCTTATTTACTGCAATATTACTAAAGTTTAATAGTGATGAGGTATTTCAATGAAGGCACTGGCGTGTAGCGAATTGCCCGAATAATTTGGTTTCGATGCAAACAGCTGCGGTTAGTCGGGGCTGGGTTGCTGAAATGCCTCTGATGGGCGCCTTATTTTATTTACAAAGTTGGACAATATTAAATACATAGTTTAGTAGAAAACACTGTTCAATTAAGTTTGTGCTATTAATGAGTTTAGGTAGTTTAAACAGGGTTAGAAGGAAAGGGTATCTAACAAAATCGCGAAAAAAAATTGACAAACTGTTCCATACAGTTTGTCAAGTGTCGTTGACATTTTTGTATGGAACAGCTGATTTTTTCACGATTTCAGGGTTAGTTCCTATGAGCCCTTTTCAGCTTAGCATACCCTATCCTTATAATACTTACTGTTTACAAAGTTGGACAGTATTAAAGACATAGTTTAGTAGAAGACAATTTGAAACTAAGTTTATACTATTCAAGAGTTTAGATAGTTTATATTATTTTTATTTTTTTAGCTGCGTACTGCGATTTAATCTGCGTGATGACAAAAATGGTAATGATGATCCTGATGATAAGTAACCTGTCCTTTTCTGTACTCCCGACAATGTATGTGCTGGTAAAATTTCATGATTTTTGGTTGAGCAGTTAAGGCGTGAAAGCGTAACAAACAAACTTACTTTCGCATTTATACCTACCTACTATTGAATAAGGATTTTAATATTTTTAATCAAATGGTGTTTTCAAAATTACAATAACTTCCCTAAGCTAAATATGGTGGTAACATATGTACATAATAATATTATTGTCATACACATACCTACTACACCATGGCATACGCAATACGCATTAACATTGAACTTATTTTTCATTTAATGTAGTTAACAAAAATAAATGTAACTAACATAAATCTCTACAAGGAGTAAGAAAGGACCAGTTAAAATTAGTTATAATTATTTAGCTAAAATCTGCTAACCTGAACATACTCGTAAGTTTAATCGAAGGTTTCATAGACTAGCGTTTAGTGTCGTTCCTAGATCGCATAAAATACTTTTGACTTACCTACGCGGCCTACGCCCGAAGCTCACAATCCTCATTGTATCTTTCAAAGCTGAAATAAAGCCTTCAGTGATTTAGCATTCATTTTCTAGCACTCGCTCTCGCACTCGCACTCGCTTCTAGGTTCACAGGGTTATAAATAAAAAAATTGTTCCAAAAAAACAAAAAAAAAAACCAAAATTGTCAAAAATGGTCAAAATTGTGCCCAAAGGAGTCGGTTACATACATACAAACCTATATCTATATCGAGGCTATACCTCGATCCTGTGGCAGGACGCTGGGGGATGTAGCCCCCAGGACAATGTGGAGGTGCGAGTACCCGGCCCGGATGGGCGGCATCTCCAGTACCTCCTCCGATATGGCTAGGTGGCCTTATCTTGGCTTTGTGGGAGCTCTTTTATTTTAACCCTGTATTCTCGCAAGTATTAATAAATCTCCCAAACAGAGAGCTCTATCATCCCGTACTATCTCCGAACTCCAAATGAACTCATAAACATGAGCGATGTGTTGCCATCCCTCGCCGACTCACTTGACTGACATATTTCGTTCTCACTCACGAATATCTCAAGTGTCGCAAAGACTTTCTGACATGGTTTTATAATGAACTACAGTCAGGTGCTACATTTTAATATGACGGTGATACGTAATAATGTGTCTTTGTCAAGTGTAACGTACTACTACAATGAGGCGCGCGGGTATAATGTACTCAGTATTTACTTATGGGAGTTATTATCTAAACATCTTCTGCGTCCTTCAGTTAAATCTGTCTAAGTTATAACCGTAAACTTTAGTACATCTTGTAGGTAAATCTCAGGGTGGGGTCTCAGAACCAGTTCTCCGATTATCTCTAGGCCTAACTTAAATTCTAATGTAAAAAACGTAGCGAGTATTCGATAGAAAAATAAATTAAAAACGGGACATAAATGGAAACTGTATATAGGTATTTTTTGTTATAATTAAACACGGGAATATAGGTAATAGTCAACACAGTCAATTGGATTGATTAGCTACTTTTTCATAAATTAAACATCAGTCAACCTACTATTGTTGCCAACTGTACCTACCTTATATTCGCAAACAAAATAGCATCGCCAGAGACTACAAGGCTTCACAGAGAACCACTTGTTCATAGCACATGCACTTTGTGACGACAGTGCGAGACTGAAGGCATAGATGAACAAAGAATCTCAGTAAACTATGCTAGAGATTTGAATTAATTACATACTCGTTGGTCGTCCATTAATCACGTGATGTTTTTCAGCAATTTATTCACCCCCCCCACCCTGGTGATACTTGGTGAGGTTAAGTTACACCCTTTCCCTCCCTCGCCAAAATCATGTGTATTTTTTACATCCAAATTATGTTTAAAATTTTCAGAATTGACAAAATATATATATACACGTGGAATCTTACTTACAAATCTTTCCCCTTGTGATATTTTCCGAACCCCTTCCCCCCCTCGAGCCTTACAAGATTAATGAATGTTAGATCTCAGAATGTCTGATAACCTAGAAACAGCACGTATACCTACCTGTTTTTCCGGTATCTACTATAATAAAAGTATCTGTACCAGGCTAAGCTTAGTAAAAAGAGAATTGTGTTTTTGGATCTCGGTTAATTTACTTAGTCTTAGTAATTACTTGTTTGTAGTCTTAAGTTATTACATAGTAGGTTAATATGTATAATTTTCATTTGATTTCTTTGCAAAACTCTCAAAAATTCTTTAAAAATATATCAAAAAGAGAAATTTGAAAATAAAAAATGTTCTGACACATTTTTTAAAAGGATTTTTAAAAAGAAATAAAAAAAAATATACTCAATTAAGTAATATAAGAAATTAAAGTTAACAATATTATTTAATTATTAATAAATCATTTACTAATTAAATAATAAACTAAACTATTAAGGATAATAAAAGCACAATTTAGCAGTGAGAATATGCCATTTTCATTACAAAGTGAATAGAACACAATAAAATAATTATTGTTCCTATAAAAAGACGTCAGTAAATTCCACCATTATCTCTGCTGGTTGCCCGAGTAAACTTACAAGAAAACTAGGATGTTTGCTAAAACATCTTGGTTTTCCATATTAACAATTTTACAAGCAAACAGGATAATAAATTTGAGACAAGCCTATTTATAAAATATCCTTATTAATATTTGAATAATCCTACTAATATTATAAACGCGAAAGTTTGTAAGAATGTATGGATGTTTGTTACTCTTTCACGCAAAAACGGCTGAACGGATTTACATGAAATTTGGAATGAAGGTTGTTCATGGTCTGGATTAACACATAGGCTACTTTTTATCCCGGAAAACGCGGGTGAAGCCGCGGGGCGCAGCTAGTTAATTATAATTATTTGATTTCTAGGGTTTGGCTTGATTCTTCAAACATAGTTCAGAACGAGTGTTCTACTAAAAACATTTTTCTAGAATTAGGAATTGTTGTCATAATATTATTTTTTTTTTATTTTTTTTTTTTATTTATTTTTTTTTTTTTTTTATTTATGAAAAGGGTCTTTTCTTGAGATGAGAAAGAAGTTTTTATTTTCCTTTCCTTTTTACTTAAAGTGTACCTTGTTTCAGTTTAAGCAGCTACATCTTTTTGTTTCTGAATCGATTAATATTAATTTTGTCTGTTTCGAGATTCCAGGAAGTATTTGAACGACAATATACATGTTGGTACCTAAGCATCTAGGACAAGGAAAATATTATATTGTGTGGAAAATAGGTACTACTGTGATGAAATTAATTCAGTTAGTTTGTTTTAAAATAATTTATTCCTGACTAATAACTTAACAATTAGCGGCGGTATCTATTCAGCCCACAATTATACATTGCTACAATATTTGCTACTCGTGGATACTAAATTTCGATTTTCCAGAGTTAATAATCGGAGAGTTATTAAGGAAAAATCTATCATCAAAACCACATAACAAGTCTTTATCGTAGTTAATTATGAAACTTAATTACAGCGGTAGACTAAGTCAAATTACACCAATTACCATTACTGGCTTTCTTACTTAATTTTATTCAAATCATATTTCTGAGTCGAAAAATAGAACATTCCTTTTGCTGTTCCTGGGTTGCCTTCCCCTGCAAAAGTCTTATCATTCATCGCGCATTTCTCGCTCTTGAAGCTCTTGTAAGAATCGCATCTATGCGCCGGGAATAAGGTCGGATTTTTAACGGAGGCCGACCAGACATCGATGCATACTCTGTGGTTACAAGTCGCTGCTTTAGGAGAGTCCAAGAAGCCTGGAATGATTGGAGTACTGCATTGAGGCTGAGTCTCCCCCTTTTTGTTCACAATAAAGTCGATATCTCCAAGAATGCTCGAAGTTCCAAATCCGCCAGAATTGCAATGATAGACTTCTACGTAGTCAGCTACACCAGACCTTATCTGTTCACTGATCAAGCTGTTAGAGAAGCAAGGTCCTGCAGGGTCTAGAGCAGTTATTTTGGGGATCTTTTTACCAGTAACATTGAAGAAAGTTTCACCTGTGTGTGCTAGCATTTGAGCTCCCAAGCTATGTCCTACGCAGTGTATATTCTTTCTGCATACTCCTCCAGCGGCTAAATCAGCGAGCATGTTCCCTAGAGCTTTGCCTATGTAGTGGACGTACTTAACTGATCTTTCATAGCCTTTCTTGCTGCCTGCATTATTATTTGTATAGACAGAGTGGTCAGGGATGATGAGATAGCTGTTCGGGTAGTTTTTGTAAGCTTGCCGGATTTGTTCCTCAGTTTTCTTCTTGATTTGCGACTTGAAGCCACCGACGAACATGACGAATTTTCTGTTTTTGTCGAGATGCTTGTCGCTGAGGATAGCTCCGGCCGCGTAGTTGATGGCGTATGTCTCGGTGATGTTGTTGGAGAAGTCGTAGAAGTAGATGTCGATCAGACTGACGTCTAGATCCAGGTTCCTGTCGTGATTACCTGTAAAGTAAAATAAAAGAATGATTGTAACAAATTTACAATTTCTTACCAGCTGAGTAGGTAGCTCGTAACCGAGTAGGTAGTAGTCTGTAATACATAGTTTGTGGCATGCTCAAATAAATATATGTATTTAAAACTAGCGACCTGCCCCGGCTTTGCACGGGTATAAAATATAGCCTATGTTACTCAGGGATAATGTAGCAATCTAATGGTGAAAGAATTTTTGAAATCGGTCCAGTAGTTTTTGTGTTTATTCAACACATCATCATCATCATCATCTGCCTACCCTTATCCCACCTACGTGGGGTCGGTACAGTATGTACACTTCTTCCATTCATCTCTTTCACTCGTCATATCTGAATACACTCCCTTCTTTTTCATATCATCTTTCACACAGTTCATCCATACTTTCTTTGGTCGTCCTCTACAGCTATACCCATTCACACTCAAGTTCATCGTCTTTTTTGTAATGTGGTCCTCCTCTCTTCGCATAATATGCCCGTACCACGATAGGCGATTACTTGTCAACTTTTCTGTCACTGGCGCTACTTTCAGACTTCCCCTAATATACTCATTCCTAATTCGATCCATTCGTGTTACACCACACATCCATCTCAACATTCGCATCTCCGCTACATGCAATCGTCTTTCATCCGATCCTTTTGTGGCCCAACACTCCGATCCATACATGACGACAGGTCTTATGACGCTTTTGTAAATTTGCCCCTTAAGCTTAAGGGGCATTCGCGGGTCGCATGTTGTTGCTGTGACCTGTCGCCATTTCATCCATCCCGCATTAATCCTGTTTTGCACGTCTCGGTCTATGTCACCATCGTTTTGAAAGAGAGATCCAAGGTACTTAAAGTCGGAACAGACTGGTAGGGATACACCATTTAAGGCTATTGGAGTAAAGCTGGAAGAACCACCAAAGTCGCAGAACAAGTGTTCTGTTTTAGTCCTACTGATCTTCAATCCAAGTTTCTCCAGTTTTTCGAGCCATTTTCCCAGTCTGTTTTGTACCTCGAGACCGTCTTCTCCGACAAGTACGATGTCGTCAGCAAACAGCATACACCAAGGTGCTTCCTCTTGTATGTCTGATGTCAGTGCATCCATTACCAAGAGGAACAGATATGGGCTTAAAGCCGATCCTTGGTGCAAGCCTACAGCCACACCGAACTTTATTCAACACAAACATACAAAAAACAAATCTTTCCTCTTTATAATATTAGTATAGATGTTAGATTGGTTTAGATGGTCTCTGCTTTCCTCGATGGATTTTCTACACTTTTCTTGTAGGTAGATAACTGTGAGTAGTATAAATAGCGTTGGGCAGTAGTGTAGTTATAGCACAAAAACAAAATTGTAGTTTACAAATCCAGTAATTTTTAATTCGCCAAGGTTTAAATAAATAGATAGAAAACATTAACTATTATATAAATAAACAGTTAAGCATTTTCAAACAATTTTCTACAAAAAATGCCATTATCTTTACCAGAGATCGTCAATTAGGTACAGTTATTGCAAAGTGGAGGCGTCCGGCTTTTGCAGTGGGCCATCTCTGATCGCGGGTCAAGGTGTAGAATAATCAAAACGGTCAAGGTAATAGATTAGACCTTTACTACTGTTCTGAAGCCGTGGTAGCTCAGTGGGAAAACAGCCGCTTCACATTCTTGAGGTGGCAGGTTCAAACCCCGACTCGTACCAATGAGTTCTTTGGGACTTATGTACGAATTTACATACCACTGGCTTTTCGGTGAAGGAAAACATCGTGAGGAAACCTGCATACGTCCGGAGAAGAAATTCAAAGGCGTATGTGAATCCACCAACCCGCACTTGGCCAGCGTGGTGGAATATGGCCTAATCACCCTTCGAGGGTAGTGAGTAGTTACTACTGTTGTATCTATGTCTTTTACAGACAACTTGGCCCTGTTATACTAATTGTGCAGTCATAGACTGAGTGTCTTTAAGGCGTGAGTGTATTGGTTTCTTTAAGGCAAGTGTGGTTCAAAGTAGACCACACTATAGCTTCATCAGGCGAGATAGTGGTCAAATGCAAGCCTAACATTGAATAAAAAGTCATGTAAACCGAAAACTAATTGAAAGTAGGTATAATATAAGCAGCGCAGCGTTACCCTAATACAATACCATAATGTATTATCTATAGTAATTCTGTGTATACATATCTGTGTGTGTAAACCTATTATAAATGTACATTAGTGGCATTAGAGTTTATTTGAACAACACTAACATCGTGAATTATAAATCGAATTCTTTTTATTCTGAACTTAGTTAGGAGGTTATCTATAACAAGGGTAATTATGCTCTAATTTTTTTTAACTGTCTTCAACGAGAGAAGGTTTTCAATTCGATTAGATTTTAGTTACTATTTGTCTACTTACATTTAATATATTTCGAGTTGAGCGCCAGCCTGAAGGGTCCATATTTCTCCAGATCTCCTCTTCCCCAAGAATACACATATTCCAACAAACACACAAACAGAAACACTTTTACAAACATATTTATTGTAAAACACTTTCACTATAAATAAAGTTATATAATCTCACTTTTTAATGCCACTCGAAATTATTTTAACTTAAAGTTTAGTAGGTATAAATAATTGATTCAGTTAATTAATTTTGTAATATTTAAATAGATGATAAACACTTAATCAACGTTTTTCATTGTTTTTTATTACAATTTCCTAACATTTAATACATAAGTTCACGGACAAAACATTTGATTTTATCCGTCTCAACATTTCACGATCGCTTCAAGAACACAACTGTTTGTTCAGTTTTTCGTCAAAAGAAGTACTTTCTTTCTACACAGAGTTTATTATATCTGGCTTTGTCCAAAAATAAGTAGCACATTTGAGGCGTCACAACTAAATGAAGGTTTTAGTGAGTCAACCCGCTTTTATAAACTGAAATGAGTACAGCAGACTTTGTTGAACTTATCTCTTGAAATGTAAACAAATAATGGATTTGCGGTTTTACGGGAAAGTCCCTTGCCCACTAATGTGTCCAACTAGTAACATTGACTATTAACATACGAGTCCATACAGGGTTTAAGATTAAGTTTTAAGCCAAAATAATGCGTAAACTTGAGAATTTGAAACACTAGTAATTTTGAAACATTTTCAGCTGGTACTAAATTAGAAATCGCGAAAAAAATATCAGCTGTTACAATGTCATTGACATTCAAGGAAATGTGCGGAACAGCTGTTATTTTGCAATTTCAGTTAATTTGTCCGGAATTCTTTACTACTCGAGTACTTTAGGTATGCGTATTTTTAACTCAGTACCTACATATATTATGTATATTACATCTCAAGCTTATAACCCTGTATCTTGTATACTTCGTAACTTTAGTAGTTTCATCACAACATTTTGGCATTGAATTAGTTGACTATCCCTTTTTCACTTAAAACACTTCTTATCTAAATTACTTGAGTGATTTTACACTAAAAAAAACACAAAAAAACGCAACTTGGCCAATAAACTTAAAATAAAAGTTTCTTTAAACTCGATTTTATATTATGTTAACCCAGTCCAAGAGCATATAGCACTAGAATAAATCTGGGTTCGTACTGACATACGGTAACTCATCTCATTAGATATTACACGATCTCTAGAAATATCCACCAATCAGTGATAAGATGTTATCAGCGACTCTGGTAATGAGTTTACCGTTACCCACGAGTATATCAGTTTAAAAAGACATTTATTCATTCTCATTAAAGATGAAAACATCGCTTACATGAGAATACTACTATTGATATAGATACATATAGTTCGCCGTCAATCGTCTAAGTAAAATAATAGTTACATAAAATATACATAAATATTTGACACTTATATATATTTATATATGTATATTAATATACTTTCTTGCAAAACATAGATTTTGATGTATGAATTGGAAGAATGGTTTTGGAAATTAATTTATTGTTCTACTTTTTTGAGTCTAATATTGTAAGGCCTTTAAATTGTAATTGTAACTATACAAGTGTGTATGTAGCTTGTATTTGTTTTATTATTAGTGCTAATCTTCATCTTTCTTTAGGTTGCATAATTAATGACCTACATTTTTACAATAACAACTAAGTTGGTATCTAAATAAGTACTTAATTGTCTTCTGTTGGGTTCGTCAGCGGTCATCAAATAAAATATGGTTTTATTTCGTAATGTTCATTTATTTCAATTCGAATCAGAATGGTGGTACATTTTAATGATAATTAGTTATGAACAAAACGATGTCAAGATGTTGTAAATGACAATTTTCCTTAAGACATAGGAAACAATAAAATAATACTATAAATAGCGACGGCACATGTGATATAACAATCCAATGAGCAAAATAGGAACTGAACCGTGAAAATTCAAGGAGGAATTAAAGGAATTCAAGGAGTCGTAATTAGTAGTTTCAAAGAAATACAATCCCTTAGCTTCATTAGGGTTTCCTGCTCCTGGAATCGTTTTGTCATTGGACAAGCATTTACCTTCCTTAAAGCTCTCGTAAGATTCACAATTGTATGCCGTGAATAAGTTGGGATTCTTCACGGAGGCAGTCCAGAGGTCGACGCAGGTCCTGTGAGCGCAAGAAGCGGCCTTCGAAGATCCGTAGAGAACTGGCATCATCGGGGTACCGCAGTTCGGCTGCGTCTCACCATTCTTGTTCACGATGAAGTCGACGTCTCCGAGGATGTTTGAAGACCCCAGAGCTCCAGCATTGCAGTGGTACACCTCCACGTATTCAGCCACTCCCGCTCTGACCTGGTCTTCGACGGGGTTGCTTACGAAACATGGCCCAGCAGGGTCCAAAGCAGACACCTTTGCGATCTTTTTGCCGGTTACGTCGAAGAAAGTTGAGCCGAGGTGTCCTAGAATCTGTCCTCCAAGGCTGTGGCCAACGCAGTGGATGTTGTCGGCGCTAACCCCACCGAGGTTTATATTGGCCCACATTTGACCCAAAGCTTTGCCGATGTAGTGGATGTGCGTGACAGATCGCTCATAGCCTCTAATGTTACCTGCTTTGTTGTTGGTGTAAGCAGAATGATCAGGGATGATCAAATAACTGTTGGGGTAAGTCTTGTAGGCTTCCCTCATTTGTTGCTCGATAGCGTGGTTGATGTGCGACGTGAATCCTCCGACGAACATGACAAATTTCCTGGTTTTGTCAAGGCCTTCGATGTCGAGGATTCCTTTAGGTGCGTCGTTGATGGAGAAGGACCGGTTGAAATTGTTGACAAAGTCGAAGAAGTAGACGACGATACCGCTTACGTCCAGGTTCAAGCTTCTATCTTGAACACCTGTTAAAAGAAGGGGAAAATATTAGTATTAATTATTTTGATATTTTGTTTGGATTTTTATTTTGTAAAAATTAAATTGAATATTGATGAAAATGGTGTTTCTAATGAAAAATACTTACAGTTAAGTACTCGAGCCGAGTTAAGAGCGGTGTTGAAGGGTCCATATTTATCCAAATCTCCTCTCTCCAGCGCGCACACTCCAGCCACGATACAAGCCAACAAACACACTTTCACAAACATTTTGGTACGATTATATTTATTTAGTATTTTTAAATTGAAAAATCAATATTTTAAATACTTGTTAATATTTCTCGCACATGTTATGTGAAGTGAGGGAAGTCACTCAACAGAATGACATGTCTGGAGCTGAACGGCTTTTTATAGTCAATCGAATCGCTATTAGTCATGAATATAACATTAATTCTCTCTCATTATTTCCCTAAGGATAACTAGATTTGTTTAAATTGAAATCCTTTAACGTAATAAGCATGTTTTTGCACATCTCTGTGTTTCTTGCGCACGCGCCTTTGTTAAGACAATAATAACTACTGACACACGCGATAAGGTAAATATCAATGAGTACTTAGGTAATTACTAAATCATAAACAACTCCACGTGCTTTATGTGTGATTAATACGGTAACAAATTAATAACTTCCTATAATACTGCCGTCCACTATCTATAATGCCGTTAAGCCTCAAAACCAAGTTCGGAGATATCAGCAAAAAACGCGGGAGATGTTTAAAATGAATGCTACTTTATAACCATAAACTTTATACGAGACTTCCTGATATAGAAATATTTGTTTTTTATAGTACTTTCTAATAAATGTACTTTAAAATTAATACACCTGTTTATTTAAATGTAAAATACATTTTTTGCTTTATAGCCGTGCTTTAAATTTTGATAAAAATGAAAACCAAACGCTAAAATGCAGTTAAGTTCACCGTAACGGCATTTTAGCTTAGTGTTTTTAGGTAACTGACTATTAAAATTTATGTTTCATAAAATTAACTTAAATTACGTAACTAAAATGCCGTTAACGTATTTTAGCCACATTCTTAACAAGCATTAAGGATAACTTATGTAAAAAAAAATATTTAAGCCGTTAATTACATTCAAATACTTATCTTTAAAGCAGTTAAACATAAAACATCTGGGACATAGCCACTATTTAGTTAAGCATTTACTACTAATAATTGAGAATACCATTTCAAAATAAGCTAACTTGAAAAATAAAACTACAATTATCTTACTTAAAAGATATGTTTATTATTGAATTTTGCAATTCTAGTTAAAAAGAATGTAATATATATACATACCCATAATATTCGGTTTCTGCTATATATTAAAGAATAAATAAATGTAATAATAAATAAATTAATTAATAAACCTTACAAATAATTTGGGGATTGGTTTAGTAATACTACAATTATAAATAGTTCAAGTGCTTCTTGTTTTCCTCGAGGTCTACCGCCTGCGCCCACACGCTTGAGGCATACATGATGATGGGTTCCACCACTGCGACGTAGATGGTTCTCGTGATCGCGCTCTTCAGACCCCAGGTCACTTTCGCCGCACGTGCAATCTGTTTGGAGATATCCGCCACCTTTTTACACTGGGCTTTCACGTGTGCTTTGAAATTGAGCCTACAGTCGATCAACAGGCCAAGCAGCTTGACTTCTTCGACGAGATTAAGCTGGATGCCAGACATGACCAGGTTTGGGGGTTCGTACTTCAACTTTTTGGTGAAGAGCATCGCATTAGTCTTCTGCGCTGCAAAGTTGAGCTTGTTACGTTTTCCCCATTTCACGATCATGTCCAACGTGTTGTTGGCCTGCTGCTCGATGATGTTTGACTGTGAACCTGTGAACACGAGAACGACGTCATCCGCGAAGGCTTGAGAGTATACTCCCTCTGCTTCCAGCAGTCGCAGCAGCGAGTCTAGGATTACGTTCCAGAAGGTGGGTCCGCCGATAGATCCTTGGACACACCCTTTGGTAGTTTCGCTCTCGTGTGCTGCTCCTGCATAGTTGACTTTGACTTTTCGGTCATTGAGGTATGAGTTTACCATCTCGTAGAGGTTTTTTGGGCACCTCTTCTTCGCTAGATTGTCTTTTAGGGCGGGCCAACATGCATTGTCGAATGCGCCCTCTATATCCAGGGAGACTAGGAGTACGATGTTTTTGCTGTTTACTCCTTTTTTAATGTGCTCTACCAGGTCATAGAGGGCGTCTTCGGTTCCTCGTTGGGGCATGAAACCGTACTGTTTCTGACTGATGGTCGGGAGGAGATGCCATTGGAGTCGGTTTACCAAAAGCTTTTCGACGTTAGACGTTTTGACGGTATGACTTCGGATGTGTGTAATCTGTTTTACCGGGTTTGCGTAGGATAATCACGTGCGCCGCTTTCCACTGCTTGGGAAAGTACCTCAGCAACAAGCATTTGTTTGCTATCGCTAAGAAGATTTCCCGTTCGCTTCGGATGGCTGCAGCGCAGATGTCAACGGTGAGCTCGTCGGTTCCGGGGGCTTTTTTCGGGTTTGATGAAGTAATGAGTAAAATCATGAAGTAAAACGACAATAGCAAATATCAATAACACACTGGCGAAGATCTTAAATAAATTATTGCGTTGAAACCACTGTTTATCTTGCAGAATAAAACGATAGACTCGCCATTACAAAGTAACACTAAAACCAGACATCTTTTTTGACGATTAACGCGGGAGTCACAAGCCTACCACTAACTAGATAATGATTATCAGATCTAGTTCTTTTTTCTACGGTGATAATATTAGTGTAACAAAAAAAAAAAAGCGCGGGGTGATGGCAGATAACGGCGTTTTAATTAAGGAATGCTGCTTAACGTTTTTTAAGTTGAGGAAATATATAAAAAAATATACATTTTAATTTTCGAATTTCTTTTGACGACTTGCAAGTGTAGTAAATTGTATAATGAAATAAGGTGAATCCTTATCTAAAAAACGGTTAAGCGACCTTAACGTCTTTTATTCGAAGGTTTTCTTGTAACTGTGTTTTAGTTAAGGAATTTTTCAATAAATTAAAACACACACCTCAACTTAAAAGTAATTAAAGTACTATAGCTGTGTTTTAGCGTACAAAACACAATAAACGGCTTTATAGGTAAGTAATTATTTGATATTTTAATACATATTTATGTCGTTATGGGATTATAGCGGCTAGTTAGTTAGGTAATGTTATATGACGACTTTATAGACGTGTAATGTTGAAAAGAAATGTCATGTAGCGGCGTTTGTGCTATTTTTATCTTAGGACCTATGACAGATAGGAACACGTTTGTTAGACAGGTAGATAGAGAATTTTAAACTCTATCCTATCATGTTTAAAAGTAAAAATCGACCCCTTGTGGCTTAACGGCATTATAGTTAGTGGACGGCAGAATAGCGAGGCAGTGTAACTTTCGTGTAAGCTCACCAGACCATACAAAACTTAAGAAAATATTTTGTATCAAATTAGAAATTTTGGTCATAATTGTATGGTAACGTTTTTGAGAAGACCTAAAATTTTGATAATGTAGATATTCAGTGTTCTTGATTCAGGGTATAAGTTTTATAGCTTCATACCAAACCCGAATTACCCGAATCACCCGAATCAGCCGCTTTTACGCGATTGAACCGCGAATCTTTGAGGAGCGACATATAATTTATCAAAGCAACAAACAACCACACATCTAAACTTTGACATTTATAATTGGTAAGCTATGGTATCGTATTTTTAATTTCAATTATGTAATTACAGATTTTGGCACAAAATATAAGTGTTTCCATATTTTTTTTATGTAATTGTAAATAGGTCTATCATATACTTGATTTTATTAACTTCGTTGGATTTTAATTTTGTAATGGATAGAGGTAATTTAAAACTGTGTTAACAAAGTCACATAGGTAAACGATACATCTAGACAGACTTTTATATACTACACCCAAAAAACATTGCTTTTTCTGAGAGGCCGGGTAGAAATAGCAATAATAGTTCGATTAAAAATTATCATGCATTTTACGTAAAAACAGGCCAAAAATGTTCAGTAGCCGCGTCAGTTATAATATTAAATTATGTATAAAATTACGTTCTTAAAATAATTCACATTTCGTGTATGTAAAACTTACTATTTTCAAATGTTATTCTAGCGTATGTGTCTTTGTATTTTTTTACCATTATAAACAAAATATAAATCCACAAATTTCATGGTTAAACCCGACGCGATTTGAAGGCGAAAATACACTAGGAATACATGTGAAAAGTTATTTGAAAATTAACTTCTGTGAAGTAACACCTGATTCAACAAACTATTTGTAGAAGGTTTCAACCAGGTTCAGGTTAGTTTTAAGGTATATTTAACGTTGGAAGATATCGTTTTTAACACGCTTTTTAACCGACTTCAAAAAAGGAGGAGGTTATTAATTCGTTTGTTGGTTTTTATTTTTATTTTTTTTTTTTTTTTTTTATGTTTGTTACCTCATAACTTTTGACTGGGTGAATCGATTTTGATGATTATTTTTTTATTAGAAAGCTGACGCTGCCCATTTGGTCCCATTTCAATTTAGTCCAGTTCTGATAATGGTATCCATGAGAAAACCATAAAGTCTAAAATTTGCATTAAGTACGTGCGCGACAAATAGACGAATAACTCAATAGTCGGTCTCTTGAAGTCGGTTTTTGTTTTTTGTTTTGTAAAAATAATGTTCTTGTATTAGTTTCACCTATATTAATGTATGTATTTATGTAACCGACTCCTTTGAGCTCGATTTTGCCCTACTTTGAACGATCAGATTTAATTCAAACTTTGCACACCTGTTAAAGACCGATGACAATGCGTGTTTTTTAGTTTTTTAAACTATTTTTTTTATTAGTAATAACGGCACCAGTTGTTAAACTACTAGTGTAATGAGATAACCAAACGTCAATTATATTGTTTGTTATTTCTGAGGTCCAAAAATTAAGAGTTTATCTATCTATTAATACTTTCTTTTGCGGCATACTCATTTAATGTAAATAAAAAAATAGTAAGAAAAAGCGACGTCATAAAATAGTTGTTATGTTGATTGTTGCGACGCGTGCGCAGCTGTGACGCGTACTGCTTATTCTAGGAAGTTGCCCTAAGCTAGTTAGCCTACCTAGACGGCACGCGCTGGGAATCTGACGTAACTGTGACGTCATTCTTGGCACATATTATGACAGGTCCTTCAGGAAAGACCTTAGCTGGTTAATTCTGTGACGCCGCATGCAAGGATCATTTTCGTTTCGATTTCGTTTCAAATCGAGGTTTCGTAGTCCCCGGTAAGGCCGGTTACCCTCCCCGAATTTGGACCGATTTTAGTTTTTCTTTCAACAGGAACATAACGAATATAATATGTTCTATGCCTATCTTACCTTACTTTAAAAAAAAAGTTAATTGTTTGTAAAAATTAACGATTGCTCACAGCGTTACAAACTAGATAAATTTGAAGATATTTGGAGACTTCTAGCTCCTGTCTTAAACAGCCAGAAATGGAGGAGCCTCCGTGTAACATCACGATCACGACCACTCTGCTAAGAGTAAACGAATAAGAAGAGAAGCTTAAAAAAAATTAAAATCTTGAATTTGATGCATGCATTAGCAAGTATTTACTTCACCTCCAAAACTAATTTCTCTAGTACCTACCACAATCCCCGAAAGGGAAAAGGGGATTACGTTTGTATAAAAAAAAATGACAAACCCTTTCCTCTTAAGAAACAAGTTTAAAAACAAGCTTTTATTTCATTGCCATTGGAGTTACACAGGCATACCAAATTTCAGGTCAATCAGACATCGGTAAGTGGTTCAAAATTTAATTGCAAGATTTGACACAAAAAACTACAAACAAGGCAAGCTAAATAAAAACTTGTAATAATATGGTCCATATACAGAAATATACCTTTTCATCCCACCATCTCGGAAAGAGTATTTTTAATCTTCAATATCTGAGTGGAAAAGCCGTTTTTATTCTCTAGAGGATAAAGTAAATTGAATTTAGAACATCGTGTGCACTAAGTTTGTGAATTAAAAAAAACATTAAACCTATTTACTGCTACCTCTATGGTGCCGAATATATCATACAACTTTTTTTAAATTTGTTAAAAACTCAGACTCGGAACCTTCTTGGTGTTCTTTTTTCAATTTGCTTTGTACGCGGTTCTTTACGCGGCATTTTTTCACGTCATTGTTAAACCTTATATTAAAAACAAGAAACTTGAAAACAAGTGAAAAAACTAAAATGAGTGATTCTAGCGACGAGGAAGTTTGTTTGACGCCAACAGAATTGACTGAAACTGTTAATAATGCGCAAATGAGCTTTTCCACTCAGATATTGAAGATTAAAAATACTCTTTCCTCGCTGAGGTGGAATGAAAAGTTACGTGTTGCACTCGAGTGCAAAGATTTTTCACCTCGTGCTCTTTTGATTCCCTCGCTAACGCTCAGGATTCTAATTTTGAATCACTCGCTGCGCTCGTGATTCGATTTTAGAATCCTTCGCTTGCTCGGTCATCAAAATTGAACACGCGGTTAAAAAGCAACTTTGCACTCTTGTTTAACAAATAACTATTTAATTGTATACTAGCTCTAATAAGTAAAATAGAGCGAAGGCTTTTTTTATATTAAGGCACGGCAAACAGGCAGACGGTCAGCCTGATGGTAAGCAAAACCGCCGCCTATGAACGCCTGAAACACTAGCGGCGTTGATGATGCCTTGCCAGCCCGGAAAGGCTAAAGTTTTCAGGCTTTCACTAGTCTATTATTCACGAAGAGTTCTATCGGTTTAAGCACTTTCTAAACGCTTTACCTACACCATGCATCTTAACAGAGTTATAAGGAAAGGGTATGCCAAGTCGAAAAGAGCTCATAGTACTCAACAATAATTATGCACAATTTTTACTGGATGTAGGATGGATTGATCATCTAGGACTCCAGGTTCTAATAATAAAAGGACCAATAAAACGACATAATCTTTCCATTCTTGGAGTTACGTCGTTAAAATGTCACACGAGACTGCACTTAGTACTTAGCTGTTGTTGTGCGTTGCCTTGTTGTTGTTGTTTGCTAGACACGCTAGCGTAAGCTTCTGACGTCCAGAAGTGAGCCTAAAATATAGAATAACCGGCACGCGCTAAATGAGACGTCACTGAGGTCCTTGTGACGTCATTTCAATTTCGAAAGATCGTGCGTTCCATAGTCTATTTTTGTATCATTGTTCGTTCGGTTTTTCTTTAAATCCATTTCTTGTGTTTTGATTTATTTTATAGCTTTTGACTGGTTTAATTTAATTTTGGATGTAGGTGATAGATAGCTAGCTGCAATACTAAACTGTATCCCTCCAATGTTTTGTTATCGTCAGATTTTGAATTGCCTCTCCCACTATAGAAGCATTTATGACGTAGGTATTCCCGTGTTTTTTTTAAACGGTTTTATTTAGCTCACCCCGTTTGTTTTATTTATTATTTATTATTCTTGGGTCAAATTTAGTAATTCAAATTTCACCCTCTTCCTGTCAACCGATTAATCTGAAATTTTGTATACACTTTGGATTTTGATGACAATACAATTATGTTTATTATTCATTATCATTATAAATTCAAGATGGCCGCCGCTACAAAATGGCGGATAACGTAGGTTTTATCAATCCCATCAATATGGGTATCAAATGAAAGGGCTCAACAAGCAGAATACAATATACTATAAAAAATTCAAATACAAGATGGCGGCCGCTACAAAATGGCCGATAACGTAGGTTTTATCGATCCCATCAATATGGGTATCAAATGAAAGGGCTCAACAAGCAGAATACAATATACTATAAAAAATTGAAATACAAGATGGCGGCCGCTACAAAATGGCGGATAACGTAGGTTTTATCGATCCCATCAATATGGGTATCAAATGAAAGTGCTCAACCAGTATAATACAATGTAATATATAAAATAAAAACTATAAAATAAAAATAGGTAAAAAAAAATTTTAAGTTAAACGGTTTTATGTTAAAAAAAATGTACTAAAAACCAAAAAATAATAAAATAGATACAGTCGTGGGAATTATAAACATATGCATAGACTAGACTAAAATAAAACCGTGGGGCACGTCCCACGGTTTTCTTGCCCCGCGGTTTTATTTTAGTCTAGTCTATGCATATGTTTATAATTCCCACGACTGTATCTATTTTATTATTTTTTGGTTTTTAGTACATTTTTTTTTAACATAAATTTGTTCTTAGTTGAAAGAATTATTCTGGACCCCACGTGCTGCTAATAAAACGACGAGATCTTTTACTTCTTGGAGTTACGTCATCAAAGTGTCACACACCACATTACACTCGCTGTCTCCGTGTGGTGCCTTGTTTGTTGTTGTGTTTGCTAGAAACGCTTGCGTAAGCTTTTGACGTCCGGAAGCTTAGAGGAAGTTAGCCTAAAATGAACTAACCGGCACGCGCCAAATGTGACGTCACTGAGATCCCTGCGACGTCATTCTAATTCCAAAAGATCGTGGTGGTAATTTCAATAAAATATCTTTCAGTTCCATTGGGTTTTTGATGACTCTATCTTCACTCAATTGTAAAACAAATTAATCCAGCGTTTAGGTTGAGGGCCGGCGTCTGTGAAATTTGGAGCGTTAAAAACAAAGCGCAAAATTGAGTCATTAGTAGCCTAAAAAACCTAAATGACTATACAGAAATCCAAACTATGAGTGAAAAAAAAAATATGCAGCCAGTCGCGCAAATTGCAAATTGTTTCTACTTATCTTCCTATCGTCTAAATAAAATAAAATTGAAATCTTCTACAGTCTACATTCACTAAAATAATTTAATATTTCATGTTTGTAAGTTAGTAAGTGACGCGTGCGACGTCCTCTGCTGACGTCCAGAAGAGACAGGAAATTAGCTTCTTGAGAAAATAACCAGCACGCGCAGAAAGAGGTGGTTGTGGTTATGTGGTTCATGACGTCATTCTGGAACAGTTGACATCCTGATGACGTGCTTAAAGTAGGTAGTGTTTGAACTATGATAAAAATTACAATTATACGATATCTTGATGACAGCAGTCCAAGATTGTGAAAAGTAGAGAGAGTGAGGAAGAGATACCTTTGCCCTGCAGTGGGACACTAATGGCTCTATCATGGTTAATGGCGCTATTTGATTTTTTTCGCGAATTCCGGGTTGATAGTAAAAGTTGTTCATAATGATGAGTACCTATTATGAGCCTTTTTCGGTTAAGCATACCCTTTCCTTATAACTCTGTATAATAAACTGATTTTTTATTGTATTTTTGGTAAAATTAAACAAAAAGCTATAATAAGAAATTATTTTTTTGTTAAGACTAAAATATTCGTTTTCTGTAGTGGTAGGGCTCTTTCGCAAAGTCCGCCTGGGGAAGTACCACACTTTTGCCAGTTATTCCGCCGCCAAGCAGTAACGTGCAAACATTACTGTGTTCCGGTTGGAAGGGCATTGTTTCCAGTGAAATTACAGGGCAAATAGGAGATTAAACAACTTATGTCTCAGGGTGACGAGCGCAGTGCTGTGCAACGCAGGGTCTTGAATTCTGCGAGTTTAAAATTCTGGGTAGCGCAGACCTGTTATGGGCAAACGTGACGTTTAATTTCAGGCGAGCGATTTGCTCGTCTCGTCACTCAATTACATTAAAAAAAACCCTCTAAATGTCACTGAAAGATTTTGAAGCTATACGCCATCCAACCGATAGTTGATAAGGGTTACCTTTAGGACTACATGTCGTACTTTATCCTACTTTACATGAACAGATATTTAATCATAGTATTTTAATTTAATAATTAATTATACAATTATACATTTATTACGTCATGAGGCGAGAAATTAAGTTCACAGAGCTTTATAGATTGTCACGGTTTTAAATTGTGGTTTTATTGGTTTTTATTTGAATCAGACCGCAGGTGTGCTGCGATATTGCATAATTATATAAAATTAGTTACTATAATACATTGTCATGTGAAGAATTTGAATTTAAAGTTTCATCTTTCAACTAAAAGATAGATACCTCCTTGAACTCTATTGTACACACCAGAAATAATAAGCAAACAGCTTAAAACTGCAACAACCGGAAATTTCTTAAAAAACTTTAACAACGTTACGTTACGTTTGTAAAAAAATCAACGTTACTCTATTACATAAAGTGACAGGCATACTAATTGGTATCAAAATACGTTTTTCGCTGGAACATAAAAAAAGGGAATAACGATACTTTTCTACATACAAAACTGACCTCGACAAGAAAATATTCATTTGTTATGAATACAATAACTGCTTTCTAATAAATATCATCGGTAGCGGTAGCGAAGTAAAGTCATATCAGTATATGGGC
Organism: Alcis repandata; assembly: GCA_949125135.1. Lineage (NCBI taxonomy): Eukaryota > Metazoa > Arthropoda > Insecta > Lepidoptera > Geometridae > Alcis > Alcis repandata. Next base: position 1,096,086 of record OX421230.1, on the reverse strand, counting down.
ACACTCGCCCGAGCAAACAAATCATGGTAAATGTTTATACGAACCAAGTACCTACTCGTACTCGGCTGAAGGCGCTGTCTCGCCACTGTACTCGTTACGTGTAATCAACCCAGGGATTGCAATATTTTCCTTCTCCGGCGTCGCGTCAAATGACGGGCTCATTACTACGCTGCTCACTAGGATTTCACAACTAACTACGTCACATTTTCCCTCGACGAGTAGTAAATTATCATTTTTACATGACTAACACTTCATTCATTTATAAGACCACAGTTGTCCTGAGATGTCATTAAGCAACCATCTGGCGACTTGACCTCACCTCACATAACATTCTACGAGAAATATTGTAATGTATTAAAAATATTGAATTATTTCAATTTATAATACTACATAAAATATAATCGTATAAAAATGTTTGTGAAACTTTGTCTTTTCGTCTCGTTTGTGGCGTGTGCCTACGCTTTGGAGAGGGGAGATTGGGACCAGTATGGACCATTCAACGCAGCTCTCAACTCGCCACGAGTACTTACTTGTAAGTATTTATTCACTCAATAGCACCACTATTCGTCAAAATCTTTGGATCTAAATCTATGCAAAACTCAGGACAATCAAAACTTATATTTTTCTCTTCTTCTTCAGGTATGCAGGACAGAAGTTTAAACTTGGACGTGAGCGGCATTAAAGTCTATTTCTTCGACTTTGCCAATAACTTCAACAAGACTTTCTCTGTCAACGAAGCAGCCAAAGGGATCCTCGACATCGAAGGCCTGGACAAAACTAGGAAGTTCATCATGTTCGTCGGAGGATTCACGTCGCACATCAACCATGCAATCGAGCAACAAATGAGGGAGGCTTACAAGACTCATCCCAACAGCTACTTGATCATCCCTGACCATTCTGACTATACCAACAACTACCATGGAAATATGCGCGGCTATGAGCGATCAGTCACTCACATCCATTACATTGGCAAAGCTTTGGGTCAAATGTGGGCCAATATATACCTCGGTGGAGTTAGCGCCGACAACATCCACTGCGTCGGCCACAGTCTTGGAGGACAAATTTTAGGACACGTTGGATCAACTTTCTTTGACGTAACCGGTGTAAAGATCTCCAGAGTGTCTGCTTTAGACCCTGCGGGGCCGTGTTTCGTGAACAGTGCAGTTGAAAACCAGGTCCGAGCGGGAGTGGCTGAATACGTGGAGGTGTACCACTGCAATGCTGGAGCTCTGGGATCCGCCAGCATTCTTGGAGATGTGGACTTTATCGTGAACAAAAATGGAGCTTCGCAACCAAACTGTGGGACCCCAATGATGCCAATGATGTACGCATCTGGAAAAGCCGCCGCTTGCGCTCACAGGACCTGCGTCGATCTCTGGACGGCGTCTGTGAAGAACCCGGATTTGTTCATGGCTTACAGTTGTGAATCTTATGAGGAGTTCAAAGACGGTCACTGTTTAACTAATGACAGGACTATTGCGGGCTCAGGAAATCCCAGAACAGCTAAAGGAGCGTTCTTTTTCTCGACTGCTATGTACGATCTGAAGACTTTGATGTAATTTGCTCTTTAATAATTTTACTCCCTTGTTCCTTAACTGGATGTTCCTACGATTTAAACTGCCGGTCGGTTTCTTGCTACTTTTGAATTACTTTACTGCTATATCAGACTGAATGTACCAAAGATAGTTTTACATAATTATATTTCAATTTTGTTATTTTTTAAACAAAATAAATGTTACAAAAAACAATAATTTAGTACTATTATTTTCAAATTTAATACTAGGTATATCTCTATTATCTCAGAGGATTCTAATACTAATTACTAGAATAAAAGAAGCTTAACTAAAATTAGTTCCTCCACACTCTAACAAAAAATTAGTGAGAATATTAAATCGGATTTATACTAAAATTTTGCACAAATTCCTGGTGTATATACGAGTAGAAATGACAAGGTTGTAGCATAAAATTGCTGTTAATAATGATACAGGAAAATCGAACACAATCAAATAATGTCACAATTATTTGTTTCAATTACACGGGAATACTCACGTATTTTCAGGATAAAAAGTAGTCTATGTTTTATAGCTAATTCAGGGTACAAGCTACCTTCATGTCAAATTGTATTCCAATCTCTTCAGTTGCTTTTGCGTAATTGAGCAACAAGCATCCAATCATGCAAACTGACAAAAAACATGCAAAAACAAAAACTTGACAATACATTAAAATAAATAATAGTTAAAAAAAACTAAAAAAACACGCTTTTTATAAAAAACCGAACTAAAAAAATAGAAAATAAAATTTTATAAATTTAAATTAAGAATAGGGTTGAAAATTTCAATAAATATAAATTAATAATAGTGTAAATAAATAAATACCTACATGTATTTTATTTTTAAAAAGCGTGGGGTGCATGGGTCAATAGATATTATATATTTTGTAGATACATTTTGTATTGACAGACATGAGTAGAGTGATTAGCATTTTGATAATATCTTAGAAAGCACCCCACGCTTTTTTAAAAATAAAATACATGTAGGTATTTATTTATTTACACTATTATTAATTTATATTTATTGAAATTTTCAACCCTATTCTTAATTTAAATTTATAAAATTTTATTTTCTATTTTTTTAGTTCGGTTTTTTATAAAAAGCGTGTTTTTTTAGTTTTTTTTAACTATTATTTATTTTTCGCTTTTTAGTTCGATTTGCTAACTATTAACCATTATTAATATGTACAAATGTGTTGGTGTTATCCGATTTTGGCCGTCTGCTCAAGCAAATTAAAAATAAAATTGATGCGTAACAAAAAATATTGAGCAAAAAGATTTGTAGCCGCGTGGTTTCGATCCTCAGTCAGACCTCATAAAATAAAATTGATGCGTAACAAAAAAATATTGAGCAAAAAGATTTGTAGCCGCTTGGTTTCGATCCAGGGACCTCTGGGTTATGAGCCCAGCACGCTTCCACTGCGCCACTCTGTTCTCTGACACGAATGACGAAATTACCATTTGTAAGTTAAACGGTATTAAAAGTTAAAGAAACTTTATAGAAAAAGCGTGTTAAACAAATTAATAGTTAAAAAAACTAAAAAACACGATTTGTTTAGTGTATTGTCATCGGTCCTCGATATATCTACAAAGTTTGAAAGAAATCTGACCGTTTAAAGTGGGTCAAAAACGCGCTCAAAGGAGTCGGTTACATACAAACATACAAACATACAAACATACAAACATACAGGTGAAGCTAATAAAAGCGTGTTAAAAAGACTACAAGTAGGAATTTGATTCGTGACAAAGTTGCATTGCATTGCGGTCCCGACTCTGATCTCAATCTAAATATCTCGAAAACCGTGCAAACAGTATAAGGCAGCGCAGCGGTTAAAGTTTGTGGATTTGGTCACTTATTGCCATTGGACTCTCTCTACGTCATAAGGTGCCGATACTTTTTTGAGTAACCAAATAGAAGTAAGTTATAAACGTAAAGTAAGTACTAATTATTACATCAGAGAGTGGACAAGCATAACCAGCGTCGAACAACTTTTCGCTTTGGCTCAAGTTAAGGAGGAGTTCGCTAAGCTGGCGGCCAACCTTCAGTAGTGGAGTGGCCCCAGATTGTGATGAAGCACTTATTAAGAGTGAGATAAGCAACGGGAAGTGACTTGCAGTCCAAAAATAAAAGTTTGTGTCACACAGCTGAATCCAACAACAACAAATGCAAGTATGTACAAGTATTGACGCTCTATCAGTCTTTATCACTTTAGATAAAATTACAATTCAGTATTTTATAAAACACACGCTACGATGTCTACAATGAACTTTCAAGTTTCAAAGTGACTTTCATGGATGGTTTTTTGGTCCTCCGAAATATCGCATCAACGTGTGCATAGGACTTATAACTACTATAACTATTGCACACCTCCCTAAAGGTGATTTAACTATGAGTGACTTATGAAGAGATAGTTGTTGCAGTGCAGCGCCAACTTGAACCTCAGTTCAGATTGTGATCTTAACTCAATCTAAGAGTGTATCCAGAAATACCACTCGGTACGACAGCGATGCAGTGCTTCAGATACCTGACGACTTGTTTGGCTCAGCGGTAGGCGCTTTACAAGCCAGAGGTCCCAGGTTCGATTCCTGGGCAGGTGCTTGAATGATGAGTTTATATACCTGCTCTGGGTCTGGTTTTTAGTTTTCCTTGTCTTTGTGAGTGTTCCATGGCATCCCCGACACGAGTAATCCTAGTGGCTATAAGAGTGAAGTTTTATTTACGTATTTAGAAAGTCTACAGAGTTGCTGCGTAATTGTATAATTTTTTTGACTCTTATATCACAAAAATATGTATGTCTTACTGAAATTATTAATAACGCCCTGTACGATAAATTTTTAGTGCTGAATCATTTACCGAAATGTAAGTATAGTAACAAAGAACTTAGTAACTTTGGCTGGTAATGAATAAGTCTTTTTCATCCCACCATCTCGGAAAGAGTATTTTTAATCTTCAATATCTGAGTGGAAAAGCCGTTTTTATTCTCTAGAGGATAAAGTAAATTGAATTTAGAACATCGTGTGCACTAAGTTTGTGAATTAAAAAAAACATTAAACCTATTTACCTCTATGGTGCCGAATATATCATACAACTTTTTTTTTAATTTGTTAAAAACTCAGACTCGGAACCTTCTTGGTGTTCTTTTTTCAATTTGCTTTGTACGCGGTTCTTTACGCGGCATTTTTTCACGTCATTGTTAAACCTTATATTAAAAACAAGAAACTTGAAAACAAGTGAAAAAACTAAAATAGCGACGAGGAAGTTTGTTTGACGCCAACAGAATTGACTGAAACTGTTAATAATGCGCAAATGAGCTTTTCCACTCAGATATTGAAGATTAAAAATACTCTTTCCTCGCTGAGGTGGAATGAAAAGTTACGTGTTGCACTCGAGTGCAAAGATTTTTCACCTCATTTTAGAATCCTTCGCTTGCTCGGTCATCAAAATTGAACACGCGGTTAAAAAGCAACTTTGCACTCTTGTATAACAAATAACTATTATATCATTCATGTGCAATTTGGCATGGAGACTAGAAACAAATGCATGACGAACTAAATAATTTCATGTTTTGGCCTTTATTATCGTAATTGTGGTTATAAATGTGGGCATTGTTATTGTTGCCCATCACAGAACAAAGGTATTCTTTAAAATCGTAAGATGTTATACAAATTAATTTGTGTGTTGCTAAATAATGTCTCCGCTCCGATCTTTGTCGGAGCGGTTACAGCCAAACAATTCGACGATTAGACCACAATGCCTACAAAATAGGAATTGTGGTCTAATCGTCGAACCTTACCCTCTGTTTAGGGTAGTAGTGCGTCACTGTGACACGCTCAAGGGCCGAGGAAGTTTTAATGAGTATCACATTACGCTATGCTGATACCCTGAAAGCTGCAAGATGGGTGCTTTAGACAAGAGTTGTTCTACTCTCTTCAACTATTCTGTGATGATTTGGTAGTAGTTCTGTGCTGTGTCTTTGGAAAGTGGTTCTGACCGACTGATTTGGAGTTGAGAAGTAGGTTTTCAATAACTTTTTTACTGTCAATAGGTTCCTTTATTGAGAATTTAACTGTTGGTAAAGGTTGTTAGCTTACAAATATTTCAAAAAATGCAACATTTTGGGTAAACCACTCACTAACCCAAGTTGAAATGTCTACGTCGCACCACGCGCCGCGCTGTATATTATATTATCTTTATATAGTGACAAGATATTATGCGAGTAGGCTTGTGTACATGAAGACTGAGCGTATGTCGCGACGCATATGGCGCAGGGAGGGAGGTCCTCGCATCGCAAGCTAGAGCAGCTTGTGTAATGCATGAACGTACTGAGAGCTTGAAATTAAAAATGAACGCAGACATGTGCTAGTCCTGCTCTACGCCCTATGTCTGTCTCGCCTCGTTTGTCCTGCAAATTCTGTACTGTGCTGTGCTGCGTCACCTACGTCTCAGCATACACCTAGACTAACTCGAACTTACGTTTGACGTCAATCTCACAAGATATAAATAAAGCTACGATTTCGTCAAAATAGGCAGTACCTACTCAGCCCTACTGCATTTTGTTACAGCAGTCAGTAATTATCAAAAACAAAAACAATATCAATTTCGAGTAGTTTTATTGCCTTAAAAGTAAAAAAAAATATCATCTTTGTACAAAACTTCGTTAAGATAGGAACACGCATGAGGGAATCAGGTTTACCGTTCATACAAACTTATTGGTAATTATTATAAGAATACATCATAAAGGTGACCAGCATCTTAAGTAAAAGTCAATCCTAATAAGATTATTTTACTTCCTAAGTAAACTAGTAACATACAATATTCTTAGTTACAAACACAACAACTTTAACTTCTGAAAAAATTTAGAATATGATAAAAACAATAGCTCAGTGTAGAATAAAATAGAGCGAGAAAGAGAGAGAGAGAGAGAGAGAGAGAGAGAGAGAGAGAGAGAGAGAGAATTATTATGCTAGAACGCTCAAATCCATGCCTTCTGATGAAAAATAAAACTTTCCAGTAGCAATACCAGGATTGTCAAAACCTGCGTTGACTTTCAAGTTACGCAAACATTTCCCCTCTTTGAACATTTCGTAAGATTCACAACTATAAGCCCAGAACAGGTGGGGATGCTTCATAGAAGCTGTCCAAACATCAACACATACTCTGTGGTTACAAGAAGCAGTGTTCGATGACATCATGAACTCAGGTAACAACGGAGGCGGGCAGCTCGGACTACTCTCCCCATTCTTATTCATGAAGAAATCGGCGTCACCAAGAATGCTTGAGGAACCCAGAGCTCCAGCATTGGAATGATACACTTCCACGTACTCCGCCACTCCTGATCGCACCTGGTTGTCAACTGCAGTCTTCACAAAGCACGGGCCAGCAGGGTCCAAAGCGGTCACCCTGGAGATCTTTTCGCCGGTTTCGTTCAAGAAAGTTGATCCAACATATCCCACTATTTGTCCTCCAAGACTGTGGCCGATGTAGTGGATTTGCTTTGGGCTCACTCCTCCAGACTTTAATTCAGTCCACATTTTACCGAGAGCTTTGCCAATGTAATAGGCGTGTAAAACTGCCCGCCGATAGTTTTTCACACCGAAGACATTGTTGTTGTCGGTGTAGGCAGAATGGTCAGGGACGATGAGGTAGCTGTTCGGATAAGTCTTGTAAGCTTCTCGTATCTGTTTCTCGACGGAATGATCGATGTAAGATGTATATCCTCCAACGAACATGACAAACTTTCTTTCTTTATCCAAATCCTCGAATTTAAGGATTCTTTTGGCCGCTTCTTCGATAGGAGTGGATATGCTGAAGTTCTTGCTGAAGTCATAAAAGTATATCCTAATTTGACTTACGTCCAGATTCAGGTTTCGATCGTGGTCACACGTCATCACGCGTGAGTTCAGTAGGGCTTGATAAGGTCCGCTTTTTTCCAAATCATATTCTTTTATTAGTGCGTAAAAACACCCAACGAAAACAACAAACACGCAGAGTTTGAAAAACATTTTTGTGTTAAATAATTAATATGTGGTTTAAGTGTGATTCTTCTCGTGTTTAATAAACGTATGTCCTGTAAGAATCAGGCTCAGGATTAAATATAATATGTTACAGTATTCATGAACAAACAAATACAACTATTACCGTCACCATTACAAATAACGTAAGGAAAACCCTATTAATTGCTTTGAAAACATCAGTACGTCGGAGGAAGTAAGAATTTATAACAATTTTATCCTCTCCTGATTGGTCACCTAACTTCGAAGTTTGTGGATAGAATTTCACATTTTTTCAAAATCAATACTCGTAGGTTTATTTGTAGATGTTTTATATATGTATGTTATTTCTCAAAATAATATGATTACTGCTAAAATAAAATAATTTAATTTATAAGAGCCTAGTTTCATCATAAAATAATATTCTCGCTATTGACCGATACTGATCAAGGAGGACGAAATAGTAGTATTTTTTGCAAGGAAGTTGAATAAGTTGCATTGTCCGCGCTGACTGCAGTTAATTTTCAATGGAATGATAACACTGGTCGACCGTGGTTATGTTGCCCTTGAAATAAGAGTGGTTCCTAACAATTTCGGAAATTATGAATAGTTTCAGGGTGACAAAAGACAAGTGTTTTGTGTTGTTTTGTTGTCTGATTTGTGTTGTATTAGATTTGATTGTAGGGTTCCGCGCTCGTTTATAATACGAAAATTTAGAACCCTCGACATGCGATTTTTCGTTTTGACCGATTTATTAAAACCTATGATAATTTTAAAACTAAGCAACTAGGTAAATGGGTAAGGTTTGGTAGGGTAATAATTTTTAGTTTGTTGTAATAATAATAAGATTCTAGGTGAGATTCAGATCTATTTATTGATCTACCGATACATTGTAATTTATATGCTAGATGTCAGTGCAACAATTGTAATTAGGATAAACTGATACCCTAAAAATAATAGACCAAAAAAAAAAATTAGGCCATCGTCCGTCAGACTTGGAGCAAAATAGAGAATTTCAGTGTAGATCATTCAACCGTTAGATATTTTGAACATATAAATCTCTTCTATAGTTCAAGTAATATACACCTAATTATGCATAGATCGTATGTATTAACTCTCGGCGACTAAACGCAGCGACACGCCGACTGCGACTGCGACAATTTTCATATATTTCGTTCAAAGCTCCGCTCACTTGGCGTCATGTTGGAAAGACGCAAACGACAAGTATGTGTCTTGTTGCAGCAAAAAGATGCATAATTTGCGCTGGCACTCATACTCGTAGGTTGTAGCTCGTTCTGCAATTGCAATGGCGGTTTGTGTGCCATGCTGGCAATAAGTGTCAAAGCCTCATGGAGTTTTATGGACACTTATCACAATGTTTACATCACAAAACAACTTGATTCATTCACATCAGTGCTTTCAAATTGTATCGTTCAGTTGACAAGTAATATTCTCCAAAAGCTTTGCCGGGATTTGCTGGACCAAGTTCGGTTTTTTCATTCGTAGCGCATTTTCCAGCTTTGAATTTCTTGTAGGAGTCACATTTGTATGCAAAGAATAGAGAAGGATTTTTCACTGATGCTGTCCACAGATCGACGCAGATCCTATGATTGCAAGAAGCAGCTTTCGAAGATTTATAAATGAGCGGTAGTAGTGGCGTGCCACACTGCGGTTGAGCTTCACCTTTCCTGTTCATTATAAAATCTATATCTCCGAGAATGCTAGCAGATCCCAATGCTCCAGAGTTGCAGTGATATACTTCCACGTAATCTGCTACTCCGGATCTTACTTGATTTTCTGTAGAACTCGATGTGAAGCATGGACCCGCAGGATCTAAGGCGGTAATTTTAGCAATCTTATCTCCAGTTTCTCTGTGAAAAGTCGTTCCGACGTGGCCTAACATTTGACCTCCTAAACTGTGACCGACGCAGTGGATGTTTTTCGCGTTCACTCCACCGTGTGTGACATCGGCTAGCATTTTCCCTAATGCTTTCCCAATGTAGTGGACGTATGTGACTGATCGTTGGTAGCTTTTAAAGTTTCCATCGTGGTTGTTGGTGTATGCGGAGTGGTCCGGAATAATCAAGTAGCTGTTGGGGTGGGTCTTGTAAGCTTCCCTCATTTGTTTCTCGACAGCATGGTTGATGTTTGATGTGAATCCGCCGACGAACATGACAAACTGCCTGGTTTTGTCCAAGCCTTCGAAGTCGAGGATTCCTTTTGCTGCGTCGTCGATGAGATACGATGAGTTGAGGTTGTTGCTGAAGTCAAAGATGTGAACTTTGATTTTGCTCACATCCAGATTGAGATTTCTGTCGTGATTACCTGTGAAGAAAGTGTTGATTAGTTACAAGTTCGATACTGGATTAATTAAGGACGCTCTACATTCATGTCTAGTCATTTTGTCGTACTATATCGCTATCTAATAAAAGGAAATAATGTGAAAATCCAATAGAATCATACTATTTACAAGCAATAGCCCGAGGAACTAGGATAAAGGGAAAACTTCCTTCAGCAATTATTATTACATAATATGAGTTGACAAGGTAAACATTCCTCTTTGAACAATATTTTATCTTACGAAAAGTAGAGTAGGATTGGTATACTTACATTTGAAGATGCGAGGAGAATTCAGGGCCACGTTGAAGGGCCCGTATTTTTGCAGATCCGCGCCACCCCAGGTGAAAGTACAAGCCAGCAGACAAACCAACAGGCTTGCTTTAATAATATTCCTATAGAACCACTCGACGATCTTATCAAACTTTTTGGCTACACTCTTTTTAATCATTGCTACTGAAGCCATTTTAGAAAATAGTATATCAGAAACACAAGTCATAAAAACAGTCGATCAGGGTCGGGAATACAAGTAACCTATAGAAGGTTTATAGCTTGTAGATTCCTGATGGTTAGTGTCGGAGGTCGGATCGGTGAATGACATACAATGATGAGTGCAGACTTATATAATATGAAATAATAAACAATTATCTCAGCTTCAATAAGGAAATAAGTAATTGGGCGTTAGACTGGGATGAATCGTATGTGGGGCACGCTTCACAGACGTCAATGACTCGAGTGTGATGTCTTCTCGTACTCACGGAATAAACACGTGGTAGCTCCATCATAGTAGTCAATTTCATCTTCTGCCGTGAGTAAGACGAGTGAAAATGGTTATTACTAAATACCTGTTTTCTAATGATGCAATGAAGAATATGGAAAGGAATGCAAAGGAGGGAAAACTGAAACGAATGTAATGGAAACGTTTCATATTGAAGACGTCACAATTGGGTAAAGGAAACATGTTTGGCCAATTTATAGGATACAATTCGTTAAAGTTAACATGATCATAACTACTAAAGAAAGGTTATAATCTGACTTCGGTAAGAAAGGTACGAGTAAAAGGAGAAAAAACGTCAGAGAGAGCAAGATCGTCTAAAAAAATATTTAGATACTTTTATATATATATTTAGATTTTTAACAAACTTTTATACCTAGTCCGAGCCGAGCGTATAGTCTATTTGCTATCGGATTATTGCTGCAACTGCAGTAAATTGCAAAATAACTAAATGAGAACAATTTACTAATTTATGATAAAAACTAAATTGTTGGTGCAAGACATTTTTAAATATAATAGCTTATTACAGCCGTATCAATCTGTAGTAAAAATACTGATAGCTTTAAGAGACACTAAATTTATTTTTTACCTGCATTGTAGCGTATAGTGATTTATTATCTGTCTGTGCCTGCAATAGTAGAGGTTATTGCAATAGTCCCAGAGCTTTGGCAAACACTTGCCGAGACAAAGCGACGGCAATATCGCGGGTTCTTTTATTTCTAGCCACCAGCGAGCTCATTTCAAATGACTAGCTTGAAATGAAGGCTTTATTGAAGTTTGGGGTAAAGTTCGGTTAAAACTCAATGAAATAACTTGAAATATTTCTGAACATTAGATTCTTGCTGGATAACAGATGAAATCCAATTTCACTGTATACAGGGTGTGGCGTAAAGAGTGGATAATCTCTTGGGACATCACTACTGTTCGGAAAAAGTCAATTCGTATTCAGTAAAAGTGTCACGGGTTTCGAGTTACTTATTAAATTATATCTGAAGTCTAATTTTCCTCAAATCTTCAAAAATGTCAAATTTTAACTTGAAAACCCTCTGACTCTTTCACTGAATACAAATTGTCATTTTCCGAACAGTCGTGATGTCTCCCAGCCGTAGGTAATGGATTATCCACTCTTTACGCCACACTCTGTTTAATGAGAAATAAAAATGTTAATCCTACTATTATAGTTGTGATTAGTGTCTATTGCGTGGAAGTTTAATCTAAATGCTTTTCCAGCTTCGGCTCTAGCGCTTGATCTAGTTAAAATGTTCTCTCTGCTCCGTTATATCCCAAACGCTACAAAAAACACTGTAAAATACTTTTGGCATTTGATATTTTGGTGTCCCTTGCCACCTGGCGCCTAGAACAGTTGCTTGTCTCACTTTATCACAGGGCTGGTGCCGTGTTGTTTGTTTCCTTATTATCAGAACAAGTAACTTGCAATTGTACTACACGGGTCCTACAATAATGTGTGTGTTATGACGAACCTAATATGTTTGTAACCTCGTGTGTTTGTTTACAAGATTATTTACCGGCTGCGTCATAAAATTAGTGACTTAAAAGCATAGCTTTCGAAACAGTAAGCAAAATTTTCCTGTGACGCTTTGTTTACTAATTTTGTTTCATTTAAAGCGAAATTGTTGATAAATTAAGCATTTCAGGAAATTTAAGGCCGCGGACGCACTTAACATATGACCTAATTTGCTTAGTGCGTTGAATTTAGCGAATTACTTGGCCACTCAGTGAACATGTAAAATATTCAGAATTGATTGCAGTATTCTTGGAGGCATCTTATTATAAATTGTTATGTAGCAAGACTAGTTAGTCTGGGCTTTATTCTGGCGAGTTAGATAAATTATCTCGGTCACTTATGCTCTCATTAGAAATGTCTTGAGAGTAAGAGTGACGGAAATAAACTCGAGAATAGGGTCCGACCATGCGACTTACCAGTGTGGTTTCGTCCGTGTACAAATTCATTGATTTAATTGCAAGAAAATCATAAAAGAAAACAAATAAATATGATTAACATTTGTACGTACCTACTGATAAATAAATTTAAATTTACGAACATGTGGCCAACTCTTCATCCATATAGCTTAGAGTGCAACAATGTACTAAAAAGGGTGTGTCTCGTATTCGTAAATTAAACAGACTTAAGTAATTGAGTTTATAAAGACCCTGACTGACTCATCATTTCATCCTTTAATCATTCCACAACTGGGATGCCAGGTTTACCCTCGAAGGGTGAATAGGCCGTATTCCATCACGCTGGCCAAGTGCGGGTTTCGGATTCACATATACGATTAAATTTCTTTCTCCGGACGTATGCAGGTATCCTCACGATGTTCTCCTTCTCGAAAATCCAATGAATTGTAAATTCGCAAGAACTCATTGGTAGGAGTCGGGGTTTGAACCCGTCTCCTCAATAATGCAAAGCGGCTGTTCTCCCACTGAGCTACCACGACTTGAGTAGGTATAATGTGACCATTGCAACTGGAATGCATCTTACCATATAAGGAGACTGCATACTACAGGTTTGGTCTTGACCACAATACGCCATACAAAGATAATGAAAACCTAGTCGTGTCGTCTGTGCGCCATATTACTACTAATGCAGCGTAGGAGTGTCTGGGGTTTCCTGCAAGATTTGCATACGTAATGGGTGAAAAACAGCAGGAAAATATAAACTAAAGAAAAGTGTGGGTATGTCTTAACTAATATTATAAATTAATGCGAGTGAGTTAGTTAAGTTTTCACGCCTTAACTTACTGATATTCATAAAGTTTGCTTTCACGATATTAAGGGTACAGAAAAAGACATAAGTCATTATTTACGAGTATAATTATCATCAACACTGTTTCTTGTCACCACGACGCGGGTGAAATCGCAAAGCGCAGCTAGTATAAACTAAAGTATGTAGAGTAAAGTGTGAGTTGATGTAGAGTTTCTGGCTTCGAGCGACTTTAAAATTCTGATGAGGGTTGCGCTTGCAAAAGGCAAGAGTTTAAGTTTGTAAAATTGGTTCTCTGTGTTTATTACGTTAAAATTTTAGTTAGTTTAGTTTATTACTCTACTTTTTTTCGTGTCAAATAGATGACTATGTTAGAAATCTATTTATCTTGCGTAAATAGGCTGAGTGGCGGGTCTTATGTCATAGCTTTCGAGATTGAAAGTATTTGACTTACACTTCATTACAAAATGGGACCTACATTTAAACGTAGCATCAGACACACGATAGTTCTCACTAAAACGCCACTCGTATCTACCACAAACTAACGAAACAGCAGGCTGTTTTCTAGCCTAGCTCCTGTTACTAAGGTAACAACAGTATCTAGACAGCCATCTATGACGGCAGTTGTCTAACTTAACAGGAAATACACACAAGTTACAAAGCACAGAGTAGGCTAAACCAGGCTTAGGTTGAGTAGGCATAGCTTGATTAATAGGTATAAACGGTTAGTCAACTGTGGTATAAAAATGCAGTAGGTCGCGGTTACGCGGTTACTGTCAAGGTGAAATGTCGAGGAAACCCAGTGCTGCTACGCAATATGAATTACTGTTACGTGTTTACATTACACAATATTTTTTTTAATAAATTGTTGGTTTGTTGAGTTTCATTGACTGGTTATACGAGTTATATAATTTGTGTTTCTGTGTGTGTCCATTTGGTGTTTCTGGTTGGGAACTCACCATGGAAACAACCGAAAAAAACCGATACCAAAATAAACTACCGAAAGCTGTTTATGTAAACTTTTGGTGAATTTAAACTAAAGTTCAAGATTATTAACCATTATAGCCCAAAATAAGCTAAATATAAATTAGTGAAGTAGTTATTGCAGTAAAAATAAATATTTATTATTTGATACATATTTTTGTTTAAAATGTTATAAAATATCTGTTTGAAAAGGTTTCCGCAACTGCATTGGCGGTATTTGAAATTCGAACACGCCTAATTAGTAACCGGGACCCCAATCAATTTAAAGCTAGATCAAACCAGGATTCAAATGATACACATCTATCACCTAGCCTCTAAAATCCACTGAATTTCCACCAAATTGCAGTTGAACAGTGAAAAGCCTACAATACGTCACAATCGACGGCTCATTCTCAATAGTCCCCAAATAATAGCTTTCTATCACACGTTGCTAAGCGAAAATCAACCTTAACTCTGGGGATTAACAATCAGCTCGACTGATTCGGCGGAATTGAACGCTGTCGCGAGGTAGCCAGCTTGGTTTGACCCGTCATTACTCCCTCGTTGTCTAAAGGTCAAGTTAAAATAGCGAGTGCGACGGAAACTGTTGTCGTGTCAAATATAAGTCTTTCTTTCATTATCTTTAGTGTGATAATAGAGGACACAACAAAACGCGATGCGCGATACTATGCAGTGGCAGTGTAGAGCTTCGATAGAGTAGCGCAGCACGCTACAAGGTAATTTTGTTGGCAAGGAACCACACATCGCACCCAACTCGAGCTAATCTGACGTTCCCTTTTAGTACCGTCTAAATATGTGACACACAGAGCGATATACAACTGCAAATGCTCGGCATTAGACGCAACGACAGGCTGTTGGCAGTTTCCACTTATTATTTTGTTCAAAGCTTAGACTTGGCGTCAAATTGCTGAGATACAAAGACAACTGCGTCTTGTTACAGCACCAAAACGAACTGTTTAAATTGGCACTAATTGTACTGCTAAAATACTGCACTAACTCTTTAATTTCACTTCCACCTTTTTGCACTTCACACCTAACAATAGATAAACAAACGCATATTTGCAGTCGCTCTGCGCCGCGTGTCCTATTTAACCCAACCTTAATCCCGGTTTGCACACGCAAAGAGGCAGGGATCAAGCCAGATTGGTGGCAAAGAGAAACACATAACACGTCAGCAGAATCGCAGCGATGCTTCAGAACAAAGTGCATCTAGTTAAAGCTCTGGTGTACAATGACGTCATCAATATTGGCAGAGCGAGTTCTGAGCGAGGATGAAATGGACGGAGTGTGATTGTGATCGTTTACAGTTTGTGGGAAAGGCTTTGTTTTCAAGCTTTCGGAGTTAGGAAATTATTAGATAGTCATATATTTCTTACTTCCAGTAAGAGTTGGTATTAGTAATAGATTAATATTATAAAGGTGAAAGTATGTGTGTTTGTTACTAATGAACGCTGAAACGGCTGAACGGATTTACATGAAATTTGGAATGAAGGTCGTTCATGGTCTGGATTAACACATACTTTTTTACATTACATTCTAAATTAATAAGGCATACTATCACTGACAAAATAATTTTGTGATTGTATAATTTTATATCTATTTAATGATTTTGTGTATTATAATATAATAAAATTTTGCATACCATTACGGTTGAAGCATGGCGGACTAACTCTATCACAAAACTTTTTACTAACAACAATTTCAATTGTAATAACCCATGTTTCGTGAACATAAGATAAAAATTTGAATTTGAAAATTTTATCCCGGAAAACGCGGGCGAAACCGCGGAGCACAGCGAGTAATAAATTAATAATGAAAAATGAAAGTTCGATCTTGTTTAAGACAAAAGCTCAGAATGGGCTTCTTCAAGCGCACTCCATCGTAGACCGCATCATTGCTTATCACCAGGCGAGATAGCGGTCAAACGCACGCTTAGAATTCTTGCAAGCCCACATAATAAAATACTACCAAAGTTTATGGGAGAAGCCACAGATCACCTAACTTTGTCCACGATTTCTCCTACGAGTATTTGTAAGTCATACACGGTGAAAAAGAATCTTTTGATCCAAGCAAATATGCGTATATATATGCACAATGCAGTAAAATGTCTTGGTCTAAGAAAATATATTTCTTTGATTTCCAAAAGAATATAAATTTGGACTAATGTAATCAATGTTAAATCAAAATAAAGCTGTCTTTTTATTTAATGTAATAAAATCTTAATAGAAGATAATGATTGTGTTCGTTCTGATAAATGCCTTTTTAAAACACTAATAAAACGATTGTTCTTTACAATCAAAATTACCAAAATCTTGCTCTAAGCTCTGGCGTCGATTATACTAAGGAAATATTATTGTTTTTGTTAAAATTAACAGTGCTAAATCTTTAGATTAAAGTAAGCGCTGCCTTGGTTCAAATCGATTTAATTTCTAAAATATTCTATTTAGATGATTGCTTGTTTCAGTCAAGACAACGTATATCTTGTCTTAAGCTTTGCGCGCTAGAAATAAGTCGACATATTTTTCCAGCACGAAAATAAAATCTTATTTCAAGTAAATATTTTTTTTAACGAAAGTTAAGAGGTAATCTATGAAAAGTTTCGATGTGTTTATGCAAAAAAGTTGTAATTTGGTTGAATAATATGGTCGACTCTCCCAAAATAATGATGAGTTGCCCTGAACTATAATTTGGTTCATTGAATAACGTTAATATTTTAATACAAAGCAATACCTGGTTCTTCTAGGTTTTTGAATCTTTTAATCCAAATATATAAATTAATCAGATTGAAATGTAGGCATTTCAAGCAATATTGTGTTTCACATGCCTCAAAGACATTTACTTTTATTTTGAGAAAATATTTACTTAGTCTAAAATATTATAAATCTTTAAGGAAACTGACAGAAGCTTTAATCAATTGAATAAATTCATCCGGGCAAAACCCCACTAGGCAGCTTCGTTCAGATTCCCCCCTCATACTAAAAGTAAGTTTTACAAATAGTCACTCACACCAGGTTTTCGTATAACCGGTGGCTGACAATGATTCATAAAAGCAGACTTTCAGAATAAGCGGGAATGCTGAGCCGTGCCGCCTATTTAGTGGGTTGAGCTCGAATGAATTCGTTCAAATGAGTCAAGATACACGTGTACATCTCACCACTCCTGAAACATTACATCACAGATTTAAAGATCAAGAAGCATTGCACAACATACTATTACATCATTTTGTTAGTTTCCGTTTTGATTTCTTAACTGGTAAATAAAGTGATCGAAAATAAAAAACATTGATTAGCCATAATAATGAATATATATATTAATAGACCCCAAAATTATGTGCATTTTCATTGGAATTATATTAAAACAATCCTCTAAACACAATAAACTAAAATTGTTTTCCATTTCTTCTACAACAAAAGATTGAAAATTATTATCATATTGGCAGGTCTTAAATAATACATGAATACAAATAAAAATCAGTACAATTATCCTTGGGTATTAACAATTGCTCGATTTTGCAAAAACAACTTTCACAATAATCATTTAATTCGTATACAAGAATATCACCAACGGATTATGTATGGGACTGGATTGTCAAATCTGGTTTGGATTTTGTAGACGCATTGCTGAATGATTAAATGTATATGTTCGCTTGGCTTAGGGAAACGTGCAATTAATACATGAAATGACTTGAATAACACGTCAAACGCTTCTGTCATGGAAGTAAATGCATATATATAGGGTTGAACTTGCGTTTTGCTTTTGGCAGCTTTACCAATTTGTTTCTGTATAGTGGAGTTTATGTCACCAGGATTCTGAAATAAAAAAACATAAGATGTGACCTAACATATTTAGAGATGCCATAGTATCAGTTACTAAATAGTGACAGCACTAATATGAAGTACTAAAGCCGGGAATAAAGTGTGTGCACTTATTGTACTATTCTAGCTATGTATCACAACAGACAAAAACAACTAGCTTACCTCTACTATATAATACTCTCTCTAAGCACTGTTGAGTAGAAAACCTTTGCTTTTTTACACGGCCTTTGAGTGGCACAACATTAGCCAGTAATGTCAATTCTGTTGGTAGTGCATCTGTAACAATACAATTTTTGTTATTATTTGAGTAATCAAATAGGTAATATCAATATCACATTTCTAAGAAAACTGTAGCAGCGAAGTAATTGGAAATTTATTACACAAAATATATAAAATGTTATAGTTACCATCACTATCAAAAGTATTTAGCGAATTTCGCAAATCCTTCCTGTGTTCATCCGAATTAATTTCTTCGTTTTTTAATTCCATGAATTTTGCATGAACTTTTTCCAGTTGTCTTTTAAAGAGCTTTACTACAGGGTATAATTCAGCAAAATCATCTTCAATCTGGAAAAATACCAATTTTTACTAAATAAAAGGATACAAAACATGGTGGGTCTCTAGAGCATTTAAAAATTAAATGTACAGAACATAATTATGCAGTACTACCCAATCTTAGTCACAAACCTTAGACTCCAAATACTTATTCATGAATAATATTTTTGGTTAGCCCAATTCTATTTCTTAGTAGTGGGCTAATCTCTTTCAAATGGTCTTGAGTGAGTTGATCCAATTGGTTTAATGTTATGCCATTCTCTGAAACAATGTGTACATTTATCATTGCGGTTCATATTCATAAGTTTAGGTACCTACAGTCCTAGTTAGCAGTGTAACCGGCCACACGTGTGCGGCGAGTTCCTACATAGTGTATGAATAAGAGTGTCAATTGCTTGCCGCTGACCACCGGTGTTGTCGTCGGTGGCCCGTTTGCGTGGAGCCTACATGTTTTCTTCCTCTCACGACAGCATAGGACTTCGTAGGAGTATAAATAGATAGATACCTACTTGTACTTACACAGGTCGCTCGTCACAGCATCGTACTGTTTTGAGTAAACAAAACTATTTGAAGATATGTATTACCTAAATGTATCAACATTTGAGGTACTCACTGTGAAATGCTTCGATTATTTCTTCCAGCATTTGCAACGAATTCAATAGAACGGTGATTTCATCAATCACCAGAGTGGAATTATGCGACAATGTTAATTATAAATGCCAAAGGCACGAAACAAGTTAATAAAAACGCAAAAACAAATTAGACACCTCGCAGTTGCACCGAAATGCCGAAACCGAAGTCAACCGTGAGCGAAAGCGAAGTGAACCGTCCGGAAAACGGAAACGTAAAGCAGCGACACAAAAATAATCTACAGCATGATATTGTACGGCATCCTCCTAATAATTGCTTTTCAGTGCAGCGTTTTTTTTTTAGTTTTTTTTTTGGTACTGAGGTAAAACCTCCAATGCTAGACAGTGAACCAAAGATGACACTTTCGAAAAAAACTTAGAAATTATAATAAGAATAATCATCATTGAAATAATTTTACTATTATTGTGAAAGTTATTATTGTTAGATTATAAGCTATTATTGTTAGTCAAAAAAACACACACACACACACACATACACTTTAAATATAAAAAAAAATACGGAACTCAACAGTAAACAGTGTGACAGAGTGAACGAGTACGCTGTAGTTACTAAACATATTTAAAAGGAAGGTAACATTTTGCAGGTATTTTTACGATTTGTGCTACTTATTGCTTACTTATCTACACTAATAATACGAGTATTAGAAAGAGGAAAGATTTGTATTTTTTGATTTTTATATGTTGGTGATGATTAAACTCAAAAATTACTGGACCTATTTCAAAAATTATTTCACTGTTAGATGCTACATTATCTCTGAGTAGCATAAGTTTTATTTTATACTCGTGCAAAGCCGGGGCAGCTCGCTAGTAGTGTATACATTTGTTTACATGGACCTTATTTTTTTATTTCTTTTAGTTTTTATAACACACTTCTAAGTCTTGGCACCAAAAATTACCCAAAACCCAAAAACCAATACATGACACCCCGTGTCGGCTTTTGGGTGATTTTTGATCCCAATAGTAGACATACTTAATAAGTGTTACGAAAACTAAGAGACAAAACAAAATCATGCCTGCAAAATGTTATCTATACTCGTATTATAATTAATGTTTAGCAACTACAGCGCATACGTTTACTCTGTCACATTGTTTACTGTTTATTCGCGTATTTTGTTTTTTTATGAAAGAAAGTGTGTGTGTTTTTGGCCACGCGTTAAAGATGTCACTAGATATTTTTTACAACTATAGTAAAGTTATTTCAATGGTAGGTATTATTCATAATTTATACGTTTTCATTTTTCGAAAGTGTCTTCTTTTGGTTTACTGTCGACCATTGGGTATTTTACCTTACATACTCTCTATATTTTGTGCCAATAATGTACACAGTTAGGTGATGTTCAAGTTCTATACACTTGTTACATTATTGAATTTATTAAAATAAGCTTTTATTAATAGAGACTTAGATTACTCAAGTACTTACGAAAATTATAATATACATAAATTAAAAACTAAAAACTTGTGACATCGATTATCGTCATGTAGTATAATATCGTTGACACGTCCCACTTCCCGATAATTGTGTTCTCGAAAATTTCGAACCAAAACAACGGTTGTGTTGTTCAAAGACATGGAGTTAGTTAGCCACACCTCCGTTTTCTTATTTAAAAAAAAATATTACTTCAGTTTAATGTTGGCAGCCATTTTCATTGAAGATTAAAAATACTTAATCTGAAGCCATATTTAATTTCAAACAAGAATATAAATTTGTTGTAACAATTATTTACGATACTTTCAGTTAAACAAAATTTATTGTATTGGAGCAATGGACACTCTTTATAAAAATAATGAGAATTCTAAAACAAAGACATCATGTGTTTGAATCAAGAAATAAGTTTTGTTATATTTAAAGAAATATTGCATTGAAATAACATTTTATTAGTTTCGTTTAGTGTCACTACCAACATTCGTCTAAGGTCAAAAATAACTTGATACAATGTATTTTTTTTTGAAACAAGAAATTCGGTACATTAGTTTGATTACTCAGGATATTTTAGGCTAAGTACGATGTATTGTATTGGAACAACGAAGTTTACTTCAGGTCAAAGTAATATTGTGAACTCAAAGTAAGAATATTAAAAACTTCATTCAATTTTCTACAATGTCACTTTAAATCACATTGCTTTGTCAGAAGAAAATATGTTTAAGACAACATAATGTCTTGATGGAAAGAAATCACAGGACTCTTTTTTTTCCGTGTAGTTACTTTTTGTGGTTCTTGCGGAATAGCAGAACTCGCAAATCGCGGATAGTTCTACTAAATTTCTTATATTCTAGAAAGATCACCTGGTATTTTTATTATTACCACCACATCTCCCTTATAAATTACAATGTATCAGTTGTTTAATAAATACGAGTGTGTCAGAATCTGAATTCGAAATGACTGGTGATTTCCGAATCCCCCAATTTTTTCGTTCATTGTTTGTTTTTTGTGTTTTTCTTTTTTTATTGTTATAGTTTTAGTACATTACCTTAAATTATTATCTGTTGTACCTATCGCGTCAAATAAATTCCTATCTTTCTTTTCTTCTTTTGAGCTCGAATTTGGTTTTATGGGCACTTAGCTAGGTACTGTTGTACAGAAACAATGAACATATTTCTTTCTCTGAGAGCAAGAAGCACGTCTTTGCAAAGAAATTAATTTACTGCGAGCACATTACGAAGTTTAGCGATGTTGTGTTTTTCGTACGCCTGTTCGCAAGGCGCGGCCGCACCGTGAGCTATTTTGTCTGAAAATTTTTGTTAAAATTATTATTTAGTCCTTTGGCTAGTTGATGAGAAAATACATTGTAGATTGCATGAAGGCAGTGGATGAGACTGGCACAGGACTGGAAAAAATTGCGAGCTGAAGCGGAAACCTATATCAATAATTTTTTTTACTGAATTTCTGTGTTGAGTTTCCAACTCGCCTGTTTAGCAATATAATAGTACATTGTCGTAATCAAATTTTTTTGGAAAAATTGTACAACTAATACTTTGGATTTTATTTTTATTTTCCGCTTTCTGTCTACCCACACCCCAACCCCATATTCCCACGAACCTTTTTCGCTAAACGATAATTTTCTTTCTTTTTATTACTGTTTGCTTTTAGGCGCTATTTTATAGTACCACCCTTTGGCAATTATGCGTCCGCAACCTTTGATGTTTATAGGAAAGATACGCTGTTATGTAGATAGCATGCAAATAGAATAGAATATAGCAAATGCTAATGGAAGGTAAGACTTTTTAACTAATGTATAATTCTCATCAATATCTGAAATACACGTACGTATTTATGACAGAAAAAAGTATTTCTTAAGTATATGCGGAAAAAATATTGCATATATCCAAATCAGATTATAGAATTCACTATCGCTAAGGGTATGTAGTAGTTTTAGGTATATTCTTAAATTTTTGGACACCCTGGTTATGAAGGAATGGAAAAAGGGTAGGGAAGGCATTGAGTTTCTAAACTCTTTGAGGGAAGGTAATTGTTTTGCAACGTCTTAACAGTAAGATACGATAACTGGATATTCAATTTTTTTTAATGTTCAACTCATCTTCATTCTTGGTACATCAAAGCTCACAAGCCTTTATCCGGCCACGTCTTACCTTGTAAAATAACATTATCTTTATTTACAGGGACCGCGGCTTTGGGCCACAGCGGGGTTTTTATACTCGAACATTTGGGCCACTTATCGGTTGAAGTATTCTGATTGTAATAAACATCAGAAAGTCTCTCACATACGGTGAAATGGAGACGCAGATGGTTTTGGCGCTTGTATACAAATGGATTGATCCTCGAGGGCAGAATTCCGTGCACGAAGAGCCCAGGACCAGTCCTAATTACCAGGTAACCTATTTTTATAATATTCCTATTTTCTAAAATAAACAAACTTTATTTCTTTCCTAACATTAATAGCTTTGTACTTTAAAAACTCTATCTAGTATTTGTAGAATTGGCTTCTATAGCGTTGGCCTCTCTTAAAACTCTCCACTCTTCTCATTCTCTCGCGTTTCTCATTCAGTCCGGTTCATATCTTTTTCCATCTTTTCTAGAATGAGTTCCAGTGTGGAGACCAGGGATCAGCAGACGTAGAGTAGGGCGCCCTGCGGCCAGGTGCAGATGGAGCGATAACCTGCGCGAGGCGACGGCGTGTCTGCTGTGGACAGATTAGATAGGCTAATGATGATCTATTATTTTGCAAGAAGTGTACATATGTACTGTACCGACCCCACATAGGTAGGATAAGAGTAGGAAGATGGTGAATAATGATCTTTACTTTGTCATCCATGATTTCCTTACCCGTCCCGAGGAGCCGTGGTAGCTCAGTGGGAGAACCGACGCTTCGCATTCTTGAGGTGGCGGGTTCAAACCCCGACTCGTACCAATGAGTTCTTTAGGACTTATGTACGAATTTACATACCACTGGCTTTTCGGTGAAGGAAAACATCGTGAGGAAAACCCGCATATGTCACGCAAAAAGGGCCGATTACCGGCCTAGTTGCGGAAAAAGAGCCCTCTCTTTATCTTTATCTTTATCTTTTACCCGTCCCGAGGAATTCATCCTCTGACCTGCTTTGTCTAGCTATCAATTTCTAGTCTACATTACTGTTGGTGCACGTGCACGCTGAGCCAACATGGAGCCATATCCAACGCACTTACAATTCATACCTACAGACATTCATAGTATTTGTCATGTCTCACCTACTACGCCAGTCGGTAGCCAATTACTATTTGTTTTGTTATACGTTAGTTTTATTATTAATTTTATTACGTCTGTTTACTTACCAGCACGTGGTATTAATGACGTAACAAAAATTTGCAACAATTTATCTTTGTTTCGTCAAATGACGTGTTTTAGAAAGGGTTTTACTACGCGACGTCATTTTTCCCTTCGGCTTGTATGAATGAGTAACGTATTTTGTTGTTTTGTATATAAGAATGGTTTTAAGTGAGTCAAGGCATTATAAAACTTACGTTTGCAATAATAGTGCATGAGAAACAGTAAATTGTTTCAAACAATAAATATTTAGAGAATACAAATTTTTCAAAGTGAAGATTTGGGTCAAGAAAGTAAATAAAAAGAAAGTGATCATAATGTTTGTGAATTGCCTTTCTATCTGTTTATTCGTTGGATTAGTGGGATATATCTTTGGATTAGAAAGAGGTGACCTAGAAAAGTATGGACCCTTCCAGAATGCTTTGAACTCCAGAATACTATCATGTAAGTTGACTATGCTATATTTTGTATTTTTTTAATTTATGCTCAGTTTGTATATTTGTCTTGACTTTTTTTTTTTGGTTTGAATTATAGGATCCCTTGTTTGTCCTATAACAATAATCACCAAATCATGTCAGAGGCCTTGCAACTTATCTGCTATTAGAGCTAATCTCTCGTCCTTGATACTTACTTACTGCTACGTTACTTTCTTACTTACTTTATTACATTTCAAAATATGTAGTACATTAGAAATAGATTATTGCATTAGAAATAAATGGATTTATTCCTATTTTCACAGGTGTTCAAGACAGGAGTCTGGATTTGGACGTGAGTGGCATCGTCATCTACTTTTTCGACTTCAAAAATAATTTCAACAAATCTTTCCACATCAACGACGCGGCCGAAGAGATCCTCAACATTGAAGGCCTGGACAAGACCAGGCAGTTCATCATGTTCGTCGGCGGATTCACGTCACACATCAACCACGCTGTCGAGACACAAATGAGGGAAGCCTACAAGACTCACCCTAACAGCTACTTGATCATCCCTGACCACTCCATCTACACCAACAATAAAGACGGAAACATTAACGGTTACGATCGATCAGTTATACATATACACTACATTGGCAAGGCTTTGGGTCAAATGTGGGCCAATATAAACTTTGGTGGAGTAAATGCCGAGAACATCCACTGCGTTGGCCACAGTCTTGGAGGACAGATCTTGGGACATGTTGGCTCAACTTTCTTCGACGTGACCGGTGAAAAGATTCCCAGGGTGACTGCCTTGGACCCAGCTGGGCCGTGTTTCGTGAATAGTGCAGTTGATGACCAGGTCAGAGCGGGAGTGGCTGAATACGTGGAGGTGTACCACTGCAATGCTGGAGCTTTAGGGTCTGCTAACATCCTCGGCGATGTCGACTTCATCGTGAACAAGAATGGTGAGACGCAGCCGCACTGCGGTACCCCGATGGTGCCAGTTCTGCTCGGTTCTTCGAAAGCCGCTTCTTGCGCTCACAGGATCTGTGTCGACCTCTGGACAGCTTCTGTGAAGAACCCTGACTTGTTCATGGCTTATAGTTGTGAATCTTACGAGAGTTTCAAGGAAGGGAAATGCTTGACTAATGACAAAACCGTCGCTGGATCAGATAACCCTGGAAAAGCCAAAGGGGTCTACTTCTTTTCAACAGCCATGCATAATTTGAAAACCCTAATGTAATATGAGATTATGTATTCACTAGATGCTTGGCTGAGATACGTAGGGTTTTATGTATAAACATTGTTTATTGTTTAAAGCTAAACATTGTAGAAAATGCTTTGACAACTTTGTGACTAGTCACGTGTGAAAACAAGGCGAAGAATTTTACGAAAAATTTTAAGCAGTGGTTAAGTTTATGCAAGGTTTGTAAGTAAAACCCAATATTTTTAAAATAATTGATTAAGGTTACCGCTTGTGATATTTGTAGCTTTATTATTCCATAGCAAGCTAGTTCAGTTCCTATTTTTATTTAAAATGTTAAGTTTTAATGATTGTTATTTTAATGTTTAATTTAAATTTCCATTATGTTCCTACTAGTTTTTAAGATTTACAAATAAATTATTTTGCAAGACGCTGCTAAATTATTTGCTACTGTACCTACTGGCTATCAATCAAAACTTTTTCCATGTCCAAGCTTGACACATAAAAAGTAATTTCAGCACAAGTCAAATCATTTCAACATTAATTTGGACTTCCGCCCCCTACCGCCCCCTAAACCAAATTCCGATTAGGAAACTTTTTGACGGCCCCCCAATGCCCCCCCCCTAATTAGAGAGCGGATACTCTGCGACGTAGCCAAAGCCGCTAATTACGTTGGAATTAAGAGAAATCATTAAGAATTTTACTTTTGCGTATCTTAATTTGAGAACAGAAATGGCTATTTAATAATTTTGGAAAAGAAAATTTGTTTTGGACATTCAATTAGCAACGACGAAGTTTTCAAGGATTTGCATCATTATGGGGCTTTTTGCTTTTGCGAAGGTAATGGAAGCGTTCACGCGCCGCCCGAAGGCTCACCTCTGCTACAGCGGCGCCCGAGGCGTTTGCGTGGCGTTATTGTAATAATGCAAAGGTTGCAGTTTTTACATTACAATATCATGTATTTTAGACCGATGTTACATGACAATTTGTGATAAAACATTAGGTTACAAGATCTATCTTGATGTAAAAAGATAGCTCAGTGCAAGTAAAGTTTTTATTTTTAATTTATTTTCAAAATAAAAGTGATGAAAATTAATGAATGTTACTTATCATATGTGACTTAGAGCCTAGGTCAGGTTTGTCTAGGCAATAGGGAGAGCCATTAGTTTATGTTATGGTATTTCCAAAGATAAAACCGTGTAACACGAATCAAAAATACCGATTCGTTTGATCAACTTTTACAAAACAAGAAGCAAAAAACTCAAGGGAAATGTAACAACTTTAATTGGAATTGAGATAATTATTATTTTGATTTTGTTTGTTATTTTCTCTATTAAATAAATTAGGTTATTTGGAAATTTCGTCCAAACTAAAGCTAGTATAAAATCGAGTAAAACCAAAACCGCCCTGGGAAAGCGCTGTCCATTACACGATTAGGGTTTGCGGGGGACCTTGCTTTTAGCACTTTAAACTACAAAGGAATTCCAATTGCATTACTGTAGCCAGCCTTTGTTTATAATACAATGGATACGAGGACACGTTGAGGGATTGTGTGAGAAGTGCTCGCGTTTCGGGTTACTTGATAACATGGTTTGGCGTTACGAATAGAGTGCGGCGGCGGTAGGCATCCTTTTACGGTTTATCGTAGGTTCAAAATTGTATATACCGAGCCACTCTTGCGCTTCGTGGGGCATTTTTGTTGCCTTTATTAAAAAACTAACAGGCTAAGGGTTTTGACCGTAGCAGGTTCAGCTGTAAAATACCGCACCTGAGTGAGAATCTAGATTAAAAATATGACAAATATTGTCTATTCTCTAAAAAGTAAATGATTTGATTCAGATCTTCTCTGTAATATGTAATATGCTCTTGGATAATCTTGATTTGGTAAACGGTAACAATCTAATTTAGGTTTTTCCTCCCCCAGTACGAATAAGCCTATTATTTTGAGAGATTCAATAATGTAGCCCAAAAATGCTGGCGTTTTAAATAATAATTCCAGCCAGCGCCTCGGTGAATTCTTAAAATATGACCTTCACATTCTTTCTATGAAAGAAAATTCCCACTGCGGCGCCGTGACCAGGCGCAAATGATACGAATTAGAGATGAGATTGGATGTTTTTTAGGCCGGAGTTTGATAAAATTGATTGGTATAAATCAATTATAGCAAATTGCACATATTGAAAACAAAGCAATTGTTACACTTTCGATTTGACAGCTTGATTTTTTAGAGATACAGTATTATATTTTCATGACCATTATGCCGTGGGTCGTATCTGTTTGATGATGTCTATCTGTCATTTTCTTTTTTTATGTTTTTTATTTATTTGATTGTGCGCTTTGCGGAACAAGCCACAAAGCCAAAAACCAGCAAAGTGCATCTCTACCGAAATAAAGAAATGGGCAAAAAACCCGCAATTTATGCGTAGAAGCGTTACCAAGCGTCTGCTCGCAATAAATTCCGAAAGGAGAACGCTTGAAATAATTTAATTTACATTTCATATCATTATGCTTACACAAAGCCCCTAGCGTCGAAAAATATTCAGTCGCGTGAAAAACGTGGCCGCGCGGAAAAACGTTAAGGAACCAGAGGACCTAATTCTGTATTAAGCGCAATTTTGTTGCTTTGTGCCTGAATTTAAAATACTTGAATTATTGTACTTTGGTTCGTTCACGTTGGCAGAAGTGGGTAACTTTGCTCTTTAAAGGCTCGCGCACACCGCACCGCACCGCAACGCATAACACAAATCCTGCTGCATGACTTTCGTACATTTTATATGAACTATCGCACACTACAGGCGGGCCGCAGCGTAAGAATTTGTATTGAAATGCTCAATTGCCGCTGCGGTGCGGTGCGGCCCGCCTTAATGTGTGCGAGCCTTTAAAGTGCACTTGTCAGTATGTTTTAGAAAAACGTAGTTAGGTATACATATTGCATTGAACCTATTGCCTAGAAAAACCTGATTTATGTTTTAAGGCAATTATTTAAAAAATACATAACTAAAACACAAATAAGTACATAAATAAAATAAAAATAAAGGTGGGTATTTATTTAAATCTCATTTCGAATCAGCAAATACCAAAAGATCAAAATTGAAATAAAAACTTTATTTTCCTGTTTAAATTTAATAATAAATTACTCGTTTTTGTTGTTGACAACCTTTGTGAACGGTTACTGACTGCCGTTGTCACACGCCGTATTGAAATTTATTACAAAATGTGATCGCCTTAATTAAAATAGCTCGCCTGCTAATAAAAAATGCGTAAATGGCAACATTTGGCATAAAAATTAAGCTCATAAATAAACTTTTCTTTATGAGAAACTATTTTTAATTTTCTACCTTCCAAAGCCGATTTTTAACCAACTCTATTAGAAAACAATGGACTGTTAAAATCATGTTAACCTGGAGAACATGAGTCTAAGTGCAGTAGCGTTATTCTTTAAGTTTAAAAATGTTTAATCAACAAAATGTCAGTCCTTTGGGCCATTAGTTAAAGTGCTTCGAGTCTTATTTTCCCAACAGAACGTACGGTAAATGTTTTCGCGCGAATTTTATTTGACAGTTAAAATTAGCGAGGCAGGGTCGTAAGTGCTTGAGCAGGAGAGTAATTTTACTGGTGTTACCAGTTATAAAACTGATAAAAAGAACTGTAGATGACACAGCATTTTTTAAAGCCTTTTTCATGATGCACCTCTCTTAGTATGGGGAATGTTTCGAGACCCTTCGCTGTTCCTAACTTTTGATTAACCTTTTGTACTGCAATGATTAATTTTTTTAGGATCCGTCATAGCTTTTTTAAAGAGGGCGGGTTACTTTTGAAAGAAAGCAACCGCGACTTCCTAACCTTTGATAAAACTGGTTTAGAGGCTTGAGACTTGAGGCTTCAGCTGGGATTCAGGCATTTTGAAATCCATTGGTTTATTTCATATAATAATATACATAAATTTTATATAGGGGCCGTTCTTCGTTTTGCAGTTTAAGGTTAAACGACTGTTTACGACTACGATGACGCAGAGTTTATAACTACTTAGACGTTTCTACAATTTACCTAAAACAAAGATTAATTATAATCTGTCGTAAGCTACGTCCTAATTACCATTTCAAAGAGTTAGCAATGAAAACTATTAATCCAAAAGTGTCCTTTACAAACTGATTCCTAACTGACAAATTGACCGCAAATGGTTAGCTAGTTATTTTAATTAAATTAAACGGATTGTTAGTTTGGTGATATATCCTATCAGAATATATCAACCGGCTTGTTAAGGAAACCACGATTAATTCTTAACTTTTTGAGGTCTCGATATCATTTTAATCGTATTACATTTTGTTAAAACTATTCGTGTATGTAGGTTTGCTGTAGGTTTATGCGTATATGTGTGCTTTTGTGTGTTTATTCTGTCAAATTTATCGTATCTGTCTTTAAGAAATATTTTATCAGTATCTGTTCAGCCGTTACAGAGAGAATGATATCTAACTCAAGATACACTTCTCTAAACTTTTGTATCTAATATAAAGATTTAATATCAGTAAAATGTATGTTTCTATTCGTCGACTAGCTACACACTCTGATGTCATAGATTTTTTAATGTAAAGAAAGTACTGTGACGGAGTTCAATAACTTTATTTTAATACTTAAATACTATCAATTTCAACTGCTAAACATACTGAAAAGTTACGATAACAAAGTCAACCAACCAACTTAGCCAAGTTCGTGAAATCAGGCCAAGGCTCATCAGTTTCATTCGGATTTATGAACTTCTTTTCTATTTTCTCAATTTTACTCCGCAATTTGCTCTCACTCCGAGCTTCTACTGTACGTTCCGTCTTTTCTTCTTTCTTTGTATCACCGTTATTTAGACCTTGATACTTCATAATAAGGTCTAGAATGTCATGTTGCATTTGTAAGCGGTAATCATTGGTCAAGTTTCTCATTGCGTTCCCGACGTACTGGCCGAAGACGAAGTTTTCGTTCAAGTCCTTTGAAAGAAACTCTCTTCCAAGCTGAGTGAGCACTTGCCTGACTAGGTCTATTGCAGTGGAATTCGAAACCTGGGGATTTGAGTTGACTGGCTTGACGGACACTTTTCTATGCTTCTCGAATTTCGGTCTGACGGGGGAAGGGCCGATGGCGACTGAGACCACCTCATCGTTTTCCATGTCGTCTTCTTGTAGAGGCGTTAGGTGACCTGAAGGCTGGAAGAAAATCGAATCGTGTAAATTAGTATGATTAATATCTGGTTAAAATGTTAAAGATACTGCCGGATGATTTAAACAGTAAGCCTTAAGTCGCTGTCAAAAATCTACGGGTTGCTGACGACACATAAGCCTGAGTGTCTTTACTCCAGATTTTTGTCAGATATGCTACTCCAATTGACGGAAAAAACAGCTATTATGTGAGAGATTTATCACATTATACAGCAGAAGAGATGCAATTGAGTGAAAACTACACTGAAAAACCGTATTAGCACCTTTTTTTTTTTTTTTTTTGTGACCCAGGGAAAATCCTTTATGGATACCACGCCCGCCCCGGGGAGGGCAGGGTGGTTATGTGGGAGTCTCCGCCCTAGTGGCGGCATACCCACTGAAAACCCTGGGAAGTTCCTCCAGGCAATGGACGGAGCCGCGGGCCCATTAAATCACCGCAGCCCCCCCGCCCAGATACTGTATATTTATTTTGCTTCAACTAAATATTGAATCAAACTTCACGTTATCATAACCAAACCTTTATGGTTATTCAGTGTAGAAAGGTTAGTTACAAGTTGGTTTGTATACCTTACAAACGCATGCACAATCGTACATCATCTGGTACACGGTTCGGATATAGGTTGTTTGGTTCTATTACCTTCTTCCTGACGTCTCTCAAAGGTTTCGGCGTCTTCCTCTCATTCCGCTTCTTCATGTCATGTTCAGAGATCATCATGTGTCGCTTGGAGTGATGGTGGACGGCGGGCCGCCTCATCTCTC
This sequence comes from Alcis repandata, assembly GCA_949125135.1. Taxonomy (NCBI): domain Eukaryota; kingdom Metazoa; phylum Arthropoda; class Insecta; order Lepidoptera; family Geometridae; genus Alcis; species Alcis repandata. The sequence continues at coordinate 1,064,362 of OX421230.1, read as the reverse complement.
GTGACTCGCGGGGTACTCTCCGCTCTTCCCTCCATGCACCCTGGAGTGTTAAGTGAAGGTAAGCTGAGGTTTAACTTTTTGTGGTGCTATGTATACAGGCTGACTAGTTAGACACTTGAAATATTGTAGGTTGTCATAGCACTCATCATTTTGAACAATTTTTACTATGGGACCAACCCAAAATTCTCGGAAAAAAATTAGCTGTTCCATAGAAAAATGTGAATGACACTAACGAAATGTATGGAACAGCTGATTTTTTTTTCGCGAATTCCGGGTTGTTTCCATAGTAAAAGTTGTTCATAATGATGAGTATTATGATAACCTAGAATATCTTATGTGTCTCCTGTACATGCAGCTTGAGGGTGACCACAAAATGAAGTCTTTTAAAAGACCGTATCGGGCAGTACAATCTCTTTTTAACAACCATAAACAATTATTCGGAACTTGTTGAAGTATTCGGCGAATTTCAGGTAATGCTAAAAATCTAAATGAATGCAGTGCACACTTACTCGTGATGCGTCATGCCAAATTAACAGTCACTTAAGCATAAATTTAGATTAATGGTTGATTTTTATCCATATAAAAATCGACAGGAATATATTAAAATTTAAAAAAAATAATAAAAAAAGTGTTTTTAAGTGTAAAATTTTAAACTTCAGCATGTTTTACTTAAAAAAATAGTTGGTAAAACTCACTGAAAGCACAGGTGTGAGCACCAACACCAGCACAACCCACGACCTGCCGGCTGCATCCATCGTGCACCTCTGCTTCGCGAGCCTCGACTGTTCCTTTTACTGAACCATCTGCTTGTTTACAAAGCACTCGGTAAACATTGGAACAATGATGCTCAGAATGAGTGGGAAATTTCTTTTGTTGGTAATGTTACTCATCAGCACCATTGTTACTTTCAGTGTTAATGTTGTTGGTGCAGTGTTGTTGTGCTGTATTGTGAGCTGGAGGCAGGATTCATAGTTTCTGTAGTAGTACAGGCGCGGCGCGGGTTAACAATTTCGTTCAGAGACAACTGTGTCTACCTTTTTTTTTGTCCTATCTAATTCGATTTGAACAAAAAAGAATGTGATCGTATAAAAGTAGTAATGACGAGTTAAAATATAAAAAACTTTGTAATGTAAAAAAAATATATATTTAGTCAACGAGGGCGGGGGCAATTGCACCCGTTGCTCCGTCCTGCATCCGTGTCTGAGTTGTTATTTAGTGACAGCTCTGCAGCCCTAATTAATTAACTCTGTTCTTTCCATTGTTCGAAAAACAAAAAAGTCTGTGCTATTTTTTAAGTGTTTCTATTTTTACGCAACAAATGGCTGAATAGACTTCTAGCAACTATTTGTTAAACATATTTATATGAAAAAACTAGGACTAGAAAAGATTAGTTACCATTACGTTGACCTCCTCTTGAACAGGTGGGAAACCTCTTAAAGACTATGTAGAATATCACAACACATCTGGCCAACATTATAATATAAGCCGTATAAGGAACGCTACAGTTTAAACCAGACATCTGTTCAGAATGTAAAACCGTCAAACGTTAATGGAATTTATACTGAACCCGTAAAACTTTTAAGTAGGGTCGTTTATATTCACACCAAATTGTGACGGAACCAGTATACTTGAACCCCGCGCCCTTATTCAGGTCAGCCTTATGTGGCAGGAACGGGTTCGAAAGTTTGCGATTCGATTCAAATGCGATAACGATTAAAAAAACCGTTTTAATGTTCAGTTAATATATTGTTAATCGAAAGTTGGAAACAGTAATGGCTTTAATAAAATAGTTTAAAGGTAAAGGTACCCTTTACCGTAGCAGGATTTATCTTAGTTAAGTAAAGACGCACATCTGCCAAGCTCAAATGGGAGTGGGCGGGTCACACGAGCCGAATGCACCCGGACAGATGGGCAAAGGTCTCCACAGAGTGGGTGCCCCTGGACAGTCGACCCCCAGGTCGCCCCCCGACGCGATGGCGCGACGAACTCGGGCGGTTTGAAAAAGACTGGACGGCGCTGACCCAAGACCGCAGTAACTGGAAAAAATTGGGGGAGACCTTTGCCCAGTAGTGGGACAGCATAGGTTAATTTAAAAAAAAAAAAAGTAAAACTGTACTCAAAACTACCACTAAATTTTACTCTGAAAGGAGGCCTATACCCAACAGTGGGTCGACACAGGCTGACGATGATGATGATGATGAAATTTTTTGCTCTGAATACTGGGGTGCGAGCTCTGGTAGAACAACAAATATTCCCGCAGAACCACAATCCTGTGTCGGGGATGCTATAGAACACACAAAAAACAAGGACAACTAACACCCAGATTCAGAACAGATAAAATAACCAAACCAATGCTGTTGGGCACTGAGGCCTCTACGCAGTGAGCGCAGATGGCGCTGGTCCACAGTCGAAGATAATATCACATGCACAGAATATTCCCCCAAATCACTCATTAATTTATCCCGTTTTTGTCTCAGTTTGAAAGTCAAACGGTAAGGCGGCTCTAGCTACGCTGGTCTCATCATACGTGGCGCGCGTTCTACAAAGTTTTACAAGTCGAAAACAAGCTCCTTTCCAGATTTAATTAGATCCAGCATTTAATTGAAAATATGGGACATTAGATACGCTAATAAATGGTTTGTACATGTGTAATGGTAGCATGTTAGGTGGATTCATATTTGTGGAGTTGGATAATTTGTTTTGAAGGAGCGAATGATTCGAATAGGTTTTTTGTTGCGAAATTCTTTGGCAGAGTTTTAGTTCCGTAGGTTTATTTATAAATACAGTCGTGGAGGTCATGACTTTAGTGACAATGTAGGTCAACGGGTCAAGAGAAACAGGTAAGCGTAGAAAGTTTTGTTTATTAAAAACTTGCTGAATTACATTCAAAACTTGAATCCTTGGTATATCTTACTAATATTAACATTGCTTAATAAACGCATAAACTTAGTATTGAATCTATTGGTAAAAACAGTAAAATTATTAATTTATTATTAATATTAAAGTAATGCTTTTATTTCTATAACTTTGCGCTAAATGTTTTAGTATAAAAAAATGACATATTTTAAGCAAATAGTCTTATTCGTCATCTGCATCAAAAAATATTTTAAATTAAATTGTTTTTGGACAATTTTTTCACAACTTTTTTTGTGCCAACGGTACACAAACGCGGCACGTATCGGGAGTAAACTCCCTAACTTGAGTTTAAACTTATGTAAGAAGGCGTGCGGATAAGGGTGCTAACGAGAGCGGGAACTTTACGCCGATAACGATACATCGCGTTTCAAGACAATTCTCCAAATTGGAATTTCTGTTTGTTCGAAATTTAGATTGGAATTTTTTTATTACACTGGCAATACTGGCATGCTGATGTTAGTTGTCAAAGTTTCTATGTCAGGGTTTTAGTTACATAGGCAAGCATAAACGGCTGAACGGATTTGGATGAAATTTTGGTATGGAGATAGCTTATACTCTCGATTAACATAATAGACTACTTTATATCACGGAGCACTGCTAGTTTTACAGTAACAATATAAATTAAAGGGAAGCTAGAGTATGGTTGGTTAAATTTTCTCGAGGATTTTGTCCTCCATCGTAGACCGCATCATTGCTTACCATCAGGCGAGATGGCGGTCAAACGCAAGCCTATAATTGAATAAAAAAAAAATTGACGCAGATTCTCCTTAATTAAGACAAGACCATTTTACTATCTTCTACAACATTAAAGTTTTACAAAACAAGCCAAACGTGGACAAAGTATATCGGACTGCGTCACTTGAAATATAAACGGAAAAAAAACTAAAAGCTATATTGTGTTTCAGTTGAGTCCAAATTTAGGCGCACTGGAATTTGATACAAAATATCTTATTCGACCCGAAAATAAGGTGACCGTCTGATAAATTTGAAAATAAAGACAACTAAACGAAATAAAGGCGTTGACATACTCGATACGAAGCGTAGCGCATGATCGCAACTCGTAGCGACCATCCTCCGCAACCGTCTCGATTCTTTTCCACAACGTCTTCGACCATTGATGGACCTAACCACGATTGATATAACTTTAGTAGTGACGTGACGTCAAGTGAAGCAAAATGAAACGAAATGAAGAGAAACAAGCATGCAAGGTGGCTGATTTTGTAAAATAATATAAAATAAATATTTGAAAAAACTGTATTCATATTTGGACGTTTTTACATGGCCTAAACTTCTAAAGTTTAATAATAAGCAATGTTAACGAAAGGGTACCTAAATAGTACCTCTATAATAATAATGATGAATGAGTGTGCAATGGCCTTTAATAAATACAATTAAGCTTCGTCTAGACAAAACAACTCGAAAGCTTTTGTGATTGATTTAGTTTAGTCAATTGTTCAAAATAAATTAGCCAATTTTCGTGCTTATTTTGTTACAGTTGAAAATAAATTATCTTACTATAGGCTGCGCCCCGCGACTTCACCCGCATTGTGAAAAATAGAGACGATGACTGGATGTTTGTTACTTAGTTATTCAGAAACGGTTGCACGGATGTAAATGGAATTCTGTATGGAGGTAGGTTATGCCCTAGATTAACACTTAGGCTACTTTTTACTACGGAAAATTTAACAGTTCGCACAGTTTGAGCTGCCACTTACTCTGCCGTGAGAGCCTTCGGCTAAGCGTGTGCTGCGACGCAGGGCAGATTTAGTAATGCATGAACGTACTGAGAGCTGCGTACTGCGGTGTAGGCACGTGCGACGCAGACATGTGTCTGTCCTGCTCTGCGCCCTTTGTCTGTCTCTGCTATGCTGCTTCACCTGCGTCTCAGCATACTCTTTCTGCATAACCCTGTATATTTGCACGCTTAGTATGTATAGCCTCTCTACCTATAAGGTATATACATAGGTATCTAGACAGGTCTGCGAGTCTGGTCCGAAGTTGACAGATTATTTGCTAAGTGCTATCTTCGTTAAAGATATTGTGTTCTAATTAGCCGATCACTCAGAGATATTAATAATGATTGATGGGCACAGTTACTTTATTTAGGTTATGGACTTAAAATTAACCATTTAATTATCACGAAGAATGCATTCGAGCAATTCACTTACACTCTTTAGGAAAAAACTCAGTTTAGTTCAGTTTTAAATTTGTAACAAAAAAATAAATGTCATTTGTACAAAAAATTATAATCGAAACAGTAAAAAAAATACAATTTTAAAGTAAATCGAATATATTATTATGATAATCATAATAGACGGGTTTTGGAATAAAGATTACGTTTCTGCAAATGTGGAGAATAGCGCTCTGAGTCCAAGTGGAGCGAAGCCGTGCGAAAAGCGATTTAAACCAAGTGAACGAACGCATACATAACATAACTTTATTCATGTTGTAGTTTGTAATTGTAATTTTAACTTTCATCGACATTTTTACTTTATTTTATTATTTTTGACTTTGAGTTTTCATTAATTTGTTGCTTTGTATGGATGAATGACGCCTGAAATAAATTGATAAATTTTTTTTAAAGCACATTATACCGTGTTATTCATAAAGGGTATCCTAAGCCGAAAAGAGCTCATAGTACTCATCATTATAAACAACTTTTACTGTGAGACCAACACAGACTTCGCGAAAAAATCAGCTGTTCCATACATTTTGTCGAGTGTCATTGACATTTTGTCATTGTTGGTCCCATAGTAGAAGTTGTTCATAATGATGAGTACCTACTACTAGCCCTTTTGAGCTTAGCATACCCTTTCTGTATAGCCCTTTATATACCGCAAATAAACATTATCTTCCTTCTCGACAGTTAAGTAATAACACAGACTGATGATGATGCTAATAGTTATTTCATGACACAATCCTCAAAGTCATATCGGACACCATACAGCAGATGTCCTCTCCCATATGAATAAATAACGGCTAATAAAGTACGTTCGTGTAAAAACTCAATCTATCCAAGTCTTCCCCGAGGTACATTATGTTTGGTTTACAGCCGCAATGACTCTCTCACGGCTTGGAGAAACAACACCGTATTTGCAAACGCTAATTTTAAGAGGTGAAGAATAAAGAAGTATACCTGTAAGGTATAGTGAGCAGTAATAACTTACAAATATGACTTAACTTTAAGCAGCCTTTATATAAGTAATGCGCGTGTATTTCGAGAGTTTGAAAATATAATAACTACGCTCTTGTTTTTGTTGTATATTTTTTTGGGTTCATGTAATTTCAGAGTATTAGCATTTATTCAGATCAAGAATAGTTTGTATGCTGTTTAGCAGAGGACGATCTAATTTTAATTTTAGTTTCAGAAATCCATTTATTCAAAACAGATATAGAGAAAAAGAAAACGAACATAATACACACACCCCAACACATTCATCTATACTAATATTATAAAGAAGTAAAGTTTGTGTGTTTGTATATTTGTTAAATTGTAAGGGGTAATCTCGGGATCTACTGAACCGATTTTAAAAATTCTTTCACCAATAGAAAGCCACATTATTGCTGAGTGTCATAGGTTATATAAAAAACCGAAAAATAAAAAGGCTTTTACGTGGTAGTCCGTTTCGCAAAGTGAATCGGAGAAAAAACGGTCCGAACGGCGCGCGATGGCTTCGGGTTTAATTAACATTATGCCCAACGAAGTGGGCAAGGGTCAGCTAGTTTCTTATAAAAATCGAATAAAAAAAGTTTAAAACGCAGATACGATACTTTTCCTTTGAAAAAGAGTATAACTGGTTCCCAGTGACCTCAAAGCCTATATGAATGCACCAGCGCAACCTGACCCCTCGACCCTTTAATTTCTTCCAGTTTCGTGAAGAAATAATGCACGCTGAAGAACTGTTAGGGATCAAGCTTGACTGGTCGGTTTTTGTAGTCTGAATGTTGAGGCGGGAGAAATATTAGTGTGGACCTTACCTTTTAATTTCAGGAATATTTTCTGGAAAACTTTCTAAGCCAAGTCAAACAAACATAGGCTAAATAAAGTTATAAGAGTTCTATAGGTTATAAATCCAAGACTACGATATTATACTATTATACTAATGTTATAAATGCGAAAGTTGGTTGCTGCATGTTTGTTAAATCCTTCACGCTGTAACGGCTGAATGGAATTTGATGAAAGTAGGTAATAGTTTTTTTATGCAGTTGAGGGATGCAGTTGAGTTGATCATATCGCTCGCCTGATCTGTGCCACTATACCGAAAATGTCTTATACCGTGGATTAACACATTTGGGATGAAACCACGGGGAACAGCTAGTGAAGCTATAATAAAACTGTATTTTTAGTAAAAATTAATTAATTTCGCAAACTTTCAAATTGATTCTATGATTAGAAGTAAGTTCTAATTTTTTACAATTCTTACGAGTCACAAAACCATTTTATAAAAGAGAATACTGACCTACCGCAACGATAACTAATTTCAAGGGAAATACCAATACTAAGACTAGCCTAAGACGAGTAAAATAAGTACACATAGTCTGAATCATGTTGTTTATTTGTGGTTATTTGGAATTACTCAGCAAAATAGTTCATCCCATTTTTCAAGTTCAAGTTCAAGTTTTTCATCCCACCATCTCGGAAAGAGTATTTTTAATCTTCAATATCTGAGTGGAAAAGCCGTTTTTATTCACTAGACGATAAAGTAAATTGAATTTAGAACATCGTGTGCACTTAGTTTGTGAATTAAAAAAAAACATTAAACCTATTTACTGCTACCTCTATGATGCCGAATATATCATACAACTTTTTTTTATTTGTTAAAAACTCAGACTCGGAACCTTCTTGGTGTTCTTTTTTCAATTTGCTTTGTACCTACGCGGTTCTTTACGCGGCATTTTTTCACGTCATTGTTAAACCTTATATTAAAAACAAGAAACTTGAAAACAAGTGAAAAAACTAAAATGAGTGATTCTAGCGACGAGGAAGTTTGTTTGACGCCAACAGAATTGACTGAAACTGTTAATAATGCGCAAATGAGCTTTTCCACTCAGATATTGAAGATTAAAAATACTCTTTCCTCGATGAGGTGGAATGAAAAGTTACGTGTTGCACTCGAGTGCAAAGATTTTTCACCTCGTGCTCTTTTGATTCCCTCGCTAACGCTCAGGATTCTAATTTTGAATCACTCGCTGCGCTCGTGATTCAATTTTAGAATCCTTCGCTTGCTCGGTCATCAAAATTGATCACGCGGTTAAAAAGCAACTTTGCACTCTTGTATAACAAATAACTATTATTACCTGGTCTTAAGTTATATATAGTAGGTAAGCACTGATTGCACTTGGAGAGGGATGAATAACATTGGGGAATACGAGTACATACATACATTGGGGAACTTTTACTATGGGACCAAATCGAAATTCGCGAAAAAAAAAAAAACAATGTTCCATACATTTTGTCGAGTGTCATTGACATATTTTTCCTATGGAACAGCTGATTTTTTTTTCGCGAATTTCGAGTTGGTCCCTTATCAAAAGTTGTTCATAATGATGAGTACTATGAGCCCTTTTCGGCTTAGCATAAACTTTATGAATAACCCTATATAGCTACTAATTTAAAAGAATTTTGCGGAAGAATTTTGTACAACTCTAGTTTTTATAGCTTTATGATTTTAAAGTAGAATGTCTGTTTTGACGTAAAAATCATTAACTTTTTTCTAAAAATAGCTGCTTTATGATTTTTAGTTTTTGTTTATTTTTATTTATTTTTTTACTTCGTTCTATTTATTAATTTTATTGTTTTAGCTTAATTTTAGATTAAGATGTAAATATATGTTCAAGTTCCCTGGTCATATTTTTCAGCTCATCTACGGTACGGCCCAGGGCATGTCCACAAGTTCCACCCACTACCAGGCTGCCTCGTCACTTCATGAATAACTGAGCGTCCAGTGATTGTGCTGAAACATTGAGCCGCGGCCTCAGATCGCTACATTATTCAATTTACGATGCATCAGCGATGCGGATCGGGTTGGTAGGCCACCTAAAGTCTTCTAAAAATAATTAGTTACATTATTATTGCGAACTAGCTGCACCCGGCGATTTCACCCGCTTTGTTAACACGCTTTTATTAGCTTCACCTGTATGTTTGTATGTTTGTATGTTTGTATGTTTGTATGTAACCGACTCCTTTGAGCGCGTTTTTGACCCACTTTAAACGGTCAGATTTCTTTCAAACTTTGTAGATATATCGAGGACCGATGACAATACACTAAACAAATCGTGTTTTTTAGTTTTTTTAACTATTAATTTTACTTTTAAACCTTCCCTGTATTAGAGCGAACAAAATAAAAAAATAAATATTTAAATCGGTTCAGCGCAGCGGTTCTCGAGTTTTAGAGAAACAAACGAACAGCGATTCATTTTTATCTATAAGAGAAGAAAAGTTTGGAAACGTGTAAGGTTACCGCTCATCAGCTTAACTGAATGAAATTTAGTATGATTTACTTTTTTCCCCAAAACCAAAAGTTATAGGTAATTTAATACCTATCAGAATATACAATTATCAATATTTGTATAATACAAGATGATTGTATGCTACGAATGTCTTTATGTTGCAGCTTGTGGGTTTATATATTTTACTCTCAAAAATGTTTGTTGTAGCTCAACTCGCACTATATTTTTTTTCGCACTATTTTATTTTATCAAAAAAATTTGGAACAACACTAGTTTTCGCCACTTAAATGCCACTGTCAGTGCCAAGATGATCAGGCTAATTTGGCCGAACTATACCCAAGTTTTACTATCCATATGGGGTTCAAGAATAATTCAGTTCCGGTATACTGCCACAGAAAAATCACCCCTATAACGTGGTGAAATATTGTTTATTCTACGACCACAACATGTACAAGTTTTGCAATAGTGCAGCCAAGCTGTAAGCGTCGAAATGGCTCAGCGCAAATTTAACAAATGGGATTGAACCACGGTTGCATCGTAATGCATGGAATGACCCAAGTTATAAGCTTTTACGGTTACGTTCTCGGCTAAAGCTAGCTCTTTCGCGCTTTTTGTACATGGCTGGATAAAAAAATTCACTAAACGTTTAAAAAAATGTATTGAAGTCAGATAATTTAAAAAAGATCATTTAAAAAATTTTTTGATCTACTTACTGTTTTAGCCGGCGATAAAAAAGAAGGTCGGAAGAAGAAAGAAGAAAAAGACAAGAATCGAAAAACGATTAGTAAAAATCATTAAATTTGCCTTCTTGATCTTGTAGGTCAGGCATATACTCTCATGCTGTGCCTTATTTCTTGACCAAACGATAAACTTATTCAGGCTGATTACTAACCTATGAGTACTTATTAAGTTACTCCCGAACCCTAATCTTTTATCTTCAACTTAATTTTAATACTTTCACCAACCATGTCTTCAGAAGTAGCTACCAACCACTTAGCGCCTAAGCCTAACTCTCAGTTATCTCCGACTAGCTGCGCCCCGCGGTTTCACCCGCTGTCCTGCAAGAATAGCGGAAAGCCGTTCAATTTTCTGGGGTAAAAAGTAATCTACATATTACCTAGGGCTTAAGCTACCTTCATACCAAATTTCGTCAAAATCTGTTTAGCTGTTAAATTGTTAAATCAAATTGTCATCCATACGTCCATTACATAGCTGTCATTTGCGCAAAGAGTATAATAAGTCGTTTTGTTATTCCAAGTCTGATTCTTTTTTGTTATACCTCGTTTTATAGTGACTGATGTTTTATGTCAATTCACACTTGAATTCTATCGAATTTATTTAATAGAAATAAATAGTATAATAGGAATAAATAGTATAATAGGAATAAATAGTATCCTATGTGCGTTTCCTGGCTCTAAGCTACCTCCTCACCAATTTTCAGCCATATCGGTAAAGCCGTTCTTGAGTTATAAGTAGTGTAACACGAACACGACTTTCTTTTATATATATAGATTAGTCTATAATATTTTCATCCTTTTCACCAAATCATTACAAGAGTTTATACAAACAACACAAGCACTACATTCCGCATTAATCTGATAAGCTCGTGTCTTATCCCAAAGTACGCGAATCGTGGCTTTTCACGCACATCCAACGATGCTAGTGATTTATTCAGGCAGTAACCCTGCTTAGCCGCTGCCGTGCTTTGTGGCCACTACTGAATTGTAGAACATTGTGCTGTATAATAAAGACGTTAAGATTTAAAATTATAGGACTTTTATGTCGCAGGACATGGCGTTTAAACTTGCGACTTTTTTGGATCTAACTTTTAACTGATTTATAAACGCGATTTCTTAAAAAAAAATAGTAAGTAAAACTTTGAAATAATGTCTTAATTAATAGCTTTCTTATTATCTTTCATTATTATTCTCTGAAGCTTGAAGACTGTATCAAACTTTTTTAAACTAAGACGTTTATGATTTTACTTGTTTACTCGCGTAGTCATGTACTTGTGAAATTATAATAATAATCATGCTTTAGTTTATTACCAGTGAAGTAGCTCAGTTGCAAGCTACTTTCATGCTTGCTAAATTATTAAATAAATTTTCTTGCAACATTTGTTTCTAAAATGAATGTCTTGTATATTTCGTTTCTGCTATTTTATAGTTGATCCCATAGTGAAAATAGTTAATGAGTACTATGAACCCTTTTCTTATAACCCTGATTACTAGAGGCCCCTTTTAGACTTATTGTAAAACTGAAAGGCTAATAATAGAAGTCGTTTTTTGACACACGAAGTAAGACAATTTAAAGGTGAACTTCATACGCCACCAAACCTTACCCAATTTTTTTTTATACTTTTAAGTGACGAGACGAGCAAATCGCGCGCCTGATGTCAAACGTTACGTTTGCCCATAACAGATCTACACACCACAGAATTTTGAATTCTTTGATTCAAAACCCCGCGCAGCACAGCACTGCGCTCGTCACCCTAAGTTATAAGATGTTTAATCTCCTATTTGCCCTGAAATTTTACTGGAAATCTTCCTCAATCAACTAAATCATATCATCTTGACAATATTATAAGTCTAGGTTACATTGCGACGTCGTTGCTCAGCCGGTGTCTACAAGTGTAGTGACAGATATTAAATTTACTTTAATACAACTATTTTGAAGTAAATTTAATACCCTTCTCACCACCTAAGGCAATCTCCATTAAACAACGTATTAAACAGTCAATTTAATGCGTTACACAAGCTTGTACAGGGTGTTAGGCTTTATTAGATATTCAAGTTTTAGCGCCGTGCTGTGTTAAATATATTAACCGAGTGAAGGTATGAAATTGGACTGTATGAAGGGAGGAGAGGGTTAAATTTGGCGTGATATTAGTCTTGTGTTAATAGCGTAATTAGAAACGTTGGTAACAAGCGTTTGAATTGTCGTTAGCTGATGTTTTTGAGCAGAAAATCTTGTTAAATATGTGACGTAATCATGTACCTATATTATTTTTTCGTGGTAGTGGCTGCGTATAATCTTGTTAATGGATCATGTCATGAAAGAGCGTTAATTGGATTAAGCATAGAATTGGATCACGTATGATATTATTCATAAAATAAGTTTGAAAAGCTTAACCTTTCGTTTTACGTTTTTTACTGCGAAAATAAGACTCAGTTGCAAATTTTTTAAGTTTCTTTTATTTTCCGATTTTAATGGTTTTAATTTTCGAATAGACCATAGAAGCTATGTAGATGGTCACATTTAAATATTTCTCTTCTAATGACTGACCAAGTCTGTTTATTTTTTTCTTCAAAATATATTTTCATTGTCATGACAGTAACAAAATTATACTAACACCTTTACTTTCACCACGTAATAAATAATAGTACAAGTACTTAGAATGTAAAGTAAATCATCTCACCGTTCCAGACGTTATAAAAGGCAATCTACATCACTCTTGCTTCACTCAAAAGTGCCCCATCTCACCATATTTCTCAACCACATAGGTATTCCAGTGACGTCTACCCCATACTTCACGGCATGTAATTCTGAAAATTGCACCCCCAGACTATATTTCAATCTGCAATCTGAGCGGGCTGAGCACAAAAGTGAAAATCTCACCCTGATTTATGCTGACACCCCCTCGAATATCTTGGGGGTTGGGTCTTGGAAATACTTAAGTGCGAAGTTTGACGCGTGCATTTTACTGGGAACTTTTTAGATTTATTGTGTTTTTTTGTGTTGATTTGAAGTTTTGGAGTGTTACCCAGTTGTGTTGCGTACCTAAGTAACGTGACAAGCAAGGCGTTGCTTGCCTAATAAACATCAGGCAAGCGACTGGATCGTCTTGACTCGTGGCTATACGCGTAGCGCGTACGCCAATTTTCAAACGTTTGGTCAAACAAATAAAAATGAACGCCTGAACAAGATCGCTCATAGCGATGCGACCGCCTTTATTCCTCTATTTCTAATGACTTTTTCGTTTTTATATTTTACGTCTGCGGAGTCACTGATGTGTACCTAATTGTATCGTACTTAACTTGAGTTCAATAGACAATTATGAAAGCTTAAGAAAATTGAAAAATTGAAAAAGAAAAAAAGAATTGAAAAAGCATGGATAACCCTCTTCTAATAGACCACAATGAGAAAGACTGCCATATTTTTTGTAAGCTTAGATTTGTAAACTACTCAGTCTTTAGAATTTGCTGCAATATAATGTTAACATCTTCAAAACATTGTCACCAGAGGAGCAGTAAATCCACAAGCACTTCCGTACTGACATAATTGTCCACCGTTTATCATTGGCGATACAGAGGCGATAAGAAATAGGCAGTACAAAGTTGTTGAGTACGTGCCAAATAGTTGGCCGGTCACAGCTATTAGCTTGATTTAGCGATTGTTCACCGAGAAAGCGGTCACGCGTTCAAACGTTCGAAGTTTGCGTTCTGCATTCGATTACGATATACTGAGCGTAGGTACGCGACCACCGAAGTCGGATTGATCGATGGCTGAGACACAGGTGACGCAGATCCAAGCAGGGCAGAGCAGATTTTGTAATGCATGAACGTACTGAGAGCTGCGTACGTTATGGTGTAGGCACGTGCGATGCAGACTTGAGTCTCTCCTGCTTTGCGTCCTATGTCTGTCGCTTCGCTCTGCCCTGGAAAATCTGTTCTGTACTGTGTTGCGTCACCTGCGTTTCAGCATACGCTTATATAATAAATCATAGCCGTATGTTACGTTAAATATTGCTTCTATACAGCAAGCATTCTTACGCGAACGCCGAACGCTTGAACGCGTGATCGCCTTCAGTGTGGCAAACTCTTAGGTACTTTGTTGCTGGATAAATCATGGGATAGACCTTCAGGCTGGCTCGTCGGGTGACACAGTAAAAGCGGCAGGAAAACTGTGCATAAAACCAACACCTTGATATTGCAAGGTGTCATTAGATTAATTTTTAGATCCAAAGTAAAGCCAACCACTGAATTGTTTACCATGGTTAAAGCCTTGGCCTTGGCAATTAACCCTTTTTTGACTTAACACAATTCACACACACACACTCACTTTTTAGACTTTACCATCTTAGTTCGTCATTCGATCCCCCAAATTCTCAAAAAAAAAATATTGTAAAAATTAATTATTACTTATTATTAAAAATTAATTATAGTTATTAAGAAAAATGCCTACTATGCATCATCAGTGAAATATGTGCCTCATTCCCTCATCATTGAATCATCGGACTTCCTGGCTTCTTTTCGCCGCTGAAATAAAAAATCAGGACAAAAACCGCAAGGCGCCAAGTTAGGTAACGATTGTGGTAGCAGTAGCACTGCGTCACCACTGTTGCCTACGACTCTATGGTTTTTCTATTCTTGCGCAAGCTAACGTAATTCAATAAAGCTTAAAAGGCGTCAATGGAATAGAAACAATGTTTAGTATATATCATTCATAAGATATCAAAAAAAAAAAAAAAGTGCATGAAGCCTTTTCATCGATTTAAATTATTGCGTGCAAAAATGGACAATACGCTCTGTAAAGGGTTCCGTAGTAATATAGCTACGTATTGCATGCCCATGCTACATGAACATAAATTCAATATTATTCCAGATAAAAACAGCGCTCAAGTCACTTTCTGTAGGTTAAGATTCTGTGTGTTAAAAGGTACTCAGAAAGCTGGCGGTGACCAGTCTTTTCGCTAGATATTTTCTGTAAGCAAATAGGTCGACAAACACATTATATTTCTTACTTCATATTTCTTTAATATTTACTTTATTATTTCTTTATACTCGTAACATTATAATAAAGTGTAAAAGAACATCAGGATAAATAATTTATGCTGATGCTATTTCCCTGTAAGATATCAAAGTCAATAGCGAAGCCGTGGCGGGGCAGTCATAAAGGCGTTATCACACGGAACTGCACTCCTGAGACGTGCGCAGTGCATGGCGGGTAACAAACCTGGGTGTACCTGCGCCTTTATGGGATGCCTGCCTTATTCTGGAAAATGGAATCTTTTTACAGATTCTATTCCTACTAGTTTAAGAAGTTTGAACTGTCTCTGTTGTGTGATATTTTGGTTGGCGAATAGTGGTGCAGATACGACCGCTAAATGTTTCTCACGGCACTCCAGGTTATGCAAGGATTATAACTCTACCACTGACACACTCTCTCTCATCTACTTATCATGGGATAAAAACAAACATGAAAGTTACATGCATTCATGAACCCTAAATAAAAAACTATCCTTATTTTGGGCAGTTGTATAAAAATAAGGTTATTTTTTCATCGTAAAACTGCCGTCATCGTTACCCGAACTTTCGTGTAGGTCTTCACCACATTGCTATTGCAATCGAAACAAAACTACAAAAAATTAGAAGTCTCCAGAATAAGTCTCCAAATGCAGTATTAAATGTACATCCAGGTATTTACGAGTTCTGATCGAGTTGCGGTAACTACCGTAGTATATAATACTAGAGCACTATACTTACTACTACGTATTACTAGTGTGCAGTGAGAACGCTGTTCTCACTACTAGGGGGTCCTAGTGTGCAACGGTTTACGATGTCGCATAATTTAATGAACTCGCCCACATGACGGCTTCACTGCTTGAACTAGTTTTAGTCTCTTAGGTGTATAATATACGATTTATACAGGTTGAGTGGTCAGTCACTTGACAAATTCTAGAAGACCTAATATTTACCTCAATTTAAGAAAAACTTTTAATAAACAATCCTGAAATTGATTAAATAAAATCAGCAGCAGCAGTCATGCATTTCGTCGAGAGTAAACGACAACCTGAACGAAAAATCCGCTGTCATATTTTTTTTATGGAACAGTGGATTTTTTTGGTTGCGATTTCAGGGTGTAGTTCGATGTTTTTAAGTTCTAATATGATGAAAATCGGTTAAAAGGTGGTTATAACGACGACGGACTTATAACATGCTATTGTTGGGTCGCGGTTTAAGCTAGTCTTTCTCCTCAAGCCAAACTTCTTGTATCCGAGTGTGGTGACTGCTTCCAAATAATCTTTCTGCAACAATATTGCGCCAACGTTTCAGCAACGTGTAGCGTTTCGCACTGAATGCAGTCCACTGCATGAGGTGTCAAGAGTGTGTTTAAGTTGGTAGTTATTACTAAAATATTAGCATATTACCGCTAAATACCCAGCATTGTGTGTAAATAAAGCCAACTCGACGCTATCTGCTCAATAAATACGGGCTGTCAAAAAACGGCCAACAAACGACCGAGGCACATGCAACCAAGGCGCTAATGTTTCTGAAAACCTATTCAGATTTCTTCCGTTTTTCAGACTTTTGAAGTAACGTATATCGGTAAGTTGAATATTCGGACAAACGTAAACAGACAGTATTAGGAGATGTGAAGTACTTTTGGAGTGACGGATGCTGAAGTGACTATTTTTTTGAGACTTCCAGTGCGTGAGGTTACAGAGTAAATACGCCAAAATTACACAATTGACAACATTTCAAATTTTTTATGTTACTATTTAAATTTTTTTATATAATAAATACCAACATATTTTTTTTCCAATCTGACCTATATTTTTCGCAAAATTAATTTTTGAAAAAGTGCTTATTCTAAAAGGACGTAACTGCAGCAGTTCGGTGTTATGAGTATGTATCGGACTATCGGTACTGAAGTCTCATTCGAACAAAATACATTTGTAGCTGTCAACGTCAAGTTCTAGCTTAGCTGTCACTGTCTATTGGCATTTGGCAAATCTGAAAAAAATGTGGTAACGCTGAAAGTATATAATAGTGAAAAATTTAAAATAACAATATTTCAATCTACAAATAAAAATCTTCGTCTGCAGCTCAGATCTGAGCCTCAGATTAACAGATGGAACCACTACTACACTACTACAGCTACTTTGTAAAAAAGAGCAAGATGGCAAGTGTCAAACACGGTTGAAAAAGAGAGACAGACATTTCACTTTTTGTCCCCGTCGCTGTAACCGCGTACGTTTGGCGTCGGGAGGGCGTGTGTGAAGCGGTGCGATGTCGTGTAGGTGGGGGTGTGGCCCGTTGTCGGCCGTGTCGTACATGCGACGTGCCAAGCGGGTAACAAACTCCTCGACCGACTCCATGCGGGTGTCGCGAGAGATTACTGCGTTTCGCACATATCGACCCGCTCCTGTGCACATTCTTAGAGCGACGTTCTGCACTGCTTGAAGCCTCTTTTTGTTGGTGGGAGAGCAGAGAGCGTACCACGCAGCCGCCGTATAATTATGTTAACCGTGAGCGGATATAGGTCTTGTACACTCCCAATTTTGTCTTCAGTGGCAGCTTGGATGTGAGTACTGGACGGAGGAGAGCACGAGCAGCTTTGGCTTGGTGGATGGCGTGATCTACTTGTGGGCACATCCTTAGTGAGCGATCTATGTGGACACCCAGATAACCTTAAATCTATGCTAAATGCTAATCGTATCACTGACATTGACAGACAAAACAAACCAAAGCGAAACGTAATGTCAGTGTCAACTGCCGTTTATATTTTTTTTCTTTTGGCAACTGTACTTTTCTCATAGGTTCGAAAACTGCTTGGTTTAGAGTTTTTATTTAATTTTATTGTTATTGCACAAAAAGAATTTGGAAAAATAAGCAAAATGATCAGCATCGCAATATCTCGAAATGGTTTTGGTATTTCATAGCCTTGTGAAATATGAAAACTTGTCAATTGCGGAGAAATTGAGGGCACGAGATTCCGGAGACATTGGAGCTAACAAACTACAATAAAGCAAGAAGTCCCCTTGTAAAAATAATATTTTGTAATACACTGTAGTAGAGGTTTTTGTGGTATAGCTCACACAATGTAAGTTTATACCTGACGAACTTTTGGAATTACGCACCTATGTCAGAAGAGTAGGTATGTATATTCGAAATAACGTTAATCGGAGTTCCGATTTCCAGACAATTGCACTAGTCTACCCCTAGTTTCCTCCACTTTTTCAGGCATTCTCAGTTTCAACGCATTTTCAGCGGCAAAAAGCGGAGTACCACAAGATTTATCGCAAAGGAACGGAAGAGCGGTCAAGCGGAGCTCGCGACGGCGGCCAGGGTTCCGTAGTTCCGTATTGTTGTACCGGAAGTGGCTTCCGTCGTTTTTGTGCCTTTTGTGAGCGCTGAATGTCGATTCCCTTTTAGCTATTGAGAGATTTTTGTCGGTTTCTTTTGGAGTGTTTGGGTTGTTTAAGTAGGGATTCGTGTAACGAGAAGTGAATGGCTGGAGTTTACTATTTATTTGCTATTTGTAGAGTGCGGGTAGAAATTGTTACATTATTAGTGACTTCACAATGGAGGTGCGCATTTGTGGTTTCTTTGGAAAAAAAAATGATGGACTATACAGGGTTGTATGGGAAACCCTTCCCATGGTAAGCCAAAAGGGCTCATACCTACTGCCTTCATAAGCCCAATAGCGGTATCTCAAAAAAAAAAAATCTGCTTTTTCACGCATCAGATGCGTAATTTTTCAGCAGCAGTTTCAGAAAAACGTCAATGTCATCGATAGAAAATACGAAACAACTTATTTCGGTTTGCGCTTTCAGAGTTGGTCCTATAGTAAAAGTTATTCATAATGGTCAGATACTATGAGCCCTTTTTGGTTAAGCATACTCTTTCCTTTTAACCCTATTTAATAATAATACATCTTTACTGTTCGACAAAAATACACAAATCTTAAAAATAAAACTGAGCAAAATAAAATTAAGTAGTACACAGATAGTATTATTTTTCTTGATAAAAATTTGCTCATGTATGCTTATTTATGTATACTAATTTAATCTATATCCGTTCAGTAATTTTTGCGTGATTGAGTAACAAACACACACAAACTCACATTAACAATATTGCTAGGAGAGAAAAGTAGGATTAAGAAAAAAAAATGGCTTCGCACATCCGGCTCGTTATTCCTCGTACTCTTCAATGTACACTAAGCTTAATGAAGGTCCCAACAGTACACCTGCCCTGTATCTGAACAACTAATCCTCAGCATTTAGATCCGTATTTTACAGGAGAGTCTTAATCTTAAGTACGTTTAAGTGATACTTAGCTGAGTACTTAGTGTGCTTAGTGTTTTGAAACGCGGTACTAGTTGCGTGCGGTGATGAAATATGGTGATGATGATGTTGGTTTAGCAGCTTAGTCCCAGAAAAACAAACACGAGTCCGGCGAAGCTTCCTTTTGCATTGATATACATTACCGAGGAATTCGTCTAAGTTAATTTTATTAGATTACTTTACACCTGTATTTAGAAATATCTTGGTTTCTCGAAATATTAATATAGATCTATCGTTATCATTTTCTATTTCAAAGCATTTTTCTAAATTATTGATTAATACGTTAACCGTGCAAAGCCAGAAAATAAAACATGACACCTGTCTAAATTCTCATTTGTTTTCCTCCATCTTCCTCAGTGCTCGTCGTGTAACAGCGGTATTATTGCCTACAGAGATGCCGGCTTAATGATATCAGATACACCCTATATAACCGTATAACACTGCATAGCACCCTGTATTCTCCGAGCTTCCACGGTTCTTGTTATCACTTAAACGGATATACAGAGCTGTGTGTTCACAGCCTTACATAAATCATAGAATTCAATTAGTAACTTCGCGTAAGCTCCGTAACAATGTATTGGATTTCATCTGTTAGACGTGCATACATATATAATATATATACTCGTATGTATAGGTATAAAGTAACTGTTACAGAATAGACATTAGTAGATACATTGAATAGATGTATGGATTATAGATTTACAGGGCCAACTCAAACACTGAAGACCTTTTTCAATCGGCTTCGGTGGAGGAATCTATAGGTATGTACTCTATGTAGGTACCTCCAAGCAACTTTCGTTCTACGACTTGTTTCATACGTTTTGCCTGTGTTTTTGTTTTGTTGTTTGACGGTCTGTTTGGCTCAGCGGTAATATATCCGCCTCTTAAGCCAGAGGTCCCGGGTTCGATTCCCGGCCGGGATGATGTTTGAATGATGAATTTAAAAATCTGTTTTGGGTCTGGGTGTTAGTTGTCCTTGTCTCTGTGTGTTCCATGGCATCCCCGACACAGGATTTATCCTAGCGGGGAGCTATGAGTGTGAAACGTTATATTGTTATATTATGTTGTATGGTGAATGAACTTTATGTATGAAACAGCAGTTTTTTAGTGAGTTGTTTAAACTTGTAGAACGAAAGTTGCTTAGAAATGTATCTATAGAAGCCTGCAGATGGTCTTAAGTTGATCCTGTATAGTTAATGGCCACGCCCACGGTTTTGCCCGCTAGATCATGCAGGGTCCGTTAATCTAGTTAAATTACTTAGTGGTTTGGTTTCTATTAGGTAGCGGGTAAAATTGCGGCCTGCAGCTATACAGGGTTATTCAGAAAGGGTATGCCAAGCCGAAAAAGGCGCATAGTAGGTACTCATCATTATGAACAACATTTACTATGACACAAGCTCGAAATTCGCGAAAAAAATCAGCTATTCCATACGTTTTGTCGAGTGTCATTGACATTTTTCTATGAAACAGCTGATTTTTTTTCGCGTTGTATAGTATAGGTATGTTCGATGTATAAATGTATTTTATACTATGTTACTTAGTATTGGATGAACAATGACGCCAAACACAAGCAGTTTCATGTTACCATTGATTGGATTGCCGCAGGCGATGTACTCGTACCAATTAACGTATACGTACTAATATGTCCGCCGTT
Source organism: Alcis repandata (assembly GCA_949125135.1). Lineage (NCBI taxonomy): Eukaryota > Metazoa > Arthropoda > Insecta > Lepidoptera > Geometridae > Alcis > Alcis repandata. The sequence continues at coordinate 1,043,273 of OX421230.1, read as the reverse complement.
CAGGTATAGGTATACCTACCAAGTTCTATGCAGCTCGATTGATCCCAGATCAATGTTTTTTCATGCTTTTGAGTGACGAGACGAGCAAATCGCTCGCCTGATATTATAAGTCACGTTTGCCCATAATAAGTCTCCGCTACCCAGAATGTTTAACTCTTAGAATTCAAGACCCTGCGCGGAACAGCTGTGCACCTTGAGATACATATAAGATGACGATGATGATGTTAATTTCTACGTAGATCTTTTAACTCTTCTCCTTTTTCCTTTCTCTATCTTACAGGCTAATGCCACAAGGTGGTGGGGTCAGCTTTTGTTTTTCTCCTCCTCTTCTCTCTATCCTCGACATCGTCTCTCTGTCTGCACTCGCTCATGTGTTTTAGCTCCACATGTTGTGTTTTAGCCTCCTTGTCATGGATCTGCCTCTGGATCTTTGACAAGGAATGGATATGAAGTGATATGAAAAAACCCCTTTCGAATAAAAAAATAATTTTGCAAAACCGTCTATATTTCACGGAGTTATTCCTGAACATACATAAAAAAAATACAAACATCCGAATTGAGAACCTCCTCCTTTTTGGAAGTCGGTTAAAAAGAATTCTCGTCGTAAAATAGTCGTAGACTCGTCTAAAAATAGACTTCCGAGAGACACGGCTCGCTACCGCTACTGCCTAAACGATGCACCGATATACGATGTAGGTACCAGCTTTATGGCTCCAGCCTACAGCCTTTTATTTTTATTGTGTGCACTATAAAGAATCTCTATTTTTCTATTTATACGAATGCTCACTATACGCGTGTTGTTTCATTATGTAAACATAATTGAATGTTAGTGGCCTTATCGGCTAACTTCTCCGATCTTCGATTTGGCTACTTGAAATTCGAAAAAAGACCAATCTGGCTTCCGTAAACTCCAGGCAGTGACGTATTAACCCTTAAACAAATTAAGCAATTGCCTAGGGCATCACGTCTGAGGGGGCACCAGACGAAGCACAAAAAAAATCCGTCCTTAGGGCATCACGTCTCACTCTCACGTCACCAAAAAAGTTTCTAGGACTAATTTGAAAATTCGCGCGTATTAAGTTGACATAGAGTCCGACCTAGAGTCATAACCCCACTCCCGCTTGCCCACTCGCTGCCCGCTAGTGCATTCGACAATTCGATTGCCCCGGAATTGACAACATTTAATTTTTTTTTTAATTAAAAATATTAAAAAATGAAATAAAAATAGGTAAAAAAAAATTTTAAGTTAAACGGTTTTATAAAACAATAAAAAAAAAAAAAATGTACTAAAAACCAAAAAATAATAAAATAGATACAGTCGTGGGAATTATAAACATATGCATAGACTAGACTAAAATAAAACCGTGGGGCAAGAAAACCGTGGGACGTGCCCCACGGTTTTATTTATTTTTTATAATTTTTTGGTTTTTAGTACATTTTTTTTTTATTTTTTTATTGTTTTATAAAACCGTTTAACTTAAAATTTTTTTTTACCTATTTTTATTTTCTAGTTTTTAGTTTTTATTTTATATAGTACATTGTATTATACTGGTTGAGCACTTTCATTTGATACCCATATTGATGGGATCGATAAAACCTACGTTATCCGCCATTTTGTAGCGGCCGCCATCTTGTATTTCAATTTTTTATAGTATATTGTGTTCTGCTTGTTGAGCCCTTTCATTTGATACCCATATTGATGGGATCGATAAAACCTACGTTATCCGCCATTTTGTAGCGGCCGCCATCTTGAATTTCAATTTTTTATAGTATATTGTATTTTGCTTGTTGAGCCCTTTCATTTGATACCCATATTGATGGGATTGATAAAACCTACGTTATCCGCCATTTTGTAGCGGCGGCCATCTTGAATTTATAATGATAATGAATAAACATAATTGTATTGTCACCAAAATCCAAAGTGTATACAAAATTTCAGCTTAATCGGTTGACAGGAAGAGGGTGAAATTTGAATTACTAAATTTGACCCAAGAAAGAAAAAAGAAAACGTGAGCTAAATAAAACCGTTTAAAAAGGACAAAGATGATACAAGAAAGGCTCGATAATTTATCGATATTGTACATAGAGTCCGATTTGTTAAAAACGTTAGATGTTAATACTATCTTGCGTGAATTCAATGCTCGGAAAAGCCGCAAGGCGCATTTCAATAAATAAATAAATTATGCTTTGGTTTTTATTATTGTCGCACCTACTCCACTTCTAAAGTACGTTACATCTCATCATCTTATTTTACAAAAAACTAATGTTTTTAGGCGGTAAAGGTTTAAAGACCGATTCTAGTTGACATACGGATAGAGGGGCCCACAGGCATGGATTGCTTAGGGCATCTAGTAGTCTTAATCCGTCACTGACTCCAGGTTACGTCACACTGGCCATTGGCTATATGAGAAAATTGAGAAACAGACCAATTTATAGCGACATGGACGAATTGCCACTTAGTCCAAACGCTTATTCGAAATAACATTTATTTAGGCCTACTGCGTTTTATACAAAGAGAGAAAACGGTTTTATCGACCACCTAAAGTTTGATTAAACTTCGAAAATCTGCCAATAGGGCTGCAAGTCAATCACCAGCTTCAAGTAATTCAGCTCATTACTTAAACACACCGCTATAACATTGATCAACAATTATTACACATATAATGGTTACACATAACAAAGCAATCAAGTTGAACACAATCGATTGAATCGAATTGTTAGCTCGGCATTACGTATTCAATTAGACATTGACATGTGCTGTGTTCGTGCAAATTGCTCTGTCAAATGCACGGTATCTTGTATCAGTAATATTCATTAGGTAATTTGTATTACCCAGTTGTGGAAGACGTGCGCCGCGACAAACTTTGGGACCATTTTGAGAAGTTCTGTAATCCATTTTTCAAGTATTAAAAAGTTTACATGTAAAATAATTTACATGTAAACTTAAATTTTGACGTGATTCGAATTCACAGATGCATTTCATATTGCCATGTTTAATTTATCTGTTAAAAATTCAAGCGGCATTTTTTGTGGGCCTACATCAAACTTTAAAAGCTCCTTAAGGTGGTATTAGAGTTTTCAGGCTGCCTATATAATAAGGCTTCTGACATGAAAGGAAACCACGTCAATACTTATCACTTGGGTTTCGCCAAATCTTATAATTTTCTATAATGACACCATATAAAACATGTATGTTTAGAGCGACTGAAAAGTTTCGAGCGGTATGTTTCAGTCAAAGTAAGGATAACATTGAAATTATCAAATAAAGTTGTAAAAATCACAAGAAAGGTCTATCAAAAAAAAAATAGGTAAGTGGATAACTGGATAGCCATTGTAAGTAGCTTTTACGAGAAAAATAATAAACTTACTAAAATTATCACGTAGATGTATGGCAAAAACAAATGAAATACAGTGATAATCCCACTTCTGAAAAAGTTTTTCACGAAACATGGCCAAAATCAAAACTGTTACGGTCTAATATTAAATTCAACAGCGCTGGATTACAATATTGAATAGCGAATGAGTGTTTGTGAAGGTAAAAAACTACGCACAGGGACGTATGCAAGGCTGGGGGCACAATGAGAAGTACGAGTATAATCTGACAGAGTGCCTCTCTGTCTCTGCTACTATAAAATTGATTTTACTTAATGATTTTAAACAACAACATCTTTTTATCATTTACTCAACTCGAGTGAAACTAACACGTTGCGGCTGGTTTGAATGAAATGAGAACCAAGGCAGGTTCATATCTAAACAGTATGCAATATAGATCAATAGAACTGCGTAAAATTCTGATATTATTACCAAGTTAATTTATTATAGTTTATTAATTAGCCAACTCGCAGTTGCGCTCTTCGCTCTGATTGATACAATAGTTTAATACAAATGGTTTCATAACCCCCCCCCCCTCTCCTGGGTTCATCCAATCCTACCCTTTGAATAATTCAGTCACAATCACTGGTCGTCTCATTTATTCATAGAGGCTGGACTGCCGCGGATGCGCGGGTGTTGTTTCCTTTATTTTTTACTAGACATGCCCCGCGGTTTTATTCGCTTTCCTATAAGCAATATCACTATTTTTACTACACATGTCCATAGCACTACTGTCATATCACTAATATTAAGGTTACCTGGAGGAGATCGCTCTTAGCGATAAGGCTAAGTTGTCGCACTAGTTTTAGGTGTTATAATCCTTTTGTTCGTAATTAGGCTATTTGACTGATTTTGAAAAACTGTTTTAAATTATTCGTTGGCATATGATTAATACACCACATGTATATTTCTGCGAAATTTGCAGTATTTTTCGTAAAATTCTGTGTTAAAATTTAAATTACAATATTCGCGCTAAAAACGCTGTTTCAGTAATGGCGGACGACATGTGATTTGCGTGACGTCACAGGCAAGTAAGCAAACTTTATTCTTTGACAAACGTCAAACTTGTACCAAAGTGTACATTATAAAATCACACAAAGTGTCTTAGCATTAAACAATGTTTACTTGCGTGTGACGTCACGCGAGGCGTAGCCAATCACAGAGCGTTCTTGTGGCTGAAGAATTTTAAAAAATAATTTGAATTTATTTTGTTTATTTTGAAAAATCTATAAATATTTTTGGATAAAACAGAGATAAATATGTTTTTTTATGTTATTACCTAATAGAATGACCACATATCGTAGCATATTTTTAATAGTGTCAAATAGCCTATTTATGGTGTGAACAATAAAGAGTTTATCTAACATATCTATTCTATTTATCTATTACTAGCTGACTCGACAGACGTTGTCCTGTCAAAAGCCATTGCGTCAATTCTATGTCAAATGTCAAATGTTACATTAAAAAAGTTTACATTGTCCAAAGCGCTACTTACTAATAATATGGTAATATGGTTTAAGTATTTTTAAATTTTCTAATTTTTCATGTTTTTTTACTATAAATTGAGATGTGAGCTATCCTATCTCCTAAGTTAGATCGAACTGCACACGGTGTGCAAATTTGATTGAAATCGGTTAAGTAGTTTAGGAGTCTATAGCGGACAAACAACGTGACACGTAATTTATATATATTAAGAAGATAAAACTGAAAATTTTTGTACGTTTGCTATCACTAAACACTAAAACGGCTTCACGGATTTACATGAAATTGGAATGAAGGTCTATCATGGTCTAGTCTAGATCAACACGTAGGCTATTTATTATCCTGGTAAACTCACGTTAACCTTTTGACCGCGGGGCGTAGCTAGTCCTGGAATACCACGTGGGACACTATTTATCTCACACCAAGAGGTTTGTTACTAATGTTCAACACAGAAGAGACCATCGATTAATAAAGGTATAATGACTTAAAAACTAACAGTGCTACAGGAAGCTTTTTACTTATACAGGGTTCATAAAGGGTATGCTAAGCCGAAAAGGGCTCATAGTACTCATCATTATGAACAACTTTTACTTAGGGACCAACCGCGAAAAAAAAAATCAGCTGTTCCATAGAAAAATGTCAATGACACTGGACAAAATGTATGGAACAGCTGATTATTTTTCGCGAATTTCGGGTTGGTCCCATAGGAAAAGTTGTTCATAATGACGAGTACTATGAGCCCTTTTCGGCTTAGCATACCCTTTATGAATAACCATGTATATAAATAAACGATGCTTAGCAGCTGCTAAGATTTACAAATGGCATTTAACTTATACTTACCTACACAATACGAACATGTAGAGCGCAGTACTAAGCTATGTCACTTAATTTTACGAAAACTTTATAAGTAAGGCTACTTTATCGATATCCTCCAGCTAAAAGGATAAGAAGGTTTTGAACAGTTATTCCGCCCCAAAATTTTTAGTCCGTAACTTTATTTTAATTTGTTAAAGAATACCTATATATTTATGTAACTGTGTTATGTAACTATATACCAACACAACATTTCAAATGCCCTCAAAGCTATTAGGAAAAAAAGTGATGTGCTTTGTACCTTTGTAGAACGAAACGGACTACACATTCTTTATTACACACACCGAAGTCGGATTGACTTTACACTTACATACTAGATCGATGAATAGACTAACTTACACATTCATAGCGTTACAGTTTTCTCGTTATTTTTCCAGCAGTTTCGGAACGACGGGATGGAAAATGGACACTGGACGCATACATCACTGCCGCGCCGATGTGATCGCGAGAGACACATTGTCGATGGCTGACGAGCACTGACGAGCACTGACGAGCGCTGACGGTATATTGATTTTTTAATATAAAAGAGTGCCTTTAACATTTTTTGCGGCCCTGGTTGTTAATCCTGTAACACCAAGCGTTAAGCCATGTCGGAGGTATTTAGGTGGCCAAAAAACTCAAAAAGTCACGCCCACATGAACTTATTTTATACGTTTTTTATTCGTCTTACTGTTTTAACTTCTACATGGATACTACTGTTTTCTAGAAAGACTTATAAATAAGTCTGCTAGGAATTTTCTTCTTAATAGATTTAGTAGTAGGCACTGCTGGAAATGTTCGATCTAAGTAAGCGATGAACGCGCATATATAAGTTCGTAGAACAACTGGCTAACTCTAATATCAATGATTTTAGGCCATCTGAAGACCTCTTTATAAGACTTAGTGGCAAGCTTAAGAATTTTAGAATATAAAAATTCATTCTAATGTTCGAGTATTCATACACAGGTTTCATAAAACTAATTAACCAACTGACAAAAGGGACTCCATCCAAGTGCCACTTTTGAAAACAATGCCATATTCTCTCCCACAATCGCAAACCAAACTGCCCGAGTGCCTCGCATAAATTCGATTGCTGCTACGAACACTATCGAAACTGCAAAATCACGATTTTTTTTACTGTACCAATTATACGAATATTTAAAATACCTACTTTTCAAAAACAAATAAATAAAAAAAAAACTTTTTACTCTTTATAAATCGAATAAAATTGATTTCACAATTTTTACCTTATTGATTCTGGATAAATATTGACTTAAAATTGCTCTCCTGTAAAAACTTCCATTTGTAGTTTCGATACTGTTCGCAGCAGTCGTGGCAGTCGAATTGTCAATTCATCACCTGTTTAATTCGTTCACGGTCCCAAATTCGAATGTCCCAGTTAATTCCCCGATTGGCGGGGATGTCCCAGTAACCGCCCTCCCCGTCCAATCTGCAGGGTTGTCCCGTGTTTTTTGCTCGGATGACAAATGGCGATCGCGACCAGCTGAGGGACAGGGCTGCTGCGAGTTTAATGACGCCGTTTTGGGTGGGGTGTAATTTAAAAGATGACAGCCCTGGAATTTTTAGGTTATTGCCTTCCAGTTTGTTATTTTTGGGAAGTGACGAGGCGAGTTCGGTTGGACCGTTGATGTTATGAGTGGTTTTTTCAATTTGATGTATGAGGTTTGGAAGGAAAATTAATTACACGTTCACGAATACTTGTCTGAAAATAGAAATCCGGTTGAGCTGGTACAACATGAAAAAGTAACAAAGATACACACACACCCACGCATTTCCATTTACAAACTTTCCAATCTATAATTTTAGTGTAATATTTTTTGAAATTGTTTTTTCAAAAACCTCTGCTTTCGCGAATATCTATGCCTTAAAACTAGAGCTAACTGAAAACCGATTTGTTTCGCTCCCTGCTCTGTACAAAGATAATTCCACCGTTTCGCCGGCCCACCTCGTAGTAACAACAAAATGATGGTCCATTCCAAAGGGTTCCGTATGAATTTTACAACAACTGATTTTCGGTTTTGGAATTGTTTTCCTTCTTTTTTAATTTTCTCTACGGCAGAAGGCAGATTTCTAAATTTTGTTTTTTGTAGAAATCACTTTGCGAGTTCTACACAAGTCTACCTATCTTCTCGATACTATCATCATCCATCTAGAAAATACTTCTCAACAAAAAGATAACTAGATTCGGCGTCAATTAAATCCGGAAAATACGGATGAAACCGCGAGTCGCTGTTAGCTATTTCATAAATTATACTGAACTGTAATTTTTCCTAATAAGTGATAATAAAAGTGATATGAAAGTGATAAGATGATAAAGGTACGCGAGCCGAGCACAGTGGAACACATTAGCGCCAACTTAGAAGTGTGCAGGTTTATAGGAAAGGTAATTTTTTTTTATTTTTTATGTGATTAAGTGACGAAACGAACAAATCGCTCGCCTGATGTATTGTTAAACGTCACGTTTGCCCATAACAGGTCTGCACCACCCAGAATGCTAAGCGGAAAGGGAAAACTTTATTATTGAAGCAAAACAAAAATCGCGAAAAAATAAATCAGCTGTTTGATTGAAAAATGTCAATGCTACTTGACAAAATGTATGGAGCAGGTCTTACTCTATCCTCATAACCCTGTATTTATCGGACTGTACTTAGATTTATTAACATCATAAATGAAAGCGCACATAAAACCGAGATAAAGTGCAAAAACAAGTGTCAGTAAACATGGAATCCTTATCACTGTCCATTTACCTCCCCCTACATGCCTGACCCCGCATTCCGCCAGATTTAGTAGTGACCCTAATCTGGAAACTTCGCCGGACTCTATGGGGTGTTTACATGGGCAAGGCACTCGCCTGTTTACTCGCCGAAACCTACTGGTTGTATGCTTTGACTTTGAGGTTAGACCTGGTAGGTTTTCCAGGAATATTAAAGGGAAAAATAAGGGTTGAGTTGGTTGGTTTATAATATACTGCTTACTTAGGAACTGCAAGGTTTTAGATCTACGCTAAAATGAAGTTTATAAAATAGAACAATTCTGTGCTAATTTATTTAATTGTTAAAGAATTGAAACTAAAGTTAACGAAATATAATATAATAGTGTAATTTTCTATGGATCAGATGTTTTCGCTATTTCATTGTTGATTTTGTAGCAAATGTTAGCCACATGATAGTGATAACTGCAATCATTGATAACATGTCAAGAGTCAACTAGCTTTAAAAGGGGAATGGTGTCCAACCAATCAAATCATAAACGCTCTTCACACTTTACATAAAAGTGCCATATTCGAGGTCGAGTGAAAGTATAGGCGAGCTCCTCGCTCCATCTAAACGCGCAAGTTCCCATGCGTGAATAAATATTGAATGTATATGGGCCATGACTAGGTACATTACCATGGGTAAGATTCTGTTTGGACGCTGTTTTTTGTATATTTAATGAGGTTGTTATACTAAGGGGTCAGTGGGGGTTCGTTTCAGAAGATAAGGCGCGGTTATCATATAAGTTCGGGAGTTTAGCTTCCGCTGTTGGAGGGCTAACGAAAAACATGGGTTTTATGGTGTTGTACTCTGAAGCTTCGATACCTCGATTGCTCGGTGGATTTTCAGTTGTCCGAATATTTTCGGGATAAAAGTATTGCATATTTGTTTTCTACTTCTAGTGCGTTCCATCTTTATGTCAGGTTTATAATTATTGCCGCATTTAGTTCATTAGTTTTGCTGCATTTTTGTGAAAATAACAACACTCATAAGAGGAATGCACAAAAGGCTATAAGTATTATCGGTAAAGATCTCTTCCAGACAAACGAACGCATACAAATAACTTGCAAACAAGCTTTCAAAAGAATACATAGCTACACAGATACACAGTGTGTTTTAAAGAGTGTACAAATAGCCAAAAACAAACATATTGTGTACTTAAGGATTAAGAGCGATTCTCGGCTTGATACATCGTGTCGTGTCCCACGTAGACGTCGCACAACCAGGAATAATAACAGAAGTTCTCTCGTTTCGTCGCCGACGCCATGAAAATCCTCCTAACTTTTTATACGAAACTCTAGCTTACGGAGTACGGAACAAGGCAAAGACTTACCGCGGGATAAAACTATAAAAATAGATATAAAAATATTTTTGTAAACGAGCTTTTATTGCATTGTCATCGGAGTTACACAGGGTCAGCTTAATCGGAGCAGTGGTTCTAATTTCTAGGTTCCAAGATTTAACCCATACGAATATATCATACATAGGTACCTTACCTACTAACACGGCAAGTTAAATAAAAGCTTGCAAAATAAATTCTATGCATAAGTAGGTATACTTATTTGATAGCAGTAATCTCACAATAGGAGCATTAAGGACATATTGATCCAATTGCGTACCAATCGAAGAATCTAGTAAATTCTTGAAGAAACACTTTTACTGTGAGTTATGAATAGGTAGTAATTGTATCTTTTCATCACGACCCAAATGTTATGTTTTCAGGATAATGTTTATGTGTGTGCTTGTGGCTCAGTCACGCAAAAACAGCTCAATGACTGTTTAAAAAGTATGACAGTGATTTATACTCTGCATTAATATATATCCACTACTTTTTATCCCGAAAAACGCAAATATTGTTCAACCCGCTCGATTCTCACAACTCAGCCCAAAAAACGCAAAGGTTTCCACAAATATTTGCGTGAAACTGATGGAAACGCTCAACTTCCATTGTTTACTTTCCCATTATATTTAGATCGCGCAAGTTTGTGTACACGAAAAAGTTACTCTTCCAGTCGGATAGAGATTAGGGTTGCGCCTTTTTGCGATGAGAATGGATGGTCAAGCAATGGCAGTGACGAGCTACTGCGATGGCAGTGCGTTGTGCAGACTAACGATACTGACTCTGAGCGGAAACTAATGATCTAATTTAATTATTCGGCTTGTTTTATTTCTATTCTAATTTATAATGACTGTCATCGAATAATACGGTATACTCTACGTCCATACTAATTCGTACTAATATAAAGTTTGTATGGATAAAGTAACTCTTCCAGTTCGATAGAAATTAGGGTTGCGCCTTTTTGCGATGAGAATGGGACAAGCAATGGCAGTGATGAGTTGCGCAGACTTACGATACTGATTCAACGAATATTAACGATCTAATCCAATGACATGGTATATTCTACTTTTATATTATTTTATCGTCATGGTTGCATGGCCATGTTCCATCTACAAATGATGATTATGATTATTAGTTTATCGTACTGTTTGTTTGAAATAAAACTTCAATTTTTTTGGCTCGTCAGTATTTACAGCCTGTGTGTTTTCTAATAAAACCGTAGACGTGCAAAATTAAAACATTTACGTAGTAAATATGTTTTCTCTCAGTACGGCGTCCCTGAGTAAAGTTCTCGTTTTTACAGCCCCAATGCGTCAGGTGTTCACACGTGCATTATTTATGGCGCCGGCTCGCGCGGGCATTAAGTGACGTCAATAATTGATGAGCAGTCTGTACTCGCCCTTAGGGCAGCGCCGCATTATGCTTAACTTTGTATTCAGTATTACAGAAGCATAATATTATATTATTATAAATGAAAAACAGCTTTTGGAAATTATAATGTTGCATGTTTTTAACGAGATTGCCTAGTTTATTTTAGATAGAAGATAAGTTTTAACAAGCATTTATAACTTGACGGGTCAAATCATGCAAATTAATTTTGGACCACTTCCCGATGTCCCGATTGAATTTTGTTATAATGGTGCAATTCCGTTGCTTGTTTTCAAAAATCTTTTTATTTATTAAACTTTTACAAAAGTTCTTTAAAGTCACTAAATAAATAAATAATAATTTCTGTTTTTATTCTTTAATACATTAGACAATAGGTAAGTAAGTAGATACATTATTAGTCAATAGAAAGAAAATCTGTCGAAGTGACGTCACAATGCGTACCAGTGTATTCTGACCCTAACCGTAGGCTTTGATAAGTGCCCGCGTTACCGGCGTTGAATAACTTAGAGGGTTCTGTATGATGAAGTAATTTTGCATGTACCTAATAGAATAGAGATCAGTTACAATTAGTGAAGGGAAATCGCGCTCGCCTTTATTAGGATTAGGTTGAATACGCGGTGTTTTATAAAAACTTTGTAAATAGGTAATGTGTAGAAAAAATGGCGTTTTAGTCTACTGGGTTTCGTCTAGCTCGGTAGTTCGGGCCTGGTTTCGGGGAAGGTGAATCAAATCATTTCATCTTCCCCGGCAGCCCCACCATCAACCGGGGAACTTGATACAGATCGAGTTTCAGCTTCCCCGATGACACATTAACGTATCAAGATCAAGACCCATACATTTAGCTAGTGAAAATAACTTCAAAAGTAGTGTAAAAAGTTTTGGAGGTGCTGGGATTTGAACCCAGGACTTTCAGCATGCGAAGCAGACACTCTACCACTGAGTTACACCCCCAGCTGGAAGTCAGGCTCAAAAAAGTACTTGGAATGCAATCGAGAAACTGGTATGTGCAATTGTTGTGACTAATTAGTATGCTGTACGTATTCAAGTACAAAGCAATTTTCACTGCCGCAGGTGATATGTTAAGTTAGTGACATTGAACTGGTTTATATGCGACGGTGGCGCTTACTATCTAGCGGACAACTAGCTCGTTTTTAAATAACTGCATACATTTAAACACTAATTATAAATTCAACAATTCCATGTTTCGTCAATAAAAGAATTGAAAGGAATTGAATTTGAAATAGTAATTGTTAAGTCAAGTTTGGTTCCATTCACAATTAACACCATTAAATATAAAAAAGTAAAAACACATTGAAAAAAAAAACGCTCTAACATAACACATTAAAATAATTGAAATTTTGAGCTTTCAAACCTATCTCTTTCGGTTCGTGACGTCACAATGTAAACAGCATCACAATGCCACATTATATTTCCATGAACAAATATTTTCATCAACTAAATAGAAAAAGATGGACATATTCATTTCAAACATTCAACCTTTTGTATTGAAACGGTACCAAAATAAAACCTTTTCGAACTAATCCGAAAATTGCTGGCTATTTTTTCTGGTCACTGCTTCGCGTATTTATTCAAGAGTGAATTTAGTGCATGACATCGAATTTGGATATCGCAAAATGTAACTTCAATACGCTAAATATTTTAACTGATTAAAAAATGACGCGGTTTTTGATACGAGTTTTAACTAAAATTCGTGGTTGAAAATTGTACAGTAGGTAGTATTTATAATGAATTAACTTTCATCAAGTCAAAAATGATTAATTAACCACAACAAATCTGTTAAATCCAATTATCCATCTGAAAAACTAAAATTAGTATTTAGGTACCTATTTTTTGTAGTGGTAGGGCTCTTTTGCAGAGCCCGCCTGGGGAAGTACCACACCTTTGCCAGTTATTCCACCGCCAAGCAGTAATGTGCAAACATTACTGTGTTCCGGTTGGAAGGGCATTGTTTCCAGTGAAATTACAGGGCAAATGGGAGATTAAACAACTTGTATCTCAGGGTGACGAGCGCAGTGCTGTGCCGCGCAGGGTCTTGAATTCTGTGAGTTTAAAATTCTGGGTGGCGCAGACCTGTTATGGGCAAACGTGACGTTTACATCAGGCGAGCGATTTGCTCGTCTCGTCACTCAATTACATAAAAAAAAAAAAAAATACACTGGAGATGATATTCGTAGTGATCATCTTAGTCTAAGACTAGGTGTATAGACTCAATACACAAACTGTTCGTCATCATTGGTCGTTGAAGTGCTGGCACAAGGAAAGTGTTATTGAGTGGAGGGGCGAGCTGTTTCAAATTAGACAATCTCTATACGACTGCTACCTCAGAGGTATCCATTTAAATCCTTCATAACATTCGCAACGTAATAAAAACTCATCTTTACTAGCTACAATAGCACGTGTACATCCTCTGTTATTTTTAAAGTTGAATGAGGGAGCTACAATCGCATATCCTTAACAAACCCGGCAGCCTTTCATAGAAAATTTTAGTTCCATCATTTGACCAACTGTATTTGTACTTAAGTTGTCTGCGAACCTACGCCCGGCCCTGCTATAAATCGTCGGTGAATACCCGGTTTTACCCAGTTTTAGCCGGTTTTACCCGGAGATTACCGGGTACTTTGTGGCTTTCAACCGGACGGTATTTTCTGGTCGCCTTTGTATGTTACGCGGATAAGGTACGCAGGATAAACTTGTTTCTGAATGTCGATTTTGTTTTACATTTGGCTGTTTCGGTACGAGTATCTTAGTATAGAAAGACTGGTTTGGTGGTGTTGATTCAATGACAGCCTGGAAGAAATCGCTTTATGCGGTAAGCACCACCGAGCGCACTATATGTAATTCGACTTTTTAACTTTCCGTGAGGCGGCTGGTTTTGATATAGAAATCTATCTATCTATCTATATATATAAAAGTGAAGGTCGTGACTGACTGACAGATCAACGCACAGCCTAAACCGCTTAAGCTACAAACGACAAATTTGGACAAAAGTTTTATATCAAAAAGCGGACGCACACTAAGAAAGGAATTTGCCCAATTCAACCCCTAAGAGGGTGAAAAGGGGTGTTTAAGTTTGTATGAAAAAAATATTTTTCTTAATGCTACGATTATCAAACTTTGCGAATATACTAATGTTAAAAAAATAATCGACACCTATTTCATCATTTTTCAAAAATCAACCCTTAAGAGGGTGAAACGGAGCAATGAAGTTTGTATGAAGATTTTTTTTTTAATGCTGTGGTTATGAAACTTTGCAAATATACTAAGCTAAAGAAAATATTAGACACTTATTTTTTTATTTTTTGAAAATCAACCCCTAAAGGGGTGAAACGGAGTATTGAAGTTTGTATGAAGAATTTTTTTTTGATGCTGTGGTTACGAATCTTTGCAAATATACTAAGCCTAAACAAATAATAGACACTTATTTTTTTGTTTTTTGAAAATCAACCCCTAAAGGGGTTAAACGGAGTGTTGAAGTTTTCATGAAAAATGTTTTTTCCTAATACTACGATTTTTTAACATTGCAATTGTACTAAGCTAAAAAAAATATTAGATACCTGTTTCATTATTTTTTGAAAATCAACCCCTAAAAGGGTTAAACAGATAAAAGTGAATGTCAAGACTGACTGACAGATCAACGCACAGCTTAAACCGCTTAAGCTACGAACGTCAAATTTGGACAAAAGTTTTATACTAAAAAGCAGACGCACACTTAGAAAGAAATTTGCCCAATTCAACCCCTATAGGGGTGAAAAGGGGTGTTTAAGTTTGTATGAAAAAAATATTTTTCTTAATGCTACGATTATCAAACTTTGTGAATATACTAAAATAAAAAAAATAATTGACACCTATTTCATCGTTTTTGAAAAATCAACCCCTAAAGGGGTGAAACGGAGTATTGAAGTTTGCATGAAGATTTTTTTTTGATGCTTTAGTTACGAAACTTTGCCAATAGGTATACTTAACGTAAAGAAATAATAGACAATAATTATTTTGGTTTTTGAAAATCAACCCCCAAAGGGGTGCAACGGGGTATTAAAGTTTGTAAAATATTTTTTTCTTAATGGTACGGTTATTTAACTTTGCAAATTTACTAAGCTACAGAAAATAATAGACACCTATATTTTCGTTTTTGAAAATCAACCCCTAAAGGGCTGAAACGGAGTATTGAAGTTTGGATAAAAATATTCTTTTCCCAATGCTACGATTATTTAACTTTGCAAATGTACTAAGCTAAAAAAATAATAGATATCTGTTTCATTATTTTTGGAAAGTCAACCCCTGTGGGGGTGAAATGGCGTGATAAATATAGTACGGAGAGAGAATTGTAATGACTCACTGACAGACAAGGAACATCCTACGCCGCTGGTCGTAGAAATTTAAAATATGGAAGGTGTGTTTGTCTTGACGAGTAAACGTGTACCAAGAAAGATTTTTTTGAAATTCAACCTCTAAAGGGGTGAAATAGGGTGTTAAAGTTTGTATGGGGAAGCATTGTTTTTGACGCCACGGTATTGAAACTTTACAAATATACTAAGCTTAAAAAAATGACGAACATCATTTTTCACCAATTTCACCACTTTTGGAAAATCAACCCCTGTGGGGGTGAAATGGCGTGGTAATGATAGTACGGAGAAAGAATTTGTTTTGATGCTAACTCAATGAAACTTTACAGATGTACTAAACATAAGGCGTGTAAACAACATCCGGAAAAAATCCAAAACCTTCGAAAAGTCACATCCTCGAGGTGGAACTGCTAATTATCTCGAAAACTAAAAACATTTTTACCAAAGCGCTGAGACTAAAAAGTCACTAAAACCTCGGATCTTTTCGGAGCCAATAAAAATAACATAGTCGCCTCAAAAACATGGCCGCCATACAAACTTTGAGGGTCTATATCTCCGAAACGGTTGAAGATGAATGGGTGTTTTACTACATGTCATAGGAGTTAGCAAGGGCTACTTGATGGTGGTGGCGAAAATTCAAATGATTCCAAATGGCTGCCATTTTTCAAAATTATTCGAGGGGGCTGACTTATTGCATCCGGGCGTTTTTGGGGTCCCTGCTTCCATTGTATGACGTTTTTGACATACTCTCAAAAAAGAGGGATAAATTAATTTCATCCCGGAAAAAAAATCGGTTCCCGAGGTATAGTCCACGCGGGCGAAGCCGTGGGCGGAAGCTAGTCTTTAATAATCTCAATTTTCAATATTGAAATCAAGCGCCTGACGAAAAGTTTTTAGCAATCAATTTCCCATTCTAGGCTAGACGTGTCCAAAACAGCTGTAGTTAAACGCTTAGCTTGTCACATGTACCTAGTTTTCTGTAACACTACACCGGAAGTCCCCCGAATTTGCTTCCGTTATCCGAGGTAATAAAGTAAGGTATTCAATTACCGAACTTCGGTGATAGGGCAAAAACTTAACAAATGCCGGTCATAATTTCGAGTGTAACGTCTGTCGATTAGCGCACTGTACTGATCAGAGATGTTGTAGGGAAGAGAATGGTCGTAGAAATTATCTTCTTCTTTTACATAAAAAAATGAATCGCTGTCGTTTGTCTGGCTATAACTCGAGAATGGTTAGACCGATTTCGCTACTTTTGATCTTGAAATATTTGTGGAAGTTCAGGGAAGGTATAAAAAAAAGTAAAAAAAAGACAGACAGAGGGGTGAAACCGCCGGTTGCAGCTAGATGATCTTTATCATTATGATCATCAGTATGTAAGAGCTTTGCTCGTGTCGGTGGAGTATAAATTTGCAGACTTTGCTATGTTTATTTTAGGTCTTAATGGGTCAGAATTTTTTATGCACTTGTCGTAAAATATCGTAAAACCTTACTTGCTTTGTTTTCAAAATGTTGGTGACTTGCACACAGATTTAGTTTTTGTTTATCAAGTTTTAGGGTTTTTTATTGATATCGGTTGGAAATGTTAGAATGGCTGACTATGATTTATTGCCACTAGAATCTTCTGTACAAATAGTTATTACAAAGTCATGTGATTTAGGTGGCAAGTTTCCATATTTTTTTTTATTTTTTGACATTTATCTCTACTTGTAAATAACAACCAAAAGGGGAATTAAGTAAAGCCCGTTCTATCTCAAACGGAAACTCGTTGCTGTAATTTTCTTTGCGCAACGAGGGGAAGTGAGTAACAAATCGTTGGCCATCATTGCCTGTCCGGAGTTAATATGTACGGCGCGCGATGGGAGAAAGATGCTGTGGGGCCAGGAAATGTGCCATACTTGAACTGTTTGAACTTTTTATGGTATTATTTCCTAAGTATAGTCATTACATAAAATTCATCTTTCAGACAAAAATCCCGAAATGAAAATAGATTTAAATACATTTTGTTATAATTAAAACGGGAATACTCACGTAAAAATTAAGTCGTTTACTACGATTAGTTTCAATCACATTCGGTGATCTTCATCAGGAGAGTACAAAAGTGTCGCGTTCGCGGATGCGTCTCGCCTGGCACAAAATATATTAAACCACGGTAAAGTTTCCATGGTACGAGTAAGATTTAAAATACTTTTGTTTTGCCAGTTTCGTCGGTCTCTTCCTAAACTAAACTAATCTACTACTTTCTACTAATAAGTGGTTGTCTAACTATAAAGCAATTTTTCTTAGTTGGAAACTGGCCGATAACCTCTTGATAATTTCTTCTCTCGCTTGAAATTCAGCTCAAATTCAAAGACAGTGAAAATAGTCTTGTATGAGTACAATTTTCATTTTAACTTAGATACGAGTAATTTATTGAATCAGGCGTTCCTTCGCGGAAGTTCATCTTATGTTCAATGTCGTGGTATCTGTTTTCAATGTTTTGAAAACAGTTATTTTAACTTATTATCAAATTACTATATTTTTATTTGAACAGTAAAGGTAAGTGACTGCATCCGCGGT
This sequence comes from Alcis repandata, assembly GCA_949125135.1. Lineage (NCBI taxonomy): Eukaryota > Metazoa > Arthropoda > Insecta > Lepidoptera > Geometridae > Alcis > Alcis repandata. The sequence continues at coordinate 1,025,142 of OX421230.1, read as the reverse complement.
TTTCAGAGCGCCAAATTCGCGAACGAGAGCGATGCCTAAACGCCCCCTTTGGTTCACTGCCGGCCTTCTTAATTATTTTACTGCTACATAGCTCAATCATGTAGCGTAAGTGCTTCTATGCTTTCAGCAAAGAGAGTGATGTATGTATGTGTGTTTATTAACGTTTTGTTTGAACACTATATGGTGGTTGGATAGTGCATCCGGCTGCAAGTGAGTACGAGAATAAGTTGGAATATGAACTCTATGCTTATGTGGATACAGTGGAATTTCAATTGACAAACTTCTGGCCCCCGTAACGTGCTTAACGCGTGGGTCTAATGGCGGATTCACACCTGCACAAGCGTAGTGCAAGCACACAAACAGTGCACGCTAAACCCATCGAATGGCTGCGGACATGCACAATAATGCACATGTTCATAAGATGAGAGATGATAATTTTATAGAAAGTATGTTTTTTTTCCAATGAATTTATGTATTTTCGGGAAATATTTATTTCTATAATTTTTACAATTTACTTATTAAAAAGTTTGCTAAGCGACATAAGTAACTAGTTGGTATTTATCCCGTAAATCTGATTGTTAAATTGACAATTTCTAAGCGCATGCAATATCCATTAAACATAAAAAAATTAATTTGATTTAAAAAATATTACCTACCGTTAATATCGAGGATACCTACTGTGATGCGAGTATCCAAATTTACCACAAAACAAAATTAATGGTAAGTTATGCAAGACTAATATAATATTTTTGTGATATCAAAATTCTTAACCCTATATTACCCAAGGGTATCATTATTAAAAGATCCCATGTAATTTTGTATGGTATTTACCCTTTTGACCCGCACTTCTCCCGGGTTGGATTTTAATCCTGCATTAACCTATTTCTGTTGAAATGTGCTCACAATCTACAAAGATTTTCAGAGCTTTATGTAAAACAAGCAGCACTCCGTGGTTTACTCGATTTTGCAGGAATAATGCAGCTTGTAGGATAGAAAGTGGATCGGAGACTAAAATTTTTACAATACTGTACACACAAACTCATTTTTGGCACAAATATTTTTTTACTTTTAGTTTAGTTTTTAACCGACTTCAAAGAAGGAGGAGGTTATCAATTCGACTGTTTGTTTGTTTTTTTTTTTATGTTTGTTACCTCATAACTTTTGACTGGGTGAATCGATTTTGATGATTCCTTTTTATAAAGCTGACGCTTCCCATTTGGTCCCATTTCAATTTAGTCCAGTTCTGATAATGGCATCCATGAGAAAACCATATAAGTCTTAAATTTGCATTAAGTACGTGCGCGACAAATAGATGAATAACTCAATAGTCGGTTTGAAGTCGGTTTTTGATTTTTTTGTTTTTTGTAAAAATAATAATTATTTAAGTATGTTTTAATAGTCCTTTGTGAGTACTTGTACAATTGAAGTCTCTATAAATAAATATTTTTTATTCATACATACCTACTTATTTGGATTGGTTAGTTAGTGATTTTACCAGCCCTCTGGTCACTCTTAATTAAGCGACCAACAGTTACAGGCTGGTTACCTCGGCCAGTGAATTAGCATTGCTATTCAACGAGGCAACGTGGCCAGCCTTTTGAGTACTTTACCCGCAAATACTGACTTGAGCTCTGTTTTTTTAACACGCTTTTATATTAGTTTCACCTGTATGATTGTAACCAACCCTTATGGACTCGATTTTGCCCTACTTTGAACGATCAGATATAATTCAAACTTTGCACGTCTGTCAAAGACCGATGACAATGCGTGTTTTTTAGTTTTTTAAACTGTTTTTTTATCTCTTACAGTTTATTAATGTTCATTTCATCGTGAAATAAAAACTATGTCTCTCTTACTCAATTTCCACAACAAAATAGAGAATATTTCTATTTGTATATAAGTTAATTTAATACGTGAGGCTATAAAGGCGCGTTCACATTAACTCTTCCCACTACACAGTTCACAATTTCCAATTTCACGGTACATTTGGCGCGTTTGACTGGTTGTTGTCGAGTCATTCAGGATCGCGCGCTCACGTAGTGTGCAGGGTTCTTTAGTTTAAGATTTCCTGAGGAAATTGAATGGAAAATTTGCAACGAAATTGTTTGTTTTTAAATGGGTACAGTAAATTAATGATGCATCGTTAAAGTTGTCTTTAACAATGTTTTAAAAACTTATAAAAAGTAAAACTTCGCAGGTAACTAACGAGTCCAACTCGGAATTGGGTTCCCGCCTTTCCGTGGCGGGGGGGATAAGTAGCCGGGCCGCCTTGCCCGGTGAAACTAAGAGGAACCCTAAAGGTGGAGGCTCGGGCCGGCGCCCTGGACATTCCGGGAAGCGGCGGTCTGGGCCTAGGAGCCCTCCCGTATACCTCTCCGTGGAGAGGGAACGTGGTAGGGCTCGGGGTCGTCTGCGGACGACGACGGGGGGCACATTGTGCCCTCCAGAGGGGTAGACTCGGCCGGCGTCCTGGACAGTCCGGGTAGCGGCGGTCGAGTCCCCGAGAGGGAGAGAGCGGGAGAGAGAGAGGGACCCTTTCTCTCACCCGCTCCGCAGAGAGAAGAGCAGACACGGGGGCGAGTCAGGCCAGTGGGGCCAGTAAGGCTCGCACTCCGTCTCCGCTAGGAGGGCCAGGAGTGGCGGGTGCGGGGACACCCGCTGCTTCGCATTGGGCCCTCCAGGGTGGTCGACGCGTCTGATGTTCCGACGCGTCGCCACGAGAGGGAAGGGGTGGCCACCCCCTACCCGAGGTGGGTCTGCCTCACGGCGGACATAGGCTGGGCGGGGCTGCGGTGATTTAATGGGCCCGCGGCTCCGTCCATTGCCTGGAGGAACTTCCCAGGGTTTTTAGTGGGTATGCCGCCACTAGGGCGGAGACTCCCACATAACCACCCTGCCCTCCCCGGGGCGGGCGTGGTATCCATAAAGGATTTTCCCTGGGTCACAAAAAAAAAAAAAAAAAGGTAACTAACGAGTAAGTACTTACATATTTTTTATTACTATTTTTTGGCAATATTGCCTAATAAATTTTTTCTAACTTCAGACAGTTAGCAGACGCTGCAATGGTAAACCTGAGGATAGATCTGAGCGACGTTTTTGGAACAGGCTTATTTTCAGCTTTGTGAAAACTCTTCATTATGGTTTAAAATTCCAGAAGCTCAAAACAGTTCTTAAAAAAACCATACGTAGATATACTGGTGATCGTGTGTATATACGTGGCGTGGTGACCATAGACAAACATGGTAAAAATATGAAACTTATTTTTTTTTGTCATTGTCATTCCTGGTTGGTCTCAAAGTAACGTACTAATAGTAGTACAGAGTTGTTCATAATAATGACTACTATGAGGCTGTTTCAGCTTAGCATACCCTATCCTTATAATCCTATATTCTCTATACTATATTCCCTCATCAATGTAAATATTGCGTTTTGTATGTAAAGAAACTAGTTCCAAGCAAATGGCTGGCCACTCTGTTTTAAAGTACAAATTCTTTGCTTCAAATAAATGTCACAGACTAAATACGCGAAGAAAGCAGCCAATAAAACTGCATTTTTCATTAAGAGCCAAGTAAACAGCGAATACAGGCAATATATCGCGGGACCTCGGGCGGGTCCCCCTAACTGATATAGTCGGGCTTCAAATAAATCGGCGGTCGGCTCCGGTGGCCTATGCTAGAGTAGGTAGGCTAGAGGAGACACCGCGAGAGAATCGGTTTCTTCTAGGCAAGCGTGATCCATCGGAGGTTTGCTGACCAGCAGGCCTATTATTTATCACAGAAAAAAAAATCAAACAAACAGTTGAATTGAGAACCGTCTCCTTTTTGGAAGTCAGTTAAAAACTATAATATTAAAATAATCAATTCTGTTTGATGAGATGTTGATTGCTCAATCACGCAACATAGCTGAACGAATTTTATTGAAGGTAGCTTATATCCTGGATTAATATAATATGTAGGTATAGGCTACTATTTTATTTCAGAAAATTCGACTGAATCTGCAGAACCCTAGTCATTAAAATCTAGGTAGTAATAATGTCTAGGATGCAAAAACTTAGAACTCTAATAAAATTTAGAAGTGCTGTCAGTCTTTGCTGCTGAAATCAGAAGAGCAAAATAGTTTGCAATGAAATACAAATGCTTGCTTTTAAGTTTTACAACCTTCACAGATCTGATGACGAAATAGTTCGAGAACTTACCGGCTTGTAAAAACTTTGCGTGTGTGAAAGCGATGGAAGAAACTTGTATTAGTTGCTCGCTCTAATAGGTTGATTACACGCAATAAGTAGTGGCGAGACAGTGCCCTCGGCCGATTACTCGGTTTGTATAAACAGTTTGACGAGTCGAGACAGTCACTAGAACCATGATTTTTTTGCTCGGCCGAGTGTGCCCATTTATTGTCTCACTTCTGTACTCGTTACGTGTAAACAACTCATGAGTTACTAAATTAAAGCTAGGCGATTAGCACTCGCTCTCGCAGATTTGAGCTATCTTATCAACGACCCGGAGTTTTGATAACGTTCACGTTTTTGGTTCGTCACCAGCTTTTTCTCTTGATTCGTTTACACGCAATCTCTTCATTGAAAAAATGGTGTCAGAAAATGTCTTTGGGTAGGTTTATTTGACAGCCACAGGTTCCTCAAGTTTTAGGATCATCGATCATAGATAAAAGGTTAATAAAATCGAACTGCCATTGTATAGTGCCTGCCTATCTAGATTTAGGTGTATCTTGTAAGGCACTATGACTTCTACACTAGGTACTTATAAATTACTAATCCAACTGCGTGTTACTTCTACGAAATACTCTTTGCTCCGCGGCTGTATTGATAAATTGAGCAATCGAGCGGCACGAAGACGGCGATCCTGCAAACGACATAATAATTTCCACCGCGCGAAGATGAGAAATTCAATCTGAGTATTGTACACGGGTTTTTTTTATTTTTTATTTGTTGAACCCTAATTGCATAAACCACCGGTTTTGCAGTGATGGTTGTTTTTTTTAAATTCTGTGATAGGCTGGCGTTTGCCAACCATCTCGCCTGAAGGTAAGGAATGACGGTCTACGTAGAGCACACTTGCCTATTATTAAAAGAAAACCAAAAAATTCAACTGTAAAATCTATTACAGCTTTAAAATTGGGTTATTTATTATTTTTACAGTTGGATTTTTCATTATTTCAATGATAAGCTGTTATTGTATTTTCATCGAAAGTAAAATGACTACCAAGTTTAAGCTCAATCGGACGTAGTTAACTCAAAGCAAGTAAAATAAAAGCTTGTAAAAGAAGAAAAGTTAGATTTTCCTAGACAGCTCACCAATAAAACAACAAACAGTTCATTTCACATTTGCGGCTACAATCCCAGCTCGCTACGGTCAAGTGAATTCACGACCGATCGGGCCGCCGCGTCCATCACCGCACGAACCGGGCCGCGACCGGGCCGCGACCGGGCAGCGACCGGCCCGGGAGGCGGCTGCTCTAAACCAAAACACGGGAACTAACTTTACCTATCAACAATCGCAACATCATCTCTTACTAAGCCCAACAAACACACGAGTTGGTGGTCAAACGTGGACTTTTTCGCGATTGAAAAAGAACTAATGTAAGCGTCACCGTTTTTTGGTTGATATACCAAAAACTCGTACGAAACGCTTTGATTCCACCTTTATTGTGCGAACCGCTATTGTGTGGAACGCTTTGCCTGAATGGGTGTTTCCCGATAGATATAATCTAGGTGTCTTCAAGTCGCGAGTTAATCGGTTTCTTCTAGGCAAGCATGCTCCATCGTAGACCGTATCGTTGCTTACCATCAGGCAAGATGACGGTCAAATGCAAGCCTATTACTGAATAAAAAAAAAAAAAAGTCGTGGACATGGTCGTGTGTTTTATGTGAATACATAATATTACAAGTTACGTACTTCGTACGTGTTCTTGGATTTTTTAGCTATCGGGGTGGTGGTAGAAGTACATGATTCATAATTATGTAGTTACGACTATGCCTGATTTTCTTTTATCAGTTTTTTGAATTGCCTCCCAATATGCAAACCAAAACCACGTATTCAAATTTTTCAAATTCAAATTCAAATTCAAATCTTTTATTAACGAAACATGGATTATTACAATTGAAATTGTTGTTAGTAAAAAGTTTTGAGATAGAGTTAGTCCGCCATGCTTCAACCGTAATGGTATGCAACATTTTATTACCTACATTATAATACACAAAATCATTAAATAGACATAAAATTATGTAATCAAAAAAATATTTTGTCAGTGAAATAATCGTCAAGAGAATAGTATGCCTTATTAATTAAAAATGTCTTGAGTTTAAATTTAAAAATGTCAATATTATTAATGTCCTTTAAAGTTTGCAGTAATTTATTAAAAATTTCTCAAGTCAAAACCCACTTCATGGCCATGATGTGAAATTCCCTAAAAGCCTCCTACCGCGTTTCAGCCGAGCGCCGCTGCCGGGTCGAATCCAAACAGTCCGACCGACCCGAGCCACCCAAACTAATAAACTACGCGAAATTAATTTTCCAACTCAGCGCTTAATGACCAAACTGCCCCTTTTTTGTTCTACCCTAACCTAAAATATGAGCATTTCTTGCTAAAATACCAACTACAGATGTATTTCGAATAATTAATGCTAATAAGAGAACCTCTATTTATCATCCTGCGGCCTCGACCGCCTGACACGAAAATCACAAATTAAGGGATTTATAATGCCGACCTAATGGTTCCCATTTGGAGGCACGTTAATCTTTAAACATGCAAAACAGAATTAACATTTAGAATATTATTTTTACTGAATCTAGGGTGACAGTTTCATTTCAGGTGTTTCACAGGGGCCACCCGAATTCTTACAATATTTTTAAATCGTTGCTGTTGATCCCTGAATATTCTTTTAGGATTTAATTTCAAAGAGTTTTTAGTGTACAATGCTGATTTCAGTGCTATGAACGAACTCTATTTTCTTAATTACTAAGGTCTGAATATTGCTAATGCTTATAATATATTATATAGAATTCTTATTAGCAAGCCTAATAAGATCGCCCTACCTACCGCCCTGAATTTCATCTCATTCTAACAGCTAGAGATAAAGCAAGAGAAAAGCCAACACGAAACAGTTCAGCATCGCGCTAAGAGCTCGCGATACGACCTTGAGGCATTAGATAGAATTTCCAATATTTCGCCGAAAATAAATCCATGATTCTAGTTATACTCATATTTTAAGGTAAAGTTGGTATGTAGGTATGTATGTTTGTACATGGTTATCCTAACTGCTATACAAGACCCATTTTTTAAATGATTTTACCAATAGAAAGCCACACTATCACTGAGTGCTATCCCACTAATATTATAAACGCAAAAGTTTGTGAGTATGTTTGTTGCTCTTTCACGCTAAAACGGCTGAACGGATTTACATGAAATTTAGAATGAAGGTTGTTCATGATCTGGATTAACACATAAGATACTTTTTATCCCGGAAAATGCGCTAATATAGCTAGTAAGCTATATTTTATTGCCCCAAACTTGAGACGCCGTAGGCCAAGCAAGCGAAGTCCCAGACAAGTCCCAGCTGGATGATGTATTCTGGTCCATTGGTTTCCTCTTAGAATTCTATATTTAGAAAGTTGTTCTGTGAAAATAATATTTTTGCTGTTTCATCACATTATTTAATGTCCTGACCTTTACTTATAATTACATAACTCTAGCGTAGTAGTTTTGTAGTGGTAGGGCTCTTTTGCAGAGCCCGCCTGGGGAAGTACCACACCTTTGCCAGTTATTCCACCGCCAAGCAGTAATGTGCAAACATTACTGTGTTCCGGTTGGAAGGGAATTGTTTCCAGTGAAATTACAGGGCAAATGGGAGATTAAACAACTTATATCTCAGGGTGACGAGCGCAGTGCTGTGCCGCGCAGGGTCTTGAATTATGCAAGTTCAAAATTCTGGGTGGTGCAGACCTGTTATGGGCAAGCGTGACGTTTAACATCAGGCGAGCGATTTGCTCGTCTCGTCACTCAATTACATAAAAAAAAGACTAATTGACCGAGCGAGCGAAGCGTTTCTGAAACGACTAGCCAAATTTGCTTTCATTTGTCTGGAAGTTTGTTTGTATGTTGGTACTCGCGTACAGGTCGTATTTCTCAACAAATCTCGACGAAACTTGGTATACTCGTACAGGTTCAACTATTTTTTTTTGTCGTCGGGGTTTTTTGATTGGGGGGGGTATTAATTTCCTTCAAAAAGGGGGGAAAATTGAAGCGCCATTTACCGACCGATTTTGATAAAATTTGGTAGAAATATATAGTACCTAATTCTAAACAAGAATTTCAAATATGAGTAAATTCACCACATTCTGTGTGTCATCACAGTGTTTTATCTCAACAACCTCTCGACCTATATTAATCATATTTGAATTTCTGGTTTAAATTGGGTACAATATACTTCTGCCAAATTTTGTCAAAATCGGTACTTACAGTCGAAAAATAAAAATTATAACGCCTAACGCCTAAAACCCCTCAAAACGCCTGATTCTTTCAATAAAGATAATAATTATATTGTTATTTATAGGTTTATATTTACTAATTATACCTCTATATTCTGTCTGACATTCAAAATTCGTTCCATGTAACCAAATTTAATTTAAAGTAAATCGTTTTATACACAAAGTTTAATTATATTCAAGTCGACCTTGCTGAAATTGGTAAGCAATTTTCTTTGTTTGTTTTAGATTGTTGTTTAGCATAAAAGATCAGCATAAGCTTCTAAAAAGCTTAATTTTCTAATTAAACTAAATAATTATTATAATTTCTGCGCAAATAAATACAAACGGAGCAAGCACAATGCTTGTAATTTTGTTAATTTCTTGGAACCGATTCATTAGTTCGCTTAATTTAATTTGATCGTTTGTTTGTCTTAATACAACTGCCAAGTAATTTTTCATCAACGCGCGGTGAAGACGCGGGGCGCTAGTCAGCTAACATCATAAAGTTAATAGATACTAAAGAAAAGGAAACTAAAAGGGTGTCTAGAAGCACCTCTCCGGGTTGGCAAAGCATTATCAACGCTGCCGCTAGTGTTGCAGGTGTTCATAGGCGGCGGTGTCGCTTATTATCAGCCTGGCCGTCTGGCGGTTTTCCCCTTTTTAGGTAAAAAGAAAACGGAACTTTGGCGCATTCAAACACCACAAATTAATTGATATCTGTTTTTTCTATGAAGTAAGACATAAAGGGTTAGCTGGGATGAGGTTAGCAGGATGTATGATTGATATTTGGATTAATTAAAGTTAATTTATAATTAACTAGCGGCCCGTCCCGGCTTCGCACGGGTAGACTTTGGGACAAACGTAGAGTAAATTGAAATCGGTCCAGTCGTTCACGCGTGATGGCGTGACCAAAGGTGTTGAGAATAATTATAGGAACTCTTTGTTATAACCTCTATTCTCATGCTATTGCGTAACTATAGCAACGGTAGTTTGTTGATGCTAACTTGTCAATTTATAGTAAAAATTATCAGTATAAAACGCACACTGTTTTGATAGATATGATTGAATTTGAACTTTGTACAGCGGTAATAAAGTGCAAATTGACTCTTGGACGTTAGGAACATACCTACATTGCTTAAACAACAGTGAGTGCTTGCAATTCAATATGAACTTTATACAATAGCAATAAAGCTCGTTTTAGTTTGGGAAAAATAAAAGGGCTGTTTTTAGGGTTTTTCAATATTTCTGAGAGATTTTCTTAATATTTTTTTCCGTAAGAACCTTCTCCTAATAATAACAAATACAACAAAAAAAGAATTAGTAAAATCGGTCCAGCCATTCACGCGTGAGGCCGTGACCAAGGAAAACGGGTTTCATTTTTATATATATATATATAGATAGATAAGAATAGTAATATAATAAATCCAAACAAATCTTTGTAAGTAAGAATGGGTGAAAATAAATTTTGTCTATATTTCTGTTTAATCATTGATATAGAACCATAATATAATGGCCTTAAGGTACTTTATTTCTCCAAAACATTACAATACGCAAAGCACGATTTGCAGATAGTGTTAAGGTAAACTAACACAAGTAAATACGAGTACAATGTGATCACAATCTCTGTCGACGTTATATGCTAAGGTAATTAATTAAGAGCATTAGAGAGATTACCACTTCTAGCAATTAGAAATAGCTCTCATTTGAAACTACTCAATGCTATGTCCAGGATTACACTATTACCATATTATCATTCTGTGACCCGGGATAGGACTCACTCTCTGCAGCCTTGCATCTGAACATACTATACCAAACACATTAACACTAAAAACGAATGCTTTTCTTTTAATCATAATAATGGACTAACCGTTGATATACTCTGTACAGAGTTATTCATACGAGTATCATTCATCATTCTGAACAACTTTTACTATGGGCCAACCCGAAACTCGCAAAAAAAAACCAGCTGTTTCATAGAAAAATGTCAGTGAAAAAAACAAAATGTAAAACAGCTATTTTTTTTCGCGAATTCCGGGTTGGTCCCAGAAGTAAAACTAGTTCAAAATGATGAGTACTATGAGCCCTTTCGGCTTAGCATAGGTACTCTTTATGAATAACCGTGGATACACCCTTCCCAATCGCCCACTGCCTTCAAACTCGCTATGTACTCAAAAACTCAATATCAAACTAGTTACTAGTTCAATATTGCCAGACTAATTTAGACTCTAAGAGCAGACTATAACCAAGTAAAAGCTAGCTTGAAGTTATGAAGTGGCCAGTTAATATGTCGAGGACCATTGGACGTTATTAATAGTTTTAAATGGAATATTGATCTACTCTGAGCGCAGATTGAGATTGGGCGCGGCTGCGCTATTAAATTGGGAATGAAGTCTTGTTAATAAATCTTTTGTATTCTAGAGTTTTCAATACAACCTTCAGTAGATAGGAGACCAGCACCAGCAATACAACCACCAGCGGACTGACAGCGTAGACAAAAGACTTACAAGCACTATATTAACTTTAAGACTGATTTTTTCTCACTGGCTTACGACCTAGTTAGTTTTTTTAAGATTAAAAACTGTATTTTGTTTATGTAATAAAACTATTTTATTTTATTTTTAAAAATTGTAACGTATGTAGAGCAACTTTCATTTCATGGCTAATTTAACAAAACTGTCGAATTCTAAAATGTTCTGTTTAAATGATAATTTAACGTAAATTATAACTTTTCACACACCATCTACACTAAAGTACACTAACACATCACAGCTAGTCTCATGTTTTGAAACAACAAGCTGCGACACGATTTCGTCTCATTAGTTCAAAAGGCGAGTTGGCAACTCGTGCTGCCAACTATTGTAGCGTAAGAAACAGCAGAAAAACAACTACTAAGAAATAGTAGATGCAAATATAAATACGAGTAGTAGCAAAAAAGAGAAAGAAAGTAAGGATACAACAAAATAATTAAAATAATAACTCGACTATGGATATGATTAGATATATTTATGAACAAATATTTTTTTCCTTTTTCATATGACATTCGATACGATAGCAAAAAAATATCAGTAACCCCTAGTTTTTGAATGTGGCAATGTCAATCAATTCGTTTTGAAATGGATCGATGTGTTCATAAAAATCAGATGAATATTTTTGGCTACGGTGGAATATACCTCTATGTACAATCAAACACTTGTGTAGTTAAATTGTTTGTGTTTATTTATCTGTGGTGCTCAAAGCTTAATCCGCCTTTTTTAGTAGCAGTGCGTAAAATCTGTGGTAAAATAAAAGTTTAATCAAAGCGTTTCGTACGAGTTTTTGGTATACTCGTATCAACCATAAGACGATGTCGCATTTCTTTCGATTTTAATTCTAATAGGAGCATCAGTGACCGACATAATGTCTCACTTCTTATTCTTATTCGAAATGGGGGCGATAGGTCCCGCACTGGCGTCCTTCAAAGGTTGTATTGTGCGTTTCCCCTTCGCCAGCGATTACCCGAGCCAACCCAGCTCCTCAAAGTAACGGCTCTGGGGCTTGCTGTGTCGCAATATCTCACTTGCCAGAATAGTTACGAGTATCACTGTTGACGAATCTCGACTAACTTTACATTTTAAGTGATACTCTCTCAACCTTACATTTTGAGTGATACTCTCACCCTTACATTTTGAGTGACTCACATCTTACGCCATTCTTAGGCCTCTCAGAAGCCGGATCGTACCACCAATGGGTGTTGTTTCTCAAACGTTCTGATGAAATTTCACGTCTACCCTCAACTCTCTTTGATGGCGTCAAGTGCTAGTTCCAGTAGTTGTTTGTTCTATTATTTAGCTCGACAATGTTGAGACTTGTTCGGGAATTTTGATCGCGTAGAGGAATTAAGGAAGGGCGCACACTGTTGAGGGTGTTAAAAAGTTTAGTTAATGATGGTAAAGTTAGTTAGTTTAAATTAAATAGTCATGAAAGAGTGAGTGTCCTGCTTTTACTATTTCCACTAATACAGGGTCATAAGAAAAGGGTATGCTAAACCAAAAAAGGCTCATAGTACTCATCATAATGAACACGTTTTACAATGGGACCAGCCCGCTATTTATGGGTTGTTTTATTAAAACTAAATAAATAAACGTTTTAGACTCATAGCTCCTCACTAGGATACCCTGTGTCGGGGATGCCATGGAACACAGATAAAGACAAGAACAACTTACACCCAGACCCAGAACAGATATTTAAGTTGCTTAATGGTTTTTTGTTTGTTTTAAATAAAATAAAATAGTTTTTCTGCCGTTATATGCGACGATCCTTATTTTAAGACCTTTAAAGACAGACTTGACCTTATCTATTGAAACTAATTTGTTTCGCAAATTGAAGTGTCGGAATTAATTTCTAATTATAAACCAATTATTGACGAATTATTATTTATTACTCGGAGTTTGTACCGAAAATTCAATTTGAGTTTTCGGAGAAAATAAATATTAACGTTAATCTTATTTAAAATTCCAAAGTACACCCATTCTTTTGTGTGAAAAATAAAAGGGCTGTTTTTAGGGTTTTTCAATATTTCTGAGAGATTTTCTTAATATTTTTTTCCGTAAGAACCTTCTCCTAATAATAACAAATACAACAAAAAAAGAATTAGTAAAATCGGTCCAGCCATTCACGCGTGAGGCCGTGACCAAGGAAAACGGGTTTCATTTTTATATATATATATATAGATAGATAAGAATAGTAATATAATAAATCCAAACAAATCTTTGTAAGTAAGAATGGGTGAAAATAAATTTTGTCTATATTTCTGTTTAATCATTGATATAGAACCATAATATAATGGCCTTAAGGTACTTTATTTCTCCAAAACATTACAATACGCAAAGCACGATTTGCAGATAGTGTTAAGGTAAACTAACACAAGTAAATACGAGTACAATGTGATCACAATCTCTGTCGACGTTATATGCTAAGGTAATTAATTAAGAGCATTAGAGAGATTACCACTTCTAGCAATTAGAAATAGCTCTCATTTGAAACTACTCAATGCTATGTCCAGGATTACACTATTACCATATTATCATTCTGTGACCCGGGATAGGACTCACTCTCTGCAGCCTTGCATCTGAACATACTATACCAAACACATTAACACTAAAAACGAATGCTTTTCTTTTAATCATAATAATGGACTAACCGTTGATATACTCTGTACAGAGTTATTCATACGAGTATCATTCATCATTCTGAACAACTTTTACTATGGGCCAACCCGAAACTCGCAAAAAAAAACCAGCTGTTTCATAGAAAAATGTCAGTGAAAAAAACAAAATGTAAAACAGCTATTTTTTTTCGCGAATTCCGGGTTGGTCCCAGAAGTAAAACTAGTTCAAAATGATGAGTACTATGAGCCCTTTCGGCTTAGCATAGGTACTCTTTATGAATAACCGTGGATACACCCTTCCCAATCGCCCACTGCCTTCAAACTCGCTATGTACTCAAAAACTCAATATCAAACTAGTTACTAGTTCAATATTGCCAGACTAATTTAGACTCTAAGAGCAGACTATAACCAAGTAAAAGCTAGCTTGAAGTTATGAAGTGGCCAGTTAATATGTCGAGGACCATTGGACGTTATTAATAGTTTTAAATGGAATATTGATCTACTCTGAGCGCAGATTGAGATTGGGCGCGGCTGCGCTATTAAATTGGGAATGAAGTCTTGTTAATAAATCTTTTGTATTCTAGAGTTTTCAATACAACCTTCAGTAGATAGGAGACCAGCACCAGCAATACAACCACCAGCGGACTGACAGCGTAGACAAAAGACTTACAAGCACTATATTAACTTTAAGACTGATTTTTTCTCACTGGCTTACGACCTAGTTAGTTTTTTTAAGATTAAAAACTGTATTTTGTTTATGTAATAAAACTATTTTATTTTATTTTTAAAAATTGTAACGTATGTAGAGCAACTTTCATTTCATGGCTAATTTAACAAAACTGTCGAATTCTAAAATGTTCTGTTTAAATGATAATTTAACGTAAATTATAACTTTTCACACACCATCTACACTAAAGTACACTAACACATCACAGCTAGTCTCATGTTTTGAAACAACAAGCTGCGACACGATTTCGTCTCATTAGTTCAAAAGGCGAGTTGGCAACTCGTGCTGCCAACTATTGTAGCGTAAGAAACAGCAGAAAAACAACTACTAAGAAATAGTAGATGCAAATATAAATACGAGTAGTAGCAAAAAAGAGAAAGAAAGTAAGGATACAACAAAATAATTAAAATAATAACTCGACTATGGATATGATTAGATATATTTATGAACAAATATTTTTTTCCTTTTTCATATGACATTCGATACGATAGCAAAAAAATATCAGTAACCCCTAGTTTTTGAATGTGGCAATGTCAATCAATTCGTTTTGAAATGGATCGATGTGTTCATAAAAATCAGATGAATATTTTTGGCTACGGTGGAATATACCTCTATGTACAATCAAACACTTGTGTAGTTAAATTGTTTGTGTTTATTTATCTGTGGTGCTCAAAGCTTAATCCGCCTTTTTTAGTAGCAGTGCGTAAAATCTGTGGTAAAATAAAAGTTTAATCAAAGCGTTTCGTACGAGTTTTTGGTATACTCGTATCAACCATAAGACGATGTCGCATTTCTTTCGATTTTAATTCTAATAGGAGCATCAGTGACCGACATAATGTCTCACTTCTTATTCTTATTCGAAATGGGGGCGATAGGTCCCGCACTGGCGTCCTTCAAAGGTTGTATTGTGCGTTTCCCCTTCGCCAGCGATTACCCGAGCCAACCCAGCTCCTCAAAGTAACGGCTCTGGGGCTTGCTGTGTCGCAATATCTCACTTGCCAGAATAGTTACGAGTATCACTGTTGACGAATCTCGACTAACTTTACATTTTAAGTGATACTCTCTCAACCTTACATTTTGAGTGATACTCTCACCCTTACATTTTGAGTGACTCACATCTTACGCCATTCTTAGGCCTCTCAGAAGCCGGATCGTACCACCAATGGGTGTTGTTTCTCAAACGTTCTGATGAAATTTCACGTCTACCCTCAACTCTCTTTGATGGCGTCAAGTGCTAGTTCCAGTAGTTGTTTGTTCTATTATTTAGCTCGACAATGTTGAGACTTGTTCGGGAATTTTGATCGCGTAGAGGAATTAAGGAAGGGCGCACACTGTTGAGGGTGTTAAAAAGTTTAGTTAATGATGGTAAAGTTAGTTAGTTTAAATTAAATAGTCATGAAAGAGTGAGTGTCCTGCTTTTACTATTTCCACTAATACAGGGTCATAAGAAAAGGGTATGCTAAACCAAAAAAGGCTCATAGTACTCATCATAATGAACACGTTTTACAATGGGACCAGCCCGCTATTTATGGGTTGTTTTATTAAAACTAAATAAATAAACGTTTTAGACTCATAGCTCCTCACTAGGATACCCTGTGTCGGGGATGCCATGGAACACAGATAAAGACAAGAACAACTTACACCCAGACCCAGAACAGATATTTAAGTTGCTTAATGGTTTTTTGTTTGTTTTAAATAAAATAAAATAGTTTTTCTGCCGTTATATGCGACGATCCTTATTTTAAGACCTTTAAAGACAGACTTGACCTTATCTATTGAAACTAATTTGTTTCGCAAATTGAAGTGTCGGAATTAATTTCTAATTATAAACCAATTATTGACGAATTATTATTTATTACTCGGAGTTTGTACCGAAAATTCAATTTGAGTTTTCGGAGAAAATAAATATTAACGTTAATCTTATTTAAAATTCCAAAGTACACCCATTCTTTTGTGTGGTTATTTTTTAGGGTTAACAATTTAAAATATGTCAACGAATCCATCGAAGCACTATTATTATAAGAAGCATATTAAAAATCATTTATCGCCGATATCGTGGTCGGCTACGTCACGTCGCGCCAACCCTGCAAAACGCATCGACTACGATCTGCGATACGTGTAAATTAAGTTTATGTTTTTATTTATACTTATGTGTGATAGTCTGTTAGGTATTTATTTTCTATGGGCCTCTGTAACTTGCATTGTATGCAAGTTATATGCCTGAAATAAATGATTGATCTCTAATTTGTAAATCGCCTCAGACTAAGACTACACAGTAAGGTGGTCCATTACTACACAGTAAGCCAGCCTTCGGGGGGCTGGTCTTCTCCCCCAACCTTCAGTCTACCAACACCCCTTATTCCTATGAGTGTTCGAAATCCAAAATTGAAAAAAAATCTGGCTCTTTGACTAAAACTAAGTTCAGTTAATCAAAGTTCCCAGATAAAAAGTAGATATTTCTGACCTATTTTTGGGGTGTTTATATATACCTTCTCACATTTGTATTAATTCTAAAACTTAGTACAAAATAGCAAAGTTTTTGAGTCCCATAACTTTCATGTAATAAATCCATTTATATTAAAGTTGCGTCTGACCCTTGTCAAACGAAGATTATTACGAATCCAAGTTCAAAACAAGGAAACAAAGTTTTAAGCAAAACCACTGAACTTTAAGTCACACTTTAAAAAGTACAACTTTATCACACTTAATGTGAAAGTTACTGACTGTTTGTCTTTTTCTTAATTAAGCGCCTGAATTAATTTAGGAAAAACTATCTGTAAATTGTATTTTTAAAATGTACGATTTTTTGAACGTCGTAAAATTAAAGTAAACGAGACTGATCAATGAAAAACCTCATTTGTTTAAATTCGATGATATTGATGGATCACGTCTTGTCCAAAGACTAGACACTAGACGTGCCACCAGTGACCATTGCTGATGTGATAATTGTCATAATTGACTGGCAAAATAATCTGGGAAAGACATTTAAAACTAGGTAATATATCAATGCTAAAACTGACAAAATATTGTATTAAGTACTTCGCATTTTGAAATCTGTCAAGCCGTTTAAGCTTCATATCAGAAAACATAAACAGAACAGAACAGAACAGAACAGAACAGAACAGAACAGAACAGAACAGAACAGAACAGAAAACATAACTCAAGAAATACTTTTATTCTGGGGTTATTAGAGTTAAAATCTAAATAAAATCGACAGTCCATTATAAAACTCATTCTCGGTTTCAAACTAATTAAGCTACTCCTGAATAACACTACAGTGGCTCTACAAAAGTTTGAAACTCAAACCAAAGGGCGCAAAGTCAAACTTGCAAACTTATAATTCCGCAGTAAATCCTTTTGGGCCATTGAGCTATTACATGATACTAGAGATAACACCGCAATAAGTAGAAATTTCACTATTAATAGTGGCATATGTGCTAATAGTTCACTTTCTCTTTCGTAGGACAATAAAGCTTATTTGCTTGGATATGATAAATTCGGATCGGCTAATTCTGACAACTTGAAAATCGATTCTGCGAAAATTAGTCAATAGGGTTGCGGTATGTCCTTAACCAACACACTAAACACCCCGATTTATTTATGCGAATAAGACTCGACAAAATTAATAACAGCATAAGATAAGATAATGATAACAACATAACTTAATAAGCATACGGCGAGCTAGCAAGTAACTTAGTGAAGTTGAGTGCGGTAATCCATCTGAAATGGAGCTCACCGGCTGAGTTGAGCGCCATCTCTAGTATATTGTATCATAGTTGCTCAAAGTTAAGGGCATTTGTTTATAAGTTTCTAAGCGCGAGGAAAGATAAGAGAGGCTGCATTTGTGATGAACTCGAATGAGTTCGCATAGTCAAACAGTAGGGAAAGGACCGAATACCGGATTTAATAAGACTTACTTCAAAGACTAGCTACTACGCACCCTTTTCTTTAACGATCGCTCTTCTGGCTCAGTTTGTAGCGCGTTTCCGGTTTTGATTTCTGGCTGGGCAGATAGAAATGTAATTTGAAAGGGTAGTCTCATGTGATGTGATTACAGTGTGAATTTTATGAGAGAGAAATGAAAAAGTCTGTTTTATAAAAGACTTGTAGTTTTGACTATCTAAGAAAGCAGGCCAAGAAATAAGTACCGGTATGAGTATTTAAAAAAAATTAAAACTGTCATGGCATTCTACTGAAAACTTTGTGTGATAAGAAAAGCTGATTATGTGACGAACTTTTATTATTGTTACATAGTCAAATAACAAGGAAAAATAATGAAAACAACATAAAAAGGCATTAAATAGCGGTACCTACATACATTTAGCGGTTTTTCTTTATCATAATTTTTTTAGGTAATGCGGTCCTCAACTGAATGGATTCATAGTCAAACACTAGGGGACGGCGTACCACGATAGAGAGACAGTAAATATTTATCGGGAATTAAGTCTAGTGTCTTGCGGACGGTGGCAGATAATAACGACCATTAAATTTGTATGTACGGAACTCGAACGGAATTTGAAGCTTTGGCTTAGACTCTAAGTATGAGAGCTTAGAGACATCAGCTGGTTTTCTTATTATGTTTCAATAATACTTATCACAATTTCTCAGAATACAGCAAAGGAGGAGTCTAATGGATTTATCGATTAAGATTATTAATATGTAATATAAAAAATGTGGAGTAAGCTTATCACGAAAACAGGACTAAATCTATACTTCTATACTAATATTATAAAGAAGTAAAGTTTGTGTGTTTGTATATTTGTTAAATTGTAAGGGGTAATCTCGGGATCTACTGAACCGATTTTAAAAATTCTTTCACCAATAGAAAGCCACATTATTGCTGAGTGTCATAGGTTATATAAAAAACCGAAAAATAAAAAGGCTTTTACGTGGTAGTCCGTTTTGCAAAGTGAATCGGAGAAAAAACGGTCCGGACGGCGCGCGATGGCTTCGGGTTTAATTAACATTATGCCCAACGAAGTGGGCACGGGTCAGCTAGTCAATACTAAAGAAACTTAGCAAGAAAATTGGTTTGAAGGAACGACAATTGACATAGAATATTTTTAATCTCAAAAAATGAGGAATATTAAAAAAAATCCAATAAACTAAAAAGTGTAGTTATGAGGCTGTCAATTTAATAATATGTATGTATGTAATAATTTTATTATTTTTCATCTATTCTCATTACACTAATAATTTATTGCGAAAGTTTGTATGTTTGTTTGTTACTTCTTCACGCGAAAATAGGAATAGCATTAAATATGGAATACTATAGATACAGATTCTATCTTGGATTAACACATAGTCTACTTTTAGCACATAGGTATTATTACTCTTTAGCAGATAGGCATCATCATCATCAATGCGTGTTTTAAAATATCGAGGCCTTGTTAGTTATGCCTGGAAGAGCGATAAGGCCGCCAGTTGTTGCACTAGCTTAAAGTGTTATTATCCTTTTGTTTGTAATTACTGGTGTAAACAATAAAGAGTTTAACTATTTATCTATTTGTTTATTTCATTTTCTTTTTTTGCTAGTTTTAAATAAATTCTTAGTGTAAATTATTGAATGTTTACTGGATAATTTTAAGTTTATAACCAAAAACACGTTCCGAGAATTAATTCCGTCTCGCCACATTTGGTGCCTATTTCCGGATTAACCGCAGCCGTGACTTTCGGACCAGAAGTCCGGAGTCCGGACCCGGAAAACTGAAATTTAGTTTGCAAGTTCTTGCATAACTCCTGCCGCTGACTGGGGTTGTAGACTCGACGTGGAAAAGGATGATATAAACGAGATTTGCCATCGCACATTCAAATAAATTTGTTTTTTTTTTTATTTAAATTAGAATTAATTAATTTAATAAGTAAAAAAAATCATATAGACGTATTTGAAACTTTTTAGGCCCGTCATATTCAAAACAAAAACTGAATTTTAGAAATGAAGTTATTTCGTATGGACCACGCAGCTAGCCCTAGTGTTAGATTTTAAACCGTTTTAAGGCCTATGCTAGGCCCTCGGCGTCACAAGGGCGTAGAAGGAACATGGGTGGTTTTTAGTCAGTAGAAGTCTGACACTCCCTTCCGCTCTGCCCAAGAGTGGGAGGGGTCATTTGATGATTTCCCACCCCCCAAAAAAAAAAAAAAAAAGGCCTATGCTAGGCCTTTGCTGTTATTGTTATGAGGCAAACAATCGGGGCCTACAATTTAACGTGGCAAAATAAATAGGAAGTCTAGATCTAAATCAGAATAGATAATCACGTCAATCCTATGAAACTAGAATACATGGAGTTTAATCTTCTTAATATTTATATAAATCTCGTGTCACAATGTTTGTCCTCAATGGACTCCTAAACCACTTAACCGATTATAATAAAATTCGCACACCATGTGCAGTTCGATCCAACTTGAGAGATAGGATAGTTTAAATCTCAAATTATAGTCGCAATTTTAATTTATTGCAAATTATATATATACTGATAATTTTTACTATAAATTGACAAGTTAGCATCAACATACTACGGTTGCTATAGTTACGCAATATGACATTTGACATAGAATTGACGCAATGGCTTTTGACAGGACAACGTCTGTCGAGTCAGCTAGTTGTAATATAAAATTTACAAGAAAAGTTACCTAACTATTTATTTAAACTCTCTGTCACCTTAATAATACCCATTTAGCTTGCCAGTTTTTTGGACCACTGCACAAACGTTTAAATAGTTACGTGTATAATTTTTTACATTTACAAATACTTACTAATATGTTTGTAATGGTTAAAATTAAATTGAACATTAAAAAAACAACAAAAGAAGATGAAAATTAGTCTTATTAATTTCGTCATAACACATCGTCGTACCATTATTGATACTTCACATTTATTACGTGACTAGCACATCTACCCTCACAGAATATCAGTGCGCTACAAGAGCTCTAGGTTCCACTTCTCGAACCGAAAGATGATTTCATTAAATCATATCTTTATGTAAGTTGAAGAACTCGAAGTGTTCGGTTGAAGTGTGATAGCGATTAATTTACTTACTCCAACTTGTTATCTGCGCGATTTTATAAATGTAAAATGTTTCAATAGAACTGAAATGAGCTTGAATTCAGTACTTTTGATATAACTCAAAGAATGTTAGTGAAAATGGAGCTAACATGATGTCGGCTACATAATCGCTACGCAAATGCTACGTCATATCTACGCTACTGCTACGTCGTCGCCAGGTTGATGCTATCAACGCTGAATTTAAGTCAACTCTTCAATGATGTTACGTCATCGCTATGCTAAGTTACTATATCTACGCCTACGCTACTTCACCGTTATGCTGTGTTACATCATATTTACACTGATATTACGTCATTGCTTTACTGATGCCACATCACAGCAACGCTAAAACAACTTCACAAGTACAACACTATCCATACCAACTACTTGATCGCTGCGTCATAAACCCGGCTTTGTTAACGCTCCGCCCGTTACGTCAGCAATGCATTATCGCTACGTGACCGCTACACCAATACTACGTGACCGCTACGCCAGCGCTACTGTCACTATTACACCACCAGAGTTGTTACACCCTCCTTGCCGTCTGGGATCGGGTTTACTGCTTGATTTGAAAGCATTTTACCAATCACAATAAATGAGAATGAACCATTTTTACTATGGAAACAACGTGGTTTTCACACATTTTTGTTATTTTTGTTTTTGTTTTTTGTTGCTGTTGTTGTTTTTTTTAATATTTTTGTCAACCGCGAGCGCGTCACGTTTGGAAACTGACCTGATGAAGGTCACCGAATGTGACCGAAACTAGTTGTAGTGGACGACTTAATTTTTACGTGAGTATTCCCGTGTATAAATAACAAAAATATGAGAATTTACATTTAAGACTATTAAGATATAATCTTGGGCTTTTCAAGGTCAAAGTGAGTCTTCTAAGTCTGCGTGTATCATCTTCAGCCATATCGTCGCTTACCAATAGGCCATTTGGGTGTCAAACGTACGTAACGTAACGTACTTGCGTTAAAATAAAACTAGTGACAGTTTTATCACTTAAGAAAATCTCGAAAATATGTGAAATGCCAAAGTTTGTAAGAGAAGGCGTTATTTTTGTTTTCAGTCTAATTTGCAACTACTGAATGAATTTAGATAACATTTTAGATGTAACTATCACAGTCCCAGCCTATTTCATTTGATAATGCATTCATATTCAACTGTAACATTGAGTTTGGCACGGCAAGGTCGTTTTGAATAAGACTATTGGCATTGAGCTATTATACACCTACCACTAGATATGACATTACAGTACATTGCGATGTTTCATCTAATGTTTGCACTTTTGCCACATATTTTATACTCTGTCTCTAGATCAATATCAGGAGACAGAGTATAACAAGTGCCTACACAGCAAGCGTCAAGCGAGTGACCGAAAAACTTTCGCAGAGTAACTCCAATAAAATAGGACAATTATTCAAATTGTAGCACCATCTCCACTACATAGTTACTCAATGGTTATTGGTAGAAATATTACAGATGACATTAACCTCGTCTAGAGATCGTAATGTAAGTGCCTGACGTAATAACTGATAATGCGGCGAAAGGGTGACTATTATTATATATTGAGTAAAAAGAGTAAAATATATTACTTGGATTGCTCAGTCTACGGTTTTCCGCTTCATCCGAAACTAACGTGGTTTTTAACACATTTTGTTATAATGAACACGGGAGTAATTACGTATGTACCTACGTGAGTACTATTTTTTAACCGACTTCAAAAAAGGAGGAGGTTATCAATTCGGCTGTATGTTTTTTTTTTTTTTTTTTTTATGATTGTTACCTCATAACTTTTGACTGGGTGAATCGATTTTGATGATTCTTTTTTCATTAGAAGCTGACGCTTCCCATTTGGTCCCATTTCAATTTAGTCCAGTTCTGATAATGGTATCCATGAGAAAACCATATAAGCCTTAAATTTGCATTAAGTACATGCGCGACAAATAGATGAATAACTCAATAGTCGGTCTTTTGAAGTCGGTTCTTGTTTTTTGTTTTGTAAAAATAATGTTCTTGTTTATTTTTGCTGTACCTACTATCAATATTTCATTTCGAAACTTTTAGAATTGATGCTGTGTTTGTCAGACACGAGACGTTAGTTTTCAGATGCAAGAGCTAAACAAATTAACAACCCTGCAATGGCTAAATCGATTTCCAAAAAAACATGTCTAAGAACCACCGCAGAAAACCTGCTATCTGATTAAAAAAACGCTTCAAATTGGTTCGCTCGTTTAAGAGCTACGGTGCCACAAACAGACACACATAAACTGAGAAAAATGGACATCTAAATTCTGCTAAAAGAATTATGAATTCACTTACGAGTATACTACGGAGCATACTGATATCACCAAAAAGTACGATGATTAGCACAAGTTTATGATAGTTGTCACCGTAAAAACTAGTGGTAGGAAACTGAGTGACGGTCAAACTTACGATAACACCCCTGATTTGCGCTGACGTTTATAAACTTACCCTTTAGCTCTAATCCATTGTCACCCTACAAGCATCCACATCATCACCCCGTAATGTCTCGCACTCATATGAACATTTCTACTATTCACGCGCGGAATGTAAAGCGGTGCTCGGCGGAGACGTTAAGTTTTATGCGGGATTGAGCTGAGCTGTGATGAGTAGTGTGCCGAGTTTTGTACAACTTATCACAAAAAGTGTGATAATATGCTGTGATGAATTGTAGTATGCTAAGTTTTATATAAAATTTAATAGATGTGATAATTCAGGGCTATAAGGATAGGGTATGCTAAGTCGAAAAGGGCGACTTCTCGTCATTGGGAATAACTTTTACCAAAGAAAAATAATTTGCTATTCGATAGAAAAATGTCAACGACACTGGACACAAAATGTATGGAACAGTTATGTTTTTCTTGATTTCTGGGTTGGTCCCATAGTAACAGTTGTTATAGGGATGAGTACTATCAGCCCTGTTCAGCTTAGCAAACCCTTTTAATAACCCTGTATAAAAGTTATGTAATTCAGTATGTACCTATAGGTATCACATTTGGGATCATACACCGAAAAATCTAAATTAAAACACTGTCGAAGTTCACCTGTGTAGACCCATGAGTAAATATAAAATCTATCTACTTATAACAAAAATCGTAGAAGGATTGAATAAATACAAAATGTATGAGTACATATTTTCCTATTTCCGCAAACAACCTGAGAAAAAGAACGTAGTCGTGTTTTATTCTCTCATCTAAAGTACTCGCATCTGTACTAATATTATAAAGGCGAAAGTAAGTCTGACACATCTCTGAGCCTGGCTGGCCTGGCTCTTTCAGTTGTTCAATAAATATTTCTGAATCTGAATTTGAATTTGAATCTGAATCTCAAGCTTTTTACAGCAAATCGGATCTTGACAAAGTTTAGTAAAAAAGTACTGTATAATTGTATATCACACTTATAAATATAGAAGATCTTTCAGAATAAACCTTTTTTTTTGTCGTAAAATTTTCAAAAATTAAATAATAAATAACCAAAAGGTTCGTGTAGACCGAATGGCTGGCCCTGGTGTCACAAGTTGCTAGGTCGTCTGAAGGCCTCTAGCATGATATGGCGGTTGTTGTACTATAACAAACCCAAGGAACTACAGTTAAAAGTCACCGACACACGGTAGCTCTTCGTTGTAAAAGCCACTCGTGGTCACTTAGTCGAACACTGACTGTCTTTTCCTTTGCTTAAGACTAACGCACACAGACAGAAAAATATTGTACCCACGCGACCAAAGTCACAGGTAACAACTAGTCCACAATAATATCGTTGCTCTTATTTTACAGTAGATACAATAATAATAAAATCATCGTGAGTGGAAGGTACTTCCGGGCGCCATGTTTGATTTACGCCATTTCCGGATTTCACTGTCTGTTGGTTCCGTGAAAAAGTGCTTTCCATTTTCTTTATTGTGGACTATTAATGGAAAAGAAATCCTATTAGGTACGTTGAGTTTGGTAAATTTTGTAACAGGTAATTCGCAAAAGGGTTTTCGGAAAAATAAAAATAGTAGTGGAATTTGGTAAACCAGAATTTTGTTTATGAAATCAAATTAATATCATAGCTAATTTTGAAGGGTGTATTTGACATTTTTTTTTGTTTAGCTTTTTCTGTTCCACTGCTGGACTCTTCTAATTTTTTACTCCTATTCACCCTCTTTTATTTTCAAGTTAGAATAACTGGGCCTGCACCACCTGCACCTGCATACTTCCGGGGAAGAAATTCAATGCTGTATATAAATCCACCAACCCACATTTGGTCAGCATGGTGGAATACCGCCTAATCACCCTTCGAGAGTAGATCTGTATCCTATCAATGGGATGGTGAAAAGTTGAGTTGAAATAGTAAGAATTACGTTTCAAACTAATAGCTCCCCCCTAGGATATACCTGTGTCGGGGATGCCATAGAACACACACAAAGACAAGGACAACTAACACCCAGACACAAGCAGATGTTTAAATTCATCATTTAAACATCTACCGGTCGGAAATAGAACCCGGGACCTCTGGTTTATAAGGCGAATATACTGCTGTTGAGGCAAACAGATCGTCCAAATAGGTCGTCCAGAAATAATAATGATAAACGTTATTCAACCATGCTGATATATTAAAACTGAATTATTAACTACGCTGAAGCACTATTGAAACTGATTAATTTACGAAACCAGTAGCATTGAAATCATTTCCTAATATTACAGCAATTTCAAAGCCCTATTCAGTTAGAAATAGTCCGATTTATCTGTAACCAACTGAATGATATTTCCAATAATTTTATTGCTTTAATCAATGTGTATCGGATGAAAATTCCTTTTCATGTTTCGAGTAAATTAGAAACAGATTCGCTGTAAGTTTTCGCTCAGGAAATAATACGCATGACGGTACTTTCAAATTAAACGACTCTCACATTTCTCCGAACCTTATTACTAGGTCAATGAATCCTTGAAATGTTGGGACTTGAACATATTGGAATTTCTAGCTCTCTGTAAAACAAGGTAGTAGAATTTTGTTAGTAGGTAGAGGTACAATGGCGTATTCTTCTTCATTACGAGTACACTGCCTTAAAAAGAGGAATAGTTTACTATATCCCTAAATTCAAATCTTGCAAGTGCAAATTGCAATGTGCAAATTCAAGTCCCGCTTTCCGGTTTCCAATTGAGCTGAAATTTCGCGTGCTTTCCTGAATCGGAGGATGATTTCTTTATACTCTAAAATCTTAAACTATAACCTACATTAGAGGCGTTTCCATATCTAAATTCTGCTGTTCATTGCAGCGTTACGTATTATGCATTTGTCTTTAAATCAAGAAAGTATATTAAGCTCTATCGTATCCAAATAAAGTGCTAATTGCAAGTAGATGAACATGTTTCACGTAAAATTGAAACGTACTTCTTGCGGTTCAGATTTAATTATGTTACCTAACGAACTGAACCTAATGTCGCCTTCTGGTAGGGTTACCGCTCAGAAAATAAGCATTTTCAGGTCTGGTCAGTTTTTGGATAGGTGACCGCTTGCAGAATTTCTTTAAAGATTTTATTGAAATATATTCTAATCAAAAAAAAAGATAAACAATAAAATAACAATGTTCTCGATTTACCCAAATAGGAGATCAAATTCCTCAGGGTGACGAGCGCAGTGCTGCGCCGCGCAGGGTTTTGAATTCTAAGAATTCAAAATTCTGGGTGACGCAGACCTGTTATGGGAAAACGTGACGATTAACCTCAGGCAAGCGGTTTGCTCGTCTCGTCACTGACTAGTTTAAAAAGAAACCGTGACTAATAATTTTTCTTTTATTTCAATGAAAAATTAGGTTAATACCATTGATGTCCAGTAATAAGGTAAGAAGCAAACAGAAACAACATTTAACCAAATAACCATCTAACATATTCTGGTGTTCTTATGGCAGAGTAGGTACGAGTATGTTTAATTTTATTATTTGATTTGTAAAAAGTACAGTCTAAATTTTAAACTCCAGGATCCACGGCTCGACTTAAAATTAAACCCTCAATGATTGCATTTAATTTTGCTACTTAATTCAGAGATTTTCAATTAAGTTACCGGAAAGCGGACCTTTTTTTAATTCCCTCTGGCAACCCTATGAGAGCAGCAAGGAGGCTATTAACAGAGCCATTACCTCCGATAATTGTCGATCGAAATAAACTGGTGGTGGCATGCGTTTGTTAACTTTACACCAGCTACTCTATTTTTAACGTGCTTAGTTAGTTTGCCTAGTTTGAAATGTGATTTAATGGAGCTGATTGAAAGTTTACTATTTGTCTATTATTATTTATACTTATTTTTTTCTCTTTTTTTTCTTCAAAATATTGGCTATACCTACTCTTCGGGCAACTTTGCGATTGATAGTGAAAGGACTATTAGAAAAAATTAAGAAAAGAGAATATTTTCAGGCTGCTTAATATCTTAGATGGTATGCACTTAAGATTATTTTGCATTGGTAAAACTAATAAAATAAATATTCTAAATGCTCAAAATATATTAGTAGTTTTGTCTTTGATGTCACTGTTATTCGTACAAGCAGATTTTATATAATTAAAGGGCAGAATATGAAGCGCCGCTATCTCGCTCGCTCATTTAAAAATTTTTGAAGTTATAAAATCACTGAATATTGTTATGAAAAATTCTAATCGGCTATGTTGCTAAAAATTATATCACAGTGCTTCAACAAAAAAAAATTGTTTCTGCAGTGTATCATTACTTTTGTTTTTAAATGTAAAAAATCCACATTTACTCCCATAAAATTTTCAAATAAATCACAGTAAATACCACCAGGTCGAATACCACAATCAAAGTCATCAATCATCGATATAAAATCCAGAAAAAAACAGTTTATTATCGTATTGACTCAATGCGATAAATAACCGCTTTTTTCTGGTAAAAAATACGATAAGAAAAGTGTTATCTGACACATTCCTAATACCTAATTAATTACCTAGAAAAGAAAAAAATAGATTTAAATTGTTTGTGTTCTTATTTTAAAATTTTACCCCCACGACGTTTTTTAAAAATTTGAAACATAACGCATGGACAACAGAATACTACCCATAAAGGTGGTGATAAGGTTATAGCAATTAAAAAATTCCACTCTTTAAACACCAGCGCGTATTTAACTGGACGGTTTATTAAGTTTTTAAATTAGTGCAGAGCGAAGTTGGGTTTAGAAGAGTTTTGTGGAGTTGAGTTTGGCTGGGCGAAGTTTGACTAAGCAAGTTTGATTGGAACGAAGTTTGACTGCCAGTAAGTGTGTTTTATTGAGTAAAGTTTGGTTTTGTGGAGTTTGACTGTGTGGAGTTTGGCTGTGTGGAGTTTGATTGTGTGTTGTTTGACTGTGTGGAGTTTGATTATGTGGAGTTTAGCTGTGTGGAGTTTGACTATGTGGAGTTTGATTGTGTGTAGTTTGACTGTGTAGAGTTTGATTGTGTGTAGTTTGACTGTGTGGAGTTTGATTGTGTGGAGTTTACCTGTGTGGAGTTTGACAGTGTGGGGTTTACCTGAGTGGAGTTTGACTGTGTGGAGTTTGACTGTACGGAGTTCGATTGTGTGGAGTTTAGCTGTGTGGAGTTTGACTGTGTGGAGTTTGACTATGTGGAGTTTCACTGTGTATAGATTGTAAGTTTGAAAATGCACAATTCATTTGGTTAAAGATTTAGTGGATGTGGAGTTATTTAGTGGATATTGATACGAGTAACGATGAAATTGTTAGAAATGGGAACACAGGGCCTTTAATTGTAAATTCCGGTTGTCGTAAGATTAAGTAGCTATCAGTTTTTTACATCGTTTACTTAATACACAACATTAATAATATGAGATACATTTTCTCATGTTTGATGTTTGTCACAAAATAATACAATTAATTATACAGTCTCTTATATCAGTATGATGAGAAATTGAATAAAAAAATAACCTGTTTCTTCTTTGATGTATTTTCTTTCAACATCACATCACACGTGTAGGGTCATATCACGAACGTAGAATAATCAAGTAGACCTTGATCAAAGATATCTAAAGTTAGGATATGGCCATCTGAATATTTAGGTTACAGTATGGGAAATATCGTCAGCTGTCGAAATCTTTTTGAAAGTTTTTCTGTTACGTAAAATTATTCGCAAGCACGAAGACCTCTCCCAAAGCTTATGTACTACTATATTTTATACTGGGGCTTAATATACTTTTTACCATTGTAAGTTTGTAATGTCTGCTATCTCGCGACTCGCCTGAAGGTAAGCGATAATGCGACCTCCGATACCAAAGAGTACGCTTGCCTAGAAGAAACCGATTCACTTACAGATGCTCTGATTTTATCTATCGAGGAACACCTTATCTTGTTTTTCTATTAAGGCGGCACCATTAGATGCGTTCCCCTGGCCCGGTCCTATGGAGATATAAGTCTACGTCTTGATCTATAAAGTAGAATCTACGTTATATCCGTACCTTATCCAACGTTATCTCTAATTTTCGTACGGTACTCGCATTCCAAGTGATTTCACCCTCATCGGGAGGAGTGCTTCAAAGCGATACTTTCACTTGAGTTGTTATCTATCTCTTTCATCGCAATCGTCTTCCCATCTCTGTATATCACTCCTACGTGAAGGTCGAGATCAAAGCGATAGGTCAAACAATCTTCAGGCTAGGTTGGGAGGTGGAGGGCTTTCATGTTAGGGTCCGAATCTTAAAGGTGCGGCGCGACGTAGACCAAAAATTATGAAAACAATTTTTATCTTGTATATTCCGATCAACAAGGTTATGCCAAATGATATTTTTAGAAATAACCGTGTGACTCCATGTCCGATGCATATAATACACAGTCTCTTCCTAATTAGTTATTAAAAGTAGATAAAATGTAGATTATTACTTGAATCTTTGTTATGCCGAATTTAATAATCCTGCACAGTTATTGGAAAACAATTCAAGGAAATCTATAATATTTTCTGTCTATTGTCTCACTCTAAAAGTTACGCAGTAACAACTCTACATTAAAAAGACCTTATAGAAACTGTTCAAAGCCTCCTCACCTACGCATATCTCGAAGTTGTAAAGTGTGCTCTGCTGTGCCAGTTATTATTGGGAGGATTTCCGTCGGGCATAAAAGAGGGTTTATTATATCTTTCGGAGTGTTTTTATCTTTTATCTGGTTGTCTGCATCTTTCAGGATGCCTCAGAAGGAAGTCTTTGACGATTGTTCACTGACGAGAAACGACGTATTGATTTGCGCCTTGCTTAGAATATTCTGTCTCGCTCTCATTTAATGCTAAAAAAAGAGAACCAAGAATTTTATTGAATGTTTTATTGTTAGGTGTAAGTATGTATTTTTAACACCAATAAATATACCGTGGAGCACTTAAATTATATTATGTACTTATTAACATATTATTTTTGCGAACTTCTCGTATATGACATTCAATCTTAACTCCTTCTATTTTAACAATATTTTAACTGTGAAAGTTTAAATTTTTGTTATTCAATCAGGCAAAATGACTGGATGGACTTAGATGAAGTTTAGAAGGAAGCCCTTTATCGTGAACTCAATTTCACATTACGATGGTTGGTGATTAAAAGTTTGTTGGTCTTATTCAACTTAAAAAGGCTGGATCAATCATGATGAAATTCGGCTTCAAACTGCTGTTTTCGTAAACTACTTATTTTCTAGAAATACTTGGCTGTGACATACAGCCAAGTATTTCTAGAAAAGTCGTCTTAAGGATTCTTCCCCGAAAGAGGTTTAACACAAAAAATAACTTATGAAAACTATCAAATTGCGGTTATAAACGCAGCTAGCTCGAAAACCAACTGAACCCTACTAAGTCCTTCAGTTCGTATGTTTTTCCAAACGATATATTTAACTAGTGCACATTTACGCGTCTCCTAAAAAAACAATACAGCTTTATATGCGCTTTGTTACTTTTTATGGCTCACATGGCGGTGCTTTATTGCTTCATAAATAAACCTTTGCGTGGTTCAAAAGTTTTGCTTTAGTTCGTGCTATTAAGGTATGCTCGGTTCGAGAAAATATTTTTGAGGCTTCTGACGTGGTCAGTTAGCTGCTATTAGGCTAGCTGACTGCTTCCGTCTTACGGTTGTGCTTCATTTTAAATGTTGAAGCACAACCGTTGTTGTTGTTGTTTATTACAAAAAGGTTGTAATGTTGGCTTTTTCGCCATAAATTTTGCACAATAAATCTAAATAAACGAAAGCTTATATCCATAGGTTAGATACCTTGGATAATAAACATTTACCACACATGGCAATTTTTATCCCAGAAAAATACAACACGTCTTGTAAAATACCGGGTGAAACCACAGGTCATTACAGGTCTTTAATAAAACACGAATAATCTATCCATTACTCATATTCAAACTCAACTTCCTTTTGTCTCTAGACAGTTCCTGTCATCAGAGGTGGGGTAAAAAGTACCAGCGATAAATGTAGGAGAGCCGTAACTTAGATCCTGGCTGGCTAGTTGGCTGGCTGGCTGGCTGCTAGCCAAGCCACTCGGCTGGACTGTAAATCGAATACTGAATGAATCGAAGCTACTCAGTTGAATCGGAGTGTAGAAGAAGATGTATAGAGTTGTTGGACTGTCCTTGAATACTGAGTCTTTCTTAGAAGGCTTTGTAAATGTTCCTTAAATTGACAAAGGTCATTTAACTTTTGTGCTATTTAGAAATCAAGTGCGAAGTAGGTACAAATTAAGTAATGTTACTAAATTAAGAAAGTAAATTTTAAAAGATATTTTTATAAACAAGTTTTTTAATGTAAGATAAATAAGATTTGTCGGCCTGTTTGGATCAGCAGTAGTGTAGCCGCCTTATAAGCCAGAGGTCCCGGGTTCGATTCCCGGCCGGGCAGATGTTTGAATGATGAATTTAAATATCTGTTCCGGGTCTGGGCGTTAGTTGTCCTTGTCTTTGTGTGTGTTCCATGGCATCCCCGACACAGGATTTATTCCTAGTCGGGAGCTATGAGTGTGAAACGTTTATAAACGTTTATAGATAAGAGATATATTGACGATAAAAATATATCAATTACATCAGCTTCACAGCAATCATGAACAAACTATTGTAAATCATTTATTAATAGCCGTAACTTGTTTAAACAAGTCCCTGTTTTCAAGTTTATCTACTAAAATCCTGAAAAACATAAGAAAACCGAACCAAAAATAGCAATAACCACTATATCCTTCCAATCTTCTCCACATGACTAAGTACAAAAAAATATCCTAAAAAAACTTTTCTGAACCTACCGAAATACCAAACGTTGGGCATAAAATCATGTTTTACGATATTCCGTAGACTCTTCAAAGAGGCTTTAATCTGAAAGTATATGGCACTCTGTCACGAAAAAACGCAATTTCTATGGGTCACTCGAGAACGGTTGTAATAGCAATAGTTCCAATGATCAAAGTCGCCTTTGGCTAGCGTGAGAGGCGGACCTTCGGGTTGGGGGCTGAATGCAGTGACACGCGGAGCAAATTACGACAAACATAAGTTTAACTAGTAAAATAACGTGAACGTTATCTGTTACGTTATGTTAATATAAATGAAAATGTTATCCGCTTAAATGTGGAAAATTATGCAGATACCATTTTGCCTTTTTTTCTCCACTTTTGACTATATAGGGTTTTAAAGAAAGAGTAGGATAAGGTAAGATTTGTTTAAAACGTTTTATCTCATATTTTTACCAATCAGTGATTTATATTCCGATAATGTAAAAATGCAATAATTAATAAGGATTTCCTTTTAAGTAAAATCTTCACTTTTTCTTGAGCAAACAACACCTGCAACATATTTAGAAGATTATGAATGTTATAATCAACTCGCTCCGCTTATCACTAAACCCGCAGTCATTACAAATAGTCATAGAATATGAATAGTAGGGGGTCTATAAGCATTGAATCGAATATAATATTTCAGCCGGTTCGAAGATCACAGAGTAAAATTATATTGCAGCGTTGACATTTTTTCAGCGCCCATATAAAAAGAAAATGGTTTCTATTTGAATATAGATGGGTCTCGTATTTTATTAGCTCCTATATTGCAAAGTGTAGTTCATAAAATAGCTAGGATTTGGTAAAGTAACATCAAAAGTGTAAGTGAGACATGCTGTATGTTTGTCACTCTTTTACAGTTTAGCTTTACTTGAGATTTCTTAAATTTTGTTATATTTTAGCCTTAATTTAAGAGTAGAAGGAAAAATCACGATAAAACCGAAAAAAATACCTAGATTGTAGTGGAGAGCTATCCAATGGTTGCTGGGAAGAAATCGCTCTTAGCGATAAGTTCACCACTTGTACTTGTCACACTAATGTAAGTTTTTTTCAGTTTTTGTAACTATCCTGTACCTCTATATCTAAATAGGTAGGGTATCTAGAAATAAATTAAAAGCCTAGGAGTTAAATATTATTTTATATTACGCATCTAGAATATAGAAACAAAACATTGAATACGACTTTACTTGTATTCACACCTTAACAAAAAGCTTATACCTTTGCTTTGCTTTAGCTTATTTAAGTAGGCAGCTACTAATCTTTTTGTTATAATTAAACACGGGAACACTCACGTAAAAATTAAGTCGTCTACTACGTCTACCCCTAGTTTCGGTCACATTCGGTGACCTTCAACAAGCTCCTAATCTAAAAAAAGGATCACAAAAAAAAAACAAAAATTTAAATAAGAAAGATTTATTACAGCTTATACACAACTTAACTTAGCTTTATTACAGATTTTTTATTATTATTTACAGCGCTTACTATTAAATCACATGCAGTAGGTACAGCATAGTGAGAATTAAAAAAACGTAATTATTCCCGGTATATTCTAATTATATCTATGTCAGTTGCTCAGCCCTTTTTTTGTAGCCGCCCGTTAAGCTGAGCCAGATATGTTGTATTCTGGACGTCCTGACTTTAGCGCGAGCAGCCTTCGCTTCACTCTTGAAGAGGAGCCAGTCCTTCCGCTCGCTGGGGGACCGAGGACCCCACGTCGACTTTGCGTGGAACGCTTTCTTGATAGTCTGGAAAACAAGACTTGTTGAGAGTATGTACAAGAATTTGGCAGTCTAAGAATTGAGAAAGTTCCTTTTATTTTTATACGGAATAGAGGCGATATATGCGGAATAGGGGAGAGTTTGTCCAGTTGATGGAGTAATTTCCAGGCTTGGTGGTCGTCTAATCTAAGAGAAGGTAAATATCATGTAGCAGAAGTGAAAATTCTATCTAGCTGCGGATATGGCTTCAGACGAGCTTTGTAGGTCTCTACTTCCATTTTCTTTCTGTAGTATAAGTAGAAAATATAAGATGCGATCAACCCGCTTTACAAGTGTAGGATGGAGTGCCTTGGTTCAAAAGAAATATATTCATTCCAGCATTAAATATACTTAGCTTACATTAAAGTTTCCGGAAGTACCATTCTTGAAATTTCTGCTTTTTCGTCGCTTTCATGTACAGTTTGATTCCATGTAGTAAATAAAAATATATTTAATAACATTAAATAAACTCACCTCCCAGCAGTTGCCAGTCCTGTATTTGAAGATCGTGATCCCGATGAAGATCGGCACGACGATAACACCAGCCAAGAGCATGAGGTATCCACAAACTGAAAAGAAAACAACACTTGTAGTAACACAAAACTAGACTCGTATGTTAAATGTGTCAAAAGCAAGTTAGTTTCCATAGCAAGATTTGTAAAAAAAAACAGTTGTTCCACACATTCGTTGAGTGTCATTGACATTTTTCTATGGAACAGCTGATTCTTTTCGCGAATTCTGGATCTGACCCATAATAAAAGTTGTTCATACTGATGAGTACTATGAGTTTTTCTCGTCTTAGTACATCTTTTCTTCATAAACTTGTATTTATGGTTCATGATTAACGGTTACTTTACTTCTAACCAAACTTAGCTTTCTTCTTCTAACAGCAAGTATTGACATCACAACAGAAAGAGACACATATGTACATACATACATTACACACACACACAACACACACACACACACACACAACACACACACAACACACACACACACACACACAACACACACACACATACATTCTGTTCCCTGTTCTGTGCCCTGTTCTGGCACGTGTGATATTATTTCGGGCACTACAAATCCAGTTAGAATTAGAATTTAGAGTAAGAATTAAGAAAAGTTATGAGACTACCAATATTGCACGTGCCCCAATAGTGCCCCCAAAGGTTCTGCAATGGTCTTCTAGAGCTTGTTTAATAATTTTTTTATCATCAATTCAATTTATCAAAAACTTATACAAAGCCTCGTTTTAAAAAAATACATTAAGAAAGTAAAATGCCTAGTGTATCATTCTATCATTGTAATCTATAGATTAAATACCCGTTTTGTATTAATATAACAACACCAGCTAAAAAGACTTGATAGCTATCAACAACATAAAACTGTCTTGATAATATAGCTATTAATAATGTCGCTGTTAACAGTTCATTGTTAATTAAAAAAAAACAACGCGGAAAATGAACAGATGCAAGGTATAGATAGTATAGAACACAAGAGACATAAGTTGGAGGGTTATTACTTAATGACTGAAGAACTTACCATATCCAAGAGTGGGGTAGGTGTAGTCGCCGTAGACAAGGTTCTCAAAGGAAGTAAGTTCGTAGAAGAAGACAGTCAACATCATAGCAGGAGCGATGATGCCCCAGCAGAAGCGCCAGTACATCGACGTTCTTCCCGAACCGAGCATGAACTCAATGTCCAGAGTAATGTTCTCCAAGCCTGGAAGATAAAAATATAGTTAAAAAAATAAGTATTAAAAGACAAAAAAAAAATTGAGAAAAATTGTAATTTCAATTTTTGGGACCTGTTTGTTTTCTTTGAAACTGCAAATAAACTACAAATGAGAAACAAAATGTAGGAAATTTATAAAATGTCAAAAGATATTGATAAAACAAGCTTACCATAAATCCAGAAGACGCCAAAGATTTCACTGATGGCGCAGAAAAGAGCTAAGAACGTGCCACCGTAGTGGTCGACCAGCTCCAGAATGAACTGCCCGCCCTAGAATCAACATCCAAATGGTTAATGACTGAAAATCTGGGACGACCTAAAAATCTAGAAATGAAAAATTTGTACTGACAATGCTTACTAACACCTGGATTATTGGAACCAGGAGACTCTAGGTACTAGAAAGTAAAAGCGTCATATCACACACAGAGAGAGAGAGAGAGAGAAGCTAAAAAATAATGTTACAGATAGGTCTTTTCAGTCAAATACCTGGTTTATTGGAAATCTTAAAGATAACTAAGCTATATATATTTTACTAAACTTACCGGTGTAACATAAACTAATCCAACAAGGAAGCCAGCAGAACAGCAAATGGCCGAGATGAACACAGTACGGACTTTGGGGAAAGAGTCCAAAACAATAGTGTTGATTGTGGACAGCAGGGCTACCGCAGAGCCCACTCCGAGCACCGTCATCATCAGGAAGAATAGTACTGAGAATAGCTGGAATGAAGGAATAGAAAATATTATGCAAGAGAAAACCGAGATCAATTACGCAAGGAAGTTATTGCCAGCACGCATGTATGCTCTTATTAGCATGCTATTAGCACTTATGGAGTAATTGAAAGCCTCAGTAAAAGGGGCTGTACAGAAAAGTACTTAGACTACTTCTAATCAACATCATTACGATTTTGATAAATTCTTGGGTGAAACCGAGGAGAATAAGCTTTTCTAGAATTTTTTTTTCGTGTCGATTAGAATAAATTTATATTTTGGTGTCTTTAATTAAGGTACCTATTATTTTCAAATAAAAATAAAATCTGCAAAATTATGCATGGTATTTGTATCTTTACCTGGGGCATGAAAGTTTTAGCAATAGCGTCTGGGTAGGAAATGAAGGCCAGTCCAGTTCCACCAGATCCGACCACTTTGTCCACGTCAGTGTTCAGCTCGTGAGCCAGGTTGCCCAGGATACCGAATATGGTGAACCCTGAGAGAAGGCTCGTGAAGGTATCCAGGGTGGTCACTATCATTGCATCTCTGAAAAATAATTGTCATCTTACCAACTGCGAAAATATGACAGAAAAAGCCAAAAACCCAAACCATTGGAACAGTTCGTTAGATGAAATTAACCAAAGAAGGAAGACGTGTTTGTGGTATGTGAAATGTGATATGGAGATGATTTACGCTCTGGAATACTGCAAGCAAATTTTTATCCCAAAAAATGTATGCTTTCTATAGGAAAGCAGAAAAACTGTTACACGCAACTAGTGTAAATCATTTCGCCGGAAATTAGATAAAGATCATGTTTTGATCAACACGCTTCAAAAACAAAAGAAATTGAAGCTATAGATCACGTACACAAGGATAGATTAGATTACAAGCATTAATTTTATTGTTATTGACTTGCCTGTACACGTTTTGTCTAAACCCGTTGTAAGAGGAGAACATGATGATGGCGCCAGTGCAGACAGAAAGAGAGAAGAATACTTGAGTGACAGCCGCATACCACACCTGAAAACCAATTATTAGTTATTTTAATGCAATCAAAAAAACAAACTGCTACGTTTAACTTACGACACTCGTGAAACAAAAACGACACCTTGCAATCTAAAATCTGTTAAGGTGTACTTCTGTTAAGGTCATAAAACACACAAACATACACACACTCGAAAAACATTATGCTCCTTT
The DNA here is from genome assembly GCA_949125135.1 of Alcis repandata. Lineage (NCBI taxonomy): Eukaryota > Metazoa > Arthropoda > Insecta > Lepidoptera > Geometridae > Alcis > Alcis repandata. Next base: position 987,053 of record OX421230.1, on the reverse strand, counting down.
TAAGAAGTCGAGTAAAAAGTCAACACTAATGTGACTTGCAAGCCTAGTCTACACAACTTGTAAAATTACTGTGTCACAATAGTAAAAGGTTTTTGAAAGTCAACATCTCAAGGTATAGTTGGTAGTCTAACTTTAAGTAAAAGTATTATGTATTTTGGTTACATGATATATAACTAATAAGTACTTACGTCAAGTTCTATGAGCTTATCCCATTGCGGTGTGATGAAAAACAGGATCCCATCACCAGCTCCAGGTAGGATGGAGGTCCTGCAACATAGCGTGAAAGTACTCTTTACAATCCTAGTAGATATATTCATCAAACTCTTCTTATCTTCTTTAAAGCTTAGAAACTGTCTGTATCTTCGGTATCTTTAAGGTAATTTCTCGCGTTCATAGATTATAGTACCAGCTCAATGATACCATAGTAAATATCATTGTATTATTACCAGAACGGGATTAGTGCTAAGTTTCAAAGTTTATCAACAAACAACAAATACTACACATGAAGAAACAAGTAAATCTAATATATAAAAATGAATCCCTGTTCGTTTGGCTAGCTATAACTCGAGAACGGCTGGACCGATTTCGCTAATTTTGATCTTGATATATTTGTATAAGTTCAGGAAAGGTTTAAAAGTAAAACAAAAAAAAAGCAGCGGGTGAAACTGGCAGCTAGTACATCTATAAGAATGAATGTACATACGTGATCAGAAGCGTGATCATGACGACATAAGGGAAGAGCGCGAGGAAGTAGGCAGCTTTGCCAGAACTCTTGACTCCTCTTGCCACGATCAGGAATATGACGAACCAGGACGCCAGTAGGCAGAGGGTCAGGTACCAGATAGGGGCACCTGAAAGTTAATAATTATATTTTATGCTGTAGATATCAAACTGGCAGATAAACCGTTTGATCGTAAGCCATCGCCGTCATATATTTATAACATCATGATATCGACCTTTAAGTCTCTATTAACAGCTCTTTTGAAAAGGATGAAATGCAGGTTGGAGATAGTTGAAAATTTTGCATGAGGATTGTAAATACAGTTGCGAGTAACTGACTTGGTTTAAATATAATTTTGCAGCAAATATAATTTTGCAGCAAAATTATATGTTTGTAGCAAATATAATTTTTTTGGAATCTTTATCTTGGTTTCTTAATCGTGCCAATAATGTAATATGTTAATTGAGGTTCTTCACTTACCCAAACCACCTTCGATTCCTTCGCTTTTTTGTAAAACCGTGACACTGAAAATGATAAAAGTCATTAAAATTAAAATTAAAATATAAAATATATATAATCTAAAATATAATAAAATATATTATAAGGAAAGAGTAGGCCAAGTTGACAAGGGCTTACAGTGTACTGATCATGATGAACTATTTCTACTATGGGACTATACCTTAAATCGCCAAAAAGAAAGCAGCTGTGCCATAGAAATATCTCAATGATACTCGACAAATTGTATTGTTTAACTTTGTTCATAGCCTATTCCTTTTTCGCTTACCCTGACCTTTTCTTATAGCCCTGGCTTCTTGTAATCAGGAAATATGTCGGTCAAACGCAAGCCTATCATCAAATTAAAATCCAGCAATATAAAAAAAACGACATCAGATAGATGGCTGGAATTACTTGTAGGAGGGTGACCCAAAATAGAAGGGAGTGGCAAGCGTTAGGGCCGGGCCACACGGTGCGGCACCGCACCGCACCGCATCACTCCGCAAGTCCGCACCCCTCCCCGCTTCGTCTGCCTCGCGCCGTTGTCCAGTGCGCCTGCGTGCGCCGGAGCGGTGCCGGACGTACCGTGTGGCATACCATACATTTTTATATGTAGGAAAACGTTGCGGCACCGCTCAGGCGCCGCGCCGGAGCCGCACCGCACTGTGTGGCCTGGCCCTTAGGGGAGGCCTATGCGGGTACGCAAGACAATTCGCCGGTGTCAGAGCATAATAATAGAAATAAGTAGGGAAATTTAAGTAACTACTTGGAATGTTTAATAAGATTGTTAAATGAAGACTATTATCATCATTATAATATAAAAAACTACTTATCTACCACCCGCCTATCTATTCAATCTACTTTATTCAAGGCGAATCATAATACTCACGTAAAATACAGTTCGGCACTGCTAGTGGCGTTCACCGGAGGCGCCCCGACCTGTAAACTCGGGTCGGACGACACGCAGTTGACCCACTCGGGCTCACAGATAGCCCACGGCAGAATGCTCTGGAAGCTCATGGACAGGTAGTAGAGGCACAGCGCTATGATCACCACGTAGTATGATAGGATGTAGGCGGAGCTCAGCGCTTGTGCGTATCCGGTACCTAGAATATCATGAAAGTAAATAAAATATTTTCACATTTTACCTTTAATTTTTTTCTAACTTTTATTTGGTTTTTTACGTTTGCAATAAACGATTTCATTATTATCATAAAAGGCTATATATAGTTGAGTAATTTTTAATCCTGATGAAGACAATAATAATCATCATCATCTTAGTTAACCGTTTTCTACCCACTGCTGAGTATATGCTCTCCTTTCAGAGCGCCATTTTTTCGATCCTGTGTCAGTATCATCCGCCTGCCTTTCTCTTTTACCTTTACTTTTACAATGTCATCCGACACACACAATACAATAATTCTTTATTGACAAAATATGAAAGAAGTACAAACACCGTAAAGCTTATGACACTAAACGTGGTCCCATCGCTGGTGGCTGGTTTAGTAATAAAGTTGATCTATGTAATAGGATATGAATGAAACTCTTTTGTTTAATCGTTATTGTAAATATTTAAGGTAGATTGTTTCTATATGATTGCCGAGGAAATTCTCGAAAACAATCTTATCATCGGTAATACGCTCAAAAACTTTCAATTATCTAAAATATTTTGTACTAGCTGCACCCGGCGGTTTCACACGCTATTTTTTTTACTTTAAACCTTCCCTGAACTTCCACAAATATTTCAGTATCAAAATTAGCGAAATCGGCTGAACCATTCTCTAGTTTTAGCCGGACAAACGAACAGCGATTCATTTTTATATATAAGAGAAGATTATTATTATCAGTTTTTGTTCCGCGCTAAAAAAATCAGGCAAATGCGAAAGTGAGTTTTCTTTGTTACGTTTCTACGCCTTAACTACTCGACCGATCAACAAGCAATGTTGCCTACAAGTTGACGAAGAGTTGTTAAAGTTGTTATTATAAGTTGTGAGTAGATCAATCATTCAATCATCATCACCATTTTTCACAACTACGAAGGTGAAATCGCGGAACCCAGCTAGTTTGAAATATCAGTCATTTTAAAATGTTACTTGTTATTATTATCTAAATAATACACCGATACTGACTTTAAATCAAAAATATTAATAACAAGTAACATTTTAAAAAGACATCGTAAATGAAAATCATAACATACCTTTCATAGCTGGTGACATCGCCCACACCCTCACCGAGTTCTTGGAACTGAACTGTCCCAGCACACATTCCAGATAGTACATAGGCTTTCCAATCAGGAACAGAACAACAAGGTAGGGGATCAGAAATGCTCCCCCGCCGTTCTCATACGCTATGAAGGGGAAACGCCAGACGTTGCCAAGCCCCACTGATGCAGCTATACACGACATTAGGAATTCGATCTGGTTGCCCCACATGGCTCGCTCTGGAGCCTCTTTGTCTTTAGAGTCTTTAGAGTCCTCCTCAGAGGTGGAGAACCTCCGCTCTGCATCTTGAGGTTCCTGAAATTTGATAGAGTTGTTGGCACGTACTTTCGTAGTTTCTAGTTGTTTTTTTTATATGTAAACGAGTGGCAAACAGGCCGACGGTCAGCCTGATGGTAAGCAAAACCGCCGCCTATGAACACCTGCAACACTGACCGAGTTGATGATGCTTTGCCAGCCCGGACTTTACATTGGCTTGTCGACTCCCTTTTCAAAACGCGCCAATTATAAAACTATCGTAATTTTGTGTTTGTAGTTGTTATTTTTGCCGGCGTTTCCTGCTTTTATCAGTTGTTGCCCTAGTTTTTAAGCGTTTTGACCCTCTAGTTTATAATTTTTGGTGTAATCGATAAAGAGTTTATCTACCTATCTGTAATTTTTGTGTGATCTCCTGATAAACGGGACCGCAGCACCGCCCCCACGTAGATATTGCCTAAATAGGTACGAGCAAAGTGCTTCGATTCCACATTTTTTGAACACACAGCGAGGTGTGTTCAAAAAATTTTCAGAACAGGTTTTCTACCGGCGGCGTCTGAGTTACTCGAAATGGCCATGTAACTTAACCGGCCTTTTAGATTATAATAATTATTAGTTTTATTGGTTTAGGTTTTAATTTAAATATATATTAATATTCGTATGTATTTGCATAATTTAACTAAGTCTCTGTGAATAAATGAATTAGCACGGATATTTTTAAATTATAGTAAACGAGCCTTTCCTAGACCGTGCCTATCGTTGCAGTCACAATAAAGAGTACGAATAAGAAATACCATAAAAAAATTAAAAGCGTAAAACTATAAGCTTACTTAGATCAAGTTATTTAGATTTCATAATAAGAAAATTCTTAGAAAAAATGTGAAGTAAACACTAAGACATATCATTTAAATCGAGCCATGTAGCAGTTCTGGGAAAATCGATTTACAAAAGCAATATAGTTGTTATCAAGTCACTAATCCCTTCAATTATTTTCCTTATAATCCGATTCGTATAAAACTTGCATTAAACGATTAATTATAGTGACCTACAGTAAAAAAAATAATCGTTTAATTACTTACCATTGATCCGTCCGCCATTACACTTAAAAAATATCACTCAACACATCCAAAAGAGATCAAGTTTTTAGCGAGCAGCGTGTCATACGACAATTGAAATTAATGAAGCTAACCCAACCGATTTATCCGTATAAGTATGAAAAAATTAAAGATTAATATTATCGCTGTTAACGCGCTGATCGCGGCTAATCTTTACGGACACAATAAATAATTATCACTATCGTCGCCTATAAACTCAGTGCAGAGTATGACAATTTTATCAATTCATTTTACCTATTTTATATCACTTTTATCTGCTAAATAGTGTTTTGAAAATAGTGATAACGGATTATATTAGTACATTCTTGATGATGTCAATCGCCGTGTTTATAGCTCACTCAGTCATAGCATAGCAAAACATTAATTAGATATCGATCTTAATCTTAATATTTGGAAGCGATAACGACAATCGGGAAATAATCGAAGTGACAGCAGTAACTTTATTCCATGGTATTAAAATCGCTTAGTTAATTATCATTATCTTGTCTAGACGATGGTCGAAGAAAAATCATTAAAGCTACTAGCTATATCTGACCAAGGATTTTTCAAATAATCTGGTCTAGACTCAAATGATGTTGTTTTTAAAAACATGGTCGCCAAGCGTTGTCTAGCCAGTTATTATGACTAGATAGCTGGTATTCCCAGTTGATTATCTGGCTGATGGCTGACTGACGTTGATGTTTGCGACATAACTACCTGCTGCACTCCACTTCCATACAGATTACGAACAGGTATTCAGTGTCTAGCCATAACAATGAGACTGAGCTGCCAAGCAAATAATGCCAAGCAGTACGCAGCCATTTAGCTAATCTAGCTAACTGTGCTACTTGTTGGCTGGCTAAGAAATGGCTGGACTCCCTGGTCCCGGTTGTCTTTGTTGTGTGTTTCGGGTTCATGGGCAGAAATAAATTAATAGCTTTTATTTTCTAAATACATATATCTTCTTCAATATACCTTCTAAATAAAAGCTATTAAGCTGCTTTTAGTCGAGTTCCACCGGGATCCACAGTCAGGCGAGATCCGGCCACGGGCTGTATTGTGATTTGAATTGAATTGTGTCAAAACCACGTTAGATTTCATAGCAAAAATTGCGAAGAAAGTTAAAAAGTGAGGGTGAGATAACTTAGACTTTTGTTACAATGTCAAGTATACCTACCTACTGTGTCATTTTGGGAAACGCCGTCCATACGCACATGCGTCACAACATATCCAGTTACAATGGTAGGACGGTGAAAGTCAAGAGAATAAAGCGATTTAAGCTATTTATAAAATTCACAGTTCGTGCTGTTGGTTACTTAATAATTTTATTAAAATTGTGGCCAATATGAAGGTGAATAATACTATTAAACAGCGACATCAGCAGAAATTATAAGTTGACAGTGGCATCTCGAGAAAGTAGAAGCAGTATCGAGAAAAGTCACCTTGTAACCTAAAAGTTAATTGTAAACATCAATACGTTATAATTTTGGAAAGACTCAACTGTATTAATTCCAAAAGTGATAGGTGTTGGTAGATTGATAGTCATAAAAGCACATAATATTTTAATTTATTAAACCTTAAAACAAACCATAATATTTTGTACATTTAATATTGAGCACAGTGGCGCCATCCGCGTTACTTAAACTTTATTTTTGACTGTAGCTTGTGTCTTGTACCAAACCGTCTCAGGTGAAACAGATGTCCGAAGTTTTATACCCTTGTCAAGTCCGGGAAAAGTGTCATGTATACTTTTATTGTGGCGTATCGCGACACCACTTATGTGGGGAATATTTCCTACTTTGAATTAGGAAGAATGGGGCCAAAGTTACGAAAGTGGCATTTTTTATGCTATAGATGGCAACCCGCCTGTCTGTTGTCAAGCAAATCATATGGATACTTGTAACACAAAATCTATTAAAATCATCGATTGTAATTAAAAGCAAGTTATAGTTGACAACATTTTAATGCTCTTTATGTTTTTACGTCTGTAAAGTTGCCATTGTGGCGTTTACGTTACTACGTCGAAAGTATCAGTAGGTTCCCAGTACGTTCTCCAGCGGTACTGGTACCGGTACCTCGGCCGGGAAAATACCGGAATTATAATCGCTTTCAGTTTAGAAGCCATTTTGACCGGTGGCGCCAAGAATAGTTTCTTGACTGGCGAATACCGCTCTGTAAATTAAAATAATCTTGAATGAGTGCTGTAAATTAAATAAAAATACAGTTGGATGTGCTCTGCAATAAAAAAAACCTTTGATTTTCGTCAACATCTTCATAATCAACCGTTTTTACGCACTTCTCTTTAAGGGTTTCCTCGTCAGGTCACCATCTTTTTCGTTCCTGTGCCAGTCTAATACTGCGTTCCTATAGTTTAATTTGATTCTACTAGTGAGCCAATAATCTGCTCAGTGATCTCATTCTGGTGTTAAAATAGCCCCAGTATTGATCATTATCATCATCAGATTCAACCTTTAATCCTCCCACTGCTGGGATATAGGTCTATCCTCAAAGGGTGATTAGGCCGTATTCCACCACGCTGGCCAAGTACGGATTGGTGGATTCAGTGTTAATATTAGATGTAAACTACCCAAGAGATTTTTTAAAAATCCTTTCAGCAATTGCACAGTTGAGTAAGGAGCATCCGGACTTACATAAATACCTAAGCTTTTGCGAATTTGCTTTGTACTTAAGTTTTTTTTTATATATTACTAGCTGACTCGACAGACGTTGTCCTGTCTTAACGATGACTATTTATTTCGAATTGGTAAAAAAGCCATTGCGTCAATTCTATGTCAAATGTCAAATGTCAAAAGTTACATTAAAAAAGTTTACATTGTCCAAAGCGCTAAAGTATTTTTAAATTTTCTAATTTTTCATGTTTTTTTACTATAAATTGAGATGTGAGGCTATCCTATCTCCTAAGTTAGATCGAACTGCACACGGTGTGCAAATTTGATTGAAATCGGTTAAGTAGTTTAGGAGTCTATAGCGGACAAACACGTAATTTATATAATTATATAAAGATTAAAGGTAAAATTAAAGTAATTAGAGGCAAGGTAAGATAAAATTATTTGACTAGAAACTATTAAAATAAAATAGACGGCAATTAAAATGCAAAAAATAATTATTGGCACAAAGTACAAACAAAACATTACAAAAAACTTCAAAGATAACTTTTTAATTAGATACTTACTGTGATATTTTATTGTAGACGCCTTCTTCTCGTAGGCTATCTTATTAACGTCAAATACCTTAGGTTCATCATCTAAATAAACAATAATCATTTTATTATGTATTATAAAATTTATATGATTTTTTTTAATATTTACATATTTAACTTACTTCTATAAGATAAGTCTTGCTTTTCATTATAATTAAGTAATCCATCTACAGTAAAAACTTCTTTGACTTTGGCCCATGATACCGTAAATGCATTCTGGAATCAAGCAATACTATTTAAAACAGTTATATGTAAAAAACAGTCTCTTTTCAGGGTTCCGTTGTAAATACCGGAATTCTTATAGTTTCGCAAAGTTAGTCTGTCTATTTGCATGTCCGTCTGTTTGTCACGTTGTTGTTATTCAGAGACCACACGGCAGCGACGTGGCAACTACGAGTACATACTGGCCCCAAGTTTGAAGGCTTTTGTAGAGCTATCTAAACTAACTAAAAATATATCTGTCTTTGTCATTGTAACTTTCAGATAAGGATATCAATACTCTTAGAAAAAATTGATCTGCCAACTAACCCTATCAAACTTGGGCTCACTATGACGCGATGGGCGAAACGAGTACGCGCCGCTCTCGCGCATGTTGTGTTAAAAATTAGAAAAGTACGTAGTTCTGACGTCACATACCATTATTTTGTTCGGAAATTGGTACATGAAATCACTAAAAGTCTCACTATCAACAAGGACATATAGAGTCGTTAGGTGAAGAACCAGGCACACTTTCAGAGTGAACATCGTTTGTCCATTATTTCACTTCTGCAGTTAAGTTTGTCTGTCACAGTTTGATTTACAAAAGCGTTTTTTTTTAATTTTTTTACTTTTTTATTATTTGTAGGTATTCGATAAGTTATTGTTATTAAAAGTAATCTTAGACTGCTTGCCAAATGACGTTTACATGTGTCAAAGGGTGACTAACACTAGTACCTAAACTATTTTACTGTAGCTGTAGGTATCGAGATTTTATAAACATTAAAATATTTCACACGGCTGTGCTATGCTTATTGCAATACATGGACGTATCCAGGCTCAGAGATCGGGAGGTGGGGGAGGATCGACACAAGTGAGCAGAACACCTTTGCACCTTCAAGGACGAATATTAAATTAAAGATTGTCAGAATGACTGTGCTGAGCCGCAACGCAGCAATTGTTATCATTATGACTATGGACTAACTTGGTAATTTTGCAAAAAATATTGATCTTCCATACTTAATAATTATAAAAATGAAACCCGTTTTCCTTGGTCACGGCATCACGCGTGAATGGCTGGACCGATTTCACTAATTCTTTTTTTGTTGTATTTGTTATTATTAGGAGAAGGTTCTTACGGAAAAAAATATTAAGAAAATCTCTCAGAAATATTGAAAAACCCTAAAAACAGCCCTTTTCTTTTTCCCATACAAACGTATGGCAGTACGAAGTCTGCCGGGTCAGCTAGTACTTAATAATTATAATATAATATTACCTTTTAGGTAATGTCAATCCACAGTTCTAAGAGGTTTTGTCCACCAATTTCAGAGACGCAAAGCTGGATTGTAGCCGCAATATTTCAATTAGTCGGAGTTCTGACCCAGTCAAATCTCTTAATCTCTTATGCAGTCGAGAAAATGTGCCCAATATTTTCCACCTAAATACGTCCTCATCTTATTACAAAAACAATATGATTGATTCAAAACGTCAAACGTAAACATAATTTAGTTTGTATAATATGATTTAATTACTATGTTATTTTGTATTTCTATGTTACCAGATATGGATGAAACTATACAGGGTTTTAAGGAAAGGGCTAATTAGTACTACTGGTACTCATCATTATAAATAATTTTTACTATTTCATTATTACGAACAACTTTTAGTACGGGAGAAATCATGAAATCGCGAAAAAAATATCAGCTGCTCCATACATTTCGACGAGTGTCATTAAGATTTTTCTATGAAACAGCTGATATTTTTTTCGCGAATTCGGGGTTGCCCCCGCAGTAAATGTTGTTCATAGTGATGCGTACCGTGTATTACTACTATCTGCTTTTGGTAATGTCACCTACTACCCTACAGGAAGACCTTAGTAACTTATTTGGAAAAAAACACCCTAGGCGTCAATCCAGGGTACGAGCTTCTTTCCAAATTATTTTTAGACCTATTAAGGCATTTCAGCGCAAAAATAATAAGAAGCTCAGTTACTAACTTTGGTATTTATTAACATTTTTGTGTGATATAATATGCCTAAGTGTTTAGTAAAATTCCAGTCTGATTTATGTCGTTTTGAATAGAATGGCCAAATAAGGTTAGCTAATAAAAAACTGCTAAATTGGTGAAGTCATTTCCTCAGTGATACACACAATGCGCTACAAAACATGTGAAAATGCTTTAAACTTTTATATTGTCTGGTCATTTTTGGCTATGCACACTAAACCTAGACATTGTAAATCATGTCGAATTCAATATTATTGCCGGTAACTTATACAATCTTGATATGTGTTGTATCTTGAAATGGAGTTCGTTGTTTAGTTTACTAACTTGGTGGGTCACTAGCGCAAGCATTGAAGTTATTATAATTATGTATCTATTATCTACCTAAGATAGTTCGCTTTTAAATCGATGACGACGGCGTGGCAATTCAACAATATCTTTTGTAAGTACCTACCAGTTTTATGATCTAGGGCTCTATTTCGTAATATTTTACAGAATTAATTTGTTGTTGTAGGTATTGCAACGAAAACTAGGAATCGGTATCTTTTTTAGTGTTCAGTGGTAAATCACGGATAAAGTTAAGTAGATAAGATCGTTGTGTCCGTCCGCCTATTTGTCTGCCCTAATTAGTGGGTTTTTCCCGATAGATATAATTTGGGTGTCTTCAAGTCGCGAGTGAATCGGTTCTTTCAAGGCAAGCGTGCTCCATCGTAGACCGCATCATTGCTTTCCATCAGGCAGGATGATGGTCAAACGCAAGCCTATAATTGAATAAAAAAAATGTTTTATAAATAAATTCCACCTAATACGAGTATTTAGCGAAAACTAACTTGTCGACGCCGCTCACCCACTGCCCTGCGCGTCTCTCCTACCTTAAAATTTAAAAATATAATATGTATCTGTGTATATTTTTTATTAAATTTATAATTCACTTCGAAATGAGTTAAACATTTTTAAAAGATTATTTTGTTGATTAAATGAATTTTGTTCATGCGGCTAAATATCCACTCTGCCCTTGGAAAGCCCTAGAATATATCTCAACAGGGAATAATGAAGCCGGGCAGTTATTTCCTTGGCTGTACGAATTAGGAACGTAGATTACCTAGTAACGTTTTGTATAAGTATTACAAATCTAAGGGAAATCGACAGCGTGAAGATGATATAGTAAGGCATCTAAAGACAATAATCAGCTGTAACGTAACATACTCGTACATGCACCAAAATCTCACGACACAGTTTTCTTTTTTCCTTTTTTTTGTTTTACTCTAAAAAGTAACATTTCAGATCTAGCCTGAACACCTTTGAGAGACAGATTGGTGGATCCTTGTACTTAAATTTATTCAAAATCAATAAGAACATTTGTTTATTTGGTTCAAATTAATTCATTGTGGTTCCATAGGTTTGTATGTTTGCTCATTTTGACTAGGGAACCATTTCGTCTGGGTAGTTTCAACATCTGCGTTTGTGTTAGGTTATGGAGTGAGTCCTGGAGACTTCATAGATTCCTTCGAATTGCCAGCTTGGTAGCTTGGTATGCTAGCTTTTTAGTAAATTCCTACTCTTAAATTTAGTCAAATTAAATTCTGCATTTAGGAATAAGAATATTTGTTTATTTGATTCAAATCAATTCATTGAAGTCCATAGGTTTATACGTTTGGTCGTTTTTGAAAGCGTCTTTCGGTACGACTAGAAGCCATTTTGCCTGGGTGGTTTCAACATCTGCTTGTGATTTAGAATAGGGTCCTGGCTTCGTAGGGGTTTTAGGTGTACGAGTGGGCTGTACCCCGATGTGCTGCTGCATCCAGTTCCAAATTTGATGCCTATTGGATTCGGTGTCCTTACCTGCAAGTGTTTTGCAATTAGGTATACTATTTTAAAATTATTTTTAGAGGCTTTGAGGTGGCCTGAAAACTTTTAGCCTTAGCAGTCAGTTTATATGAATTTTCTTGATATTGCAATAATATCATTGGATATTTAGTTGATCTACGAACAGTAGACGTCACAGGAACAACACATTTGTGTGATTCCAGAAAAAAAATCGTCTAAGTGCTATCTATGCTAGTGAGCGTTCAAGTATAACGTAAAGAATTTCGGGGGAGGGGTGTTAATTCTCGAGTATCAACATCCACACAAATATACAAACAAACAAACATCCGGACAGATGAAAAAAAAAATGCCAGTTGTTCCAGAGACGCTTCGCTCGACAATGCCCTCGGCCGAGTACTCTGTTTGTATAAACAGTTTGACGAGGAGTCACTAGGACTACGATTTGTTTGCTCGGCCTATTTCAGTCTCGCCACTGTACTCGTTACGTGAAATCATCCCATAAGACAGGTATTTACCATCTGGAAGTGCATAAGACAGGTATTTACCATCTGGAAGTGCATAAAGCGGTAGCTGGAGCACATTCCATTGAGCTAAGCTTCGCCACTCCGGGTCCTGGAACAGGGGCAGCGGCACTCTCCGGAGCGGTATGAAGACCGGAGTGGTGTCTGGCGGGAGCATTGTTGTTGTTGTAGTCGACGTTGTTGTTGTCGTCTTCCTCGTTCTTCTCCTTTTACGTCCTGAAAATTATGAATGAAGAAAATAAACTTTTTTTTTTTTTTATACATTTTGTTGTAGTTGCCGTCTTGCCTGATGGGAACAAATGATGCGGTTTACAGTAGAACATGCTTGCCTAGAAGAAACCGATTTATTCTCGTATTATAACCATCGGGAAACATCTACTCAGGCAGAGCATTCATACACACATCACACTCTAGCGGTTCCTATATTAAATTTAGAGTCAAAGCGCTTCGTGCGGGTTTTTGGCATGTCAGCCATAAAACGATGTCGCTTTTTATATTGCTCTGTCGATAGGCATTTGATGGTCTCGGAAGCCTGATTTACTCCGCAGATTTCGTATAAGAATAAAGCCATGGCGCTACTATCGTAGGTACCTAAGTGTAGGATTTCATATGAGAATAAATCCACGGCGCTACCAAAGTAAGTATAGTCCGTAAAAGCCGCTGTCACACTGATGTATCGGTTAGGAAGAAAACCTGACCTTCATGTTAGTACTTTTGCGTAGTCTATATCTTGCCTAACCAATGCCAAAGTGACAGCGGCTCTTAGTCTGAAATCCGAGTACAGAACGACCTTCACCGAACTGGTTAATGGTTTTTTTTTATGTAATTGAGTGACGAGACGAGCAAATCGCTCGCCTGATGTGAAACGTCACGTTTGCTCATAACAGGTCTGCACCACCCAGAATTTTGAACTCGCAGATTTCAAGACCCTGCGCGGCTCAGCACTGCGCTCGTCACCCTGAGATATAAGTGAAAAGATATTAAATTGAATACTTATGTAAATAAATATATTACAAATGGGTTGCCTACAAAAATTCAGTCCAGAATATGATTCACAAAAAAAAATATCATATCAATCAAAAGTATGAAGCCTATAAGCATATGCAAACGTTGGTTGACAATTTTTTTGACGTGCTTGCTATAATTACCTTTATTACTATTAACTGTGAATCTTCAGTACTTGTAGTGATATTATTTATTATGCGGTAGTAAAGTGTGTGTATCAGATAATAAAATAGTTATACTTACTTCCACCGCGTCCCATTCGTCTTATACTAAATGGTTTTTTTATTGCTTTCCATGTCGACTCAAATGCATCCTGAAAATAAAATGATAGTAGATTTATTTTTAAAGACAAAAATATTTTTTAGGCGCGGCGATTTGAAAGATTTTTGTACAAACCAAAAAAAAATGCTTTGTATAAAAAAATACAATCCCACACTTACTCCAACCACATCCGCACCATTTTTAATTGCGTCCTATAAAACGTTAAACTATTGATAAAGTAAAAATAAAATAAACCAGCAAAAAATAAATGAGTGTGTGTACTTATGTACACGCGTTAGAAGTTATACTTTTTTGGCGTATGGAAAAATAAACTATACATACCGACAATTAACCTCAAATCTATAAATGCACTCAAAACAGTTTATTCAAATCAGTTTTATCACTAATATTCAATAAATATATATAGATATACCTACTAATAAATAATAAATGATTAGTGAATACTATCACCGTCGTATATGAAATTGATTTAATAAAAACACCAAAATAATATTTATTTATTCACACTGTTTAATTGTACTCTTACGAAACACGTCGTGTTCTAAATATAAAAATACTAGAATATACAACTTGAACATAGTTATCAATTTTCATGCCACCTAGAACTAACTTCACGATATAGAATTTAGGTGGCGGTGTGCGCGCGCATCGTGCCACCTAGAACTAACTTCATGATGTAGAATTTAGGTGTCGGTGTGCGCGCGCATCGTCAAAATTCACTCTCATCATTTTTCTCTATCGCGCCAAAAGAAGTATAACTTCAAAAAACAGAACCTCTAATATAGTATTGGATACTCGAGATAAGTCTTATGCAGTAGACCCATTGTTGGACGGTCGAGATTATCTCCGTCACTCTCACTCTAATGTCATTTTCAATGAGAGCGACAATGACCGAGATAATATCTCAATCGCTAGAATGGCCTCAGATGGTGGTCATGATAATTTCTAATTTTGGGGCATGATGCTTGCTTTATGTCTAAGTCTATAATATCCAATTTTATTTGAGCACCTAAATTACCAAGTAGATAAAAAAGTGCAATGCTTACAATAATCGAAGTATTCTATTTTCAAAAATACAATCAAAATAGTAAAAAAGTCCTTAAATAACATTAACGAACATTTCAAAACACATCCGTCTTCTTTTCGCAGGTCACATTTCATATCAACGAGAAGTCCGAGCATTTTATAAGACCTGATGTGATAACTTAAGTAAGTCTAATGAGTATTTGACGATAATAATGTAAGAAGGTAAGTACAGTTAGTAACAGAGCACCAATTTATCCATAGAGATAAGCTTATCTCGATTGATAAGATAGCTATCAGCATTTCCATGAGTGACTGTCGTTTTCTTCAGAATCTACAATTGTGCTCCTAATTGCTTGCAAAACACGCTGTTTTTTTCGCCATTTTCAGGGTTGATTCCATAATGAAAGTTAATCACATCGAAATGTAAGTAGATAGGTACTTTGCCTTGAGTCATTTTCGGCTTAGCCTAGGTACCTATGAAATTTAAATCTGTATAGCATAGTTTAAATTTAACTCACTTTAACCTTCCCTGGAACCGATTTAAAGAAATCACCCACATCGTCTACGGTGTCACAATAATGTTCTCGAACCAAAAACAAGAGAATCACAAAAACTGCAAAGAAAGTCGTGTTCATGGTCTGTGACAAAAGGACAGTACTGATTTCGTCTCACCAAGCCGGCTCTACGATAGTTATACAGTGTGTAGTCTAATGTAAATATTATATTAACATTTCTCTTTCTAAATTGTAAGCGATGGAAGGCGCGTGGCGCGGCGGACGGCGAAACGCGAGCGGTTGACATGGGAGCAAGCAGACACACGCAGCACTGCCGTCAGAAGTCCAAGAGCGGAATCTCAACAAATATCTGTTTTTTCATAAAACAGTTTTTTTTGAGATACCGCTCCTTGGCTTATGAGGCTAGAGTAAGCGTCCACAATTAGTAGCAGATATTAATCAAGTTCTATCATCGCTTACCAAACGGCGAGTTAGCAGTCAAACGTGGACTTATTAAAAAAAAAAAGTATCAGAATTTTTTGTTCAAAGATACCCAGTAGTTCAATTGCTACTACTGGGATTTGGCGAATTATATATATCACTCTATCTTGGTCAGGTTCAGTATACAGATGTCTAAATTGCAAAGTGCCTTTCAATAACTTAGGTTACACACTTAATATAGATACCTATATACATTATTATGTCTGAATCGCAACCACATCGCTGTGAGTCATGTCAGATTATCAGTCCAGACTAAGTATTTTGTAAAACGACTAGGTACCTAAGCCATCGAAAGTCTAGACAGTTGCTCATAAAGATGTAATTATTCACGTATTACTTAATTACCTATACCTAAGGGGATTGACTGTTATTTTCGTAATGTTTCTTATTGTAATTTTTACTGTATTAAACTTAAAAAAATATAGACAGATAGGAATCCCAGGAGTTTTAGTGAACTTTAAGTAAATTTAGGAGGCTTTTAGCCTCATAAATATCCAATCTATTTTAGTAAAAAAATAATAAAGACAGAAGCAGTTAACGACGGGTTCTAATTGCATGGGTAAAGTTTTATCAAATCAAATCATCAAAGAAACACATGTTTCACGTTTCCTTAAAATCACGTGTTCCCTAGACAGGTAAAATGGTCTGTTTACACTTTTATTTTTCACATCATACACTAAATTTGGTTTATTTATGATATTGTTTTTTATTCTGTGGCTAAATGCAGATTTTTTTAATGTGCTATCCTCACTTGAGATATAAATAACTCATAGTTGTGCACCGCGGTTTCATAGTAGCCGATTTGTTATATCAAGGCATAAGCTACTCGTACCTATCTCTATTCCAAATTTGATAGTAATCGGTTCAGTAGTTACGGAGATTCGTGTGTACCATCGATCTAATAATCCGACTTCGGTGGTGTGTACAAACATTTATACACACACACTTTCACTTTTATTATTTATTAGGATAGAATAATTATATAAAATAAACATTAATGAATTCTCGGACAGACTGTATCTTTTCAAACGAATAGCTAGAAATTAATCACAAAGTCAATTACAAAATTAGTTTCACTTAACGCAAATATTACACAGTAAAAACCTAACTGGTATCAGGGTTCCGTAGCAAATTGGTAAAATTAGTCCTTATGGTGAGACACTAGGGTTTGTCTGTCTAACTCCGGAAGACCGCCGATTATCTCAGGAACTTTAAAAGCTGTGGCCAGAAATTCGACATGAATCTTATAATGTTAGCAAAGAAATGTGGAAAAAGTGTTTTTTTATTTTATAACATGTCTTTTGCTGTAAATATGGTCAAAAAGGCGAACAATATTTATTTAACTTCTTCTTCTTCTTCTTGTTTTTAAGTGGTTTGCTTATTTTTTGTAATAACAAACTATAGTAAAAATATCAGACGACTTTATGCATAGTCATTTTTACAAAATCCAAGATTTTTTAGAATCAAAAAAAGGATATCAATTTGTTATTGAAACTATCAAAAAAATCTAAGCAAGTACCTAGATACCTCCTAAAAGGATTTATAATAATGTAAATATTATCTTTTACGTACATGTATGTAGCTATGTAGGTATTATTTCGACTTCGACATACTCGTACTCATTGTAAGTTATGAAAACATTTGGAATTTATACAGCCGCTCTTTCAACACTCAAAAATGAAACGGGCTTGTCTGGGGCCACAGATATCAGAAGATACGAGTAAGCATTTCAGGAGGCATTTGGGAGCATTTTGGATACAATAAGTAATATGGCTAGGGTAAATAAAATTAAAATAAAATCGGTGAGTACCCACGAAACCCTCGTACAATATTATTTTATTTTTATTATTTTATTTTATTTCACTATTATTATATTTTTTTGATTAACTCAATTCCTAAAAGTCTTATTTTTTTAATTAACCTACGCTGTCCCACTGCTGGGCAAAGGTCTCCCCCAATTTTTTCCAGTTACTGCGGTCTTGGGCCAGCGCCGCGCCGTCCAGTTTTTTTCAAACCGCCCGAGTTCGTCGCGCCATAAAAGTCTTATAGTAATTATTATTGTTCCTTTTCTTGTAGAAGCCTAGTTTATTAGTCAACTCCAGTGGGGCTGCTGATGATGATTTTCATGTAAGTATAAATTGAACTACCAGTGTAATTTCGAATAATCGAACAAATTGAGATCTAAGAAGCAGGGTTTACTAGAGTCCTAAGTCTGTGTGGAACCTCTGAAAACTTTTTGGAGGTCATCTCTAAACACGCTAAGCTTTTAGTAAGTTCCGTCTAAGTCATAACTTTTGGCCTTAAAAGGATCACTTTGCATCTTCAGAGAGCCTTTGCATTATCAAACACCAAATATATTCAAATCCGCTACCCTTGCCGAAGTATATCTGATAGTTAGGGAGTGGCTGGTAGTTTTAGTTACAAGTTGATGATGTCTTTTCGCATTTTTTTAAGACATTTATTTTCTAGTAATTGACTAAAGGACTTGCAAAAGAGACTTGTTACTATAAATATCAAACTTACCTAAAGAAATAAACAGTAAAAACACAAATATTTCTGGTTATTCACTCATTGTATTCAGTCAATTAAAATGAAAATCATGTCCTGTATTTTAATTAAACCGTCAGCTAATTTTACACTAACATGACAATTTTTGTTTTTTGCTGTTTTGACCGTTTGTATGAATTGTAAAATAGGTATAAATATAGAATTCTTGAACACTGCTACGTAAAATTAAAAAAAAATATGTTTAAAAACATTAAATCGTGATTAAAGTGTGTCACTATCTCTTGTCCTACTAGAGTAGGGGGCATGACATGCAGGTTTACAAGTTCGTAAGTTGAGGAGTGTCATCGACTCCACTTATGGGGTTGCTCAGAGCTGACTCATCATTCAGTGGTACACGGAGAACAGAATAGAACAGAAGTACCTACTTCAGAACTTCATTGTCTTCTTTTCTGTCAGTGTATACGACTTTAGTTAACTACGCGTCCGTAGATCCAAAATTTTTAAAATATTGTGTCTTACGTCCGTGGATATTAGTATCCTTTATACAAACGCCGTGTTTTTTTTTTAATTGTGGCATCTAGCGATTTAGCTTTGATCTGGTATTCCCTAAGACGGTTGTTATATTTTTTATTTTTCAGCTTTAGGTTTATATTTTAGGTTAACAAGGTAATGAGCGCTCAGCGTTCGCTCTGACCCGGCCGTAAGACGGTGTCCAGTTACAGCATTACTGAATGTAGAAGCCCTTATGAATCTTCAAATACCTAGAAGAAAAAAAAAAAAAAAAAATTAAATAAGCCTCTTTTTTTTTTCAAATATATTAATACTCATCTAACTTTTATACAATGTGTTGTTTATAAGTAATCAGACAAGACAAGATAATCTAGACTAGACGACTAGACGTTAGGGTGATTAAAATGCACAAATATGCGTTATGTAAGCGATATGTTTTGTTATTTTGCAATGTCATCTTTTTGAAATCAATGAAAAAATATATTTGAAGAGTTTCCTAAAAATTAGACGAGATATTTCTTCTAAAGTACCTACCTAATCTAGCAAGTTTGTGTGAGAACGGCTGAAACGAGACCAAATCTAATACATTAAACTATACCTAAATTTTGAGAATCTCTTTTAAAAACTCACTTAATGGGTGGTTCATTAAACTCAACCGTCAATCCGACAGCCAGTACCTATCTCATGAAAGCACTCATTGTGCCCCCTCCTTTAATTCACTCTCTCTCGACTACTGGGATGACTGAAATAGGTACGTCACTCTCGGAAGGGAAACCAATACCTACCTAAAAACCCAAGCTAAAATAAATTGGCAATAACCACGTACACAAAAACACAAGCTGAGAACATCTTAAACTCTTCAAAACTCTGTCAAAAAGTGGTTCATTAGTAAAGTTAACTCAACCGTCAATGCCAGCCAGTATCTCATGAAAGCACTCACTGTGCCCCCTCCTTTAATCCACTCTCTGCTGGGGTGACTGGCGGTTCTGAAGTGCGTCGCCCTCGGAAGGGAAACCTCGGAGTAAGATAATTGTAGCACAGCGGCTGTTGGGAGGGTTTCGTTTGTAAGATTTTTCAGTTATTTATTTATTTATTTATTTCTTGTAATCTACAGCATTTATATCACATATAAAAAAATTTAATCTTAAAATTAAAAAAATAAGGCCAAAAAAGATTACTTATATCTAAATCTAATACATAAATTTTACATCTACTATATACTATATCTAATTGATAAATTGAGTAAGTAATGATAATGATAAAGGTACTTTGCATGAAGTGTGTGTGTTCTTGCAGAGACGACGTGTATTGTGTTAGTGTGTGTGTTTGTGTGTGTGTGTTGGTGTGTGTGTGTGTGTGTGTGTGTGCGAATGAATGTGTGCAAAAAATTATTGATTAGTTACCGAGCTTGTGAGATTCCTTAATTTGGATTTTCAGGGCGTTTTTAGATAAGTGGAAGAGGTCTAGTTTAGAGTAATTAATATTATAAGTTTGAGCGGCACGAGATAGAATTGAGTTTCGAGCATAGTTGGTATGTACACGAGGGACGTGAAACAGTGGTGTAGTGTACCGAGAACGGCGGAATGGTACCCTTATTGGGACATTAGATAGGAGCTCACTGCAATCAATTCTCCCAGAGAATATGTCATGCAGGAGAACCACGTCATACTGTTGACGCCTCTGCTCCAACGTTCCTATGCCATAATGTTTACAAGCTTTAGAGTTTGAGTCAAAGGTTTTAAAATCTTTATAGCTTAGAAATTTTAAGAACTTGTTTTGTATTGATTCCAGCTTCTGAATGTGGACATTGTAACAAGGTGACCAGATACTGCATGCATATTCTAAAATGCTTCTCACGTATGTGAAGTATAGGACTTTGATACAGGCAATGCTTTTAAAAGATTTACACACACGCTTGATGAAACCCAGCTGCTTATAGGCTTTATCTACAATAGCATCAATATGCTCGACCATCATCATTCTCGAATCTAGTCTGACACCTAAATCTCGCACTGTGTCAACCTTTTTTATTGGGGTATTATTAAAGTGATAGTTGTAATTAATAGGCTTTAGCTTCCTAGTGAACGTAGTTTGAACACATTTAGCTATGTTAACAGAGATTCTATTTCTAGTATAAAAAAGTGCTAAATTGTTTAAATCACTTTGAATTTTTGCGCAGTCATCAACAGTTTTTACTTTAAGGAACACTTTTTTATCGTCGGCAAACATAAGGTGTTTAGAATATATTAGACTGGCGTTTATGTCAAATAGATACGCTATATATAGCAGTGGACCTAGAATCGATCCTTGGGGGACTCCAGAACTGATAGTAACAAAGTCACTCCGTGCACTACCGATCATTACTGCTTGTTTCCTGTTAGTGATGTATGAGCTAACCCATCTATAAAGATCTCCGCGTATACCCATCGCATAGAGCTTGTGAAGCAGGATAATGTGGTCCACTTTATCAAAAGCTTTTTCAAAATCAGTATATATTACATCAACCTGCAACCCTTCATCCATGCTACGATAGACATAATTTGTTAAGACAGCTAAATTGGTGATAGTGGAGCGTTTGTTCATGAAGCCGTGCTGTTCACTAGGGATTGCTTTGAATATTGTTGTACAAATAGTTTTATAAATAACCTTTTCAAAAACTTTGCTGAACGTATTTAAGATAGATATGGGACGATAGTTCTCAACACGACCTCGTAAACCGTTCTTATGTATGGGTACGATCCTAGCTTCTTTCCAGATTTCAGGAAATACGCCAAAGACATTGACAGATAATTTAAATATAATGCTAAGTGGCTTCGAGAGAGTTTTGGCACACTTTTTTATAAAAAGTGGAGTAATGCCATCAGTGCCAGGACCTTTTTTTTCATCAATGCGATTTAATAAATTGAAAACGGTGTTTTCGGAGATATCAATTTTATGAACTGTATCCTCTGGCTCTGGGTAAGAAAACAAGTAGTCGCTGTATGATGGAGCAGGTTTCTGAAACACGCTTTCAAAAAAATCATTAAACCCTGTACATATTTCTGATTCATTATTTAAGGTTCTGTCGCCCCATGTTAGAGTATTTGGATAACTCGAGTTACCGGCTCGTAAAGATTTCAGATATGACCACAAGTGCTTTGGATCTTTTTTAAGGTATAGTTGGATGTGTTCCAAGTACAATTCAAAACATTTTTTCTGAATTTTTTTTTGCCTAGCTCTTAGTATAGAAAATTCGTCATAATCTCTCGGGTTACTATGTGCTTTCCATCGTAAGTGGGCCTTTATTTTGTCTTTAATAATATGAATAAGTGATCGCGAGTACCAGATCGGGTAAGTACCTGAATTGGAAATAACTTTTTTTGGAACATATTCATCTATAGCCCTACGAATATAAGAATAGAATTGCTCGATGACTTTGTCCATAGAATTAGCATTAAGAAGGAAATTCCAGTCTGTATTTGCAAATGTATTATTAATGCTGTCATAATCTGCTTTATAGTAACAATATTTGGTTATAGGCGAACGTTTAAGACAGGGTGCCATAAGATCTGAGATATCTAATTCTAAACTAGGATGAAATTTATCTTCTTTTTTTACTAGTGAAAAGCGAGAGCGCGATACCTCAATTTGAGTATTGCTAAATATTAGATCTAAGATATTATTACTGGAGTTCTTATAGAGATTGTACTGTGTTAACCCGGAAAGGCTACATGCATATATAATGTTGATTATGTTTGTGTCGAGTTTGCTTGTTCTATTTATGCGTTAGATGTTGCATAGATTTGTTTAGGAATATTTTTTATGAAAAAAGTGAAAGGAAAGGTTTTTTATGCTGTTATTACTTTAGGACAAAATTTATTTTTACACGCTTTTTATTAGCTTCACTTGTATGTTTGTTTGTATGTTTGTAATGTTGTAAAAGCTGTTTTAGTTTTTTGGAACTATGTATTATTATTTATTTTACTATAAAAAGTAACTAACTTAACACCCTAAATTACAAAGAGTAATTTGAAAACCAAGAATAAAGGGCTTCACACACAGCAGCTATAATGTAAAGATGTACATTATAGCACGATACATCTCATTACATCTTTCCATAGAAATCGTCAAGAGACCACACACGACAGCTACGAGATAATGTATATTTTTACATCTTCGAATCTTAAAATACAGAGCGATACGAAAATATACATTTATATTTCGATACAATCTTAATACATCTCAATACATTTCCGTATATCTCTTCGAAAAGGATGTTCAAAAAGTTTCTGTGATAGACAGAGACACACACAGTACAGTCTGTTTCAGTCACTCAGTCAATAAGCACTTTATTACAATAATAATTATTACAATAAGCACTTTACAGTCATTGGAATAAGCGATTAAAAATTTAATGAATATTTTATACTTTCATTTCATTCTTACCATAAGCACACAGCAAGTCGTTCTTCGGAAGATATACTTTTTCGCATGTGGGTATTATTTTTCTTAATATCTTCTCTAATTACATCATGAAGTTCGGAAAAGGTTGATCTTGACTCCCGGAAATAATCACAAAATTTTCCGTAAGATAATTCATCAAATATTTTAAACTCTCCGGAAATTTCCTTAAACTTTATGTGATCTTCAATCCACATCGTTCTGTTTTTGGCACATGTGGCAATACGCGCGTCAAAATCACAATCCAAATCATCTTCTGATGAACTATCTTGTAGATCTAATAGTAAGTAACTCGACGGGTCCATAGTATTATAACATTAAAAATAAGAACACCCTTTATAACACTTTAGCAGCTGGATAGTGTGTCAATCGGGACGTATGCCAATGAAATGAAGGGAAAGATACATTACATTACCTGTTGTGTGTGTGATCCATTAAGATAATTGAAAGCTATACATCCCGGGATGTAATGTACATTAATATACATTATAGCTGCTGTGTGTGAAGCCTTTTAGGGTCAGCGCTGAATTAAAATGAAAGTTACATCTATACTACTGTTATTTATTCTGTTCCAAGACTAAAACTATGGTAATTTTATCACCCTTAAAACAAAATATTTTCTGAATAAAGTACCACATAGCGCTGGCTAAGCCAGCTTATTTTGAAATTGCGTCATTCTACTACGCTCCGTACTGAAGCAGCGGACAAAATAAAAGTCTAGCTCTAACAATATTTTAAAACACGCCAACACTTTTCCATTGTCTGTCCCAATGACAATTACAATCTTAAGTTGGCTTACGCGAGACACCGACATCGGAACGCTTTCAACACATTGAATAATTTACTAGCGCGTGTCCTGACTTGTTATGATGGTGGACGTTTCAGGAGCCATTGTTGCGAGCGGTTAGCTATTGAAATCCTGTCTATGAAAAATAAATAACGTTTTTATCTTTTTTACTTATTGTTTGATTTTTCTTTTGTCAATACGAAAAAAAGCAATGTGACTTACCTACAATAACCAAAATTAACAACTTTTATCAGAAAAAATAGAACTGTGACGAATTTAAACATACTTTTTTTCGTGACGACTCAAATTTGTGACGAATCTACATTAACCCAGATCGTTGTCTGGGATTTTTTGGCTTGCATACTATCCGAGTAAACAAATAAAAAAAAATACTATTCACACTTACATATTAGTTCCCCACTAGGATATACCTGTGTCAGGGATGCCATGGAACACACACAAAGACAAGGAAAACTAACACCCAGGCCCAGAGCAGATATTTATTAAATTCATCATTCAAACATCTGCCCGGCTGGGAATTGAACCCAGGACCTCTGGCTTAAAAGGTGGTATATTACCACTGAGCCAAACAGGTCGTCAAATCATGGTTCTACACTGAGAAAAATGGCCATCAAAATTCCGATGAATTCACCTTAAAGTACGGAGCATACTGATATTACCAAAAAGTACGATGTTTAGCACCAGTTTTTACGGTGACAACTATCATAATATATGGTGGTCAACTGGTCACCGTAAAAACTAGTATTAGCACCAGTTTTTAGGGTGAGAACCATATATTATGCCGAATGTCATTAACATTTTTCTACGGAAGAGCTGATTCTTTTTTCGCAAATTCCGGGTTGGTCCAATCGTAAAAGTTGTTCATAACAATGACTACTATGAGCCTTTTTTGCAAAGCATACGCTTATTAAGTACTTAGTTTATCAATTTATTGGAAATTATGAACGAAAAGACACGTACGAACTAGTGCCACAGTCGTCATTAAAACGTGTTTTTCCAAGCGTCATTTCATTAATTACACAGATAATTACATTCTTATCATAGCATCTTCGCAATGTCACCCAATTCCTAAGGGTTCTGATTACAAAAAAACGATTAAATATTTTGATGATTGAATAATCGACAATACATGTCGATATATCGATATACATTATAAACTGATTTAAGTGACTGTCTGTCTGTTATTTCAACGACAAAAACTATTTTTCCAGTAGACTCAAAACTTCTCTTCGTTTCGTTTTGTACTGAACACTCGAGGTAAAGCCGGGTTCAGATATGTATCATTTGCCCGATCCGATCACCGTATCCGTATCGCTGACGCGTATCATAATCGCATATGTGGACGGGTGATGATACACGTATCATGATAGGAGATCTCGATACGTCGTTACGATACGGCCCGACCCATGTATCATTTGCCCGGTGATCGGATCGGGCAAATGATACATATCTGGACCCGGCTTTAAATAATGACAATATTTTGAAACGTTTAAAATGTTTGTTAAGAAGTCAAGCACAATACATTTGTCTCAGGCCGGTATCAATATTTTGCCTTGCTGTAAAACAACTGCTGTGTTTTAACATGTCCTGTTGGTAACCGCTGATGAAAAAAAACAGTGCAAAAACACATAAAACCGTGGAAAGACAATTTGTCCACAACTCGTGCTGGACTTTCTTTACTACAACGCTCAACGGGTTATACTATATACAGAGTTATACAGGAAGGGTATACTTAGACGAAAGGGGCTCATAGTACTCGTAGTAAAAGTTGTTCATAATGATGAGTACAATGAGCCCTTTTCAGCTTAGCCTACCTTTTCCGTATAACCCTGTGTTATGACCTACGGTGTCCGCCTTGCACCGTGTGGTCTGAGTCACGCACCACCGAAAATATTCCGCGAGTCATACAGACCACGTAGCCAAGCCAGTTTATCTTTTGGAAAATATATCTAAAAGATTTTTTTTTTTTTATGTAATTGAGTGACGAGACGAGCAAATCGCTCGCCTGATATTAAACGTCACGTTTGCCCATAACAGGTCTGCGCCACCCAGAATTTTGAACTCTCAGAATTCAAGACCTTGCGCGGCACAGCACTGCGCTCGTCACCCTGAGATATACTCGTAAGTTGTTTAATCTCCCATTGCCGGGTAAAACCAGGAAGCAAAGTTAAATACTACCTAGTAATCTATATATTTATGTCAGATTACCTTATAGATAGATAGTAATGTGATATCAATTTGAAATTTACTTTTACGGATTTGAATTCCAAGATTGTATTAATGATAGCAATGGGTAGGTAAATATCATTGAGCTATTAAAACTTTGACTGCTGAAAACACATACCTTGTGTTTTCCTTTGTGCAACGCGAATGCGGCTACACACGGCGCGTAAAGCATTTTATTATTAGCCGCAGTTTAAGCAAACGCATGTGATTATTAGCAGCAGTTAAAGTGTTATGTACTATTATGCACTGTTAACACCGCAATTGCGATGTCCCATTCAATAGTGGTCATTGTATTACAATTGACTCAGTCACTCGCTGGATATGTTCATGTGATCCGTCTTCATCGATTGTCTTATAAAATCTGCGAACCAATATTTATTTTTTCACCGAGTGATCGAGTGAAGTTTGGCACATGCGCCACAATTAAATGGGGCATAAGAATTGCGGTGCTATCTCTAGTTGTAGTAGATGTTGTTCTAAATGCAGTGAATGAAAACTTTTCACTTATCAGCAATTGTGTTAGGTTCTTTTTTTTTTTTTTTAGCCGTCCTCCTCCTCCTATGTACCCCCGCTAAGTTTATGCGAGGCCCTTGTTTAGGTTTTCTAATCCTACAACACGTTTTAGTTTAAAACGTCGCCACAAGTGTGGCATTAAGTCATAATATTTATAATATCAAAGTGTTTCATCTTAATAAAGTTCGAAGTAATTTTAGCTAGGATTATTGTACTAAATTTTTATAGTGAATTTGTTTTGATTCAATAGTAAACATTGAATTTGCACAGAATAAATTTAGTTAAATTTGTAAAAAATAAAAGTGAGTTAAAAAGCTTAAACTCAATTCCCGATAATTTATACGGCAATAAAAGTCGCGAGTCGCACTTGAGAGACAAACAAATATCTCGATAAATTAAACTCGGAGATAAAATGAAAATATCGAGTAAAATATCGAATGACTCGAGTTGAAAGCGTTTTCGTGTAAATAAGGATGGCCGTGGAGTTCGCAAACACTTGTGACTGGTGTGTTGTGACTTTATTTATGAGGGAAAGTAAGAGGGAGTAATGTGTATTATCGATGCTTTGTCTGTTTTACATTGCAAGCTATCCCACTAATGACTAACTATTATAATTGCTAGTTTGTCCGTATGTTTGTTATTAATTTGTTAACGCTAAAACGACAGATGGACAAAAATGGGTCGGCAGCGTATCCATGACGCCTTCTTTGTTACAGGTATCCGTAGGCGACGGTGATCGGTTACCATCAGGCGTTCCATTTGCTTGTTTTTCACCTAGGGCATAAAAAATGGGAGGTAGTCCACCTAGAGCACCCGTCCGAATAGCACCTGCGCGAAGAGCACCCAGCCTAGTCCACAAAGAGCACCTATCCATTTTTTTGGCAGATGCTCTTCGTGGATTCAAATTTATTTTTACATTTATGTCCACGAAGAGCACCTACCACTTAACAGCCTAGTAATGGAACTGGATGAAATTTTAAATAAAAATATCTAATTACAGACCGTTAAACTTTTAAAAGTTTGTATGCACCTGCTAAGTAAAGCTCGGTCGTGTACAAAAGTGATACAAGGTAGTTATTATTCAGCGTGCTGCGTTGTGACACTGCGCGGTACTAAAGTACTCTCAAACCTGCACATTTACAACGTATGCAAACTTACCCTTACTGTCACGCACAGCTCAGGGCCCAATTCTGACGAGTGAGATATTATACCTATCGGTTCTTGTCGGTCTCATGAAAACGTCATGACAGTAAGTGTGACCGAAATAATCTCGAGCACCCATGAATAGGGTCCCTGAAACACATCTAAGGGTACGGCATAACACGGGAGAGATCATCTAATCTTAAAACGAACTCCCCTCCACTCAACAATACTTTACTTGAATACTGAACGACCAAAGACGACCAATTTGTGCATTGCGTCTGTCGCGTTAGACTATTGAATGAATACTATATAATCTCAAAAAGCTCACCTGACTCCACGCACTTAATTACTTTCGTAGTTCGTAGCAAAATCACGTCACCATTATAGTTGAAAAACGAGTGCCAATCCTTCGAATTCCGATCGCCGACCGTCGCTCGATGACGTATTCGCAGGCGAGTGCTGGTAGTAAAAAGTATTTAGGTCCCTACAGGTGTTTAGGGCCTTACATTGGAAGGGCATTCAGTTTTAAACTAAATCTCTAGTGTACCTAGAGATTGCCATAATGAATTTCTGTACAAAAACAAATGTTCTGCTCACGATTTTTTAAACTGCACATTTAAAAGAGCCCTACGGCAGCAAACAAATATTGGCTGACGATAATGTTAATGAAATTCAAATGATCTGAAAACAGCCATTACAAAGGAGTAAGAGAGTATAAAATCAATAAAGCTGGTATTTTAAGCCACCCTTATTTATTCGCTCAGACATGTCAAAAGATACAGTCACCCGGTGAATAATAGGGTTTCGGGAATGGTAACATTAAGATAAATACAAATTAAAAGGTTTTAACTGCCTAAAGAAGAATTGGTACTTATAGAAGCGCCTGAAATGTTTATGTTTGCATGGTTTCAGTAGGAAACCGATTTGCTATTCTTAACTTGTACTAAGTTTGTGTAGGCTGAATAGCTAGCCCTGGTGTTGCAGCCTGGGGTGCTAGGTCGGGTGACCTCCTCGTGGTGCACCCTGGGCAACAGCGTGCGGTAATACTGCAGCTTTTATGCAGTATTACCGCACGCTGGCAAATAACCCGACACGGTGGGCCCGTCCGCGTGTCCCTCTGACTAGCAGAGGGCACAGCGTGATGGCTTGGACGGTGGCATTGCTGCCACCAGGGGGGTTTTCCTTGTGCTCCTCGCCGCATATGGGTTGCGGTCGGGAGTGTAAGGAAAGGAGGAGGGTGGACGCTGGAAGCGTGTGCCGCATGGGGCCAACCAGCGGCATACGCTTTCAGCCTACATAGGCCGGGATCTCTCGTTGCCGAGCGTGGTGAAAGCCGTGCTCGGCGGCGAGAGATCGTGGCAGGCCGGGGTCTCCTTCTGCGAAGAGGTGATGACGCAGAAGGAGGCCGCGGAGCGGGTCAGAGAGGACGACGCCCGATCTGACCCGCTCCGGCGCAGACGAGGGAGCGAGGAGGCGGTTCGCCCGTATCCTCGCTGACTGACGCACACTGACTGTCTGGGGGGTGATCCTGGGGAACAGGGTCACCCCTCCATATACGCGGGGGGCCCTAATCGGGCCCATCGCCGGGGCGAGGTGGCGATTGCTAACGCGACCCCACCTTGCCCCATCTCAGGCGGATGCCGAACACCCCAGTGGTTTTAGTGGGTATGCCGCCGCAGGGCGGAGACTCCCACATAACCACCCTGCCTCCCCCGGGGCGGGCGTGGTATCCATAAAGGATTTCCACTGGGTAAACAAAAAAAAAAAAAAATGGTGTTGCAGCCTAGTTTTTAAATTAAGTCAAAAAAGTTGTAAATAAGTATTAGGAATAGTCATCATTATCATCATCATCATCATCCACAGCCTTCTCTCTCCCACTGTTGGCTATAGGCCTCTCTCCCCTTATGCCATCTGCCTCGGTCACATGCTAATCGGGTCTAGATGCAACCCGCGACTCTGACTATGTTACAGGGATAGTGAATAGCCCTAATGTCAGAGTCCAGTTTTCTATTGTTAACTCGTTGCTATCTACTTTGACATTCATTATTTTCATTTAAAGGTGCATATTAATTAAGCGCTCAATGGGAGCGTTCAGACGACCGACGACCTCCTTGGTCGGCTGAAAGTGTTGGCGTAACGATCTTTGCAGCTTTCTGTCCGATTTGCTCTACTTGGCGGAGAATGGAGAATAGGTATGTGGAAAAAATAGGGGAGGTATTTACCCAGGACGTAATATACTAAGAAAAAAGCTGTTTCTTTAGTTTTCCTACTCTCGAAAAGACAGGTCGAGCCACCGAGTATGATTAGGCTGTATTCCACCACGCTGACCAGGCGCGAGTTGGTGGTTTCTTAAAACCAAGCAATGGCGTATAACTCGTTTCTCTAGACGTATGCAGGATTCCTTACAATTATTTTCATCATGATTTATATCGAGAGAAAATTATTTACTCAAACCTTAGCATTTACAATGGGTACTCGTATTATTGTGATAATACCTAGATAGGTAAAACATAAATAAAACGAAATTGTTAGTAAATTTCTACCTCGCGGTAACTCGTTATTAGTTCGCAGAAAAACTAATTAATCTCAAACTAAGATAAACAACATATACATTCTGTTATTTCTATTCATAACGAACCATATCCAAGCTCGTTACGGACTAACTTTTATCCTAAATAGTTGCGTATCGAGACTACAATAACTACGTTTATTGAGAGTATGGACTGGTATGCTGAATCATACTGCTGGTAGTTAGGTTCTAGAACTTTCACTTTGATATAGGTATTCAAATTCATACGGAATTTGTGTGTTGCACGTAGGAAGAGCCTGTTTAAATTAAAAGGAGGTTCTGAACTTGAGGTCTGCTGGAGGAGCTTCAAATCGCGAGTGAATCGGTTCCTTCAATGCGCGCGTGTTCCATCGTAGACCGCATCGTTGCTCACCATCAGCCGAGGTGGCGGTCAAACTCAAGCCTATAGCGGAATGAATAAAAATGAAAAATAATGATTATAATATATAAGAAAAGATACAACTGGTAAAGCTTTCATTTCTGACCAATGACGAGCGTAGAGACCTCTGTAAGTAGTCTCTTACTAACTATATCAAGTAGATAATTCTTTATTAGAGTATTAAGATAATAAAAAATACCAAATTATAAGTACTACACACAACGCCGCTAACAAACAGGTGAGTTGGTGGTCAAACGGCCACCAACTCACCTGTTTGTATTATTCTGTTCGTATTTACTATTAACGGATTCGTGAAAAAAAAACTTAACTATTTTTTTCGAGAATTTGAACTAAATACTAAAAGTAAGTAGGTATATACCTACTTAATGAACCCATACTGTATTATTGTAGTGCTAAATTTAAGCAAATATTTCTATGGCCCCGTGCAAACAGTACCTAACTTTGGGCAACTGCGGTCGGAATACTAATACCAGCACATATTGCCCAGGATAAGCTTTTAAGCTAAGTAAATTTATGTTCGGGAAACTAGGTATCGGATTAAAATTTATGCTTGAAAAAGTATTGGGCTATATTTAATGGGTTATTTATTTCGGTTGGGTTATTTAGATTTAATGGTTTGGGTGCGACTTTTAGTTACCTAAAATATTTCGATAAGTTTGAACATTTGTAAAGTAGATATAATTACGTAATAATTATATGGATAAATTTAATTTATTGGATAGAGACATATTAAGAAGAAAAACTACTGTCTTTTTATCATCATAAAAGTTTTACAAAGGTTTTGCAGAAGAATTTTTAGACTAAGCGGCTTTAACAGACTTGTGTGTAATAAACTATTAATAAAAACAAATAAGTCTTTAGCTCTTTTCGTCATCTTTACATTTTACTTAAAACACAAATATGCTTAAAATATTATTTTTTCAATGTTTAAATGTATCAGTTGTTCAATAAATATATCTGTATCTAAATCTATAGGTGGCTAAGAAGTCGAAGCATGGAACTCTAGCGATCAATCTCGACTGATCAGGCTGCCACACGATACGGTACACTCCGTACAGACATGCATCGTATAATGAGCTCCGAAACGATAACGAGGCACCGAGGCCTTGTGCCTGACGAGGCAATGCGCAATCGGGCTGATCTGAGGACGAGAGCTCTTGCGTGGACTGGCCACGAAATGAGCTGTTCACATAGCTGATTTTACTATGGAAACTAGATAGATAGATACGAGTAGATAGATAAACTCTTTATTGTTCACACCATAAATTACAAACAGAAGGATTATAACACCTAAAAACTAGTGCGACAACTGGCGGCCTTATCGCTAAGAGCGATCTCTTCCAGGCAACCTTAGGATGGAGAGAATAGATAAAAATATATTAAAAACGGGGTGTGCAATATAGAAGAAAAACATCATCATATAAACCCACATAAAAATAATAATAATAAATACTTAGAAATACATTCAAATACTAAAACTACTTATACTAATGAACCTAAAACTAACTACTACTATGAAACTAATGTGGTTTTGACACATTTTGTTACAATTAACACGGGAATACTCACGTAAAATTAAGTCGTTTATTACGACTACTTTTAATTACAATCGGCGATCTTCTTCAGGATCAATACTGCGGACCGCTGCGCGTCGCGCGCTTAATGTCAAATGTTGATCTGCGAAAACGTTTTTCAAATGAAAATTTGTTGATAAGTTTAGTGGCGATGTGGTTGAAGATAAAGCTTGCAGACCTAAAAGATACATGTTCAACCTAGTTCTTGGACCTTTGTAAAAGTTGAGCGCGATGCAAACATTAATCCATTACCCTCGATACTTTTCTTGCAGATACTGTGGCCACTCTATCTCCAATGTAGTGGCCCACTATCTCCAATCTAGTGGCCCCACTAACCCGTCAATCATCCGCTCCTAATCCGGTTATCCGCCGCCTCGCAGTATCTACACGTGTCCCGTTATCTTAACGCTTAACGGAATAACGACGTTAACGATCCGTTGCGACTCGGAAGTCGAGTGTCGGCTTCGGCTACGGCTTGTCGGATTGGGACGTAGTAAGGCGGTAATTGTTTTAATGCTATCAAGTGATGGTCGAAATAAACCAAAAGTAGATTTAGATTAGATTAGCTAGTTTTAAAAGATAGCTGGTTTTAAGAAACGTTTGATTTGGTGAAATAGGAGGACTTCGAGCTGAGCACATTTGTGCTCATTATTACAAACTTTTACTACGGAATTAATTGTAGTTTCGTAAATTAACAAAATCTTAATAAATTTTGTTGATGGTGAATTATTTCAAATGACAAATGGTTCCTTTTTTTTCGTTTTCTGGATTGGTTTCACAGCAAAAGTTAGATAGATAAACTCTTTATTTCAAAGTATAAGGTAGGATGATATCCTAGAATAGATCATAATTATGCAACCATCAATCACCACCCCTCAACGACTATTTATGTTTTGTAAGTTATTAAAATCAGAAATTTTAAAACATGAACATTGAGAGGTGATTAATACTCAATTGGCCTTTCATTACATCTACATGTTTATGAAAGGTTAAAAATCTAATTCTATTTCAATCATCAAAGTGTTTTTCGTACTTAAAAATAAATGGCTCTAAAAACATAAAAGTTATGCGAATAAAAACGAAATAGAAATGCCTAAAGGTAATATTGTATATTCAGAAAACGATAAAATAAATGGATTTTGCAATTTATGATTTAGCAATTTTCTATACGATAGATAAATGCCGGGTTGGAATCATAAAAATAACATAAAACAAAACGAAATTCAATATTTTATGTTCTAATGCTTTCCTGTTAAGTGGGTACTTCGCGTGTGGAAAATGAAGGGGGTAGTTCTCACTGTTTGTAGTAAGTTTTTAAAAAGCGCATTTTTCTACATATTATTTTGTACAAACTACATAAAACTCAATAATTAATTAATTTAAACAAAATAACCAAAATTGAAGCTTAGAATCTATCACTCATCCATTAAAAAATCTTAAAACTTGTCTATTTGATTTCAGTCATAGCAATTTCACTATCCAACGCCCATATCCGCAAGAAACCAAATATCGACATCTTCGAAATCAGCGAAAACCAGCTCACCAAGAAACTCCAAGTGGAACCCGTCAAGCTGCAATACGACTTAGAGAGCGAAGAAGAGAAGAGAGAGGAATCCCAAGCTTCAATCCTAAGCAAACTCTTACTATCTATCAAGAAAAAGAAGATTCAGGACGCATCAAGAGAAATACTAAAGAAAATCCAAAAAGAACTGGCTGTGAAGAAACAGGAAGAACCGGTTATGTTGATTGTGTCGCCGGAGTATTTGGATATCTTGGATCCTCATTACCACTCAGATCAAGATGGCACGAAGAGCAGCTTCCTTGATAAAACTAGGGCTAAAAACTTGTTACGACCGGGCTCAGAAGTCGTGTTTAACATGTAAGTAATACCACAGAATACTAAGGTTAAACTTGTGTATTGTGTAGGTATTTATCTCTATTTTTGGGTTCTAGATGATGCCCGGGGACTTCGCGGCCGGTGTGGTGCTGCTTTGCTTTTAGTTTCGCAGGCTTCGGGTTCAGAAATGAACCTCGGTCTTTGACTATGCATTAAAATAATCATAGTTTTATATCACTCAGTGATAGCGTGGTTTTCCATTGGTAAAATAGTTCCAGACGCAAAGGAAATACAAAACCTAATTTAAGTATAAGTTGGCATTTAAACTTCTTGCGTAATATTTTTTCCTAGACATTGCAACATCAGTGACGTCACGTTGTCGGAACATGCGTAATATGTGGAACGGTATACAAGGTATACCGTTTTCCATGGAGATTCGATATTTCTTGAGTCTAGCAAACTTGTGGTTTAGAAGTGGTTTACTTTGAGAGGTGTAGTGTACGTGAAGAAAAAACACCCTTAAGTATCATTACACCTTTCTGTTACACCTTCTATATAATAATCTATGATTCCAGAGTTCCTCCAAGAGCGGCGAAGAAGGCATTGAATCCGCATCAGATGGACGCCATTTTGAGGAGAGACTATTTAGGCGAGGGTAAGGTCGAAATAACAACACTTTTCAGGTTCCTATAAAACCTTTGTTAGATCGTTGTGTATGTCCGTCTGTCTGTTTGTTTTTGTCTGTCACAGAACCACATCTTCTACGACTACATTTATGAACCAAACAGCAGAAAAATTTGGATATTTATCCCAACACACAGTTTGGAATTATATGTACCTATATTATACTAGCTGACTCGACAGACGTTGTCCTGTCTTAAAAAAAGCCATTGCGTCAATTCTATGTCAAATGTCAAAAGTTACATTAAAAAAGTTTACATTGTCCAAAGCGCTAAAGTTAAATTACGGTTTAAGTATTTTTAAATTTTCTAATTTTTCATGTTTTTTTACTATAAATTGAGATGTGAGCTATCCTATCTCCTAAGTTAGATCGAACTGCACCCGGTGTGCAAATTTGATTGAAATCGGTTAAGTAGTTTAGGAGTCTATAGCGGACAAACAACGCAACGTGACACGTAATTTATATATATTAAGAAAGATTACTGGTTAAGACCAATCTATTCAGTTCATGCCTATTTATGTTATTTTGATTGAAATAAAAGTAGATAGAGAATATTAAAATCAATTGTACATATTTGTGTCTCATTTTGGTTTTGAATGTTTATTTTTTGGTTACAGATAGGACCGAACCTCCCCCCCCTCGTCACAAAGGACGGCCCTACGTCTACGAGTAGTGTAATGACCGCTAAAAATATTGATGGACAATAAAAGAAACAATTTGAAATGCGAGGTTTTATTTTGCTATAATGGTTTTCAGAATTTTTGTAAGATGGTTTGAAAAAACGCTGTTATGTTACCATTGGGGTCTTAGTTTACATTTTGAGTTGGTGTCTAGAATGGATTACCTAAGTTTTTTCGGCCCAATTTCGAAATGTGTCAGGAAGTGTGTGTATAAGAAAGGGTGTAAGAGTGATTGTTTTATCAAGCTTCTATTTAGTTTGCCTTGTTAGTAATTAATTATTCTTTTATTCATTCAGTATTTGAGCTTTGCTGTTGTCGGTGTATAAATTACCGGACTTCGCAGTATTTTGCTGGTATTTTTACTTCCTTGTATTTTATATGCCTTAAGTAACAAGCAAACAGGCCGCCTGATGGTAAGCGATCCCCACCTAGGAATATCTGTAATACAGGAGGCGTTACAGATACGCTGCTATGTATATGACATGACATCTGACTTCTCTTTTAATCTCATGTCACTAATGTTATAAAACTGAAAGTTTGTTAGTATGTTTGTTACTTCTTCACGCTGAAATGGCTAGACGCAGTTGAAAAAAATTTGGAACAGAGATTACTTATAGTCTAGAAAAACACATAGGCTACTTTTCGCCACCATCATCGCGCGGGTGAAACCGCGGGGCGCAGCTAGTGCGGTCCAAAAATGCTTTTGGTCTTCCCTCCTCTCCCGCCTCTCATGCCTCTCATTCCTCATTATGATAAAGATTTATTATATGGTATGTTTAACAAGTAGTCACAATACTAAAACAGCGATACAGGCGGTCCCGCCAATACCGGGATCCCGAAATCCCGCTAATTCAATTAGTGCCCGGGATCGGCCGCTGGTACAGTATTGTGACGTCATTGGGATTTATTGTGTTACCTTCCGGGTTTAGAGGTAGTTTGCGGGATTCTGTCGGACGGGTAGTTTAGGTACTAATTTAGATTGATATACTATTTGTTCTTTTTAAAAGCTTTTATTTGACTTGCTATGTATGAAACGATGTAGGTAACTATGTTTGTTCGGGTGGAATCTTGCAACTCAATTTTGAATCACTTCCCGATGTCCGATTGAGCTGAAATTTGGTATACCTACGTGTGTAACTCCGAAATAAAATGCAATAATTGCCTGGTTTTAAAAATATCTTTAAGATCAAATTATTATTTCCTATTATTACCTTATAATTTCTCATTTTTTTATGTGAGGACGTCTTTAAATTGCCTTTAATAGTAAGAAGTAATCAAGTAAACTTATGAGAACAAAATCGGAGGACACAGTTTGGTTTAACATCTACATATTATCTGTTTTCTACATCCAAAAAATATAATACCACGAATCGATAGCTAAGAGATCAAAGAACTCATACGTATAATTCGCTCGAAGAAAATATTACATGTTACGTAAACGTATTTTGCTCTTTTAGAATTTTCGTGATATATCAGTGTGAATTATGTATATTTAAAAAAAAAGCTCCGTAGTAATTTGAAGCAATCGTAAACCTACCATTCTTTATTGTTTGCATTTTTAGACATTTATTTTTGCATTTACTAACTTGCTTTCCATTGTTCTGAGCACATAGTTCAATTCAGCGATATATCATCATATCTTCCCAAGCCCACAGGTTTCGGCGCGCCGCACGACAGACGGACAAAAACAATAAACCGATACGTCCGGCGCCGGTCACGTCCCGGATCCGATTTCATTACCGGATCTAACGAACTGAACTCGCAGCGCTGCAATTGATTCTACAATCCGGCTGGACAATCAGGACCGACTGAAACCCGTGGGAATATTAATCAGTGCATAGTATTTTAAGAGTTGAAAATGGTAACGTTTCCGGAGATGTTTAATCGAATTGGTGAATTTAGGAGCTCATTTTGTTGGAATCGTAGTACTGTGTTCCGTATCGTAGCGTGGCGTGGTGTAGCGCGACGTTGTGCGCAGAGGCAAAGTCATATTGGCGTTTATAAAATTCTGAATTTTGCGTTTATAAAATTCAAAATTTTATTTTTAGACCCACCATACCACCAGGGGTATGGCCAGTGGTATGGTGGGTCTGACACGGTCCTTAACATGACATTCTTGTGCACATCGATCGCATCGTAGTGTAGCGGAACGTGTACCTATCGTGTCGTAGAGCAGCGTAGCGTTCCGTAGAATAGCGTAGCTTTTTGAAAAGCCACGTTTTGCGTTGCAAAGGAGCGTTTCACTGTAATACGGCGCATGCAATTGCATTTCATTTTCTGCGGTAAAACAAAGTTTAGGTAGCGTAGTGCAGCCAAAGGTGAATTTTAAGAAAGTTGCCGTAGTTTCCTCTAAATAAGCACAAAGCTTCTTTAAACGAAACAAAAAATTCAATTACGCTCAAAACGTTCCCTGTTTTCTTCTTCTCGGTTCTAACAGAACTCTTTGCTTTTGTCTCTGTCTAATAACAAATAGTTCTGAGCAAACTCAGAGGAACTGTTCGTACAGAAACATTTTAAAGCATTCATTCTAAAAGAAAATAGGAAAAAATACTTTAAAGTCGCCTTTGAACAATTATTTCTTGTTTATAGTTCGTTTTTTGAGTGGATTTCTAAAGAAAATGTATTCAAGAGTGATGTTGAAGTGAACTGGCATTGTCTTCAGAAAATATATTAAAACCTAATTTTCAACTAGTTTTACAAATGTGAAAGTTATTTAAAAACAGCTCAACGGATTCCTGTGGGTTTGCGGGCGACACCGCGAGGCACAGCTGGTTAACAACAAAATACTGATGACAATCTCATCGATATCACTATAGAATGGAGACCTAATTATTTTTAGTGTTTAATGTAAATTATTTTGATCACTAATTAGTTGCGCCTGGCGGTTTCGCCGGCGCGGTAATTAAAAACTGTGACGATGAAAAGTTCTCTAATCTCTCTAATCTCTTTGTCTAAGAAAATCGCCGATATTCTAGCTCACACTGAACTGGTATTAGCATGCGTGACGCTTACCAACAAGCAAGAATTACGCATGTTACTCCACTCAATTAAAAAAAACTTTAGTAAAACATCTTCTACAGATATCCAGCCGCATCAGATCCCCGAGTTAAAAAACATCTTTTCACCGACTCTCATAGAATACCGAAGCAATGTTCCAAAAGCCCAGCCCCAAGGTCGTTCCAACGAACTCTGTAGGTATCTCCCAGCTGCGACTGAACCACTCGCCCAGTCTAGTCTCAAGCACTTAGTTAAAAAGCTCCGACCGTTAATTATAAACACTTGTCCACATTAATTATCCAAACGAAAAGCAAAACAGAGCCGTTCAGCGTTTATATCGTCTTTTCATTAAACTTATTCATTAGTTAATTGCCAAAGCACTTATTTTAATGCGAAAGACAAGTCTGAAATTATTTAGAAAAACATTTTTGAACGGAAAATATTTTTACGTAGGTACATTTCTGATCTAAAAATTTTTAGGACTGAAAATAATGTTGCCTACGTTATTTTCAATCTAAAATTTGTTTTATAAGCTCAACTTTGGGCCGGGAGTGATTAATTTTGTGAGTTTTTACTAAAAGTATGTTTTTAATTTGAGAAACTGAAGTAATCTTTACTTCACTTTATTAGACTTAGTAGACCATCCATTTGGTCAATATCTAAACTGAAAGCCTAGCTTTGTTCTGTGGATTTACTTGCATCATTCCCAATAATTGGGTTAAACATTTAACATTAATAAAGGTAGACTACTACACAATTTGTACTAATAACGTCCATTTCCATTACGTATCAACATCCTTTCAAATTTTTATTAAGATCAGTTTAGCAGCACATCGACCGTATATTAAGCTGTTCTAAATTATATCTATAAATGAAATTGTGGAATAAAAAAATCTCAATGACGTTATCGTTTTCATGAAAAAGTTCTGCACTTCAGTGACATATTCGTTTCATATTCATTAAATTTGGCCTTCCACAATGTTTCTTAAGTGGTTTTAAAACGAAAGTTATAATTGTGGACCCCGTCGGGCACAAGTTAACAAGTAAGGATCAGGTTTTATACCTACTCTTAAGTTGAGAGTGTTAAACGATATTGTGTCGAGATAAACAATTCACGAAAAGGCGAGGCAAGATTTTGAGCTTCCGTCCAAGAAAATGGAATAAAAATGTATCATTAATAAAAATAAAGATCACACACGAAACCCAGAGGAAACATAATTACACAAACCAGATAAAATAAAA
Organism: Alcis repandata; assembly: GCA_949125135.1. Taxonomy (NCBI): domain Eukaryota; kingdom Metazoa; phylum Arthropoda; class Insecta; order Lepidoptera; family Geometridae; genus Alcis; species Alcis repandata. The sequence goes on along the minus strand of OX421230.1, from coordinate 947,068 downwards.
ACAGACAAACGAAGGAACATCGCAATTATATTGAAACAAAACAAAAGCCGTAAAAAGTAAAAAAAAGTGAAATAAACAAAGAGGCGGGAAAGTCTCACATTTACAATTCAAGGAGGTTCAAACTTCCCTAATTGATTGTTTCGGGTCCCCTAAGCCTGCTTTCAGACGAAAAAATATATGAAAAAGAAAAAAAGACTGAGTCAAGTCGGAGTCAAGTGTGAGACGGATCCGTATGCAAAGGGTTTGAATTAATTCGCGAGGCCAACATTTTTTGTTTGCTAACAAATTTTTTGTGTGTTGGTAAGGTTGTTTGTATATCTTGAAGGATAGCACAAAATTAAATTACAAGTAAACGGGCCGCTGATCGTAAGTGATCACTGTCTGGATACTTGAAACTCCGGAGCGAATACAGGTAGACTTTTTAGGACCATTCACTTCTGTAAACTAACTGAAATTAGTTTATCACTAAGTCTTCGATGATATTAAGGCAAGTTTTAACGCGATACCACGACGTATGAAACCGTCTGTGCGTGCGCGTGTGTGTGTATTGAGATTTCTTTATTATTACTTTGTGAAAGGTCTGTTTGACCTCCTCGCCCGATGGTCCAATAGAGCGGTCTACGAGAGAGCATGCCTGCCTAGAAGAATCCAAACATGATTGTGACGATTTTGTCTAACGAAGTTCAATGTTGGTGACAACTGTACCTTGCAGCATTGGTCCGCCGTCACTAACGCGGAACTCCAAAAAAGAACTTTTTCAATCAAGCCGTTCCATGTCTTAAGAGCACGGACGAAATCGGTATTAACTTAATTTGGAGGGCGATGCCGTTCCGAACTTATTAAGCCGTCTATTTTTTGTAATTTACTTAGTTCTCAGAATTAATTAATTCATTTAAATTGGAGACAACTTCGAGACAAAGGAACCGATTCCATTTTATTACAAGTTTTTTTTGTTAAAGTCCTGTATTCTGAATATTTGTTCAAAGGAGGTATTAATATAGGCAAATAATACCTATTGCTATAATAATAAATGGAAGATTTGCAACCCAAAAATATACGTCGTTTTTTGGCGCTTAGGCCATGAAACATTTTAGACATTTAAACAAGACTAACTCACGATACCAAATTATTTACTTTATTAAATTAAGTACTCTGTAACCTAATTCCACTCTTTTTACTGCTATTTAGGAACGGAGAATAAAACACCAACCGTGCAAAGCTAAAATCGAAGATAATAACGAAGACAATCTATCAAAGCACCAATATTCTTGATATATTCGTCTTCGACCATCAGCCACACCTCGCTCTTTATCGACAATAACTATATTAGCCTTAACTATCCACATATATTAATAACCACTTCTCGTAAGTGGCAATCCCATAAACTCGACACTAATGTGGATATCCAAATAGGATACTAAACTATAGTAATGAGGCGAGTCAACAGATAGATATTCCCAAGGTTCCCATTGATGTCACCGTCAATCTATAGGCTATAAGAGGTTGATTTAATGAAGCTGCTAGTAATTAAACTAGGTGGTTTCAGGTGTTCAATCCTTATGTAATATTTAGCAGCTGAAAGATAAGAAAAGAGTCCGTAAGCAGAATGTCTATCCGTGGTGTCAGAGATTATAGGCCCGAAAACAGAGTTTTGAAATTAGGTAAAAATTAATTATTAACGTTTTTAACGTTTTTTATAATATGTATAAAGTTTACAGTATGCTCAGATCACTTCGTACCGCTAGATGGGCAGTTGCTTATGTATTAAAAGATGGATTCACAACCAGTCACACCTAAATGTGTCTTAATTAAAACCTCTCACGTCAAGACCCGCATAGCATTATGAGTTGATTACACGTAACGAGTACAGTGGCGAGACAGTGCCCTCGGCCGAGTACTCGGTTTGTATATTATATATTATATACAATTTGATACGAGACAGATACTAGAACCATCAATTGTTTGCTCGGCCGACTGTACTCATATACTGTCTCGCCACTGTACTCGTTACGTGTAACCAACCCATTATACCCATTAGGCTGTGACAAAATGTACCTTTAAAGTCCACGTTATCTTAGTCTTGATAGATCCATACCTGTGTTCATCGCCTGACCCAGATATCACAAATTCCCTAACTCCGTCTAAGTCCCGAGAAACGGCGGCAAAATCCCCCACTTTTATGCAAGTTATTAAGGAGATTACCCTCAGGTAAGTTGGTGGACTGTAAAAGATTATTGGGGCGAAATTTTACCTCCTCCGGGAGTTTGCTTGCCAAATAAGGCCATTAGTGGCGCAATTTTTATCGATAACTTTGAGGTTTAAGTTACATCCCTATCAAGTTGTTGACTTTTTGGGACGATAAAAGTTACGATAGACTGGTTTTCAATATAACGATTTGACCTAGTAGTTTGTTATTTATTGATGCCCATGGTTCGTAATCGGCTTCTTCTTTAGACCTTCTAATTAAGTTAAAAAGCCTAAAGGCATTTTTCTTTCTGTGTCTTTTATCTTTCTAAAATGAAAAGCAATAGAAATCGTTTTCGGTAATAAGTAGGTATTGAGTTTTTTAGTTCTTTTCAGGAGCCTTAACTCATAGCTGCCTAGAAGTTGCACGGCCAACCTTATTTAGAACAGGCGCGGCGTCATGCTGTTTTTGTTATTTTATTCCATTTTCAACAACAAGCCAACGTTTACTTAAACAAGCCGTAAGTAACTTAGCATGAAACTGAGGTAAATTCCCATACAACCTAGATTGCATTCCAGTTTAATCCGACAAAAACCAGTATTTCAGATTGAGACAAACCTACGCGATTAAAACGACTGTGAAGTGGAAGCGACAATTGTGCGGTGGAGACCGTACATTGTATGGAGCTACGTAATCTCAGTTTGTGAAGTAAATAGTAATTCGGTATTAATAGCATTTTACAGAAATGTTTATTGGTAGCCGTTGTTGTTGTTATAGCAATTTATAAAAAAAGTAAAATAAGGTCTGCATGCTTGATCTTCAACCACATCGTCGTTAACCAACGGGCGTAAATGGTCATTCGCGATAGAAAAATAGGCTTTTTTCAATTTGATACTTCTATCATATATAGATGGTCTTTTATAGCACCAGTCAGCTTGCTAGTGCTACGTGCTACGCTTCGCTACGTGATTGTGCACAACGTTATTACGTATTCAGTCGCCGCTGCGCCTTGTTTTGCCTACGCATTCGCTCCGGCGTGACCGTACCGGACGAGTCGTGTTATTCCTCGTTTTTTTGTGTGCTCCATTTAATCTCGCGGATAAAGTGTACCTGTAAACGTAATGAACTCCCCTTATTTAGTCGTTGAAGGTTGCGAAAAAATGTTTGTTTAAAAATATAATTCCGTTTCTGGTTTTTATTTAGAGGAATATTTCGAGCATGAAAGTTGTGTTAACAAAGTATTTCACAAGCGGTTTGTTGTTTGGTTTGAACAAAACGACGAGTCGTGCTCTATGCGAGTTTAGAGCGACAGGTATCACAATGTACGTGCGGTGGGACAACGCGATATATGAGAAAAGGATGGTGGGAAAGGGAAGGGATGTTTAGTTCAAAGCGATTTAAACAAGAGGGCGCTTTTCTTAGCTTAAACATTTATTCATAATAATGGATCATTTCCTTTTATCAGAACTTTCTTTGAAGCACGGGCGGCCCACGCGCTCTCGTGCAAAGCACTAGTAATTTAATGTAAGTGTGAAGAACACACACAATTATCAAGTCTTCCGAACACATATTATCTGGCTTTGCACTGCAAGAACAAAAGTGTTCTGACGACTGCGTCCTTTGAGGGCCGCCGCGACCGCATTGTGTATCAAGTACTCTCGCGAATGGGCTGTGAGGGTGAGGTGGTCTAAAATTAGAACTTATAGCGATTTGTGTTATGTATCCTCTATTTTAGGGACACTTCATTTGATAGAATAGGTTTTTTTCAACGATACAATACAAGAAGTTCTTATGGAGAAAATTCATCATAAATTTAGGTAAATTATGGTAGCCAATAGGTGCGATTTTTTATCTACAAGAGTGCTAAGTTTCTAGGCTGTAGTCTTTTTAGTCTCGGAATGATTATACCGTGACGTACCTACCAACAAATTAACAGACAGACAGCCAGCTATCTGCACATCTGATTTTTCTTTCTCAATTCCAGGTTTGGCCCCACTGATCTCATAGATGTTTTAATGATGAGTACCACTTGTAGTGTTTCTTATAGCCCTGTACATATGTATGTATTTCATTAGCTATGTCCACACTGTGCCTTTTCATCTTCAACTTTCGTCTCCATCTTTCTATACAACTTTCGTTTAGCGCATTCAATAATTGAATGCCTTAATTGAACGCAACACCAGTTCAGTCGTAGTTCTGTTAATCTTTTGAAAACATGTGCGACGAGAATATTTTAGAATATTTTAAGACTTTTCATGTTTTTTTTAACTCCATCGATATCCATTTTATATGTACTGGCCAGAACTTGCAAACCATCGTTCCTTTTCACTTTATTTGTGTAAAGTTTATTGTTTTGATCCCAAAGTTGTGGAAAGTTTCTGTAATCTTCAATAAACTTCAACGTTAAATCTTTTTCTTCGTACGACATCTTGTTGTTGAACGCTATAAGGCACAGAAATCCACCCGATGTCGGATAGCGTGAACCACAGCGCGCGCGTCGCTTTCAACTGTTATCGCGCATGCGCTAAGGGCATGCCTCACGTGCGCTGTTGAATGCGCTATGACGCATGCCCTTAATGAACAAAAAAAGGTACAGTGTGGACATAGCTAAAATATCCTTTTGTCTATGCCTTGTCCAACACTCCGTGCAAGAGTGCAGCGCGTCGCCTTAGAGCCGAGCATTGAGGCTCAACGATGCAAATTATGAGTTGGGCACACACGGCGGTGCCTCGTACGACTGCGTCAGTAGCGAATTCACAAAAAAACAGCCAACAACAAATATAAAAAGCAATTTCGTTTGAAATGCGTAGAACTTGAAAGTGGTACAAAATTCACGGAAAAGTTTACTACCAATTTAAATCTATTTTAGAAACTTTATCGCTCGCGCACTTATTATAGTTATTTCTTTGTACATTTTCTGCTCGGTGTTCGTCCTCCGTAGGACTGCATTGCATTGCCTTTAAGAAACGTGGCAGTGGTTTTTTGTTGGGCGTGTGCTTTGAAACGACGTTTTCCTTAGAAATAAGCACGAGAAAAGAGAGTGGAAAAAATCTTTTTTGGAGGTCGTATTTTTTCTCTTTACCCTACTTCGGCAGATTCAAAAAAGGGGATGTGATTATAGCAGTCTATGTGTGTGTGTGATTGGAGCCAGTGTAGTACCTAAACAACTTATTCAATTTTGATGAATGAAACGTAGTGTGTCAATTGATTCGTTATTGTGCTCCAGGTGGCATCGGTCACGTTTTATACGAACAAAATCAATATGATCCAAGGAATCTCTGATCTAATTTTCATTTTCATTTTTTTACTGGTTTTTGTTTGAATAGGTTACTAGCTATAATAATTATGTAGTTAGGAGGTAAGGATTTTGAATTCTGATAAAAAGTTAATTCCGAAATTATATTTTGGACGGAGCACCAATTTTGCCCAAATAACTAAATGAAAGAAATAGGTTTCAAAAATAACACATTTCGATAAAACAAGATGAATGCCTAAAACAAGATTAAGTCTAGGAGGAATTTCGCGGAACTTTGTTTTTCAAGTTTGTTGGGAACTCAATTATTTGAATGGTAATAGATTCTCGGTACACTTTGATCCCAAACTGTTTGCCATTTACCAATTTACTAAAACCGGGTCAAATATTTATTAGGAAAATTGAAATGAGTATTTTGTTGGAAATGTCGTGGCGGAGTTTGAAAGTAGAACTTTGGTGTTTGGGCCACTTTGGAATTGGGACGGTACTCGTTATTTTTATTTCGGTATTGTGTTACCATCCTAACCAAAAAAAATATAATTTAATTTGAAATGGTGTTCAATCATTACATTCCAACCCTTATCCCCAGAAGAGATGACTCTTAGTGATACAGCCGGCAGCTGAAGCACTGGTTCTTAAGCGGTATCGTCTATATTTTGTAATTTCTGGTGTGAACAAAAAATACTTTACTTACCGACGTAGTTGGTACAGTACGTTTTCTACATTCATCTCTCACTTGCTTCTGAAACGCCAACTAAAAAGCTGAAAACAACGATTTGGACGACGTCCAGATTTATAAACATTTAAAATTAACAACCCCACGTAAACTAGCTAGTTAACTAAACACGACAAAAAGGCAACGAGCCCAGGTTTGCTTTGCACGGGAATCGAACCCCCTACCTGTTCAGAATACTAATAAGTCTGAGTTTTAATTGAGAATGTTCCAACTTTATCTGGGGCGCTATTCTGGCGAGTTAGATAGTATATTGGTCTCTGTTGCTCTCATTAAAAATGCCATGAGAGTAAGAGTGACAGCGAGTGGCTGCACTGGGTGTCTTCAAGTCGCGACTGAATTGGTTTCTTTTAGGCAAGCGTGCTTTATCGTAGACCGCATCATTGTTTACCATCAAGCAAAATGGCGGTCAAATACAAGCCTATCACGCAATATAAAAAAATTGAAAAAAAATCTCGAGCGTCAAAGAATAGGCTCCCGTCGGTGTTTTATGTACAACGCTTAATTAAGATTTTTAGGAAAGTTTATTTCGGAGAGAAATTAGGTTGATTGCTTGGCCCCAATCTACTATAATACTTGGGTGCTTACTAAGAAAACGCTTCGAAAGACAATGACGCTCTTGGCTTATTTTTAGCTGGTTTACCGGTTACCATAAGGCTCGGTTTCCACCAAAGCGGAGACGAGAGAAGACGAGAAGACATGATTGTGCTGCGAAGCTGGCAGGTTATTTCCACTAAAGCGGATAGGTAAGATGCGTAGCGGAGAGGAGATGTGAGCTGTATCAATCGAATGACGCTTTCGAGTTTGCGAGGCGCTTGGAGAAAGAAGACAGCGTGGCAGCGTGGCAGCGTCGCCGCGCGCCACCGCCCGCGCCCAGCTTTCCCGACTACACACTTCTCCGCTCTGCCGCGCCGCTTGCTTGCTCGCGGCACAACATTCTATAGAATAATTAGACATCTCCCTTTTTGCGTAATCTATTTCCACCGAAGCTAAGCGGACAGGGGACCTGGAAATAACGAAATCTGATTGGTTATTCAAAACACATCTCTCGTCTCTTCTCGTCTCTACTTTGGTGGATACCGGGCCTTAGACAAGCAATTTCTTCATCTGTACAATTTATTCATCTCGTCACCTGTTTAAAAATCAAGTTCAAGCTTTTTTTTGTCGGCTTTTTTATACTTATATTATTATGGTGAAAACAAGCTGCGCCCTGTGGTTTTACCTGCTATCCTTTTTTTGTTGAAGGGGGAAAAAGGGCGTTTTTTTAACAAGTCATTTACTATCCTACTTAACACCCTTTTCTACGTAAGTAAAGACGTTTCTTTGTCAAGTTAGTAATCTAATTTCAGACCGGACTTCGAGTTCCTTTCAGGAAATGGGTCTTCAGAGCCCTTATTAAAGTTTATTCGGCTATTAACAAGGAATTTTATGAAAGGCCGTAAACAATAAGTAATTTGTTTGGATACTTACTTACTTACTTGGTACTTGGTGAGCGGGCTCTTTTCCGCAACTAGGCCGTACGTCGGCCCTTTTTGCGTGAGCGGGTGACGGCGGCTACTCCAGCCACCCGATGTCCTCCAGGAAGTCCAGCAGCTTGCGTGTCACGCTGCAGGCCTCCCGCAGGGTTCCCGGTTTTCCCAGGAACTTCGCTCTCTGGGACGCCACGCTTTCGCACTCCATGAGCACGTGCTTGGCCGTTTCTTCCGCCTCCATGCATCCTCTGCACAGGGGGCTATCTGTAACACCTATAGTAAATAGGTGTTTGTTTAATGGGCAATGTCCGGTGACTATTCCGACGAAAAGTCGGAGCTTGTCCCGTTTTAGACTGAGGAGCTTTCGGGAGGTTCTCCGGTTCAGTACCGGGAAGGCCTCCCTCGACTGCCTGCAATCCTCCATACTTGCCCAAAGCTTTTGGTGTAGTTTGTGCGTTCTCTCGCGAATCCATGACCTGATTTGGCTGAAAGGCAGAGGTATCATTGGCTCCGGTCCTACGGGGCGCATGGCCGAGCCTCTTCTTGCCAATTCATCAGCCGCATCATTTCCTCTGGATCCACTATGTCCTTTTATCCATTGGAGGGTCAGTGAGTTTAGTTTACTGACCTTTTCCAGTAGACAGTGACATTGAACTGTTAGCCCCGAGGAGTGCTCAACTTTTTGCAGTGCTCGAAGAACTGCCATGCTATCTGAAAGTATCCTGATATTGTGGCCAGTTACCTTCCTGTTTAGTATTGCTGTTGCTGCTTGGATGATACCTGCACATTCCGCTTGGAAGATGGAGCTGTGTGTCCCTAGAGCTAACGCTACATGGATATTCAGCTCGTCTGAGAAAGCGCCTGTGCCTGTACCTGTTTTCATTTTAGAGCCATCTGTATATATCCTAAGCTCCTGTGTGTTGGTGTCTCCACTAGGCTCCTCGTACAGCTGTACTTTGTAGCTTTTAGTGAAGATGTGTTGTTTAGGTACCCTGTCATAAATAGAGAGAATATCTGGGTTGCCCTCTGCACATTCCTCTATGATTGTGGTGTGGGTCGCGTTCCTGTTATGTTCCCAGAGATTGAGTGCGCGGAGTCTGTAAGCAGAGGCCGCGGCCTCCTGTTGGATGTGTAGCTGCAGTGGTGGCAGGTCGAGTAATGCCTCTAGGGCTGCCGTAGGGGCCGTTCTCATGCAGCCGGTTGCAGCTACACAGCCGAGTCTCTGGAGTTTTTTCAGTTTGTTTATTGTTGTGTGTTGTTTAGTTCTAGGCCACCAGACTAGGGCGCCATATGTTAAGGAGGGCCTTATAACTGTGTTGTACAGCCATACTGTTATTTTCGGGGTTAGTCCCCAAGTTTTCCCTATCATTTTCCTGCATTGCCAGAAGGAGATGATGGATTTGTTTATTTTGCATTGGAGGTGGTTTGCCCAGTTTAGTTTGCTGTCCAGCGTGATACCCAGGTACTTCACCTCATCTGTTAGGGCCAGCTGTGTGTTGAAGAGGTGAGGTAGTGTGTATCTCCCTAGGTTTCTTTTGTTTGTGAACATTACTAGTTGTGTTTTTGTTGGATTCACGGACAATCCGTATTCGGTGCACCATCTCTCCACGACCCGTAGTGCGCCGTTCATGATGTTACACGATACGCTCGCAAAATGTCCTGAGATGAGGATGGCCAGGTCGTCTGCGTACCCTACCGTGAGAAAGCGTTGTCCGTTGAGCTTTGCGATTAGATCATTTACCACCATGTTCCAGAGCAATGGTGAGAGGACACCACCTTGCGGGCATCCTCTGGATACTGTCGCTCTAGTGGTACCTCCAGCGTCCACCCTCACCGCTCTTAACTTCAGCATGTTGATGATCCAATCGCTCAGCGTCACCTTTACCCCATGCTTTCTGAGTGCTGTTTTGATGCTGCAGAAATTTGTTTTGTCAAAGGCCCCTTCAATGTCTATGAAGGCACCCAGGCAAAGCGTCTTGTTCTTGATATCCTGCTCGATAGTGCTTACCACTTTGTGTAGGGCTGATTCCGTGGATTTGCCCGCACTGTAAGCGTGTTGTTGTGGGTGTAATGGTGTCACAGTCAGTATGTCGTCTCTTATGTACCTGTCACATAGCCTTTCTAAGGTTTTGAGTAAGAAAGAAGTTAGACTGATCGGCCTGTATGCTTTGGGTTCTGTGTAATCGCTCTTACCCGGTTTGGGAATAAATAGAACTCTGACCTCTCTCCACGCGAGTGGGACGTACTTGAACGCCAAGCAAGTTGTGAAGATGAGGTCCAGGGTTCCGTTTATGTACTCTGCTCCCCATTGCAGCAGGCCCGGAAATATGCCATCGAGGCCCGCTGATTTGAAGGGTTGGAAGGTGTTTATTGCCCACTTAATCCTCTCCCTTGTGACCACCTTTCTTGCGGTCAACCAGTCGTCAGCTGTGGGTGAATCCACATCATTGACCTCCCAAGTGGTACCGTCAACGATTTGGCATTCTGGAAAGTGGGTTTGTAGAAGAAGACAGTTGGTTTCGGTGTCTGTTTTAGTGTAGGTGTTGTCAGGTAGCCTCAGTGATCCGATTTCTCGGTTAGGATCGGCCGCGAGAATTTTCCTGATCCTATTGGCTTGTGTGTTTGACTCTATGCTTGAGCTGAACCTTCTCCACGACTTACGGTTCCTGGATCGAATCCGCTTTTTGTAATTTGCGCGGGCAGTGTTATAATTGCTCCAGTCCTCGTCGTTGTAAGTGTTCATTGCTCTGTTAAATAGTTTACGTACCTTTGCTTTTAGACTCTCCAGGTCTCTGCTCCATCCCCGATTCCCTCTTTTGTTGGGGGTGGATAGAGGACAGGCCTCTTGAAAGCTCCTGGTGAGACTATTGGTCAGTTGTACAACCGCTTTTTCTATGTCGGTTGTGTTGTTTATTGATGCCTCCGTGGCGTCGGTGTTAAGGCGTTGCTTTAGAAAGTCACAAAATTTTACCTTGTCCGTTCGCCGAGGGTTGCGTGTAGGTAAAGGCGGTGTGGTGGTCATTCGCAGTTCGAAACGCACCCATCTATGGTCGGAGCAGGAGGACTCGTCCGACACACGCCAGTTTTTTATTGTTTCTATACAGTTACCTGTTGTCAGTGTGAGGTCTATTATAGTTCGGCATCTACTGGTGACAAAAGTAGGTTCCGTTCCTCTGTTTGCTATGGAGAGATCTGTTGTGAAAAGGTAGTTTACCAGTTCCTCTCCCCTGTTGTTGGCTGCTGGCATTCCCCATAAAGGGTGATGCGCGTTAGTGTCTGTTGAGATAATTAGTTTAAAGTTGTTTCGCTCACAGTATTTCACCAAATCCACCAAGTGTGTCGGAGGGATCTCCTCGTCGGCTGGCATGTACGCCGACGCGATGATCGTCATCCCCCCGTCGACTCCGGTGTTCTGGAGTCTGACAGTGGCCAGATCCCTAGAGCAGAATTCTGTGAGGGGCACTGCAGAGATATTACGCGGTACATAAATACATGCCCGCGGGCTATCGCATGTGCTGTTTAAAATTAACTTACCATATGGCGTTTTGAGACCGCATACACGCCCACCCCTGATCCACGGCTCCTGGATCAGGGCGACGGTCTCCCCATTGTGTGGGGCCTCCAGCACCCTGCGTAGGTTAGCCGTAGCAGTGAGGCTGTGCTGGAGGTTTGCCTGTATGAATTTACAGTCGGTAGGGGACGCCATTTTCAGGCTTACCCTCTGCCGACTGCATTAGCTCGATGCCTTCTTCGAGCTCTTCTACCTCGTCGGTGCCACTCTTTTGGGGCTCCGGGTCCACACTCATCCCCACCACCACGACTTCAGATGTCGATGGTTTTGGGGACGAGTGCATAGGCGCCGGTGGGACGGTCTCCGTTCCTTCCGCCGAGGTAGGGACTTCCTTCCGGGGGGGCTCATCCGAAAGGGACCCGTCCGCTCCATAGAAGCGGACGTATACCTTTCCCAAATTATGGGATAGTCTGCGTCCACGCTCCAGAAGAGCCGGGACCACGCTCTCCGGGATACCCAGAGTTAGGAACATGGTCCCATCCTTCTGGAGCGTGTGGGTGAAGACCGTCCAGGTGTTCACGAGGGCCCACTTGTTCTGGTGATCCAGAACAAGGTTGGTGTCCTCCAGGGTGTTTTCACACTCCGGAAGGAACAGGGCCGCTCGCACCCTTCGGGTCAATTCACCCTGCTTCCTCACCACGAATTTGGTGCCTTTCATTTCTGGCATGGAATCTACCGTTTCGGTCAGCCACCTTAGTGAGCGCTCATCCTCACACCACAGCTTCAACACTCCATCTGCAGAGACGGGTTTGCCGTTGAAGCTGGGCGAGTAGGCGATTGAAGGGTCTTTTATACCCTCCAAAATTTTGCGCTGAAGGAACTTCTTCACTAAGGTGACCTGTTCCTCGTTTAGCTGGGCATTGTCGTCCCTCGTCACCGCTACGCAGAGTTCGCTCTTCACGATCCCCGCATAGCTGGTTTGGGCACGTCGTGAGTTGTCCAGCCTCGCTTTTTTATACTCGCCTCTCGGCGATGTCGTGTCGTCCAACCGCAGGCGTTTGCTGGGCTCATTCTGTGCCGAGGCTTGCGCCGACTTCACAGCGGCTGTCTCAGCACGCTTTTTGCGGTTGGGTCTGTTTTGGTTTTTGTTTTTTGAGCCCGTGGCTTTGCCTCTGCAACCATCGGTCCCAGCATTCGCCACAGTCGAGACTGCGGTTGATGCTGGCGGGGCATGCGGCTCGGCAGCAGGCTCATTTTGGCCGGATCGTCGCACATGGCAGTATGCGCTAGGTCCCGGTCTATTCATTGGAGGGGCCTCAGCCGTTGGCTGTGGTCCGCCCGAACCCGTTTCCCGGCGCATCTGCGCTTGATGCTGACGACTCAGCTTGCGTTTTTGTTTTTTGCTTAATCTCCCCGGGACGTGAGCCACCACGGGAGCTGGGGTGTTGGAACTTGAGGTTGCAGCTGTAGGCCGTTTCCCCGCATTCCTTGCCCCTTTTTTACCCTTGGGTCTTACGACCTTCCAGGCAGCAGTGTTTCCCTCTTCAGCCTCGATTGAAGCCTCTAGGTACTTCACCGCCTCCCCACTGGGGGTTTGCGATTGCTTTGAAGTGAAATCCATACTTGTTAAATTTATTAGTTCATCCGCTTAGATCCCCACCCTCCACGGAGCCCGCACCATTGGGGATGTTGGGTTACAACACCAGGGTTACTAAGCGGATATAGAAGGGCGGAGTCAGGAACCCACGAGGCGGACGCCGCTCCCAGGTCCACGCCAATCATAACGCGGTCCGCGAGCGACGCCGACTGCAGGCCCCTTAAAACCCCCCCTCTCGCCCGGTGGAGTGGAAGACTGCCACCTGTGCTGAATGAATATGAATGGCTAGTCCATATCCTCCCGTTTCGGTTGAAATTCACACCAAAGTGGAGTGTTGTGAAAGACCAACCAATCACTCAGCCACCAGGTTTGTTGCATCCAACCTACGGGCCCCCCACGCACAGCACAAAATACGTGGGTGGTCATCCCCCCAGCCATACATCCGGAGATGTAAGGCCCGCAGTGACCTGACCACCACGCCACCACGCTGATTGGAAGGAGGAGAAAGGGATGGGAGGGTTTGGAGTTCTGAAATTGCGCCTAAAAGTATCTGTTACGTCTGTTCCATAGGGGACCAGACCAAAAGCAGGCGCCACCACGTGCAGGAACTTTGTAGGCTTGTTACAGATGTCAACACGACCTGCGCTCCTTTCTGTAACCATTTGACGAACTTGCTCACCGGACAGGTGGCCAAGCTAGGATTAGTGTGCTCACTTTAGCTCCTAATCCCGCCCTGTTTGTTTGGATACTTACTCGGTTAATGATGATTTAGACAAGTTGGGACTGCAGCTTGTTTCGGTTTACGATCGGTACAAACATTTTAGAGGCTTAACTAAATTAATACATGTTTTTTTTGTTGTTGGAGAAAAATCAATTTTTTCTCTTACGATGACTGATTTTGATCGATTTTGTTGTCGATGATTTAAAATTACATTCTCTGAAAAAGGCGAGTTGGCAGTCAAACAAAGACTTTTTGGGGAAAAAATGATATTCAAATTCATTTATTTCGAATGTCACAGGATTCATAATTACAAAATTACTCCATTACATAAACATTATTAATTAAATTACATTGGTTATCATATGCAACCTTTAATCCTCCCACTGCTGGGATACAGGTCTACCCTCGAAGGGTGATTAGGCCGTATTCCACCACGCTGGCCAAGTGCGGGTTGGTGGATTCACATACGCCATTGAATTTCTTCTCCGGACATATGCAGGTTTCCTCACGATATTTTCCTTCACCGAAAAGCCAGTGGTTATACATTTCAAAATTATTTTATAACTACAGCCTTGACTCAACAAAATATTTTTTTAATTTTTATAGGTAGAATTCAATTTAATAGGTTAACACTTTTATTTACTTTTTTATTCCTATTCAACCTTTTTATTAAAAGTTTCGCAATTGCAAAATAATCCGTCCACATATCAAAAACTCGGAATATTGGTATAACTTGTTCTTGTTCCCAAATCTGGGTGGCTCCAATTAGTGAGGCTTATCGCTAATCCGGCAGAACAAGCCGAAAATAACAACACCATGCGAGCACACCCTTTACACGTAGCGTAAACATACCAGAAAAGAAGGTAAACTTTCAATGCGAGGGTTCAGGCTACCCTGTCTTATTTTTTATACATTTATCTACTAGTTTTTCCAGTCTTATTAAAATGATACAAGCGTGTTTCTTTTTGGCGTTCGTGCGTTTTTTTAATTTCTCAAAAAAAACGCTTCACCACAACGTCTGTCCCTAGCCCTATACAATATCCCTATACAATATTTATTTATTGACACCACCAAAAAGAAATCACAAACAGCAAATTACAGACGAGAAAGGCACAAAAGGCAGTTTTATCGCTAAGAGCGATCTCTTCCAGGCAAGCTTTGGATGACTCTAATATCGCCCTAGTATATAGCTATAGTAATGTACCCAGAATCACTCTTAATAAAGTTTCTAACATGTCCTTACTAACCATACAAGTCCAGCCTTACTTATACAATATCCAAAAAAAATATTATACTTTTTTTTTTCTAAACTAGAACGACTCCTACATTTCTTCTTATTGCATTATTTACACTGTGTCACACATTCGTAGGATTAACAGAATGCTCCCGAATTCATTTTAATTGCGTAGCTATTTGTATAGTTTAACGGATTTAGTGACGGCTATGGAATTTCTTAGGGTTCCGTATCTCGTAGGTATATGCTCTCTAAAATTTGAAGCAGCGCTTCTAAAAGTGTTTTTTTTTTTGATTTGATGTAAGTTTTCAAATAATCTTAGATACCGTACTTAACAGTTTAAATTGAAAATGTTTTTACTGGTTTTTTTTATTGATTACCAATGTCAACATGAAACCAGTATAAATAACAACTTTGGGTTCTTCAAAAGTGCTGTTACTATGGTCTTTTTTTTTTTTTTTTTTACATCGGACTAGGCATGCGTTTGACTGCAATCTCACCTGATGGAAAGTGACGATGTGGTCGAAGATGTAGCACGCTTGCCTAGGAAAAACCTATTCACTCTATTTTTGAACACCCCCGGGTTGTACTTTCTAGGAAAAACAGACGCGGGCAGTGAGTTCCATACCTCTGCCGTTCGGATTAAAAAAGACGAATGAAAACGCTTAGTACGGTTACATGGAATTTCCACCGTATGAGGGTGCCTCTTTTTCGTGCGTCTGGTGCTGTTATAAAAGAACGGCGAAGGCAAGACAAGGTCATGCAGTTCTTGTGCACACTCTCCATGGTGTACTCTATAGAACACCGACAGACTGGCCACTTCACGTCGGTGCGGTGGTCTTAAGAGGCCAGTAACGTATCCGTGACGCTTTCGGTATTACAGACGACGACAACGCTTACCATCAGGCAGTCCCCCTGCTTGTTTGCCAACTAGCATAAAAAAAAATATTATGTAAGTTATTTTGTCCGGAATCCTCAAAGCTTACCTAAATTGTTTGCACTTGTTTGAATACCACTGTTGAGACTTTTCGTGTTGTTGCGCTTAAAGCGGATTTGTTCTCAAACAGGGATAATAGTAAGACCAGATGTTTTCTATGCGGTTGTATGATAAAGTTTAAAATTGTGTTCAAAACTAACGCAGATTTCATACAATCTATTAATTAAACTAGGTATACCGTAATTCTATACCGGTACACTATATTATGATGATCACTGATCATTGACCATAACGTGAAGATTGATTTTGCAAAATGTAGTTGAAAAACATAAATATTTAAATAACTAGTAGTTCTGCGAACAGTTGACCTCGCGACAGTCTGGATGTTTGTATGTTGGTACTCCCGTACAGGTCGCATTTCTCAATAAATCTCGACGAAACTTGGTATACAGGTTCAACAATTTAATAGAATTTTTTGTTGTCGGGATTTTTTACAAGGATTTCTAACGAAAAAGGGGGAAATTTGCTGCAGCGCCAATTACCGACCGATTGAAAAATGTGACATGCACGACATGCACGCGAGTTTTTTTTATGATATTGAGTGACGAGACGAGCAAATGTTGAATGACGCTGATGTTAAACGTTACGTTTGCCCATAACAGGTCTGCGCTATCCAGAATTTTGAATTCTTAGAATTCAAGACCCTGCGCGGCACAGCACTGCGCTCGTCACCCTGAGATAACATACCTATAGGTATAAGATGTTTAATCTCCTATTGGCCCAGAAATTTCACTGGAAACGTTGCCCTTCCAGCCGGAACACAGTAATGTTTGCACGTTACTGCTTGGCGGTGGAATAACTGGCAACGGTGTAGTACTTCCCCAGGCGGGGAGTACCAACAAACAAATAAACATCCGGACAGATGAAAGCAAATTTGGCCAGTCTATTATGGATGCTTCGCTCGCTCGGGCTATAACCCGAAAAGAAGGTTGGCACAACCTTTATGGTTTTTCAGCGTAGTATAATATCCTACTAATCCACAATTATAAACATGAAAGTTTGTGAATATGTTTGTTGCTCTTTCACGCTAAAACGACTGAACGGACTTACATGAAATTTGAAATGAAGGTGATTCATGGTCTGGATTAACTCATAGGCTACTTTTTAGTCTGCATTAACACACAGGAAACCGCGGGGCTAGTTATATCATAAAAACCCTATTCAATCCCTAGCCTTCACCTATTATTGTATGTTCAATCATCAGACGAAATGACATTAAAACTCAACACCCCTTTGATGGTATTCTAACGAGGGCATGGCATGACGGTAATCGGTATTCGTAAATACACGCATGTAATTTGATACTAAACTTACTACTTTTGTTGTTTGGGAAATTGTAGCCCATTTTGGAAAACTTTTTGTTGTCAAGGAAAGTTATAGCTTAGCTACTTTATCATCATCATCAGTAACCATTATGTTATTGTTGATTGAATGTCTGCTTTTCGGCCATGATATGAGCGAGCTCATGGTGTGTCTCATGTGTGTAATCTATAGAAGTTCATCTTTGTTTTAGCTTATTTTGCGATGCTTTATACAAAACTAGCGATCTGCCCCGGCTTTGCAACGGGTATAAAATATAGCCTATTCCAAAAATACAAAAATACAAATCTTTCCTCTTTATAATATTATAGTACAGATAGACAACTGATAATGTAGCTTTACTTAGTGTTCATGTTCGTGACAGATCACCGATGTTAAGCTCCGGACGACAAAGTCAGTCTTCGGATGGGTGACCGCGTGTTGCATTTACGTCTAAGCACTAAGCTGATTGTCTATTCTTTTAGGCACTGGCTTTTTGCCTTACAACCGCCAAACTAAGTCAGAAAGCTTTGAAACGGCCACGAAACTAGCCACTAGACCTACACAAACTTACATAAGTTTGTATGGGTGCATGACTATGAAATCCGACTAGAAACACTTAATTAAAGAAAACTTTACTTAAGAAAAACTTACTTATTTTTTACCGACCAGAAAAACACGGATTTCATTCTCGTGCACCTGTGCCCGACATTGCCCAATATGTCAATAACCCATCCCCCTCCTAAAAAATCTGTTTGTCCCATTAAAAAATCTGTGATATCAGTGATTAGTCACCGTCTACCGTCTACCGCCATCCATCATTCATAAGTGAGGAGCTTGCAGACTACGCCATCAAAATATTGTATCGAAGGGCCAAGCCGAAGTTTCAAGTTTGAATTCTATACAGGGTTATTCAGAAAGGGTCGGAGTACTCATCATTATGAACAACTTTTACTATGAGATCAACCCGGAATTCGCGAAAAAAAATCAGCTGTTCCATAGAAAAATAAGTAAAGTAAAAAGTAAATAACGTTTCACACTCATAGCTCCCCACTAGGATAAAAAATAAAACTAATAAGCTAACGTCAATGACACTCGAAAAATGTGTGCTGAATTGCTGAATTTTTCTTTCGCGAATTCCAGGTTCCGCTCCCATAGCAAAAATTGTTCATAACTATAAAAAGTACGATGATTAGCAATGATGATAGTTGTCACCGTAGAAACTGGTGCTAATCATCGTAATTTTTGTGATATCAGTATGCTCCGTACTTTTAGTGAATTCGGCCTGTTTGGCTCAGCGGTAATATATCTGCCTTATAAGCCAGAGGTCCCGGGTTCGATTCCCGGCCGGGCAGATGTTTGAATGATGAATTTAAATATCTGTTCTGTGTCTGGGTGTTAGTTTTCCTTGTCTTTGTGTGTGTTCCATGGCATCCCCGACACAGGATTTATTCCTAATGGGGAGCTATGAGTGTGAAACGTTTATTATTATTATTATTATTCACCACTCTTTTAGCGGAATTTAGATGGGCATTTTTCTCAGTGTACACTGTACATGTGATTGACTTCTGTACCTATCTGTTTTGTGCTACTCGCACTAGATCGATGGCTACTCGCTACTAAGGTTAAATATTGGATGAATACACAGCTATGTAGCTCAGTGTGAAGGCTCCTCGAGCGTGGATAATGTTCTTTGTACAGCGTTATGACAGCACACCTGCTGCCTACTGTCCTGTTTGGGAGATTTGTAGCCAAATGCCGATCGATTCCGGGGCAGGTTTTTTGGCGTCGCATGCTGATTTCCTTTTTAGACCCAAATGCCCAGAAAGAGGGTAATGTTTTTACTTTTTTAAGTTGATAAGCTAGGCAGTTGACCACAGCTCACCGGTTGTTAAATGATGGAATATAATCATCATCATCAGCCTATCCAAATATCTGTCCACAGCTGGACATAGGCCTTTCCTAAGGAACGCCACATTGCTCGATCTTCTGCTTCTTCTTCTTCTTCTGCTTCATCATAGAATAGAATACTGGCTCTCAAATGAACTAAAAAACTCAAGAATACACTTTTAGTGCAAGGTAACTAAATTTCGACTCAAATAAGTACTTTAACAACCGTTTTCAAAGCTTCTGCATTATTATTTTTCGTTTTTCTAAAAAAAAAATATAGCCAACCAGCGTTCGAGAAAGCATCTAGTGCAAACTTCTCGTTTAGTTCCCCAACAGTGTTAAGCATAAACTTCGGTAACCGGGCCAGTGTTGCCTGTATTGGATACTTATTATTTATTGGCCCGTAAATCACGCGGGCACAAAGTTGCCAGCATACCGGAACGGGCTAATACATTGTTGATTGTGGATGGTAACACTCGTTCAGAAGACGATGTTTGCGTTTAGTTTATCGATTCGATGAGCTAAATATTCGAGTTTGGAGTTTCTGACGTCATGATTTTGTCCTCCTATTTTCTCTAAAGTAAGTATAAAATAAAATAAATGTAACAAAATAAACGTTTACATTGCTTATCAAACAAACGACGGAAACCATAGGTATATACTTTCAAATGTACTGTCACCCATGACACCCATCCAAAGAATGCCGGGGCAAACTTCCGACCTTGTTTATTTTTATACAGACCTGCTATGTTATATTTATGTTGTATTTATGCCTGCTGCTGAAACCACGCCCAAATTCTACGAAAAAATAAGATAAAAAAGTGAATAATTAGAGACTAACTAAAACAGCCAATGGAGTTTGGACTCAAAAACATTTCCTAATTTTCCCAATATCAAAAAGTAAGTTTCATACTATCACAAACGAAAGATAAGGCGTAACGAATTTATAGCTCGAGATTGTGACTATGAATATTCAAGACAAGAAACACCTGTGCGGATATTCAGCTTCGCGATTCAACATTTACAGCGTGTAGTCAGTGTATTGCGGACCAGTACGCTAAATCATGCCGTATTGACAGAGCACGTGAGTTATGTCATAGATAAATAAACATATCAGTAGTAAGCATCGATCTAGTATAATCCGACTTCGGTTGGTAGTAAGTAATAAGGCCTGGATACTACCTTCACATGATATGGCCTGTGGGTTGTATGCTGCATGGTCGTATGCTGCTGTAATATGAATGTAAAGGGTGATTGCTGACGGAATCAGGCTGCTAGGTGAGCACAACTTACCTGATGGAGTCTTAACTTGTCCAGAAATCTAACAATGAGTTAGTATATTGTTATGATGTGTTTTTAACAGTTCTAAGAGACCCCTTGCTCGAGTTGGTTCCTGACCAGTGAAATATTATCTCGGTCACTGTCGCTCTCATTAGAAGTGTCATGAGAGTGAGAGTGACCGAGATAATCTTGAACAGCCCAGGAACTTATCCAGGCCATTTCAGCGAAAGAACGCTGAGAGTGTGTTAGACACGTTGCTTCAGAACTCGTTTCGTAGGGGACTTTTCAGATAAGTTTGTTAAGTTTTTTTTATTTATTTAATTTAAATTCTTTTATAAGATAAGTAACTTTAAGTTCAGGGTGTACGAAGTTAATTCACTGCATTTAAGCGTGAGGCAGACGTTTATTCGCACGTTTACGACCGGACTTGGATGTTTAGAGCGTTTTTTACGAGCGCCTGAAATTACTGGATACAACCGGGTCGAGTGTCGAGCGATGGCTAGTAATATAAACTAGTACTTAGGTGTCAATCTATGTCAGGAGTATTGAATATATCCCAAAAAGGGAACACAAAAGTATGGCTTCCATATTTTGTGGATTGACCAGACTTGTCTAAAATAAACGTTGTATTGAGAATGTGGCTACAAATGGAGAGGCCCATCTGATATGCAGTTTTGTGGACAGTATTACCTCATTTAATATCTATGCTCAAACTTGTTTTGGGATCCGTTTTAAAAAGTGCTAAAGTTGGATATGGTGAAAGAAAATAGAAGTCTTCTCACGATCATTGAAAACAGAAAGGGCAAGATGTTTGGCCTCCTTGTACGACATGACAATGTAATGAAAACTATCATAGAGGGAAAGTTTGAAGGAAGGAGAGGACCAGGAAGACAAATAAGAACATGCTTATTAGATCAAATTAAAGAGCAGGAAGATGTTATATCGTAGTTGGAGGTAAAAGCACTCGGAGGACCTCCAAGCCTGAAAATGAATGATATAATTTGGAATAGATCAACTGAACACTCAAACTGTCGCTAGTCTATCTTGAATTACGTGCACAAAATAATAGTATCATTTTAATTTAATTTACAATGATTATAGCGCTGTGTAGTGTAATGGTCGACGGTTGCTACAAAATTATAAACGCTTTTTCATTTACACCCCTTCCTCTAATCAAAAAGTTGATGGACAATTTTGAAGCACAGATTTATGCATTTGTTTTCCATTGTAATAATTTGAAATTTGTAATCCCCATTTGTATAATATTTTAAATCGCTCCCGCCTATGCCATGGCACACTCTTCACTACTGGGTCATTATAACATTGCAGAATCGGCAACATTAAATTTGAAGTCGTAGTAAATCCGCTGATTGTTTCTTGTGTTTCGCCGCAGACCTCGAGGGATAAGATGCTGCTACTTGATCATAACACTGGAGAGCTTTATTATTTTTTTAAAGCTTTCTGAAATTTTCTGATTGACACTACGTAGGCACTTATTTAATAATTTTTAAATTATTTCATTAAGTTATCACATTTGTTGGGTTTATCGTTAAGTAATGTATTTGTATGTAATTATGGTCTCCCATATAAATCCTGGGATAGTTAATTAATCCGTTTAATTCTTATCAAATAACCTTTTGTTACATTCTTATTATTAGTATTCGATACACATTCAATTCCTTTAAATTACCGTAACTTACGTGGTCTATTTTAACTGTCTGCGTCACTTTACCTTAACGCTGAGCTGGTAACAAAATGAAGTATCTGTATTAGTAAAAAGTTACGATTTTCTTTGTTGCTGTTTTCAGAAAGTATTCGTATAAATTATAAATTATTATTGGATAAGTCATATTTATATTTATTCAACACTAAAACAAAAAACTACCAGCAACTAAAGGCTATCCTAAATACTCGTAACTAGTGACAAAAAATATATTTAATTTTCTTTTTTTATTGAAACCAAATGTTTTTTTTTATAAACAGAGCCGTGAACAAAGTACCGATAAAAAGTCTATGTTTTCTTTTTCATCATCTTCGCCCCTTTTAATTTTCAACAATACTTTTTACCTTCCTACACGTCTTATAACATTTTTGTGCCAACATGCTTCTACATCTACAACTCTACATTCAATGGTTGAGTCAACGCGTTTTCTGTCAGCCAATTAATATTCATTGAATAACATATATAGGTAGATTAAACTAAATGCCTGCCGCAATGCAGTGCCCATAGGCTTTTGTTATTGGCAGTTCTACATACAGTTTTGTGAGTGCAATAAAAAACACAATATCAACCAACCGAGAGTTCAAACAGCTGTACAGTGCAAACCAACACAAATGTACTTGAAACTCCGAAAAACTAAAACCAATTCAAACAGAACGACTGCCTCTACGAGCAGTATCGAAACTGCAAAATCACATTTTTTTCATTGTACCAATTATACGAATATATTAATTACGCTTTACGAAAACAAATAATTAAAAATTTGTAAATTTTACGACATGTTATTGTTTTATTTAATCGAATAAAATTGATACTACACATTTTAACTTATTAATTGAGGTGAAATTTTGACTTTAAATTGCTCTCCTTTGAAAAATGCAATTTGTAGTTTCGATACTGTTCGTAGGGGCAGTCGAGAATAGGGTACCGATCGATTGACCATTAAAAAGCGAGAATTAGGGCGCAGTTAGGTGAGCGACAATAAAAACAGAACGAGTACAGCCATGAATAGGAATTGCTATAATTGGAGTCTACCGGGAATTTAGAATGTCAGGAGCTGGGGGACTGTTTGGGGGATTTGTTTCTTGTGTACTGGCGTTGAATGATTGGCCACATACTAGGTCAGGCTTTTTTGATCTCTTTGGTGTAAAGAGTATATAGGATATCTGGGTTCTTGATGATTGGTACTTGTATGGTTGAAACATTTCCTTGGTTTCTACTAGCTGCATCACATTGTAACGTGACGTGACTAAACGACTGAGATGTGCGATTGTGCGACTGTACTTGTCTGATTGGCTTTCAAAAGTGATTCTACCGTCGTGACACACACGACGGTCATTTCGATACTTTTGATGGCAAACCCAGTGGAAATATGAAGCATATGGAATATCTGGAAATAATCTTTAAGAAAAGTCTGACGTTTCTGTACAGGGTTATAAGAAAAGGGTATGCTAAGCATCAATATGAACAACTTTTACCATAGGACCATTCCGGAAATTGCAAAGAGAAAATCAGCTGTTCAATACATTTCGCCGAGTGTTATTGATTTTTTCTATGGAACAGCTGATTTTTGTTTCGCGAATTCCATGTTGGTAAGCGTAGTAAAAAATGTTCATAAAGCCCTTTTCGGCTTAGCATGCTCTTTCCTTTTATATAATTATATAAAAAATAATTCTTCACAATATGTTAGTAAAAATGACTGCTAGCTCTTCACGCTCTAGCAGTAAAATCGAAGGCACAGGTTTTGTTTTAGCTGGACCCATTTGCATAGGATTAACTGTTTTGAAGCTAAAATACGTGAAAGGCACTATCTGGAGAGTTTTTTCAGCTAACTTATATTCATATCGTTATTGGAATTTTAAATAGCAAAGCTGTAAAAATCTACTGCATGTTTATTTTACTTGAAAAAACCAACACTGGACTGGTTAACTTGTTGTAAACTTGACATTGACTATGTTGTTTTTGTATACGATCAGATTCACACCACTCTCAACACCTCGGTCTACGATACTCTTCATATTACTGAAGACAGGACACGCTGGCTTAACATCGTGAGAGAGAAATTTTATTTGGAAGTGGAGGTCATGACCCTCAGACATAAGGAGGAGGAATAGCCCAGTTAATAGACAGCCTTACTCGTATGTTCAAAGACTTTTACATCCGCCTATATGCAAGCGTGAGACAAAACGAGAGGCAGTTCCTGTGAATAATTATGATGACGAAAAGAGACGCATATAATAAATCAACCCGTTCATAGCCTAGTGCCGGTCTCACAACTACTGGCCTCACAGTTCCCGCCTGCCTTAATTAAGTTCCAGACTTTGAACGTGGAACTGAGTTTTTATTGTTTTTGTTCCCCACGGAACTTTTACTTAATACGGCACTCGATGTGTTAATTGCTAAGCACGAGCAATATAAACTTTATGAAGTTAGTGCTTAATTACGTTGGCGGAGATTTGGTTTAATTAAAACGTTTTTTTAATCAGACCTACCTACTGGGACGTAAATTAAAGCTTGGCTAGCTCTATGAGGCGTTTTTTGATTCACTTTTAATTGACAAAGGCGACAAGCTAACCACACTTCATGGAGGGTTCAAAGAAAATGAAAAATATACCTTTCTCTTTACTTAAAAAAAACTACTCATAAAACTTACCTTATCAAGTGGCAGTGAAAAATATAATTATTTTCTAACTGCGTGGTTCATTAGCTTACTATAAAGGCGAGTGGCAGAGTTAGGCTAATGGCCAAATCCACCCAATTTAAAAAAAAAAAAAAAAATGATTCACGAGTTGGTTTCTTTGATACGCTTTCACGCCTAACTGGTCAACCCAACATCATGATTTGTTCACACGTCCACAGAAAAGGACATAGGTATCATTTCTTAATTAGACTTGCGTTTGACCGCTATCTCGCCTGTTGGTAAGCAACGATGCGGCCTACGATGGAGCTCGCTTGCCTAAAAGGAACTAATTCTCTCGATTCACTTCTTATCTTCATCATCGTCATCACCATGAAGGGGAAACCGCAGTTCGCAGTTAGTATTAAAGACAAAATCTCTTTAAATTACATAAAGTCCTTACCCTCAACGTACAGCAATAAATACCTACCTAAGCACTGAATTAAAGGCGCATTTTCGTAATCCGTAACGATTCTGCAGCTTATCACGAGATAAGTATGGTAAGTCCATTAGCTTAGGACTCCGTCTAGACTTTAAGCCTATTTAGACTGGCTAGTGAACAAATGGAGGACTTACCTACTTACGTGAACTTTCACATTACATACATACATCAATGAGTCCCTATTAGACACAAAGTTATTTACCTACATTTCTAAAAAATCTGTTCGTTACTGGATGCGCATCGTGATTTCATGCGCTTATGATGAAGATGAAAAGTGGCCTATGTGTTAATCCGGGGTACCCATAAGCTATGCTAAGTTCGACGGTCTCTAAGCTCTTTGTAGACCATTTTTATTTCTTATAGGTATTAAAGCAGTCTTCAGCACCGCCGAATCGTAGCGTATCTGTCAATATTTTACAGGATTCATTTCGGAGAATGTGCTTTAGAGCTTCATGACGTGATTCTGCCATCCCCTTTCCACTACAGGACAAGTAGAAAGACGCCTTTCTACCACCCTTACACCGTAGATTTTCCTTGGATTCGCACAAAACGTTTCGAATCTACGTTTTTGATTCGTACAGCCAAGGAATGGAACAGACTGTCGGCTTCCTTGTTCCCTGAGAGATACAACCTTACCTTTGCCAGAGCAGAGGCCTTCAAGCAGTCTAAACACTGACATCAGGACTATTATACACGGTCAATATGAGCTCATTAATTTAGTGTACCGTTTATAACTCCAAATCCTTAGAAAACATGAAATACAAACTAACAACTCAACTCTACTTTCAATCAACCCGCTCGCGCTGCTAGGATACCAGTGGGCATAGCAAAACTTGGACTTAAAAATATGTAGTGACTATTCGACAGAAAAGTGTACGTCATTTACGCCCGTCAAGGGCGCCATTAACGCATTTACGCGATACACAATAATATGCGTACGCCATTAAATTTCTAACAAATTGAAATTTATACATTATACACAGTAGGTACAAGAAAAATAGAATCGACGCAAACCGTAAAAACACTCAAAATCTTGAAAGAATGGCTCTATCCAGCGTTGCTACCTACCACAGACTAGGGTAGTCGGGTAGTACGGGTTGTCGGGTAGGCTCCTCGGCAGACAAAAGCCTCGGAACTCAAGATGCCATTGTACTATCGTTTCTATGGGCGGGTTTCTTTTCAATTTTTCAGTCCTCGACGTTTCCTCTGAATTAGTCTTATTTCAATGTTCTGTGATGGAAACACGGTTGTTTGTTGGAATTTCAATGGGAAGCCTTAGTGCTGTAACTTTTACGGTGATTGTTGGTTCAGCTTGACGAGAAATAGCGTATGTCCAGTTACTGAGGTAGCCAAAATGCTGTAAAAGTTTGGTGAGAGAGTTTGTGTTATTTTATTACTAGCTGCGTCCCGCGATTTCACCCGCGGTGGAAAGGTTAACATGAGTTTTCCGGGATAAAAAATAGCCTATGTGTTCCAGACCATGAAAGAACTTCATTCCAAATTGCATGTAAGTCCCTTAAACCGTTTCAGCGTTTAATGGCAACAAAAGTACCTACTTTCATTTTTAAATTTTTTGTGAGATTAATGTGTTTTTTTATTTGTCACGGGGATGGCATAAACAAATCCCGGTGATGATGATAGTCTTAGTAATATTAAATGCTACAATACTATAAAAGTTACAACACTGTGAATAAATGTATTGGATACATTAGAATAAAACTGCTGCATGTTTGATTTAAAATTCGATCGCCATACACAAAAGCAATTCGATTACAACTCTAAATTCGAACTCGCGTTCTAAATTCGAAACAATATTTCGTACGCCTGTCATGGCTGGAATAGAGAATAACTTTGAAATTTCGAATGCTGGCTGCTTTGAACATAAAAAGAAATATTATTTTGGGTTAGAATTATGTACAGAGATTTTAACTGTCAGATAGATGCTTTGGCTACTTGTTATATGTAATGATGGCTTATGTCTTGAAATAAACGGTGCAATTTTGATAAAATTGAATCTCAGACTTATGTCTATTTTCTTCAAGTAGCAAAAAATTAAATAATTTTTAATTTTTTCCCTTACAAGTAGGTACTATAGCGTAGAGTATAGTTGCCTGAAAATCCTGACACCAGGGTTTCAGACTTGCCACTCGGCCTACATTTATTTACATTACTACTTCTATGCAAAACATCTGTCTGTAAACGCAGTTGCACAAAAAAACGAAAGCAAAATCCGTCCGGTAGCAGGTGCGCCATATTTTCAACAGTTCGAAAACAAGGGATAAAATAAAATGCGAAATATGATATGCGGAAGCCGCTTAAATTGTGAAAAATGGCGCGCAAGTTTAAACTTTCACTGTTGTTGAGAAATTTATAGGGCTTAGTTAGATTTCCTGGTGTAACGTAGGGTTGATGTGCATTTCACTGGTGATAATGGCCAATGGTAATGTGACCAATGGTTAAAATCGGAACAGACCAACTTTGTCAAGAATATCAATATTCGAAAAAAATATTTGGTTCCTTTTGTTGATCGAGCTAAATACTATAATATTTATAGAAATTGTAAGTTCGTATTTTTATAAAAAATATCTAATGTTAATGCATGTTATTAGTGCCCCCAATATCATGTATAATTCAGATGTATACTTTAATTATCTTTGATCAATAAATGTTTAGACCTAAGTAAATAGCATTAAACCTACTTTCTTACATGAACATAGAAAAGTTTGTTATATTTAAAGATTTGAATTTTCTGATAGTTTATTAAATCAACCATGGAATGGCGCTATCACCATGTCTCAAATATTTAATTCATAACATAGTAGTAATGAGTAGAAACCAGCATACATTCACTCTCAAACTTTATTTGTGGAGTTAAAGTAATAATGTGAAACTCTTGTTTAAACGAATTGCTCCTAATATACCTGATTGTGTATGGAAAGGGTAAAATAATAAGCATATTAATTTGTACAAAATATATTTATATTTAACAACGTTTTCAATGGTTAAATAATAAGCTAACAAACTTAGCTAATATCAACAAGTTACAATAATACTGTTTGTAAAGAAACAAAGGTCACTC
The DNA here is from genome assembly GCA_949125135.1 of Alcis repandata. Classification (NCBI taxonomy): domain Eukaryota; kingdom Metazoa; phylum Arthropoda; class Insecta; order Lepidoptera; family Geometridae; genus Alcis; species Alcis repandata. Next base: position 918,977 of record OX421230.1, on the reverse strand, counting down.
TATGCATAATATATAATGGTTCATGTCATTATGTCACCAGTACATCATTATTTCAAACCTAGAAACAAAATTATTTGAGCATTTTAAACTACGTCGTAATCGTCTACATTATTTTCAAAAAGCAGTACATAATAATTATGCGTGTAATTTTATTCTTTTATTATTTTGGTCGTGTAGATACCATGGAGTGCGCGTAGACCTTAAAAACGGAATCAGCCTAAGTCCAACCTAATTTGTTTACAAAAAAATACAATAATTATTGCAAACTAAACTATTATTAGCTTTAATTATAATTTAGCTAAGTCGTGCGTTTCATTTGCTTACAATAAAACTATTTAATACCAAATATTTCGACATTGAGTTCCATTTCAAAAAATTTTGGTAGTTTTCTACATGTTACTTAAATTCTAAGTTATTTATTTACATGTTTATGTCTTTGAAGCTATGTGTACATAATATTTGGGTCGTGAACATTATTAAAAAAATGGTTAACAAAATCTTTTCTGTGTCATATACTCGTACTCTGTGGTTTTGAGTATAGTTTACTTACACACAAAAACATACACAATACATATACTTCTGCCTGCATATACTATAAAATTAAAATTATAACATTAATTAATAATAAATTAATAACAAAGTCATAAAATTTAAATAAATAATATTGGATCCATTGATACAAGGTAAATATTCGTATCTACCTATATACTCGTACCTCTAAATCATACCACAAGACAAGTGTGAATGTGCGAGTACACATAGCTTATTAAAATGTTCAACTGTTGATACTCAATAGTTTGGCATTCAGTCAAATTGTTCAACTTCATCACGAGGAGAACTGTGCCAAGTTTCACAAAGTACTAAGTTTCAAGAGCCCGTTACAAAGGAAAACTTAGATTGCTTTTTTTAACTCAGGCCAACGTTTAACGATAGAAACTTGACACAGTTAAGTATTATTAAGGATTTTCAACTTGGAAAGTCGCAGTGCTTAACAACTTTCAATATTCTTGTTTTACTTTTTCGATATCTTGAAATGTCCACGTTTTCAAGCCCTATTCACGAAGCGACGGAAACTTTCTGGAACATTCTCCGACTCTCGTGAATAAGGAACAGGCTATAGGTACAAAATGTACGCCTAAGTTCTATTGATAATGACTTAATTTTATGGCTACTATCACCTTGTCCTAACCTATGATCGTTCGTTTGAAGCATCCATTATGAGATTAGGTTTAGGGTATGTACAATAATTACAAGTAACTTGAGCGCTTTCATTTGTCACCCTCGAAAATAATTTGGCTTCTTGTTCACCGCCAAAATAATCAAAAATATATCCAACAACGTTTGGGGGATCACTAGTTTCAGCATATCAGCTCACATCCTTAAACCATGACTATTAACAACACCAAATGCATTTCCATTTAAAAATAACAACAAAAACTAAAACAACTCATAATTTTAGTAAATAAATAGAGTAACCACAGTAATTACATGGCTAAGTGTTGCTAGTATTTAAAGAATCGCAATAAAACTCGCATAGTCTTCCTAGTATTTGAGAGAGGGTGGCGCTCAATAAAACGTCTGTCAATGCAGCGTCCAGTCCATGGGAAGGTCCCTAGAGGCCGATCTGGAGTGAAGCCCGGGCGGTGCGTGCGGCGCACCGCGGGCCGCATGTCAGTAATCCAAGGACTCTTCGTCTGGAGACCGTTTGCGGCAGCACAGCCGCCAGGCCGCTCCCAGCGCGCACACAGCGAGAGAAATGGCCAGCCCAGCTCCCAAAGCCGGACCAGTCCAATCTCCACTCCCAGCATTCCTCTTCCCAGCACACAACTCTGGTGCCTCATCATTCAACTGCCCCAACGGTATTCCCCCTAAAGCATCCAAATAACCCAACCTCCTCAAACTGTCTTCAGAATACGCTTCTTTCTGGCGTTTCTCTTCAGCTGTCCAGAACTTTCTTTCACCTGAAGTTACGTTAGGACAGTTAACGACCCCGTTGCAAATCAATCGAGCTGGTATGCATAGGCCTTCGTCTCCAGGACAGATAAAATCGCATCCTTGATTGGACTCAGACGATATGGCGCTATCAGTCAGACGTGAAGTCATCAACGAGCCATCGACGTTTCTAGGCAAATGATAAAGACCCGTCCAGATAATTTTAAAAGCAGCTCTTGCAGGAGACGCGCTCCCGATGAATACTATTCTAATAGACCGAGTCTTTTCTTTCTCAATAACTAATGGGTCATCCAAAGACTCGAACCCAAGTTCTCCTGCTGAAAATATCGGCAGTTTTTCCGTTTCTGAAACATTTCCGCCGCAAATAGAAAGGTATGGTTCGATCCTGCCTGGAAGGTAAATCTGAATGTTTCCATCCTCGCAATGACGAGATGCAAACTTGACGCTTTCGAACCTCAAGAAGATATCTTTCTTCTCCTCGATCTCTAGATCCCAAATGCATTGTATCCTCTTCGGAGGTTCCGTATATCCTAAAGCTTCTAAATGGGGATATACGATTTCACCATCCGAAGTCGCCGCTGCTAAAATGGCTGGTCCACATAATGGGCCGTGAACGAACTCATACCGAGCTTCAAAGAGTGGGGATGGGTTTTTAAAGTACGAAGCAGCTGCATGAGCATTATCCACTATCAATTGCAGGTTTAGAGTTTCACCGGAAGACACTACTCTGTAAGGCCTAGCTCTGGACACTGTGTTTGCATGCTTGGCACATATGCATGAGCCTACAGCTTTTTGAACCGCCAGGTGTAGAGGCAGAGGAGTTGTGCTTACTCCGATGTAGCTGCTGTTGGCAGCTTTGCCAGGTATAGGCTCCCAGATGATCAGCTTGTCTGCTCGGTCTTCGTAGCAGTTTTGACAGGACACTGGTGTGTATGGGTGTTCCTATAACAAATAGGTCTAATAAATTCACTATAACAAAATATTATTCAACCTCAAATTGTTACTGTACAAAGCGTAATGAGAATACCTGTTAAAATATTTAAATAGGTATCTACGGAATATTTTTTTTTTGGTACAGTAAACTATTTGAAGGTAATTGCAAAATTTTCTCGTAATAATTTAACTGTAGATATATACTACATTATAATCTATTTTTACAAAGTATTAAAAGTTATACTCGATTGTTATCTCTATTACCAACTTTTAATATTAACATTATATTGTATTCAAAATCTTTGAAATACTTTTGAAGTACATAGAAAATTATAAAATATTGTTACGTATAGCTTCCAAAAAGTATTTTTGGGTTTTTACACAAACTATTGAATTTATGGGCCGGTTTATTTAACTTGTAATTTAGACCAATAATGTCTGAATTAATTCAGTTTGAACTATTATTTGGGCGCCTAATTTCCATGACCAGATTCCATTACCGCGCCATTAGGCACTAATGTTTTAAATGTGACTTAATTTCGGCAAACGGTTTGTTAGTCGATGGAAATTTACACAGGGTTGTAAGAAAAGGGTATGCTAACCGAAAAAGGCTCATAGTACTCATGATTATGAACAACTTTTACTGAACCATCCGTGAAATCGCAAAAAAATCAGTTGTTCTATAGAAAAATGTCAATGACACTCGAATGTAATTTGATTGATGGTTTATTTTGTGCGATTTCAGTGCTGATTTCTTGTTCGTGACTTCAGAGTAGGTCCCGTAGTAAAAGTTGTTTATAATGATAAATAGTATGATCCCTTTTTAGGTTTAGCGTACCCTTTCAGTTTAACCCTGTTCAATTACATGTCACATAATGTTAGTGATACGATTCAACTAGTTCAGCAATGTGGAATTGGATAATGAAAATATAAGGTGTTATTTTCAGGACGATATTATCGTCACGCATGAAATTATCATAATATTATTCGTGTTTGCGCATACTATTCATGCTACGTCACGTAATAAGTGTTCATTTACGTTTATGATTCATTGTACGAGTATTTTTTACTGATGTAATGTAAGTAAGATGAAAGAGCGGATCCTCTTGAATGATAAAAAAAAAACATCTTACATTTGTTTCGAAACTTTTTTTGTGCTATATGTGGCAAATAAGCAAGCGAGTCGCCTGATGGTGAGCAATCATCATCTATGGAACTTGAAAATGGTCTCTTAATAACGCCTATGGACATTAAAAAAACAGAGAGTTGAACGTCACATTCATTGGACACGGCTATCCATTTGGTTGCACAAGAATATAATAAGGGGTTTCTATACTGGGTCAACTTTAAAACACTGAAGACCCTCCGCAGGCAGCCTGAGATACTTGAACCAAACAACTGTTCCACCACTTTTAAAATTTCACCAGAAAATAATCAGCTGTTTCATACTAAAAGTTCATTGACCTAGGACAAAATATATTAGCAATAATTAAATTATGACTTACCTTAAAGTTAACACTCAGGACGGTTAAAATAACTCTTGCATAGATCCTCTTGTCGGTCACGAATCTGTACAAGCAGTGGACATCTTCTCCCGGCGGCGCTTGTTTGTAGACCAGGGTGTTGAGAGGGGACCGGAGCCGGCCAGCTCGCTGCTTCCAGGAGGCTATGACCTCGTCGCACGCTGTTCCGGGGACGGGCTCGCCGAACCGTGTGTTGTTGAAGAAGTCGTAGTGGGCCCAGTAGTAGAGAGATGATCTGTGGGGGGGGGGGGGGGGAGTGGAGTTAGGATGGAGTACGGAACGTCTTTTTACTACTGTTGTAAATGGGAAATCATTAACCAAATAGGGCTATAGCACAATTTGGTGTACCTGGTGTAATATATAGTTGTTGAAAGTAATACTGTGGTCTTACAACTCTACCACGACCTCTAACAGATTTTTATGAAGTTTAATGTAGAAAACTTGTGTTTCTTGTAGAATATTCAGTGTGGTGCTAGTAATAGTTAAGTATTATACTAAAAATAAATACGTGAGCAAATTTTATTTCACTGTATTTTATCTGCAATTTAAAGTAATTAAAAAATTTTTGCTCTTTAGATAGAGTTATGTTTGTTTTCTTTTTTTTAAATAAAAGTGATGAGAATAATATGAGGTGCGATGATGGTGAGTAGGGTATAAACCCATGCGTAACTCACCCACTATAGCTTCCAGTTTTGCTCTCAAACCGCACAAACATGGCATTCCCAGTAGACACGAAGTCATGCTTCTCCATCGGCCTGCTGAAGGTGTCGCAGAATGTCTTGATGATCCTCGCGTCGTCGGGCCGCGGCGCGTCGTAGAGCGTCAGGGACTCCCCGCAGTCGCCCGTCCACGGGACTATTGGCGACTCGATACGGTTGATTCGGAAGCTGGTGGAAATATAGGGTTTATTAGAAAATATGTTAAGCCTTGTTGTTTTTTTATCGTAAATAAGTCAGCGTTATACTCGTACTCGTATGTATAGAAGAATCAAAGTCCTGACCAACTGACGCAGTCACTGGCTGACACGCAACGCACAGCCTAAGCTGCAGATTGCAAAAACTTGTTTTGAGGGTATTTACTCTATAAAGTGCATGGATTTCAACATTTTTTGACATCAGTGAAAAAGTTTTATTAAAAAAATATTGCAGCAACTAGTAAAAAATAAATCTTTACCTAGGAAAATACAGCCTAACGACCTGTCCAGGCAGCCCTTGCATCAGGTAAGTGCACGACGTGTGTGGCGGGTACCAGTGGGCTACAGACAGGAAGATGCCCTCCGTGTCTCCCGACTTCTTGAGCGACTCGGCGGTGAGCAGCCAGTCGCAGGTGCCGACTCGTGAGCCGGGGGCTTCGACGTGGCCCGGCCAGTTGCCCACGTTGAAGTGAAAACCGGTGTTTAGGAGAGGTCCTAAGAAAGATAAATAAAAATGAAGAAGAAAATTTATCATTAAACATTCTGTGCTCAAAGGGTATAATAAAATCATAGAAATAGATGATTATGTTCCCTATTTTATCAGTCACTTTTTCTGCGAGATCGGACATGTACGGCAAACCTTTCCAATGTTTGATTCTGGTTTCACGAAAATTTAAATAGGCCAGTCTGGCTTTTCTAAAGCCCAAACGTCAATTTGCGTTTTCTAACTTTAATGTATTTGAAGCTGGATGAGTGAACTTGTACTCCAATATCAAAATATAACTATTGGTAGGCATGATCAAAAACTTGTTCAAATGCACAAAAAACATATAACACGATGATGGTTGTTTTTTCCCAAATTAAAACAAGTGCATCAAAAGTGCTTCTTAATTATCTTAATACAATAATTAGACACATAAAACCAAAACCATCTCCGAGACCATCACCTCTAAATTTTCCGTCTCTCATTCTCAACCTCTTCAAATAACAAGCAGCTTTGAAAACTCAACACAATTTGCGATTTTGGCGGAGGTTGCAAATCGGCATCGAGCGTGCCCTAAATATATTTTTCCGGTAGCAGCCCTCCCAATTTATCCCCAGGGAGCTATAACAAGCATTATTTACAGGTGCCAAGCTGATTTTTATTTCAGTAAAATGCAATTGTGATGCTTAAAAATTGAGGTAGACTGGAATGGAATAGGCTTGCGAATTTTATCGAGGGTTGGATAATTTGATAGAAATGTAACAATCTGTTGTTTATTTGTAATAAAGGAATAATTGAAGCAATTTATTTTAAATTAGTATATTTTAAGCATAACTTTGCAATGACACTGGCTAGTACGAGTATAAACGTTTCACACTCACACTCACAAACGTTTCACACTCACACTCACAAACGTTTCACACTCATAGCTCACACTAGGATTATCCTAGTAGCTACGAGAAGTATGTAATGTCATTGAAAGTTAATTTAATTGTCTTAAATTCTTCGTAATATTTCTTTGTGAAAATACATTATGAAAAAATTAGAATGGATTTTGTCTGTGACCAGTACCAGTATTCAGTTTCTGTTTTAATTTTTTTTTTACAAGTATTTTTTTGTAAAAACAGAATAACATAATTATGCTCTTACCAGCAGGCGAGCTCACGAATTCCACGAACAGGTCCTGCGAAGTCCCGATGATGGAGTAAGGGAACTTCCCCATGCCGCAGAAGGTGCCTATCACTGCCGCCGACTCGTCCTTACCGTCGTAGATCTTAATGTAGTCGTAAGGGCAGTTTTCAGAACCTGGGGAAAAATGGCTTGTAAAAAGGAGTCATACTTGAGGCTGGTTAATTGGGATTTGTTTTGACATTTTCACTATACAGGGTTATTCATAAAGGGTATGCTAAGCCGAAAAAGGCTCATAGTAGGTACTCATCATTATGAACAAGTTTTGTTATGGGACCAACCCGAAATTCGCGAAAAAAAAAACAGCTGTTCCATAGAAAAATGTCAATGACACTCGACAAAATGTATGGAACAGCTGCATTTTTTTTAGCGAATTTCGAGTTGGTCCCATAGTAAAAGTTGTTCATAATGATGAGTACTATGAGCTCTTTTCGGCTTAGCATACCCTTTATGAATAACCCTGTGTTGATAAACATAAGTTATGAGGAAAGGCTATGCTAAGCCGAAAAGGGTTCATAGTATTCATCATTATAAAATAATGATAATAAATAAAAATCCTTTATTTCAGGCGTAAAAAAACCCATATAAAAAAAATTAAGCTTACAGTAAAAAAATAAAGTTAAACCCTAAAATATTTCAAATAGAAACCTGTAAAAAAGGTGAAACCACGTCCATAAAAAATATATAATAAAATTGCATCACAAACTTATGAACGACTTATATATCAGCGTACCCTTTTCTTTTAACCCAGATTGTGTGTTAGTCGTGTGAATGTGAGCAAGTTTTTTCAGCTATTTTCGTTTACCTTTCAACCAACCTTCGACATAATCGATATGCTCATCTGACAAAAACACTAGAATTCGAAATGAAGCATAAAAATAGTAAGTGAATTCTCGGCAAGCATTTTTTATCAACCTAACTGAAATGAAAACAAGCTAGCTGATACCCGTGACTTTGTACGGCGGTACTTTAAAACTTTGGCTGCGGGAAACACATACCTTGTGTTTTCCTTTGCGCGACGCGAGTGCGGCTGCACACGCCAGGCGCGTAAAAACAAGGCGTTTAACTAGTAGCCGCGCCTGGGGCTAGCGCATGTGATATTACTAGCCGCAGCCAAAGTGTTAAAAAAAACTCTGACGTGAAGACTCGCTACCCAGTCTATATTAACTTACTCAGTTTTAATTCAAAGTTTTAGTGAAGACAGACAGATAAACTCTTTATTAAAAATCTCACACCAAAAATTAACAACAAAAAGGATCAAAATTAAAAGTAGTGCAACAACTAGCAGCCTAATCGCTAAGAACGATCTCTTCTAGTCTCTTCCAGGTTAGTGTAATAATTGGAAGAATGATACAGAACAAATAAAATGACACTAGTTTTTAATAATTACATTCAGCGCCACCCCTTGGATCAAGCTTCACGCGCTTTCCACAAAACTATTCATTTTTACAGGATAAAAATATGAAAAGTAGTCTTTTTTTAAACCAGTCGCTAATCTTATCTAGTAAGCAACCTTCAGACCAAAAATAAATTCTTTGTAGAGTCGTTTCAACGTAAAAATATATATCTGTACACACACATCCCCACTCTTAGACTTTCGCTTATAATATTAGTGTGATATTTCTTGAGGTGAATAAGGTGACTCTGACAAAACCAATCATCTTTCAATAAGCGAAATAACGTAGCAAAATCTGATGTCTAGAAACGTGCCTTTACCTCACCTGTCGAAAGGGGTACCTATACCTATCTTTGTTAGTAGTTCATCTGCACGTGCGGCATAAACTCCACTAATATTGTGTGTTTTGTGTTTGTGTGTATATTGTTGTGTGTTGTGTTGTGTCTTTGTTTCGTCTTAGCTTGCTTACTTAGCTTGCTATGCTTGTTGCCGCTTTTAGTGATAATAATGCTTTTTGTGTCAGTGAAGACAAAATTGGTTTGTCGAGATAAACAAAAAGATCTTGCAAACAGCAAGATCTACTCGTATGGATAAGACTCATTTTTGAAACGACAAAATGTGACAAGTTCTTGTTATGCAAAAAGAAGTAAAAACAATACACCTCTCCACGTCTTTTCTTTTGAACCCAAAAGTAATTTATGATTATATTTTCTAAGCTCTGATTAAACGGACTATTCAGTCGACCAGTTCGACCACACTCTTTGTTGACACGGACTTTCTTTGTTCACATGAACGACACGCTCGTGGAGACGCCTACTTAGAACGTGTACAAACAGTTATTTCACTTCACAAGCAGACATATATATAATACAAGGGTTGTGTGAAGCGACATGTTAAATTGAGTAGACGGCGTTTTAATAACATGCGTGGAGAATAAAACGCAATATTTGAGATATTCCATACTTCGCGAAATAACGTAATATTTTGCGATATTTCGCAAAATAAATTCTTTTCGAGATATTTCGACGCTTTGACAGCGACTTTAGGAATATTTGGAAGTAATCGTTTGTGTTAGTCGCATGAAATGACTTGAACTTTGCCGTTTACATCAAAGGGTTGGCAAAGTAAAATTTTGGACGTCTCCGTAATAATTTACGTGGAGCGTTAGAAAATCAATCTTTGATGTAATCTTGAAATTGCGAAAGTTTAGATGTTCATTTGTTACTTCATTGATCAGATTTTGAATTAGAAATGGACATAGCAGTAAATAAAGCTTGAAACAAAACCCTTTCTTTGCAGTCGGATAAATAGAGAACTAAGCCTCTTGGGGCTTTATTTTTCAATCTCTCGCATAAGTATGTTCTATTTTGAACGAGCTTTTCAAAAATCAAAACCTGCGTATATTTCAAGCAGTTTTCTGCCTTTGTTTTTTTAGTGCATATTTAATGTGAGATGCGTTTCATGGTCACCCAGTCCCGCTACAGTAAAATCTCCTAATTAAAAAAAAACAATAAAAGCTTAAAACATATTCAGTCAGTACGCATGAAAATACATCCGTAAAAACTTAACAAAATCTTATTAACACTTTTCAAGAGAATGTAACATCGACGCATGGTATGAGAACCTTCCAGAATTTAATATCGCCCTGAAAGTTCAGACTGTGCCCATTATTGGATACTCGTTATTTATTATGCCAATAAATTCCTTCGCCACCTTACTCCAGGAATTATGTAAAAATAATAAAAGAAGCAGCGGGTGGGGCGTCCATCATTGTTTTCTGTTTAATGAAAATATTTGCATGTGGAGTGGTTGTTTGCGCATCAAACCTGATTACCTTAATTTAGGGATTAGTTCTACTGAAATGTATGTACTTACTTCTTAAGAAAATCATTCATTTTGAGTTTAGTGACGTTCGTACCGTGAACTTTCAGCGCGAGACTGAATTGCGTTGGCTTTTGGTCTCGCTTTTTCTTTAGTAGACAGGTCGAGACGAAAGCCAAATCCCCAGATTTTTAACTCAAAAATTAAAACACGTTTCTTTCAAATGAATGCAAACCAAGCAGGATACTGTCGATGCTTTTCAATTTACGAAATAATCGCGTCACATACATATAGAAAAACAATATGCAACATACAGTCGAATTGTTCTCAATTCGTATATAATATGTTGCATTTGTTTGTTTTGTTTGGTTGTTTGTTTTTTTTTATGTTGGTCTCCGTCTTCTTTTTAAAATCGGTTAAAAACAAAAAGAAACAGTCAATTGAGTTCCAAACTGAATTCTTTAATAATATCATTATCAGAAGGACGATAGAACAAGGAGTCAGCAGAGCTAACCTATTTAGACATAGACAGACAGAGCTGATTGTCCATGCAGGTTCCATCGGACCCTCCAGGGTTCAATTGACCCTTTTAGCTAAATTGGATTGAGTCAACATATCGGAGAGGTGACCTTCACGGCACTCGACCGTAGTAAATTTGAATTTGTACAATACACAATCTGATTATACTCATAGTATGTTCTTGGTACTTATTGGGTGCGATGATAGTTAAAAAGGTAAATTAAACAAGACCATAGAGAAATTTCTACTGTGGGCCTGACCCTGAGGTTGTGAAAAAATCAGTTGTGCCACACATTTTGTCAAAAAATTAATAAAGTTTTGGTATAAATGGATGTTTTTTTTTTCGCGATTTCAGTTTTGATTCCATAGTAAAAGTTTGTCATATTGATGTACAATGATATCATCTAAGTATACAGCTATACTCTGTACAATGTCAATGTACATGACAAAATACGGCTAAATGCCAAACTCTTATAGAAAAAAATAAACTAAAATAAAAATAAACTTTTTATAGTTCACACAAGAAATTACAAACAAAAGGGATCATAACACGACGAATAACTTTCTCTATCTCATCTTATTTAGACAATAAGATTGTATTCTGTTCTCCTTATTAATAAAGTTACCTTATCTTATCCCAGAACATACCCGTCGTTTAAAAAAAATGATAGAAAAGTAGTGTAGTTTAAACTTGCCAGAAGTAATTGGTCTCATAGGACAGGTCATGATGTTCTCACAGCGCTGGCCGTCGATGTTGAACTCTTCATTCTCGATGTACAGCTTGATGTAGGGCAGGCGGGTGTTGAGGTGGTATCTGCCGCGGTAAGCAATGACACAATAAATTTACGGAAATATATTATACAAGACATAACTACACATACAAGCCAGTTTCGAAGGCTTTAGTTGAAAGATTTAAACCTATAGTGTATAGCAAAAAAATATAATGTTTGTGTGTGTGTATATATAATACAGGGTTGTAAGGAAAAAGTGTGCTAAGCCAAAAAGGGCTCATAGTACTCATCATTATGAACAACTTTTACTAAGGGACCAATCCGGAATTCGCGAAAAAACCATTAGCTGTTCCATAGAAAAATGTGGAGAAAATATAGAGTTAAAATACCGATTGATTAAGATTTTTCATTACTATTTGCAGTGATTTTATATCTTCAACAATGTTGCAAAGTACGAGCGAGATAACGACGCTAAAATCTAGGAAGCTGAAATAAAAAAAAAAAACGGACACGACTATCATCGCAGACAAATCTACAAGACATTTTGATCATAAAAGTACAGTCTGATTGAAAAATAACTGTGACAATGGCATGAATTGAACAAGAATGGCTGTGGCCGGGTCTTTGCCCTGTCGAGTTACTTATTTATATTATTCAGACAACACTTTGTCGTCGTCCACTTCTTTTGAGAGATTGCGAGACAGATTGGGTTTGCTCTTTTGCTAGTTGTTTGTGTTGCTGATTGTTTTTTTGTTCAAGTCTTCGGAAAATAAAGTAAAGTTATTTTATGTACTTATTTGTTTTTTTTTTAATAGCTTCTTGCTAAAATAATAGTAGGTCAGTCGAGTTTTCGTTTATTTTAATTCATTAAATTCCATAATCTACCTTTTGGTCATTCTTTTTATAACTAAGTTTTTTTCAACATAGCATTAAGAAAGAAGAAAAAAGCAATCAAGTTTTTGTCGCGACATAATAGGATTTAGTAACTTGGTTAGAAATAACAAAATGATACAATAATTTGTCTATCAACATTATAACCATAAGCGGATTTCAAAAACCTCTTTGATAAATATTCAAACTATTGCCTTGAGTAGTCACTACTAGAAAACTACAGAGAAAACCAAATCCGTCCAATTTTTCGGCATTGTGTTGGTTTGTTGTGAATTTAAACAGTGAAAATGTCATTCTAAATCCTGAAAATTTTCTTTCACAGAAAAAAATTATGTCCAAATTGTAAATTTTTCTAACGTCAAACTGTGAAAATGCCACGCACGATCCTGAATATTTTCTTCCAAAGAACATCCAACATTTCTTTACTGTAAATTATTCTAAATTTAAACAATGAAAACGCCTCGCAAGATCCTGTCGTACAAAAGCCATTAATGCCCAAACTATCCGCTAAAGTCAACTATTCAAAGCGATCTCCATCCGCCGCGCTGTTTGTTTAGGCTCGCCGTTAAACTGTGTGTCGTCTCTGTTCGACGCAGCATTAGACCATCAGGATTACTTGTAAGCTGGGCTTGAGATCGACTATATTTCGTATTGCTATCTCTTTCGCGCTATCTTGAATGAATTAATGAATTTTGAGAATGAATAGTTCAAGTAGATTGGCTCTATTTTTTAAAGTCGCCATTTTGACGTTGTTCTAAAAAGCAGTAAGTAACATAAGAGGTAAAAGTAAAAAGTAATAAAAACTGAGCCGATTCTCTACATCAGTAATTATATTGGCAAACTGTTTACTTGAAAATGTAGAAATTCGCAAAAATATTCAGCAACAAAAAAAATGGTGTAGTGCTGTGTAATGAATTACAATGGAGTAAGATCTTATAAAAGATCCGTTCAACAAACATACATACTTTAACATCCATAGTAGTAGGATAGAATAACTTAGGTACGTAGATGCTGTTAGGGTTCTGTAATTTTCTATCGATTTACTTTGTTTGTTTTCGTGTGATCATTCGATTATTTAGCATTTTCGTACTGGCCGGTTGTAAACAGTCTTTGACAGACGAATGTAATCGCGTTGGTCACGGTGGTGGCGTGATGGATTGGGAGACCTCCATTGATTGTAATTGGCCGCCTTTGAAAATTTAAGAATAAGAATGTACTTGTGATGCAATAAAAGTAATGTAATTAGCTGAATTATTGTATTCTTCTCTCCGGAAGCTCCATTTCTGGCAATACTATTTATTTTCCTCTGTTTTATTTCAAACCAAATCATTTATTTGCAATACAATTTCATAACATTCTTAAAAATAATAGTTTTGTAAATAGTAATTGTAATTAGCCTGCAAGCAGACGTGCAAATATTATTTTTTCAATAGGTTATATTAATTATTCAATAGGTAGGTGTCGTAAAGTATAGTTATATTCACCTGCAATGTAAGTTCCTCGGGTACACGCCGGGGTATGCCGCTGATTGCACGTAGCAGGTCTGCAGCCGGCAGTCTCGGAACACTCGCTCGCAGTATGACCTGGGAAAATAAAGGGATTTTATTACAGAAAACCTTTAAAAGAACTTTACCTTTGTTTAGGTAATTTTAAGTTTATCAGAGTTCACTTTTATTCTGCTTTTGATCTCCGACGCAAAAAGAGTGGTATTATAAGTTTGAAAGCTATGTGTGTGAATCTGTCTGTGTCATCGTAACTCTTAAACGGATGAACCGATGCGGTTTTTTAATGTTAATAATAGGCTTGCGTTTGATAAAAGGTTTTAGTTGCAGACGTGAATGTAAGAAGTTACGAAACCCTGGTTTCAACAAGTGCAATTTGCCGTGTTATTGCCTAATTGACTAATAATTGTAATGGACTTAATTTTGACACTTAGTATTTACTTTAATGGTCCAAATGTATCTAATCGCTATTACCAGTCAGGTAGACAATTAGGCCACTGATAGGACAACGCCTAATCGCAATAGCCTATAGCGGTGTCAGCTAAACCACGATAACCACACATTGCAATTACTATCTCTCATATATCATTGAAATACTGACCAATGGTTGTACTACACGTCACTTTTCTAGTAATGGCAAATTAGTAATATAATACTCATTAAACCTAGACTATGTTTCATAATTACCTTTTTTTACATCAAAATAGGCATCCGTTTGACCACAATTGCCTGATAGAAAGCGACGATGTGGTTGAAGATGTAAACTCTTGGCTAGGAAATACCTATTCACTTTTCGTTAAAACAACCCCGGGTTGTACTTATTCGTCTCAGTGTCATGAAGTTATGTCTAGATTTCTCGAAATATAATACCGTTACAAGAAAAGTTAATAAGGCTACGGTTGAATTGCTTCTATTGATCTAATATGCCTACACACTCTTCCAATCATAAATGTTTCTACTAATACGCTCGGAATAAATTGAACCTAGTATCTGAAAGAAAATACGATAATAAATAAAATTAACAAGCTGCAATGTCTCGTCTCGAACTACGTTAAAAATAATAATATCATTTACAAACAGAAACAATTCATTTATTTACAATAATAGATAATAGGTAAGTAGTAATCTTCAGATGCTAAGTAAGCCTCATAATCCTTACATCCACGGCCACTGGCCACCAATAAATCGACGTCTCAATACACCGACTACTCATCGCTCCGAATAAATCAAGTCGGCCTCAATTACTTAACAAGCTTATCCCGAGTCGCAAACGTAGAATCATTCAGCACCAAATGGTCCACTTTGAGGTCTACGTGACCAGAATGACGTATAAATCGTTGGGATAGTCGAAAATAGTGGTAGTGCGTGATTTGTTCGAGTTATTCGATTTTTTTGAGTCTGTAATCGGGACTTTTATCGATATAACTTTGATTGTATAGTAAGTAAGTATAGGCTGATTGACTAGCTCTAGTGTCAAAGTTCTTAGGCCCTCTAATGGCTTCTGGCGGCTTGGCGGTAAAATATGACTTTCAAAAAGATGTATTGTAAAATTGAGTAACTTTACTCAAACTTTCATGTTCTTTCTTTCACATTCTTGCGACTTTTTTGTCAAAACTTTGAAACTCATTACAATGGTTTGCAAGTATTGCGGAATGTTTTCATTGAATTTTTGATTGCTAATAATTTTAGAAATATATTCATTTATTCGTGAAACAATCGTATGTTTGGACTTCATTAGCATTCAATAAATCGTTGAATAATTGACTAGAAATTTAAATTAGTTACAAATAACTGGGTTCTCGGTAGTTACGAGTACAATTGCCCAACTGTACCTTACTGGTACTGAGAAATTAATGAAAACTCTAAATGTACATAATAATAAATGCTGAGTTCGAATCGGTCCTGTGTCAATATTATAGGTATTATTATGTACTACGTATATAATACGTGTGTGTGGGTTTTATGTGAAACGTTTCATATTAAAAATATTGTAAACTTCAGTTATAACTTAGTGTTTGTTTCTATACCAAAGTATTTTATGTTACACGCAAAATTTTTTGGCACGAATTAACTATTCGGTTTCTACTCCGTAAAATCGATTTCAATTTTTTCGATTCGTCGATTTATTCGACACGTCTCATCTCTAGTCACAAAGTCGGCTGCCCACCTATTATCGCTGGAGGTGATATACGCTGGTAATCAAGCTCTTGGATCGGAGTAACTGGCGCCCATTCGGCTATTTTCACTGATGGACTGCGGTTTCGGGTGCTCGTAAAATTTTGAACGGTATACCAGTATCTTGGTGTGACGTTGCCTGGGAGAAATCGCTTTTGGCGATGTGTCTGTGACATACACTATAGTTGTGTTGTATAAAACAATGTGGGGAAAACATTAAACGCTGAAACACAGGTACTAAGCCTTGTTCGGCAACAGAAACTCTTGTTTTCTAGCTATTTTAGTAAAAAAGTTTGTAAGGTTTGTTCGATGTATCAACACATGTATTTCTTTACCAGTTTTTACTAAATTGTATATTTATTTTGGCGTAACAAAGTGTTATACTTATCTTGCTTATGGTCTGAATTGAATTGAATTGAATCAAGAAAGGACACAGACAGTCGTTCAAGGGCACAAGGTAAGGCACTAGGCATAATGCCAATGTCTTATAAAATATTAAATACTCGTACTGTGCAGTTCGCAGCTGAAGTTTCAATGTCTGCCAAAGTTTTACCGACCTTCTAGAATCTTCTTCCTCCTAGACGAATCTCCCACTTACTGGGATGGCCTGTTTTGTCTGTATTCCCTATGTTGTTATGCCTTGTCCATTGTTAGCTGAGCTTTTCTTTTTTTGGACTGTTTTTCATGTGGTAGGTGGTTGTTCACTCGTACGTTTTGTTGACAATAAAAATTACTTTGATATACTCGTATTATACGTACAAGGATTGAAACAATATCGATTACTACAGGATCAAAAGCCAGGGAATATATTACGACCTTATAATAAAGGTTATAAGGTACAAAATCCCATAACTTCTTTAATTAGACAAGAATACAAAATCAAAGCACAAAAGCTTTCAGAATCCGTAAAAATACAACCAAAAATGTAAAATTTCGGAATTCCTTTCATCGCTCGACAAAGTAATGACAAAGAACAAGCTCACAAAAGATATCCCGCGCTTAATGAAAAATTTCCAACTCTCTGGCCAACCATGACAAATAGATCAGCCAGAAACAAAGGCAATAAAACCAGTAGATTGCGCTTACTGAAAAATTTTAGCAGAAACATTGGTATAACGCTGGAATTTTCGACAGTTTAGCGTTTGTTTGGCTAGTAACAGGTTTAAATACGGGCAGTAGCATACCAGCAGTACCATACCGGACATGGGACGTAGTAAATATATCTGCACTTGGTATAATACCTCTATAATATCTTACCCTTGAATTGATCGCCTCGAAGATGAGCACAATCATGGATGACCTAACTGACGCATTTATCACGTTTTTAACGTAACATTTTCGTTAGAGGAAAATAAAGTACGCGCTGTCTACGAATTACATGATCTGTGGCAAGAGCTTAGTTAGATTTATGTTAGTGAGACGACAATATGTACCTTTAGTTTAGCAATATAATATTACTCGAGTAAATGCGAGATTCAAATTATATTGTAAGTGAGTTGAGAATATTAAAAGACATGTTACTGTTATGACTTAAATGCCTAAACAATTATAGATTCGGTTTGTTAATAAATGCGTATTTTATTGTCAGTTGATTTTGAAATCAACCCAATTAATAATAACGATTTACTTAATTTAGATTTAATGTTGATTTTTATGTAAACAAATTCAGGCGAGATTCATTAAGGTGGCATTTAATTAAATTATTTTCGTCATAACTTTTGACACAAAATTTGGTCTCAAACAATTCAGATCTTAGCGATCAATTAAGATTTTATGTCGATATTTATATTTCTCCATCTATTTAACAAAAACAAACCCATAACTTTTCGTACTTCTGCAATTCCATTTTGGAAACTCTAATTCAGAGTTGGACAAGTCAGATTTTCGAGCCATAAAGTATTTTACGATTCTGTTAGCAACCTTCTCCATTCATTTCTTGTTCAAAGTCAGACAATGTAGTTGTCCCGGACGATCTGTTTGGGAGTCCCGTCACGTGCGCCCCGACTCTGCCTTGCAATTTACTCGGCAATTTAAATATGGGGTACGAAGTCAAAGGGGAACGGTTAGGGTGATTTCGTAAGTCAGAGACGGGGTACTATTGGTAATGGGTTGGTTACACGTAACGAGTACAGTGGCGAGACAGTGATTTCGGCCGAGTACTTGGTTATAAACAGTTTGACGAGGCGAGAAAGGCACTAGAACCATGGTTTGTTTGCTCGGCCGAGTGTGCCTATTTAGTGTCTCGCCACTGTACTCGTTACGTGAAATCAACCCATTAGCACAGGGACAGGGGTTGGGTTGGTACTAATGGCTTTCGATTTGAATGTAGCAGTTGATAATTTAAATAAAGGGATATGGAACGTATTCTGGCGAGTGAGATTTTATCTCGGTCATAGTGACCGCTCTCATTAGAAATGTCATGACAGTAAGAGTGACGGAAATAATATCGAGGGTCCAAGAATAGAATCCATGGTGTGTTTGCTGCTAGCATCGACAAAGAGCTATCATCGGCTGTCATCCGACTACGGTAAAGTCAAAAGGAAGAGATGTACTTTTCACAGGCGACGTATGTTTGTTTGTATTTACGTACGAGTATGTCACTGTGGCACCTTAACTTCTCAGCTGATTTTAGTGAATGAGGTATAGATCAATTCATTATTAAGATGCATATACCTAGATGAATGAATAGAATAAAATAAAATGAATGAATGAATGAATGAACAGAGTGGAAATGAATAGATGAAGAATGTCACATTCAAAACTTGGAGTCTCTGGGGTTTTTTAGGCGGATTACGGTTATTTTTAAACTTTTTGCTTTTTTATTAGTCAAAGGTTTCTTTTGAACGGTAAAGTTCTAAGACGAGATTACTTTCTTGTATTTAAACAGCCTTAGAGCCTTAGCTAACTAGAAGCCAGAGGCGAATAAACAGATTATGTTCAACAAAAGTTTAAAAATATATTCCCATTTAATCTGAAATATTGTGATAAACATTTTGTATTTACTTAGGAACACGTTTCCGTATAAAATGTTCCGTATGTGAAAATAATCACAAAATAAAAGTCTCGAGGAATACCGTATATTTTAGAATACGGTGGTACATTCGTTTTATTCTTGTCCTTAATAATCCGGATTCAAAGGACATGCCCCTCCACGCCTCCGGCATTTTGCATCCAATTTCTGCCCGTGTATGCATAGCGTAAGTTACGACCCGTATAAAAAAAAATACCCCTGCCTGCCCGAAATAAATGATTTATTATTATTATTATAAAAGTATTTTTCAAAGATACTAGCAAATTGATATGAACAATTATTGAGCATCAATAAAATTCTGTAGTATTTTTTTTTCCATTTAATTGAACAGCTTTTGAACGTTTTTTTTTTCACATATTAAAATTAAAACAGGCATATAAATGGTTATTTCAGTGATATTAGAAAGCAGTACTACCGCTGAGCTAAACAGGTCGACGAACTTAGAGACTGCTTGAAGTCACAGTCACAGCCTAAAATGGTCTGACAACTTCTCGCAGATGTCACGTGCGAAAATACGAGTAAGATAGAGACTTTTAATCAGGGACAAACTTTAAACAGTCTTTATAAGTCCCATTGCAGTCAGTGAGGTACGGAAGTTCAAATAATACCTCTTCAAACTTCTAT
This sequence comes from Alcis repandata, assembly GCA_949125135.1. Classification (NCBI taxonomy): domain Eukaryota; kingdom Metazoa; phylum Arthropoda; class Insecta; order Lepidoptera; family Geometridae; genus Alcis; species Alcis repandata. Next base: position 899,293 of record OX421230.1, on the reverse strand, counting down.
ATATTCTTGAAACAGATTGATTCTCAAATATTTTACTCGTTCAATCAGGATCATTCCCAGTTGTCACCCTATTTCGTCCCCAAGAGTGACAATCGTCAATCGTTTCAATCAGTCATTAGACATTCACTCATTATACACACTCATTAGAGTCGTAGGGCCTTCGTCGTAGTCGTCGTAGTCGTTAGTCGTATGTTTCTATCTGATTTTATTCTTATCGATATGCGCATATAACCATCTTACGCACATCACTATGCGGCTCCATAAGACCCACAAGTGCGAGCGAGATAGACATAGAGAAATGGTTTACATGACTCGGCTGGTAACGCGGTGACTATAATCGTTAAAAAACTGTCTGGGTAAACTGACAATTTCAACTAATGCACTAACATCTAGCTTATAAATTACAATGTATCAGTTGTTCAATAAATATTTCTAAATCTGAATTATTATCATTATCCATAGCTTTCTCACAATGCTGGATATAGACTCAAGACAATGTATAACGTAGCACGCACGTAGAGTCTCACCCTAAAATTATTTGATGTAGGTACCTAATGTAATTGAAGTTTTATTTGCATTATACGAGTATGGAAGGAGTTTTATTGTGTAACATACGGGCCTAGCCCCGGGCTATTTGCATCGATTTCCATGAGGGTCGGCTGATTTGGTTATTGTTTGGTTGAGACGTTTATGATGTGAGGGAACAATTTTGGACCAAGATATCATAATCTACTAAGAGCCTAATGTAAAAAAAGCAAAAGTACCCCGCGCTTCTTATCATTTATTTCCCGTGCTGTAATGAGAAATGGTGATGATGATGGTGGTAAAAAGTAGCCTATGTCCCTGACAACATCAGTCTATGCAAATTTTCATTATGATTAGTTTTCATCATGTTTAGTAATGAAAGTGACAAAACGTAACAAACAAACTGTCACGTTTATAATTTTAGTTCAGCTCGATGCAAGGCCGAAAAGAGCTCATAGTACTCATCAATATAAATACCTTTTACTGCGGGAACAACTGGGAATTCGCAAAAAAATGATCAGCTGTTCCATAGTAAAATGACAACGACTCTCGATTCGTATTAATGTTTTGTTTGCTATCCATTGGTTCCATTGTGCAGTGCAGTTCCAATAGTTACAAATTGGAATGGATTCTAGGAAGTCTCCAGACTAACGGAATAGTTTCAACTGTACATTTCTAGTGAAAACTTATAAATAATAGATAGTGATGTGTCAGTAGATTTCATGACAAATAAATTGAATGATAATAATGCGAAATACGTGAATAAAATGAATGAAATAATAATGTTGTTATTATTTTGTTGCATATCTACTTCCGGAGCAATTCAATCGCGTATGTGGCGCGTGGTGGAATATGGCCTATCTCCCTTCTAATTAGTTAGTCACACTTCGAGAGTAAACATGTATCTCAGTAGGATTAAAGGTTGCGAATGGTGATAATGACATTTCACAGAAATTAGGTACGCATCCAGATGACTCTTTGCAGACATTCTAACATATTCTGAGTTAGGGCATTTCAGAATCGGCATTGTTTCTGTCTCTTTTACTCTTATGTCTACAGCAAAGAGAGGCAGTTTGAAACTGTAACGCGTTCGGGGGAGGCGGTGCTCTTTCGTAAAAAGAGAGGGGTTCGAGAAATCTTATGTAACCCTGCATAGGGGTAAAGAGGGGGTCTAATTTTTTCAAAATAATCCTTACGTAATTAATTAATAGCCCCTTATGTGTTTATGTGTGTTACTCTTACTTTACGTTACTTGTAGTCTATACTATACGGCGATCATGATGTATCATAGTAATCATTAACATGATAAATTCCAAAACTCCACTATTTATTATTATTTCAAATTTAACATATAAATCAAACGGCTATATACCCATTCATAGCGGTACAATGCTAACCCTCGGTAAGCCCCGGGCTAGGTATCGATTGTACCGTTCGGCTGGTTTGATTAGTTTACTATGGCGGCTCATAATTTATTCAGGCCTATTGGCATTTGGTAACACATTGTATATTATATTTATGATATCTGTTTTTTTGATATCTGTATTTATGATAGTTCTGCGGGGCACAACACTGTGCTTGTCACTCTGAGATGTTTAATTTCCTTTTTGCCCTGACAAAAGATATGAAAATATAAACTTACCCTGCAACAACTTCCCCTCTTCTGTTCGGGTACAGCTCTGGATGCTGCCCGTAGCGGAGGTACACTTCAAACTGCTGCTCCGCTCTAGGGAAAAAAACGTTAAAGAATTCAAATTGAGTTAAATTTACTAATTCTGATTTTTTTTATTTTAATATAATATTTATACAAAAAAAAATATTGAATTTTAATTATTCAATATTTTTTTTTTTTCAAATTTTGCTCTTGAAATTTTAGGTCAGGAAATCATAGATTTTAAGAAGGTTACTTTTGTTGTAAATAAAAAATTATATTGTTGTGTTTTTGATTAAAAATAATTTCGTAAATCGATTCATACCTTGAGTCAAAACTAAAGTACGTCTGATCAGTGAAGTTGTCCGCGTGGAAGACAATCTTCACGAAGTTGGTCTCCGAGATGAAGGTCTGGGGCTGTTCTATCTCTCCGCAGAACAGGCCCGGCTCCTTCCTGTTCGAGACGTCGGTCTTTGCGTTCCCGTCTACTATCTAAGGACAGAGAAATTTATAAAATATACCAGTTGCACTCCACGGTTTCAATCAGTTTTCCGGGGTTAAAAGTAACCTTTATGTTAATCCAGGATATAAGCTAGCTGGGGTGCTAGGTCGGGTAACCTCCACGTGGTGCACCCTGGGCAACAGCGTGCGGTACTACTGCATAGCTTTTATGCAGTAGTACCGCACGGTGGCCAATAACCCGACACGGTGGGCCCGTCCGCGTGTCCCTCTGACTAGCAGAGGGCACAGCGGATGGTGTGTGGTGGAGTGTGGAGCGTTGGAGGATACGGCGCTCCACGCTTGGCTGGTGGCAGCAATGCCACCAGGGGGGGTTTTCCTTGTGCTCCTCGCCGCGTGTGGGTCGCGGTCGGGAGTGCAAGGAAAGGAGGAGGGGATCGCTCGTTGCCGGGCGTGGTGAAAGCCATGCTCGGCGGCGAGAGATCGTGGCAGGCCGTGGTCTCCTTATGCGAAGAGGTAATGTCGCAGAAGGGGCCGCGGGGCGGATCGGGGAGGACGACTCCCGCAGGATCCGCTCCGGCGCAGACGACGGGGAGGGAGGAGGGGGCGATCCGATCATCGCCTCCTTCCCTCTCCGTAGTGGGGCCACTGGCGGAGGGTCGGGGGGCTCTCCGCTGGCTTGCACCGGCTCCACACGTCTGGGGGCGGCCTTGGGTGACCAGGGCCGTCCCTCTCTTGACGCACGGAAGACGGGGCCGAAGGGCCGACCCTGACGGCTGAGGGTGGCGGAGACTCCGAAAGGGAACCCCGCTGCCCCCGGCCACAAGGGAATGAGGTCAACTTCCCAGTGGTTTTAGTGGGTATGCCGCCGCAGGGCGGAGACTCCCACATAACCCCGGCTCCCCCGGGTTAGGGGTATCCATAAAGGATTTCCACTGGGTCAACAAAAAAAAAAAAAAGGATATAAGCTAGCTTCACACCAAATTTCATCTAAATCTGTCAAGCCGTATTCGCGTTATGAAGCAACAAACATCCAACCTCAGACATTATTGTTCCCAAACATTGACATCGGACATGTCATTGTGAGGATCATCGGTTTTCTATTTATGCTATAAAATGTACGCCAGTATTTAACTAATAGAATTCCGATTCAAAATCCGTTAATGATTGAAGATTAGTTAAAGTACTTTGACCTCATTGTTAGTAAAATCCATAGACCTTTCATTCTACTCACAAAATACTTATAATAGAACAACCATTCAACGATCAACAACCTCCTCGTACGACTTCTCTTTTCAATGGCCAACAACCTCAATTTTAGGGGTCGTCCATTAATCTATACTAATAATATTATAAAGAAGTAAAGTTTGTGTGTTTGTATATTTGTTAAATTGTAAGGGGTAATCTCGGGATCTACTAAACCGATTTTAAAAATTCTTTCACCAATAGAAAGCCACGTTATTGCTGAGTGTCATAGGTTATATAAAAAACCGAAAAATAAAAAGGCTTTTACGTGGTAGTCCGTTTTGCAAAGTGAATCGGAGAAAAAACGGTCCGGACGGCGCGCGATGGCTTCGGGTTTAATTAACATTATGCCCAACGAAGTGGGCAAGGGTCAGCTAGTCACGTGATATTTTTAGCAATTTTTTCATCCCCCCTCCCTATGGTGAGGTTATAAATTACATCTTTCTCCCTGCTAATTTTTTGTTGATACCTAGATACAATTGTTTTTTTTTTAATTTTCTGAATTTAACTAAAAATAAATAGGTACACGTGATATTTCCCCGTGATACGAGTATTTCGTGCTGTTTCCCTGACCCCTCCCCCTCGAGCATTCCGTGATTAATGGACGATCCCTTAAGACTTTCTTCTCTTATCATGAAGGAGCAAGATAAGAAGTAACTCGTTTATAACTCGCACGTCCCAGCATCACCCCGTTAACCTCCAAACTTCTTAATTGACTCGCGCTTTCCCAATTCCACTAATTAATTTTTGAGAACAACTGACGGAAAGAACTCGCTAACTTCAGATCCAATTCAGCTGAGTAATTACCGGAAATACCGGTAGGCTGGTTTAACATCGACGATTGGACAGCTGTATGACACGACAAACGATACGATCAACTCGCTGCCTAGATCAACTTTATAAGGTATCGAGCACGGTATGCTAAACAATATACAAAAACTGCCTGCGTAAATACGACACCTTAAGTGGTAGTTGGCAAAGTGTTTTTTTATTTTTGTATCCCAATCAGAAGGAAAGTTTTCAGTGCAATTCGGCAGTAAAATTATAATTTCAGTGAACACAAAATTGCAACGCGTACTCTCTGGCAAAAATACCAATATTATTGTCACCTATCACATAACTAAAAAAATCTATTAGATATCCTAGGTAGATACTCCAAATCACTGCCTAGTAATTTGTTTTAAAAGCATTGTTTTAAAACTAAAAAAGTCGTAGTTGCAACAAGTCAATTCAAGCATGTTGCTCATTTTCAGTTAATCGCTTTACTCCTTTAGTCACTTGATTACAATTATATCCCATAGTAATATTATTAAGTTTAGGCACGCCGCTAGTGATTGAACTTATCGTATCGTTGATCGTGTCGCCAATCGTGAACAAGCCTCCGGAAATACCGGATCATCGGAGTTTGTTACCAAACTGGCTATTTGGATCTGATTATGGATGGAACGAGTTTCCGACGCGATGGAGTTTTAATAAGCCAATCAATTCGGGTTCAGCCTTCAAGTTTTTGGGGTGTCTTTGCGAAATGTGGAAAATTTTGGGTTATGAATGGTTGCCGTTGAAGTCGCGCATGTTTACAGCCGATTATGGACACTTCTTAGTGATTCACGGCATTTTAATAATAATAATAATCATTCATTTATTCAGGCAATTACAGCCACACACACACCAAATATTGTAATGACATATAATTAAATTCAAAATAAAAATAAAATGTCAAATAATAATACAAAATAAAAAATATACAAAAAATAAAAGAAACAAATGTCAAAAATAAATACACATAATTTTACAATTTTCTATCCGGCATTTTGATGACGTCAAGAAGTGATGACACTCAAAACTTTTTGATTTTGAAATATTCTTTGGACATTAAATGTTGTAGATAAGTCAGTTTGACAAGGCATTTTCTTTCAGCCAACGAATTTTATCAGCTTCACTGAAAGCAGAATGCAGTTATACAGTTGCGGTGACCATCGCCGAACTTCGGCGCTGATCGTTGAACATACATTATGCTACGTTGTGGTCTCCTCCGAAGATGATGAGAGATGATTGTGTAGTCCCGTCCGTTTAGTCGATTATGTGGCGCATAATCGACTAAACGGACGGGACTACACAATCATCTCTCATCATCGAGGAGGAACTTCACATAATTGAAGTCGAACTTTACTTACAGGTAAGCTCGTTTGACTTCCTAATCATTATTAAAGAATCGTTTAACTTCTTACTGTTAAGTTAGCGCCGGGCAGCGTCAGCGCCAAGCAGCTTCAGCGCTGCGAGTTTCCGCCGCATTGATAAGCTAATTTATAGCCAAGCTGATAAAAAAGCGCTGACCAGTCATGCGTGCTAATAAAGCCGACGATTGGTGTAACTGTTAAATCAGTCTAGACTTAACATTATACTTCCTTTCAGTCTCACTGATACCTATTATAAAAGTGGAAGTTTGTATGCTTGTTAGCACTAAACGCTGAAATGGCTCAATGGATTTTTGAAATTTGGAGTGAAGGTCTTTCGTGGTCTAGATTAACACAGCTATGCTAATTTTTGTCCCGGAAAACGCATGCTAACCTTTTGACCACGGGGGAAACCGCGGGGAGCAGCTAGTTGTATTATATTATGAGACAGCGACTAAATGAATCATAACTCTTGTTCGTTATGGGGCCGATAGGTTCCGCACATAAGTTCCGGCGTCCCAGAAGGGGTGCAGTGCATTGTATATTTCCCCTACACCAGCGGTCACCCGAGCCAATTCAGCTCCTTAAAATATTACAACGAAGCTCTTGACCGCTGGCACACTGCTCTTGTGGGGTAGATGGTATCCGTGTGATGATATTGATGATGATAAAATTGTCCACCATCAAAAACTGATGTAAATAAATGATCCAAAGCAGCCGATGACTTCATACGCACGTTACACCGCGGTTCGCATGTTAGTGCCAGCCGGGACGCAACCGCAAGGGCGTCAACGCTTGCAATCTGCCTGATAAAGATCACCGAAAATGATCGAAACTAGTCGGGGTAACCGACTCAACATTACGTGAGTGTTTCCGTGTTATTATAACAAAATGACTTTGCTGATTTACCAAGAATGACTAGCCAACTTATGCCATTAGTACATTTAAATGCATCATAATACATCAGCGCGGTCTCGTTACAGTTACGCCGGAACCGGAACTACCCGCGCCGGGCGACCGGAAGTACGCGAATAAAAACAAAACCCGCAGTTCGGGAGTTGGGAAGTAGTTGGACGGTTGGAAGGCTTTTTGTTTACTCAGCGTTGTGTTTTGTTATTCTGTACGTGATATTTTAAGCGAAATCTGTATCGAAATAGGTCGGTATCAAAAGTAACTTACTATATAATAGCAGAGTTGTACGGACTTTCACGAAGATGAGCATAATTATTAGGCATAGCGGCAAGACTTGATCGTACGAGAGCTAATTATGGTCAAGAATAGAGCTTTCTTTATAAGACGTTCTTTATTTTCGTCAACGGCAACCTATACGTATACACACATACAAAGTATAAATATATAGCAATTCACGTCTGGGACAAACGATTTAAGCAGCATCTGTGAGCCATTTAGGACAACCTCTTTGATACGAGTACGTACTCTAAAATCAAGGATCTTTAACTTTTTAAGTTTTTTCAAATATTTGTCGTAGCTGTTTGCTAAAATTTGTTTGGAAGTTTCTTTAATTTAAATAACTTACCTGTAAATATCCTTTGTGACACGTGGTGCCATTGATAAGTGTGCCGACTTTGAACTTTTTGAATCGTATCCTTAGAATCCAGTCTTTTGGTGAACCTCGGAATGCCCTAAACCTGTAAAATAAAATACAAATACAACTAATGCTTCTAAATGTTTTAAATACACTATTTTTGGTACACACCAGGCAAGCAAAACGACTGGTATACTATGCGTTTTTCTGTCGCATCGCAGCTCCTGTAGTATTTATCGTAGTCTTTTTTAAAGATGTTATATTGGAAAGTGTTCTTAGTTTCGATTCAAGATAATCTGTTATATCAACTTTTTTAAGAGTCATTAATTTAATTTTATCACGTAACGTTAACGTTTCACTCTCACACTTCCCCTTGGGATCCCCTTTGTTGCTGCCTTAGAACATACACAAAGTCAAGTACAATTAACACCCAGACCCATAGCAATCATTGAATTTGACCATTAAACATCTGCCCGGCCGGGAATCGAACCCGGGACTTCTTGCTCGTAAGGCAGACGTGTTACCACTGAGCTACTCAGGTGTATATAGAAACGGACCTATACGTGCAAGTGAGCGGCCGCCCGAAGTTTTCTGGAGTGACTGGAGGCGAGGAGACGTCTTCGTAGATCTCGACTGTCTTGTTACAATGGTCTCGTTTTGAATCTGTGGACAAAATATAAGAAAATATTAAATAAAAAGTTACATAATATAAATTCACAGAGTATCTTAAATCATTCTGCTGAACAAATCACTTCTTAACGAAACTGATTTCATTTATAAGTTCGTCATACCCAAGCCAAACACAGTTTAGACCATAACCGTTCCAACTGAAATACTACGTCACAAATCATTAAACTCGCAACAAGCATCCATTTTCAAAATGCAACAGAAACAAAACAGTATACGAAGTAAAAACCACATCGTAATCTGGCGTAACATGTTGCAAACGCTCGCTACGTGTCTAGAAAATGTAAGACTTGAAGGAAAACGCTCAGACACGGACACGGAACAAAGAATGGAGCTACGTTTAAGGGGCAGAATCTTTTTTATCGTTTATTTATAACAATATTACAGTAGCTATATTTTAACCTATAATGTAATAGTTGAAGGAAACGCTCTGACAAAGAATGAAGCTAAGTTTAAGGATACTTTTTAAAAATTTATTTATTACAGTATATTTTCAAACAATAATGGCATTAAAACCTCAATCCGGTTTGTCTAGGCGTTCTCATAAATAAACTTTTATAATAGACAAACACGAATAAGTGTTTGTCAACAAGATAACTTCAAAACTGGACGCGCACCTATCTCGATTATTTCAACATTTTTTAAGATAATTAAAAAAATTATTAAATAAAGTTACGAAAAATCGCAATCAGTTATTATTATCGTTGCTGAGAATAATATGACAAAGCTTTGACAAAAAAATCATAGTAATCCAAACAAGTTTTCCTAAAAATATAACAAGGGGAAAACACAAAATCCCATTTTTGGGTTTTTTTTTTTTTTTTTTTTATTATGTAATTGAGTGACGAGACGAGCAAATCGCTCGCCTGATGTTAAACGTCACGTTTGCCCATAACAGGTCTGCACCACCCAGAATTTTGAACTTGCATAATTCAAGACACTGCGCGGCACAGCACTGCGCTCGTCACCCTGAGATATAAGTTGTTTAATCTCCCATTTGCCCTGTAATTTCACTGGAAACAATGCCCTTCCAACCGGAACACAGTAATGTTTGCACATTACTGCTTGGCGGTGGAATAACTGGCAAAGGTGTGGTACTTCCCCAGGCGGGCTCTGCATAAGAGCCCTACCACTACAGAAACTGAAACTACTGGGTACTGAAACTTGTTTAAATTAAATGTTTTTTATTTGTTGATGCTCTGTAATATTATTCTCAGCAATTTAACCAATTGCGATTTTTACGTACTTTTACCTACTTTCAAAAATGTTGAAATTCGTAAGCGAGATGGCGGTGCGTTCTGCCCCTTAAATAAAAGCAGTAGAACGTCGGGTATGAAGTATAATGGGGTATTGTTAAAGAAATCGTACGTGGCGAGGAGTGCTAAGTTTTTTAACTGAGTTCTGTGCCTCATTTTTCAGAGAAGGTATTATAGTTTGATATGTTTGTGTTGGTTTTGAAATAAAAATAGTCATACTATTATCATTATCAACCATTTTATACCTACTGTTGAGTGTAGGTCAAAGTAATACATATAATTATCACATTTAAGTATAAATATTCTATCTAATATATAAAATTCTCGTGTCACAGTTTTCGTTGCCATACTCCTCCGAAACGGCTTGACCGATTTTGATGAAATTTTGTACGCATATTCAGTAGGTCTGAGAATCGGCCAACATCTATTTTTCATCCCCCTAAATGTTAGGGGTAGTCCACCCCTAAATTTTTTTTTTTTTTGACAAATTTTTTTTTTTTATAATGTGGCTTATGTGGCATAAAAAATACATACAACCCTAAATTTTCACCCTTCTATCACCAACCCCTAAATTTATATGGCAAAACAACGTTTGCCGGGTCAGCTAGTACAATATATTATACAAACACTGAACAAACGCCAAGAAGTTTAGAAAAGTGGCAGCTAACACAAATTGAGGCTCGTATGTTCTTACTTATGCGTAACTTTTCGATTCGAAAGAAAGCACTTAACTAATCGTTCGATAAATAAACTTAACTACTTTTTTATTGATCATCGATATGAAGAAGAAATTTGATGTTCAGAACAGGAACACCATTCTCGTACCATCGATTTCTGTTTCTCGATGTAACAATTTCAATGTTATACGCGATATACGTACGATGTAACAGAACGGATATTACGTAGAGAAACCTTGTTTGGAAGTATCCTTGAAGTACTGGGTTATAAGGAAAGGGTATGCTAAGTGAAAAAAGTATATGCTAAACCGAAATGGGCTCATAGCACACATCATTATAGAAAACTTTTACATGAAACCAACAGCGGTTCTATAGAAAAATGTCAATGACACCTGACAAAAAGTAAAGAACAGCTGATTCTTTTATTGAAATTTAAGAATATAATACCATTTTAACTAAGCATATCCTTTCCTTATAACCCTGTGATGCTATGCTCTAAAACTCCAGCTATCTAGAACCAACGTCGCTGTTAAAGTGACATGTTCCCCATAGCTCACTCCGATGGGTCGCGTTAGTCATGTGGTGAGAAGCAATAACTATCTGCTTCAGCTTGCAGGGACTCTCGTGCGATGAGGAGCAGGTTACTAGTGCCACTGTCGCTGCAAAGGATTGCTGCAGTTATTGTGTTGTACTGATGTTGTTAGAGAGATAAATGTTTAAAAGAAGAATACAAGGTGTTAGTAGAATAAAGACTACACAACTCCATAAATGGTGTCTTAGTGTCACGGACCGAATACGCGGTGAAAGCTATTTCTGATAATTTTAATTTTTAGAAAGAGTTAAAGCAGTCAAGTTTGAGTTTTGAATTGTTGCGAAAAAAGTCCTTGAGCAACGTTTTTGAATTTATTTAATTTGTTTTTTAGTTGAATTCGTTCATCAAATACGTAACAATAAAGAGCCAAAATACAAACACAAAATGAAAACAAATAAATACCAAATCTGCCAATACAGATAAAATGTAACAAAACCAGTAATATAGTTATTTACGTAGTACATTAAAACGGTTTCGAATTAAGCTTCGAATCTAATAAATTCGCGCTTTATCGAGCCATAAATCGCGTAATACGCTGAAACTTCCAAACAGTTGTTTCGTGAAACACTATTTTATACTTGCACATATATCAGCTTAGATTTAAAGTTCGTCTAACATCTGCCGGCTTTGGTGCGAACAAAAAATGAAAAGTGAACTTTGGGAACCACGACGCGGCCAAAGTTAAGCCTAGCACTTATGGGTGGATTACACGTAACGAGTACAGTGGCGAGACAGTAAATGGACATACTCGGCCGAGTAAACAAAATTAAATAATGGTTCTAGACTGTCTCGCCTCGTCAAATTTTTTACACAAACCGAGTACTCGGCTGAGGGCACTGTTACGCCACTATACTCGTAACGTGTAATCAACCCATTAGTAGTATCTTGGTTAGTAATTAAGTATAGATAATTTCGTAATTTTACCCACTATGAAAGCCAATGTGGTTTAGACAGATTAAGGTAAGAAGTTATTTTGGCTCTCTGCGTTAAATATCGGAGCTACGAGTATACCTATATTTACAGCGAATGAATCGGTTTCTTCTAGGCAAGCGTGATCCATCACAGCGGTCAAACGCAAGCCTATCATGGAATAAAAAAAATACAAAAATAAATAAATACCATAAAAGTTGGAACTATGTTTTATACGATGCGTCTGCCTTAACATTTTTTATGAATCGTATTTTGAGACTTAAACAAGAGCTATTTTGAGCCCATTCTCGAAACATTGTCTAGTGAGTACTGCCCTTATCTAGCTCGCAGACTAGCCGGTGTTGCCAGTAAAGTTCCTTTCACACGAGCTCGGAACAGTACCTATTGTTTTTTGAAATGCGAACCCTGAAAAAGGAATACATCAAATTGTTTGGTTTTGTTCTGTAGCACTCTGTGGAATTGTTTGCACGAGGTGGGGCGGGAATATTGCATTTAGTAACACTGCACTCTGTTCCGTATTTATTAGACCAATGTCATTGTTATTTCGAGGTTGTAAGGATCAAATATGGTTGACGCGAATAAAAAAAACAACTACCCACATTTTAACCCACAATTTTTTTTTAGTTCGGAGGTGATGGCTGTAAACATTGTTTTAAAATAGTTTGGAGTATTTTATGCAATAAATAATAGAAAGTGTTTAAGGCAACAGCTAGCTTTAAAACAAAGTCAAACTATGTCGATTGAATTTGTAATATGGACTCGTTAAGTTGTAATATGAAAATACTAGCTGTTCCCACGGTCCCCTTGCGTTTTCCGGGATAAAAAGTAGTCTATGTGTTAATACAGACCACGAACAACCTTAGTTCCAAATTTCATGTAAATCCGTTCAGCCGTAAAAGAGTAACAAACAAATATCCATCCATACATTCTTATAAATAAGTTCTTATAACTCACCATCTTCGACCACACCACTTTGAGGTTATAAGTGTGGTCAAACGCCTAACCTAGAAAGCCTTAGAACAAGAGTTAGCCACAGGTGCTTCTACGAGTACCTAATTAAGCGGCCAATTTTATTTCTCCAAAGTTTACACTATCGACCGCTGGCACAGAGCATAAACTATCGTAATACTTTACCAGTTAAAACGATTTATGGAGTCCCACAGACCAGTTTAGCATTCGGATATTTATTTTCATCGCGCAGCTAAATGTAAAAGGCGAAACATTTGTTGTGACTGGAATTTATACTGAAGTTAATTAAAATGTTTCTTTTAATATTTTTAGCAAAGAGATAGCGGAGTGTTGGAACAGAACTGACAAGAACGGTGTTGTTAGTTTCATGAGTTTTACTATCTGTGAAGCGACTGATTCGGTTTGACTTTTTTGTTTGAAAGGTGACCCAATTGTGAGTGTTCTTGGCGAATATAATATGAATATTAGCTATATTTTTAGCTTTTTACAGGTTTTCTTGGAAGTTTTTTTAATTTTTATACTTTCATTTCTTGATACGAAAAATCTCGAATATTTCGATCTTACTGCCTGAGAAGCCTTCACTGCAAGGCAGGGCGCGGTCTCGCGCGTCACGTTTATAGTTACTCCTTGAAAAAGTTATCCGAATGTGATCAAAACTATTATCGAGGGATCAGAATTAATCATACGTGTGTTTTCCCGTATATTAATAACAAAATGTGTATAAACACACACTTCACACTTTTCATAACTATCATTTTTACTAAGCTTAAGTTTGTAAAACAAAATAAATTCCAATAATCTCACCATTCCAAAACTTAAAACATTTATTTTATAAAGTTTCTTATTACAGGCTGCTTTATTAGAATTTAGGGCTCTCTGTCGCCTCCAGACATTTAATTTCGGCATCAGGTGCTACAGCACTCTGAAACTTAGAGGCCTATGTCCAAGTGAAACTTAAGCCTAAGTTAAAGTGCTCACTAAGTTATGCAAGCTAGTGGTAGTAAATTAAGTAAGTTTACTTTAGAGATCATGGCTATGGCCAAGAGTTTGTTTAAAATGTTTAAATTAAAATGTAAGATTGAGTGAGATAAAATATTGGAGTAATTTTTCTGAAGTTTTAAAACTTAAGCTGTAAATTTTTTTTATTAAAATTGACTCAAGTTTCACTTTTCACTTGAGACGATTTCAAATAAAAGTCACTTTTAAAAAATAGGCCAGAAAACTAATCTGAAATAGTACCTAACTGAATCTTAAGTAGGTACTTTTAGCGTATTAGATACATACCTAATAGCGCGACAGGTAAAAATATTGTTTTATGGATGAACATCAAAATGTAGCGGCGTAGTCCATGCAGGCACACATACCTAACTTACGTTAAGACTCACTTTTCGCAAACATAGCTAAAACATTCACGTTATCGTCATGATAAATATATTATTCGAAGTACTCCATTTAAAGCACGCCTTAACACTCCTCGCATCGCTTAATGAAATCAGTGACAAAACCTTTCTAAGGGGTTGATTACACGTAATAGGTATATTTTTTTAATGAACGAATGTTTGAGCAAAATTATTAAAACAGACTAAATTTATATTTCAATGGAGACATTGAAAGCTTGTTCTTAAAGTTTAATCCCGCCTTCCTCCTCTTAAAGCAATGTTACCTAAAGTATCAAACTTCTAGATAAGGCACATCTGACTTTTGGCCTTTAGAAATAAATCTCTAAGCCGTCATCCATCTCTTTCACACTATCTCACTAATACATTTGGCTCGTTAAGCCTACGATCACAGATTAGGGAGGAGTCCGAGAGCGAGTTCAAAGAACTTCCAAATTGTAGACGCTCGGAAAGTAACCAATTCGATCAGCCATTTTGGCGAGCTTCAGTTACATACATCCAAACATAAAGAGTCTTGCTTATAAGGCCTGCCTTAAATTAGTCACTGCTCAAAATGGTCTGACAACTTGTCACTGATGTAAACTGTCTCGTGCGAAAGCAAGACGGAAAACTTTAAGCATTGATTAAGTTTAAGCATATGATGATGATAATGAAAAGTGGCTTGTCCTTTTCTGTAGCCCTGAAAACGTGATTGCATGATGTGATGTGAGTTCCAAAACAAACAAACTAACTTCCACATTTATAAATATTAGTTACAACAGTAGGACAATTCAAGGCTCAACTCATACTCGGCATTGATTTATTTTGGTAGTTTTCCCTCTGCCCCCAGTTTGCGCTTCACTGTTGATAAAACTCAAACAAGAACCATTCAGTTTTTTGTTCAGTATAGTTGAGTTGTAGTTTTGGCTCTGGGATATTTGCGGTGCGAAGTTACTTCCCATGGGTCTGGAATATAAAGGGAATCGGGCAGCTACTGTGCTTTGAATTTATACAGGGTGTGTATTTTGGTTATGTTCTTTTTATTCAGTAATAAAACACGCTTGCGTTTGACCACCGTCTCGCCTGATGGTAAGCAACGATGCAGTCTACGATGGAGCACGCTTGCCTAGAAGAAACCGATTTACTCGCGACTTGAGTATATCTACCGGGGAACGCCCACTCGGGCAGAGCGTTCCACAATCTAGCGGTTCGCACAAAAAATGTGAAATCAAAGCGTTTCGTACGAGATTTTGGTATTTCAACCATAAAACGATGTCGCTTATTTACTGTAAAGTTAAGTGCTCCTAGTTCTTCTCCTATCATTTAGAAATTACCTTTGTACCGCTAATTGGCGTATAACCTACCTAATTATGACGTATTTGGTAACGAAATAACCTAATTGTTGATTTAAGTATATACATGGAGAGGTACATAACAGTATTTAAAATTCAGTATGGAAAAGACACCTTGTTGTCATTATAAGAATTATCTTATAATGACAACAAGGTGTCTTTTCCATACTATTTTAATTACGACGACGCAAAAACGACGGGATGTTATAAGTTTTACGTGTCTGTGTGTGTGTCTGTGGCATCGTAGCTCCCGAACGGATAAACCGATTTTGATTTTGTATTTTTTTTTTTTTGTTTGAAAGGTGAATTAGTCGGGTGTGTTTTTAGCTATGTTTTGAATTTTCAATTTAATTTAATTTTTTAACACAGAACACATGACACACTTGATTTGAACCCACGGCGTACGGAATAGGTAGAAAAATAAAATAATAACTTTCATTTCAAACTCCTACAAATGTGCATTAAAAATATAATCGAATGAAATTATATTTCTAGAATATATTTAGACTATTATATAACAATTTATGTTATCAAAGGTTTTCAATAATTAGATATACACTTTATGCAAACCTATTAACACCGTTCCTGAGAAGATAGTAGTCAAACCCTGATTTGCATATTAACCATTTTCAAAACGCTTCATCTATACTCGATACCTATTAACCAAAACTGTACAATGTACGCAAAAACGACGGGATGTTATAAGTTTTACGTGTCTGTGTGTGTGTCTGTGGCATCGTAGCTCCCGAACGGATAAACCGATTTTGATTTTGTTTTTTTTTTTTTTTGTTTGAAAGGTGAATTAGTCGGGTGTGTTTTTAGCTATGTTTTGAATTTTCAATTTAATTTAATTTTTTAACACAGAACACATGACACACTTGATTTGAACCCACGGCGTACGGAATAGGTAGAAAAATAAAATAATAACTTTCATTTCAAACTCCTACAAATGTGCATTAAAAATATAATCGAATGAAATTATATTTCTAGAATATATTTAGACTATTATATAACAATTTATGTTATCAAAGGTTTTCAATAATTAGATATACACTTTATGCAAACCTATTAACACCGTTCCTGAGAAGATAGTAGTCAAACCCTGATTTGCATATTAACCATTTTCAAAACGCTTCATCTATACTCGATACCTATTAACCAAAACTGTACAATAGCCTTTCCACTGTCTCGCTACAACCTGTACTACCATACATCCCCTCGCACGCATTACACCCCCAGGGGGTAAAACTCCGCGTTAAACTCTCAATGAAGATTGGTGGCCCGATATGTCTTTGATGTCCAACTTAATTTGTGTATAACTTTGAAGTTTGCTTTCACTATTTTGTTAATAGATTTACTTTAAGATAGTTTGTGGATTAGATATTTTGTCGGATGGGATGAGTTTGATAAAGTTGATATTTTGTGGAATTTGTCTGAATTTTGTTAGTCAGGTACGTCTTGTAAGTTTCTCGGAATTTTCTTGATTTGAACTTTTTTACGCGTAGCCTTAATTTTCTTAACGAATCCTTCCTACAATTCCGGATTGGTTCCAGAGTAAAAGTTGTTCATAATGATGAGTACTGTGAGTCCTATTCGGCTTAGCATTATTCGGCTAGCTTAACGTAACCTTTGAAATACCTAAAACTAATAAGTGACTCAACTAAAATTTAAATAATTGCATTTTATTTCCAATTAAAAAAACAAGTTCATAATTTAATAATAATATGAAATCATTACTCAATTTTTGCGGTTTTCGCAATTAAGTATATTTATAGGCCGTTGGTCGAAATATCAAATATTTTATCATTAACATGAAACAGGGTCGGTTTAAATTACGTGGTCAGTGGTGGACTGTTTGGGACGAGCTCCCGATAGTAGTACATCTACCTGTACATAGTGCAATAATAGCAGTAGAGACAGTTGGTACAATTTTTCGACTAAATAGATTTTAATTGGCCAAAACTATTTTTATAGGACAATTGATTGTTTAAATTCTAAGGCTAGTTTCCAAAGTGAAAAAAGGATTGAAATAATTTCAAAACAAAAAAACTTATGAGTTTTTATCGCTCCACTTTGAAAGTAAAAAAATATATAATTAAGAAAAGCTAATGGTAATAATGAAGTTTGTCAAAAAGCTAAAATAAAGAAGCCACTAACTCATCAGCGGCATTATAGTCTTCATTAAAAATCAAGCTGATTCCAACTAATCAGTTAGACAAAAAGCGTTCAATGGAACGAGTATTTTATCTAACAAAATTCAACTACACCCCACCAAAAGCATCACCATGGATATCCAATAAAACAACATCTCTGACAAAGATCACCCACTGCTCTATTTCCACTACGTCCCACTGTCGAGTTAGCGAGTGGTCGCGGCCGCCGGACAGAGTCACTCATACGCGGTCGCAATTTGTTGCGGTCGGGCTGTGATGGCGATGAATGAACACACGTCGATGTGTTCGTACGTACGGATGAGCGATTGAAATAATGAGTTTCACGGTGATTGATGAGGGAGGTGATTTAAATTAAAGTAACTGTTTTCAAATGTATTTGTTGTGTATTTCCGCCTTACACTAGAAATACATCTGAAAACAGATACCTATTTAAAGAACTTCCGCAAAGTAACACCTGATTCAATAAATAATCTAAATTAGTTTATGTATCTAATTGTGCTTATGTAGGAGGAAGAGACTTCTTTGACCGTAAGTGTGGTCCGTTCTGTTATTTTAGAGAGCTCGGCTGGTCTGACAGTTGGAGTGCAACGCACAAGCACACGCCCCAAGCAGAACGGTGCAGGTTTAGATCAGTAGCAGTGAGTCTCCTTTATAAGCCTCTTTCCCTTCCCGTTTCCCTCCCGTCCCGGGAAGTCCCGGGTTCGATTCCCGGTCGGGTAGATGTTTGAATGAAGAATCTAGAATTCTAGATAAATAGTTTTGTAAATTTCTTTGTTCTAGTTATTTATCTTATTTTAAATTTAAGATGTAAATATATGTAAATAAATAAAAAAAGATAAATGTCTGCTCTTGTTTAGATGTCCTCGTTACATGTAAACCATAACTCTTAAATTCGTATTTGAACCAAAAATGGCAGTAAACCTAGTAGAAAATGACAGCAACGTAGATAAGTACTAGCCCCTCTTTAAAACTAAGTTCAAGTTTACGAAACTTAAATAAGTGGAAACTTTGTCCTAACTACTGCCAGAGGAAAATAAACTACTTTCTAAACTATCTGATATCGAAAAATTCGAAAACATGCTCGTAATATTTTAGAACTTAAGTATGAAGAAAGAAAGAGTTGCACTGGGACTGTTTTTAGGGCTGTCACAGAATTGGTTGGTCATCATAAATGACAATGACAAGTTATGTCACTGTCATTGTAACAAATCCGGTGCGGGGTCGACTAATATGATGTCACACTAAGTTACTTTTTTGGTCCATGCAATTGCTTGGAATTTTGAACTAATACTACCTCTTGCCCAGCAGTGGGACACTACAGGTTAACTAAAAAAAAACTACCTCTATAATACCTCTACATAAAAATTGCATGCCACATGAATTTTATTGAAATCATTGCGAATAAAAATCAACTGTTCCATAGAAAAATGCCAATGACACTCGACAAAATGTATGGAACACCCGATTTTTTTTTCGCGAACTCCGGTTGGCCCTTAGTAAAAGTTGTTCATAGTGATGAATACTATGAGCTATATGAGCTCTTTTCGGCTTAGCATACTCTTCCCTTATATGTATGTAGGTAGAAGATACGTATTAAAAATTATATTGAAAGTGTCGTGACAACCCTAAACTTACTATCCAACTAAGCGTTAAACAACAAGAAGTGGCATGTCACTATTATAATGTACTTTCTCTTTATCTTGCCAAAAAGTTCAGTTCAAAACTTAAGTAAAACTTAGTGTAAAGCTAAATTCAAACTAAGAATTGTTTCATATTGTATAAAGTTATACTTTCTAGTTACTATTAGTACAAAAACATAACGTAACATATCTGTTTCTGAAATATTCTATTTAAGTTTATGCGCAAACGAAACCTAGTTAGTACATACTATTGTTTATTCTAGGTTGATTACATGTAACGAGTACAGCAGCAAGACAGTGCCCTCCGAGTATTTGGTTTGTGTAAGTATTATGACGAGGCGAGACAGTCACTATAACCATGACTTGTTTGCTCGACTGAGTGTGCCCATTTACTCTCTCGCCACTGTACTGAGTACTCGTTTAGTGTAAACCTATTCTGTGAGACTATTCCACTAAAAAATACAAATGAACTATTCACAGCAGTGTTCCACCAACAATCCATTCTAAGAGAACCACCAAAAAGTAGAAATAAACTCGAGAAGTGGAGGAAAGAGCATTTCGACGCGAGACCAACTTTACCGCACTCACCTCGCGCTGTAACTCTACTGGGCCTAAAGGTCTGATCACACGTAGAACAGCGGTACGTTGCGACCCGATACGACGTATGGGTATGAATATGCTCAATACAAAACACACAGCCTTGTTGTTTACTATAAAAATAGAAATAACATCATAAAATAATGGAGACTTTTGCCTTGCTGTGCCTTTTTTTTTTTTTTTTTTATGTAATTGAGTGACGAGACGAGCAAATCGCTCGCCTGATGTTAAACGTCACGTTCGCCCATAACAGGTCTGCACCACCCAGAATTTTGAACTTGCATAATTCAAGACCCTGCGCGGCACAGCACTGCGCTCGTCACCCTGAGATATAAGTTGTTATAGTTGCCTAGCTATGGGACTAAGATAGAGTATTTTTTTTAAATGCAAGAGTATCAGTTGGCTCTTTTATAAAAAAAAACTTGTCAAAAAGCTCTAACTAACGTAATGTTCTGGCCAAAAATTGTCGAATAGTCAAAAAAATGATTTGTGTCGTCAGAATTATGTTGCTAAATCGACAGTAGTTGTTTCATAAAAAAAATGGATGGTACTTTGTTCATTAATTCCATAACTACAGATAGAAGAAAGACAACAGGTTTCATACTTCTTTATTTGCACTCTGCGGGAATACTAATTCAAGTGGTCTGTTCCCACTAGTTCTATTGATTGTTCTATTGATAGAACTAGTTGGAATTTTTTGTCCAAGTAGTTCCATTACTTTACGTTTTTCGATGAATGTAACTAACTGGACGGTCTGTTCCCACTAGTTCTATTGGTTGTTCTATTGATAGAACTAGTTGGAATTTTTTGTCCAAGTAGTTCCATTACTTTACGTTTTTCGATGAATGTAACTAACTGGACCATTTTTGTCCAAGTAGTTCCATTACTTTACGTTTTTCGATGAATGTAACTAACTGGACCATTTTATCCAATTAGTTATATTGCAAGATACGTGATTAATAAAGCATGCATGTTCCATTGCGAGTATTCCTAGATTCCAAATGATACTTACCTACATAAAAATAAAATAGTTGAATAATATATTTAATAACTGAAATACATACTTACTTATTGCATAATTTTTAACTTTTTGACGACACAACAAAATATTCGTCCATTACCCGTGGCACTACTGCTTGGCACTACCAGTAGTGTCATAGGTAATTTTACTTTCCCATGGCACTACTTCTCTGATTGGCTCATTGAACGCATACAACAAAATTACCCGTGATCTACTTAGTTACCCGTGGCACTACCGACCAATAGGTTTTGATTAATAACCTAACTTTTTTCGCTTCTTGGCTTTCTAGCACTTCGCCGGCCGCTGCCGCGGCACGCTCGCTACGCTCGCTCGGCTCGTGCGTTGTTTTTCATGTTCTAACATAACCTAACCTATTGATCGTTTCCCGTGATCTACTTAGTTACCCGTGGCACTACCGACCAATAGGTTTTGATTAATAACCTAATAATATAATATAATACCTGGTAATATTGATATCCCTGACACATCGATTCTAGGAATACTCGCAATGGAACATGCATGCTTTATTAATCACGTATCTTGCAATATAACTAATTGGATAAAATGGTCCAGTTAGTTACATTCATCGAAAAACGTAAAGTAATGGAACTACTTGGAAAAATGCTCCAGTTAGTTACATTCATCGAAAAACGTAAAGTAATGGAACTACTTGGACAAAAAATTCCAACTAGTTCTATCAATAGAACAACCAATAGAACTAGTGGGAACAGACCGTCCAGTTAGTTACATTCATCGAAAAACGTAAAGTAATGGAACTACTTGGAAAAAAAATTCCAACTAGTTCTATCAATAGAACAATCAATAGAACTAGTGGGAATAGACCGTAACATACAGCTCACAACAATAAAACGCGTAGCACAGTGTAACCTCACCCTACCTCTCTCCTCTGGGCCTAAGTTTCGACTTAACTTTTTATGAACTTTGAAATAAGAGGTCATTTTATACCAGACCGCTAAGCTTTTATAAGTATACACGAAACGGACGCCATTACTGGGAAGGGTTTGTGGAACTTAATATAAAGGGCTCAGACGATAAGTAGTTGTTTAAATAAAGAGGGGTGAAGACAGGGGGAGTTTATATATAGCGTTAGTAAGTAATCCCAACTAATATTACGATATCAGTACGAGTACATGCGATTGTCAGTTCATGACTCGAAATTTTACATAAAATGTAAAGAAAAGTACACAGGCACTTTTCAATAAATCACGAGGTATATATTTTAGTTCCAAGTACTTCTCGAACCTCATAATTCATTATGACAGAATAGTCTAGATCAAGTTTTTTTTAAACAATAAATGTGAGTAAAATAGGTAAAAAAAATGTAATGAAGTCATGATAATTTCTCACTTCATTTATTGTGCTCTACAACCAAACTACCTATATAGCTGTTCCCTAGCTGTTCCCTGCCACGCTTTGCTGTGGATAAAAAAAAATGATAAAAATAAAAAAAATAGCCTATGTTACTTTGGGATAATGTAGCATTCGAATGGTGAAAGAATTTTTGAAATCGGTCCAGTAGTTTTTGAGTTTATTCCACACAAACATCCAAAAATACAAAAATACAAATCTTTCTTCTTTATAATATTATTAGTATAGTATAGATAAAGTCCGTCAAAGTGGCCTACCTAAATCGAATACAACAGCTGCAATAAACTTAGCAATATTAAAAAAAACAACAACTCTCAAGAAAACTCTAAAAATTCCGTGACAAGTCCAAGTAATCCTGCAGTCACACCCGCCAATGAACCTCGGCGCGGACTTGTGCTATTATTTAATCTGTGACGCGGTCTCCATTGATAATAAGCCGAGCGGACTCCTAACGAATGCGGGGGAAATTGAATTTGTTAAGAGAATGCCCCTTTATCTAGGGATTAAGTGGAGGTGGGGAGAAAGTTGCAATTCTGAAGTGGGACTGCGCTTTTCAGGTGAGAATCTCTATTTTCATAGTAACTTGATATCTTTAAGTCGCGAATGAAACGGTTTTTTTCTTTAAGTCACTAATGAAATGGTTTTTTTCTAAGCATGCGTGCTCCATTGTCGACCGCATGGTTGCTTATAATCAGGCCAGGTGGCGGTCAAACACAAAACTATCAATGAATAAAAAAAAACACGCTTACTGGAAGTTTGTTGAACTTATGTTGTAAGATTGGTTTTTATAGCCGAAATGACTTGTTTCATACTTGTACATTTGGCAATCTTTTGTCTTGTTAATAATTTACTAATTTCCAAAAGCATTTCAAAGAAAATCGTCCAAGTCTTGTAACATCAATATTATAGGTACTAAGCTTCACTGCACTTAGTAGAAATGAAAGACTATTTTCTCTGTAAGCTGTTAGTTTTTTCTCATCGATTCAGCGGAAATCCGTCTATTTACACAGACTAGGTAATGAAATAAACTCGCAAGTTCTAATGAGGAAAGCGGATTTTATTCTGAAAGACTACGCTCTAGCATAGAAAATATTCCGTACGGAAAATTCTGAGAAAAGATGTGAAAGCAGCGCTGTGAGGATTTACAATTTCTATTTATTCTACGATGGAGCAAATTAAGATTATTTTTCTTCTATAAAAGTATTTTGCACTTAGATATTTTGTTGATATTAAAAATCAATGAGTTTATTTTTAGTAAGTTATTAAATTATAAACATGAACATAAACCTTAATAAACTTAAAAAGAATAGAAAGAAGACGTTGCCGTGTTGATTGGCAGTTCTACTAGCAGACCTATAATTATAATTATTATATTTTTCATTTGTTCTGTGTTATAAGATAATATAAAAAAAAACATACAGTCGAATTGAGAGCCGTCTCCTTTTTGGAAGTCGGTTAAAAATTCAAATTTATATTTAATTTTAATTAAAACATTTAGTTATTTTTATTATTATTTATCATATTTTTATTTATTTTAATGTAATTGACGAAAAACTTGTTGCAAGGACTTTGCAGAATTTTACAAATTAATCCAAAATACATTTAACAAACAACCTTTGTTACATTTACATCACATTTAACACTTAACAAATCGCACAGAACTAGCACAGTGTCATCTATAACTTAAGTTTCCATAAACACAAATAACATCCAATCTTACATCAAAGTTTCACTGCACAGAACTACGAGGCAATCAGCTGATTAGATTAACTTCCGCAAGCGATTGTCTGCTCTCTCACGTACTACGAAAGCTGGTTTTCGAATAGCAAACCGTAGAACGGCACATGTGGAGACAACTGTAATGTTCTCATGAATTCTGTAATAAAGAAAATGAGATAACGCATGCAATTACATTAATGAGTGTTAGCTAATCTTGTTGAAAGTATCTGTAGAGTAGTTTCAACTACTACGGAGGAAAACATTTGCTTACCGACTAGAGAGGCGGGTTGTATCATTTTTAACCGCTACAAAGGATTGCAGTTTATGTGATTTGGGTGTATACAGGGTTTGAAGGAAAGGGTATGCTAAGCCGAAACAGGGTCGTAGTACTCATCATTAAGAACTACTTTTACTATGGCACCAACCCGGAATTTGCCGAAACAAGATCAGCTGTTCAATATACAAGAACATTATTTTTACAAAACAAAAAACAAAAACCGACTTCAAAAGACCGACTATTGAGTTATTCATCTATTTGTCGCGCACGTACTTAATGCAAATTTAAGACTCATATGGTTTTCTCATGGATGCCATTATCAGAACTGAACTAAATTGAAATGGGACCAAATGGGAAGCGTCAGCTTTATAAAAAGGAATCATCAAAATCGATTCACCCAGTCAAAGTTATGAGGTAACAAACATAAAAAAAAAAATAAAAAAAAAAAACATACAGTCGATTTGATAACCTCCTCCTTTTTTGAAGTCGGTTAAAAAATGTCACTGACACTCGACAACAATATGGAACAGCTGACTTTTTTCTCGCCAATTCCGGGTTGGTCCCGTAGTAAAAGTTGGTTATAATGATGAGTATTATGGAGCTTTTTCGGCTTAGCATACCCTTTCCTTATAACCTTGTATTTAACAACAAAATATGACTTTCTTGTACACTGAGACTCGGCTAAGAATTTGTTGGATGGTTAACTTATTAATTGAACTAAATGGAAGCTCCATTTAGTTCTGGGCAAGTAACTCAGTAACTTCTTATTAGAATTTATACGACTCGTTGCGATGAAGGCGAAGCTTCCGTCTATCTGGTAAAACTGTACAAAAGTACGTCCGATAACGTATCAAAAAGCGAGCGAAATCGGCGAGACATTGTGTAGCCAGATCCTTGAAACTACTCTAATACCGGCCTATAAGGAAAGGGTATGCTAAACCGAAAAAGGGTCATAGTACTCATCAGTGTGAACAACTTTTGCTACCTCAAAATAAAAAAAAAAAACAAAAAAAAAAACAGACGTTCCATAGAAATATTTCGATGACACTTGACATTGTAGTAATAAATTTAGAAATCACCATCATCGTGAAAGTCATCCTGTATCGACCAGGTCAGTGGGTCAGTGCCTGGGTGTAGACTTCCTTTCGTTTGTGCCATTGTTTCCTGTCTGGAAACAATCTTATACAGGGTTATTCATAAAGGGTATGCTAAGCCGAAAAGGGCTCATAGTACTCATTATTATGAACAACTTTTACTATAGAACCAACCCGAAATTCGCGAAAAAAAAATCAGCTGTTCCATACAAAAATGTCAATGACACTCGACAAAATGTATGGAACAGCTGATTTTTTTTTCGCAAATTTCGGGTTGGTCTCATAGTAAAAGTTGTTCATAATAATGAGTACTATGAGCCCTTTTCGGCTTAGCATACCCTTTATGAATAACCCTATAGACATGTAACCCGCGATCGGTCGGCGATATCAGACCGATGGAACGAAACGCTCGTCCGCTACGCAGAAAAATCCTCCTATGGTATCCTAGTACCTATAATAGAGGTACTCGTATTATCAATGTAAAAAAATGTGTGTGTGTAAATATTTGTATCTCCGTAACTACTAAACAGATTTTGGTGTATTATAGATGTTTTAGAATATAGATGTTTCAGGTTCTAAAATAAAACGTAGGTTACTTTTTATAACGGTTTTTCATCTCCGCGCGTGGCACCACCAGTACAGAAATCCAACCATTTACCTTTTTTACTTTCAAAAAGGAAAGAAACCACAAACTGTAACAGATAAATTGAAACCTATCAAACGACTCTGGAAGTAGTTTATCCGAACTCCGCCGGTTCTACACCTCAACCGCACTTTAATATTATCAAGTCTCGAACTTTCCTGAAAGAACTTTGTGCTTTGGAAGCGCAGTGGAAACACACGGGGGATATATTGGACTGACGCGCTGAGAATATCGTAGTTAGGAAATTCTTTGAATATAGAAGAAGAAATGAGCGAATGCAAAGTTGATGCTGGAAGTTTTAGCTTTGTAGCAGTAAAGTTCTGTAACTCAATTTTAAGTCGAAACGAGTTTAAGGAAGACGAAACAGAATTATACCCTTTACAATGTTTTAGTTTCGAATATTGTTTCGGGTTGTTTCGTTAATATCATTTCATTATGTTCTTTTGAGGGCAACATTCTACAGTTTGAAAAACTTGTATTCGATATTGTTACTATTCACTTTAATTATAACGACTGTCTATATTAGCTTGTTGTAAAACCTACTCATTTGCATTTTGAGCACGACGGCATAATTAAGGATTTTGGCAAATTAGTATGACAACCCTGTCAAAAACTCTCATGATGATTAATTTAGAGCCTAGGGCAATATTAGCAAACAACATAACAAGATTCGTCGTAACTGTTTTTCATAATTTTGTTTTACCAAAAGTGTCATTTGTAAAAATCCAGTTTCTAACATAACCAGTAAAAAATATCTAACCGTGAATTTTAGTAGCTGCCACAAAGTACTTACTTTTTACTTTGTAATACACCTAGTTGTTGGAATTTACGAGCCCTCGTATATTTACTCCTCTGGTACAGCGACCCAAACTGGGTCCTGGAATCCATCACCAGAGAACTCTATTGATCCAAGTTTTTTTAGTTCTGTGATAGGCTTACCATCACGCCTGATGGTAAGCAATGATGAAATATAAACTAGTGCACAAACGGCGGCTTTTTAAACGTTTTTTTTTGTTATAAGTAACATAGACTTACGTTTTTCTAAGTCGGATTCTTCGATTATAGTTTCGATCATAATCAGTGAAAAAAACAAAAAGACTGCAAGCGTGAGCTTGCAGCTGCGTCCTAGCCAAATGCGTCAAAACCACGTAATTTTTCATAGTAAAACTAGCACAGTCTTATCGCTAAAAGCGTTCTCTTAAACATGACTTCTCGACGGTCAGGCGTCAGACAACCCATCACGTCTCGACCTCTTGTGTAAGTTCCCTGTCTAAATGGACGACTAAAAGGTTTTTATTTGCACTACTTAAGTCTAATCGGTCGCTGGGAAAACGCTCTGCAGTTTTGTAATGTAATTTTTAGTCCAGGCAAGAATTTGCATTTAAAATGGGAGGAATTAAAAGTATTCTTTGTTTGTAACTAGGTTAGAAAGCTAGTTCTTGCTAGAATTTAAAATTGAAACTGAGTGAGTAGTTGCAAAGGTTCTCAGAGCGTTATTACCATATAGTATAGATAGTTATGGTATTTGGATTTATCTCGATAATTCAATAACGGGTTACTTCACCAGGGAAGACGCCAGTCCGGAACTGAGTATCGATAAAAATAATTAAAATGTGAATAAAACATAAAAAATTAGAAAATCTTAGTAATTACAACAACTATAAATTTTTATTTAGAAATAAAATATTTTTAGCATTGTTTGTTTTTTTCGTTTGCCAGCCTTCTCGCCTAATGATATAAAGCTATGGTGCGGTGTACGATAGAGCATGTTTGCCTAAAAAAAAAACGATTCACTCGCAACTTGAAAATACCTGGATTATATTATTTATCTATCTGCGAACACGTACTCAGGCAAAGCATTACACACTCTGACGGTTCGCACAATAAAACAGGAATCAAAGCGTGTCGTGCGAATTTTCAGAATATTAACCATGGAACAATAGCCCTTTTTGTGCTCTTTTCTGATAATTAATACGGATTGTAAATATATATTTCAAAGTAGAGCTCACGACCGCCAGTGAGATGCGAGCGGTTATTCTGTTCAGCTGGAATGTTGCCAAGTTATTGATTTTTAATATATACTTTATCAAATATTTTGCCACGTGCATGGAGAATTTCCAATATTCTGGATACGAAACTGTTGCGGCTTTAGTTCATGCGTGAAATAGCTGCTTGTTTGTTTTTAATCTCCGTAAATAGAAGGGTGTTATAAATTTAATAGTGTGTATCTAGTACCTACCTATATGTGCGTTTGTTTGTAGAATCTTAGGTTCTGGCCCTAAAACTAAAGGCTGAACAGATTTTAAGTTAGTTTTTTTTTTAATTTGATCAAGATTGCTTTAAGCAATGATTTAAAAAAAATTGTTCAGCTGTTTGAATGTTATCAGCTCCTTGTATTTCGGGTTTTGACATTTAATTTAAATTTAATTAGAAGATTTTTTTTCACTTAAACCTATTTTTTTTTTTCAAATTTGATATTTGGATACTTAACAATAGAGGCTCTTTTTCATTGCCATTGAATTTTAACAACATGAAAAATCAAGACACTATAAAAAAGTCATTTAAGTCCATTAGTTCTATTTTCGAACCAAGAACGATTGAGGAAATCTGTCTACTCGATACTGCGCTCAATCATTGTTTAAATTTCCGCAATTATCCGGCTCCATCGAGCTTTTAATCAAATTAGGCGCAGCTCGGTTATTTCACCGATTCTTATCTGATCGCCGAAGCTTCGGACCCTTTTTTCATTATCCCAAAATTAGAATTAACAAAGGGTCTGCCTTCGGCTTTCTTTAAAGCCTCAATGCAGTGACGTAGCGATTTTTCACTGATTTTGACAGAGACAAAATCTCCTTGTTCAATCATGATGGAAAAAAAATGATGACGAAAAAGCTTGTGATGTTAGAAGTTGTTTGCAAGAGAAATACTTGAAACAATACGATATTATAGGAACATCTCATTGGTTCTCTCATTGGTTGATCAACAAAGTTGACAACTATCCATTAGTTTCTGTCAGCATTCGATGCGGTAAAATCAAGTTTTCTGGTACTGAGTGAAGTACGTACTTGAGTTTCTGTGTTCAGTTTAAGACCACTTGACGACTGTAACGACTGCAGTCAGTACATTTTTACTTGACTATGATCTTTTAAGGTTGTTACTTTGCTATGCTACGAGAGCTACGATACCTTAGCTACGGTTTTTTAAGTGCCGCCACAAGTACTACGCCACCTTAGCTACGATATCTAAGCATCGACACAAGCGCTACGCTAGCTGAGCTACGCCATTTCAGCTACATCATAGCACGAGTACATCGTAGTATTTCAAATACTAGTAATTACGACCACTCTACGAAAGCTACGCTTGTTGTACTACACTACGAATGCTACGCCTACGCTAGCCAAGCTACGCTACAAGCACTCTAGTCTCCGTAAGAGTGCTACGTGTATCAGCTCAAGTAGTAGTAGGTACCTACTTCTAAAAGTATAACAGTCGAGAGCTCTCGGGACCAACACACACTCTTATTACGAACTCTCAAAACGCGAGACCATCTAACATTTAATATCACGCGGCACCCCTAGCGTGGAACGAAAAAAGATTTATTTTCGAGTTTTATTAAAGCAATTTCACCCGTTCCGAGTCAGGGTTGACACTACAGTAGTGACAGGCCTTTAGGGCGCTCAGGGATTGTTAATTAGCGGACGTCGAAAGCGGATTGGGGCTGCTTTTTGCTGGTGGCTGTAAAACGCTTTTAGCTTGAAAAGTTGAATGGTGATGAAATTTCGATATAAAACCAGTTTCTGGAGTCATCCAGATGCAATGGCATCTAGATTGTATCTGGATCATGGCAACTAGATTGTACTCATGTTTCAATGGGATTGTCAATTTTTAAGCTATTGCATAGCTTCTATCGCGGGCCTTGAGCGTGGAGGCCGAATCCATAAATTCCGTAACGAAAATAACCTAAGCCTAACACCCCCCACTCCGACCGGCACAGCGGTGATACTTTTTAGTTTTGCCACCTATCGATGAATAGCAGAACTTTTAATGACTTTTTGAAATATGACGCTTGTCTCTTTAGTTCAGCAACTCGCCTCTAGGTGGCATTGGTTAATGAAATAATTATAATTAGATATAATTGCATAAGTTGATAAAAATGCTATGCAATAGCTTTACCGCGGCAGTCCCCGAGTGCCACACGTCTTTTTTTTAACTATTTTGTTAAGTGCATTAACTAAAGAAAAGTAATGCGTTAGTCTTATTTGAGAGCTTATTCCTATTTCTAGGTTGTCACGTTTTTTCACACCACTATTTAGAACAGTGCTAAGTCAAGTCTCTCGACCAAAAAAACACTAAAATTTTATTTTCTTCGTGGCAGCCCTAGGACAGAAACTTAGCAGTTAATGTACCAAGCCGGCCAAACCCATGAATATTATTCGAACTAAATCTTTTATATTACATCTGGGTGCTGAAAAAGGGCTTTTGCGACCATAGCTTACGTAGCAGTTTCTGCAATCAGATCACAGCTAGCGTAGCAGTTTCTACGAGCTAGATTACACCTAATGTAGCAGTTTGTACGAGAAAAATCACAGCTAGCGTAGCAGGTTCTACGACAAAGACCACGAGTTACAAAAGAGTTAGTATTACAAGCTACAGTTTCTTAAAGCAGATTAGGTAAGAATAGGTTCCGTGGTTGCATAAAATAAAGATTGTGCCACATTCCGGCCGCAGAATAATTTATAGTTACATTAGAGACGCAATATTGGAGGGCCATGAATTAATTTGAATCTCAAATTGGCTTCAATCGCGTTTATAAAGCTGAAAATGTAAATAAAAGTGAAATATTTTTCCTTATTTTCAGAGTTGTTTTGTGTTTCACTCCGTTGTGTCAACATTTTTGGTGAACGCGAAGAAAGGAAGTTCCAAATAGAGTTTGCAAAATTTTTGCTTGTAATTTTTTGTTTAAATTAAACAAAGCTAAGACTGTGTAGAATAATAGTGACTTTGGACAGTACAAGGGCTGCCTTCTTGCCTAAAGCGATTTCTTCCAGACAAATAATTGTCTGTGATATGCAAACAGATGACAGAACGGACAGACAGAGGACTTTCTTTCGGGTTTCATTTTTAGTATTTTCGTGCGAAACCCTAAAACTACGATTTAATTACAAAAGCCGGCCATAAATTGGAAGCAAATCTCTAGAGGAAACCTCATAGATACGAAATTCAATTTTAAATGAGTCAATTTCCTGTGAGCGGCCCAGCGCTCGTTTAGTGCGCTTTGCAGTTACACGTCCGCGGGGACGGCCATTGTATGGAAATTGGGAGAGGGGTTGTCAAAGGAATTTAATTTGTTTAACTAAATAAGTGTGAGGCTGTGGGGGGACTTTTCCTGTTTTAACGGATTAATACAGACAAAGATACACCTAAGGTTTCAAGTTTGAAAAAACCAGTTTTTGATTGGACTGATTTCGGGTAGGTTTATTTACTAAGAAAACAAATTAAAGGTTTTTGGAATTTTTCTAATTTTGTCAGTCAGAATAAACAACTGCTTAAACCAAATTTTTTCGTCGTTTACGTCTTATTTTAATTATAGAAATCTTTGACAATCAAATGTACTGATTTTGGTGCTGATTTTGTTACTAAGAGTTTAGAAAAGTTTTTTTAGTTAAGAACATAATTATTGTTTTCACCAGAAATTACAAACAAAAGCATAATATACTTAAAACTAGTACAACAACTAGTGACCTTATCGCTAAGAGCGATTTCTTTCAGGCAATTAATGCCTGGAATGAACTTTATGAACTTATATCGATCTCTGTCTTTCTCATTACAGAACTCTTAAGAGTAAAAGAGACCTAGATTCTCGCTCACTTCAGAAAAGGACGGATTCAAACTCCATCCAAGTTTATACATCCGAGTCAATTTCCCTGAGTGCATTACCGTTACAAATAAAATATATTATTCTACGGTAGGAAAACGCTCATAACTCGAACATCGGGTTCAGTATAAATAAGGTTTCTATATTTTATTTGCTGATCTCTGCGGATTTCCGTATGCGAGTTATGGGGTTTTTGCTGCGCGTAATTTACATTTATTTTCTTTTTATTTATGAGTGTGCGTTTTGGGTTTTAATAAAAAGTGAATAAGGTGTGTTTTTCTTTGAGAATCGTTAGAATATCTAAATTGCATACATGTGCCGAATAATAAATAAGTTGTATTAAATAAATTGCTTATACCTACGTATGATGGTAAAATGTAGAAAATGTTATTTTCCATATGTAGAGGTATTATTATACTCATTTTAATAATACAAAAGCCATATTTCTAAAATTCAACAAAAATAAGGACAATATTTTACCCTCTACATAATTTGTAAAATAGAGGCTCAGATCAAGTAGAAAGGCAGACAGAGTCCCGCCATAGATACAGGTGAAGCCAAAAAAAACTATCCTACTGCCCGTGTACGTATACTTGAAGCACACATTGACGCATAAAAACTACCCGAATCAATCGTCAATTCTTACGTCAGTTGCTCAGATTACGTGGACAAGAAAAATAAGTGGTAATAAGGGCAGTTTTTATGCGTCAATATATGCTTGTAGTATACGTAGACGGGCAGTAGGGTAGTTTTTTGGCTTCATCTGACTCTATCTGCTTTTCTACTTGATCTGAGTATAGAGGGTAAAATATTTTTCCTATCTTATTTAAGACGTCTTTTCTTGCACTTGTCTCTCCCACTGAGGCCGAAATGAGAGTGAAAGAGATAGAAGCATTTATTGCTCGAAAACCCGCAAATCACAAAATTATGCATTTCTTGGAAATTCTCCAGGAAATTGTGCTTTTCTCAACATCATTTGCAATTTCCATTTCCTCAGCGCGACTGTCGAAATTTCAAACATTAATAAATCAACTTCGATTCAACTCAGCCTCAACCCTGTTTCAACAGCAAACTGGGGCCTTATTCTGGCGAGTGAGTTATTATCTCGATCACCGTCGCTCCCATTAGAAATGTCATGGGAGTAAGAGTGACGGAGATGATCTCGAGCGGTCAAGAATAGGGTTGCCGTTTCTACAGCAAACTGAGCCGCGCTCCAATTGCCATGGCGACCGTCAGAATTTATTGCACAGTGTAACAAAGAACAGTACCTTAACTTTTACTAGTCTCTTGCACGTTTGTGGAAACAAAAATTTCCAACATAAAGGCGACTTTTGTCTAGACACTCTGTCAGCTATAAAAATGTGAGAAAGCCAGAGCGATCTAGTTTAATCTCGCGCTAAGAGTAAGCAGTACAGCCTCAGGTACGCTGAGTTACTTACCACTCCACAAATATTTGGTTATTGTATACTCACTCAAAACGACGAAATTTCAAGTTAATTAATATTTTAACTTTGTTGACTTAGTAGAGTCAGCAGTAGCACTTTCTTACCTGGAACAAACAATAAAGAAAAAATTAGAAACGTAATTTTCAAGAGAATTACTTATTGTATTATTAATATCTTCGTAATAGTAGCTTGTACTTAAAAATTGTAATCATCATAACAACATGGTTTACTATAAAAGTGTGATAACGTACCTTACGTTATTGTTTCTCTTAAAATATAATATTAGTAAAGACATGGACACGGATTACTTTTATATTGACTTTTCACATTAACAATGGTTAGTTTGTGGGCCGTCGCGCCACTGTACTATTTTTATTAGACACACTCTAGCCATCTACGTAATAAGTATAAGTATTATATTATACATATATGTAAAAAAAAAATACTCAAAAAAAATCTAAAATTATGAAATAATTTTGAGTAATTAAGGTACTGCCTATATACCAGCGAGGTTTAGTAACTGTCTTCCACTATACCGTACCTAATAACTCCGATGGGAAGATTAATCGATCGCCATCTGCAAAAGGCGGACGAAGTCCAAGATTACTCACTTGGGACCTCTACCGGCTACACTCAAACAACTACCCACCTTATTTCTCGAATCACAAGACTTTATTTCCAATAACAGAAATATTACTTTTCTCGGGACCTCTGAGACCACATTTTAACAACTATCGACCTTATTTTTGGCACGATAAAGTTCTATTTCGCATTGAAGGAAAATTGCTAATAAGTCAAGAGGGCAAGGAATGAGTGTTGTGTTTGTATAGCTATAACACGGCTAATTTATATAGTGAAGTCATGTGAGGAATAGGACTGTCATAAGCATGCCTGTTCGATTTGTTCGGATTACGATGCGGTTATTGGCTTAGGAAGTGGATGGGTTAACGTTAAGTCAATACAAGCCAATATGACCCTAATTGATTTTGATTTGTATCTGCCGATATCGTTTGTTGGATTAATCAATTACTTAGACATAGTAAAGCTGGCTTCTCACGGTCCGTGATATCGCGGACGGACGCGGACCAGCTCGCACGACGCACCGTAGGATGGGTCTCGTCCGTGGTAGCACAGGCCGCTAACTTCAAAGGTGCGGGGCGACGCGATCGCGAAATTAATTTTACTAGTAAAATATGTAGGTCAGCTTAGATTTAGAACTATATAAAACCCAATTCGGTGACATAATCATATGTAACCTTACGGATAACGGATAACGGATAGGTCGATTTCATGTCATTCGTTAATTTTCTACCGTGATCAAAACAGAAAATAAAATTAGATATTTAGGTACACTTACCTTAAACGACTTTTGTTGTATGCTGATATCCACCAGCGACGTGGTTTCTTTTTACTTTTACTAGATCGCATAATTTGGTAGGTAATTGTTAATGAATACCACAGCCGCAGCTGCAGCGACGATACGTTCTCTTTCACTTTGCATTTTGAAATGAAGCTATCAAAAGATCTACACAGACCGACACGCACCGTTGAAAAAGCCCTGTCTGCGTGCGTTCCCGCCGGTTGTGCGTGATGATCCGCAGAATCACGCACCGTGGGAAGCCAGCTTTAAACTCAAACTAGACATTTAAAATATTTTTCGGTTTGATTTCAAACGCTAACAGTATTTGAGAAGATTGTAATTTATTTGCATATTTTCTAAATCCCTAAAAATGCCTATAAACAGAAAAAATGCAAAGTTAAGCGGAAAAGGTAAAATAAAACGTGACATTATTATTTTAGACCACGCAACTTAGTTTGTTTTTACCGCTTCTAAAAAAATACTGCTCGTATTTTCCAGAGCTTATTCTTTTTCAGTGTGCTTCTGTAAAGTATTCAAATCAAGTCGGTTAACCCTGCGATAGCTGAGCGCGGCATATTTCGCCAGTTAGCAGTGATTGAGCGGAGCTGCAGTGATCTGCGTTGATTAGAGCTGCGCATTCCACTGCGGACAGAATGGTAACGCTGCCACGGAATGGATAGTACTTACGCTGCCGAATTTGCTACTGCTACATAGATTGAAGTATTAATTGAGAACTAGGAGTTCAGGGTTAAAATTAAACTAAAAAAACTAAGTCTGACTTAATTCAATTCCTAATAATAATTTAAATGTGAAAGTTTGGATGGATGTTTGTTACTCAATAACGCAAAAACACGTGAAGAAATTTGGATCAAATTTGAGAATATTATCCTGGATTAGCAATTAGCTACTATTTAACCCGAAAATATAACCATTTCTGTAGGCTACCCAGTGAAACCGCTGATTGCAGCTATAGTAACTATATATTCAATATCAATAACAGTCAGTTTGAAATGCGTTGATTTTGCTCTACGCAGAATTTGATCCCGTATACAATCGTTTATGTATCTCTCGCACACTATACAAAGCTTCGAAATTTCTAGAAACGTAAAAAGCAAACATTTCAACGGTATTAATAAATCGATATTTGTAGATAAGTGTCAGGCTAACCGTATGCTGGGGCGCAGGTGACACAGATCCACGCGGCACCGGACAGGTTTTGTAATGGATGAAAGTACTGAGAGCTGCGTACTGCGGTGTAAGCACGTGCGACGCAGACATGTATCTGTCCTGCTCTGCGCTCTATGTCTGTCTCACCTGCTCTGCCCTGCTAAATCTGTGCTGTGCTGTGCTGCGTCACCTGCGTCTCAGTACCTATACGCTTCGCCTCATGGCTTCAATACCAGGAATTAAGTACAAGACCGCGCCGATATTTCGCACAGAGTTCTATGAACTCAAATGCAGATCAAATACATTTTATTACACAGAAACGTAAAGAACATTTCACAGAAATGTGAAAAGCATTACGCGGCAGTGTAAAAACATTTCACAGAAATGTAGAGAGCTGACCAACCAATAGGCGTGACGAAAGATTTTAAAATCCTCTTCCATAATGTGAGTACACATTTACTATTTACAAAAAAGCCTTTATTTATTTCGGTAATAAACTTAAGTTTAACGAAGTTTGAAGCCATTTTTCACATATTTTTTCAACAGTGCCCGAAAACAGCTTGCTTGTGTCATGGCGTCGATTTGACGTCACGGCTAGTAAACATGTCATTGTGTCTATGCGTGATGAGCGGCGGATGACCTGAGTTCACTGAAGCGTGACGTCATACGCTGTGATTGTTGTTTCTGACAAGATGGCCGATTGCTGTATTTTAATGTTTTAATTTATTGAAAATCTTAATAATCTGTTTTTTTTAAGTAAAACTAAACATGTGTTTTAATTTTTTATAATCTGGCTAGTCCCCTGAAAGCATTGAATCAGCGATTTTTTGATACTGTCGTCATGCCTATTATTGGTACTGTTAGATGAATATTTGCACGCAACTTATTCCGGGAAGAAGTTATTAGAATGCACTACATACGATATACATTATGATTATACCTATATGATATGCATTACATTGCATATCGTTCTATGAACTCAAATAGATATCAAATACATAGAAATATTAATACGTAGATATTTCTGCCTTTTGGGGTAGAAACTTTAGGTTCTTGTGGTCTAAGCGCATGTTCGCTCTTCAATGACAATGACCTGTCCATGCGACCGATAGAAAGATCAAACGAGCAAAGGGCTGGTGCTTACCTCGGCCAAGCATGAGTATTGCTATTCAACGAGGTAACGTCGCTAGTCTTTTGGGTACTTTACCCGCGGACAGTGATTTAACGTGTATTTTTTATTTGAGACTAGCTGCACCCAGCGGTTACAAAAGTTGTGTTTTTTTGTAATGATTTTTGATTGATGTGAATTACTCAAATTGGTCCACCCGTTCTCGAGTTTTAGCCAGACAAACGAACAGCGATTAATTTTTATTCATAAGAAGAAGAAGAAAGATTTATATCTTGTTAAATGTACATGTATATTTTATGTTATTTCATTTGAAATAACATATACAGAAATATAAAATAATAACGTTACACAGAAATGTATAGAGAACACGTATACAGAAATTTATGTCTATGGTAACAAGCCAACAGTATTGACAGGTCGATGTTCAATACACGTATCTACAATATGCGTTGGTTTCGATACCGGAAGCATCATAATAGGCCCTGGCGGCGACATGAGACTTCCCTGCGGATGAAATCATTAGTCCCAACGCGATACCGCACAGAAACCTAGCCATACCTACCCATACCAATAAAATCGTACCGTGACCTACAGATATGTAAATAACAAACAACAATATTGGTAGTTTACTTGAAGGCTTGTAAGTATAATTAATTAAAATAACTTGTGCAACATTTCCGCTTGCGAAAAAGCACAATAAAAAGGTTTAAAAATGTATTGATAGGTCAATATTCTTATGCAAATTAAGGTATGTACTCATTAATCAAGAACAAATACATTAACATCGTGTTTTACATTTTTTCACACTATACATAAAAAAAGTTTTTATTACATTTATTTATGTTTTTTATGCCTTCGGTGACAGACAAGCAAACCATTAAACATTAAAAAAACAAACAAAACATTAAACAAACATTAAAAAGAAAAATCATTAAACTCCACCGTCATACCGCATAGAAACGGAAGCATATCGTATCGTGACCTAAAAGATCGACTTCCTTGCATACAGTACCGAAACTACAAATAGCATATTTTACAGGAGAGCAATTTGAAGTCAAAATTTGACCTAATTAAGGACAAACTTAAGCCGAACTGTTGTGTCTAAATTATTTTACACCACCTCTGTACCTACACAGTTTTGAGCTTATGTTTTGAGAAATAAAGTTTAAGTTTAACTAATGTGTGCTGTATCAATTTTATTCGATTTAAAACAAGACGAAAAAAAAAAATCTCTTTACAATGACTACCTATAGTTATCCTAAAACAATATTGAATATTCGTATAATTGGTACAATGAAAATGGTACAAAGATCGTGATTTTGCAGTTACGATACTGCACGTAGCAGTTGAAATGTAAAGAGCAAACAAGCCACAGTATCGATAGGTCGATATTCGGCGGCGGGCGTGTCGGCTCCGATACCGGAAGCGCGTGATGCCCTGATGGCGACATCCCTGCGGATGAAGTCATTAGCCGAGTCGACGTCGCGTCGCGTCGTGTGAACTTGGGAACACCACAGATCAGGTACGAGTTTGTATTGAAGAGACCGTGTATAGTGAGATTGACATCAGATTGTAGTTTTAATAACAAGGTGGCTTTATTCTATGAACAAAATCCTTCTTGTAAAAAAATTAATACAAGAGATGATATTAAAGCAAGGTAGTATTTAATATATTTTATCATAGAACTGTATGGTTTTGGGGTATTGGGCGAAGCTAGCGTCTTTTGATGACCCTGATAGCGACATCCCTGCGGATGAAGTCATTAGCCGAGCCGATGTCGCGTAGAGTCGCGTCGTGTGATCTCGGGAACACCACAGATAAGGTACGAGTGCGTACTGTAGTTATTATAGAGGTCGTGAATTGTTAGATTGAGATCAAATGAAAGTGGGTAGTCAAACTTTTATCGTATAATTTAGTAATTGCAATTGTGTTGAATGATTACCCTTATAAATTACTAGCTGCGCCATGCAGTTTCAACCGCGTGCTAAAGAAAAATTCAGGGAATAAACTGATCTATTCCAAATTTTATCTGATTCAGTCAAGCTGTTTCAATGTACTTTGCGAAGAGTTTAACAAATAAACTTACGCATTTGTCTTGGTGTGGTTGATTGATTAAGGTTTAATGAAAAATAAAATTTAATAAATTTTACCTAACGACATTTTAATAATAATAAAAAATAAGGTCTAGAGTCCACCAAAACTCAACCAAGCGAAACAAAATTATCTTGACCTATAAAAGTGCGCAAAATACCGGACCTAGAGCGGAAGTCTGGGCATTTGGAACAGTTTGCGACCGAGTCCGACGTATAGTGACCACTTAGCGACCAGTTCCGGAGTAAAGTGACTTGTGAATGACAAGACAAATATCAGAAGTATACCGAAAGATATGACAGTTAAATTGAATTGTTGTTTTTGACAACTAATTATCAATAAATTATATATGTTTGTCATTGTATGTATAATAGTAATGTATGATTTAAAAAATCGATAACTTAAATTGTGATAAACGTCAGCCTGGTACTATAGTATGTCTTTGCAGGAGATGAAATATCGTAAAAATATCGAAATTACAGAGATGAACTTGACATGGTGCTTGTTTTCTTCAAACGCAAAAGTTTTAAAGACCTCTCTATAAAGTGTTTGTCGTAAAACAGTGGCAACAGCAATTTACACAAAACATTTATTTACTTACAAACTGCGTCCCGCGTTTTCATTCGTTATCCTGCAGAAACAGTTAAAGTAAATAACTTGTAAAATGTACTTGTAAAACTTGTAAAAAATGCCTAGTAATAATTGGGTGGTGGGTGGCGTATCTAAAATATTTTGTCGCGTGCGATTGGTTCGCCATCCCTGATCTAGGGATCTACCTCCATACAAAATTTCATCTACCTAAATCCCTTCAGGGACCCAATTCTTGGGTGCTCGAGCTTATCTCCGTCACTATCAAAATTCTATCACTGCTGTAATGTCAATTCTAATGAAAGTGACAGTGATCGAGACAATATATCACCCCCCAGAATATAACCCCAGCTGGTTCTGCGCTATTGAGAAACACAGGTCCAAACCAAACACACGAACTTTTACACATAAAATATGAAGTAGGATACAACGCACGAATCATCATTATGATTCTCAACCTTTAATCCTCCCACTGCTGGGATACAGGTCTACCCTCGAAGGGTGATTAGGCCGTATTCCACCACGCTGGCCAAGTGTCGATTGGATTCACATACGCCATTGAATTTCTTCTCGAAACGTATGAAGTTTAATTAAATAATTTAGTAAATATCTCCGTTAGTTAACTACTAACTTGCAACTAAAGGCGAGCAGTTGCAACATAATTTGGCTGCATTCGGCTGCACCAAGCGAGCGCGCAATAATTTTATGTACATTTTCATTGAACAATCCAGCTATTACAGGGTGGAAGTCAAAGGAATTGGCGGAATAACAAATTTAGCTTAACGACAACCAATAATACCTACTACTTATACTAAATTCAATACTACTTAACTAGTACTAAATCCTAAAACCATAAAGCGATATGCATTATAATTTTTGTAAAACGATAATATTTGTGTGAGGTCGGCCCCGAACGAGTTGGCCCACCTTGTCGGAGAATGGGGATACGAGGAAGGAGATGGGGGAGGCCTTTGCCCAGCACTGGGGCACAATAAGCCAAGAAAACAAGAACATTATTTTTACAAAACAAAAACCGACTTCAAAAGACCGACTATTGAGTTATTCATCTATTTGTCGCGCACGTACTTAACAAAAATTTAAGACTTATATGGTTTTCACATGGATACCATTATCAGAACTGGAATAAATTGAAATGGGACCAAATGGGAAGCGTCAGCTTTCTAATAAAAAAAGAATCATCAAAATCGATTCACCCAGTCAAAAGTTATGAGGTAACAAACATAAAAAAAAATAAAAAAAAATAATAAAAAAAAAAACACAGTCGAATTGATAACCTCCTCCTTTTTTGAAGTCGGTTAAAAATCATCAAACTGGCGATTTGCTCGTCTCGTCACTCAGTTGCATAAAAAAATCTACAAGTAATTACTAAAAGTTTCATACAATACAACTTTATATATTGACACTACAAAAAGAGAACATTATTAAATTTGTTTCAATATTCTGTTTGCGAATCAATGTGTAATAAAGATTTTTTTTTAATAACTAATCCGAAATAAGAAATCGTTACTTTTTTTCTGTTTAACAACCATCAAATATGAAAAAGTCCAATCTAAAGTTTTGAAATTCAAAGGAATTAAAACTAAAACCAAATAAACTAAAACTAATCGTGATTATTCGTTAGTATAGACAGAAAAATCTATTCATTTCTCAGGAGTGTTCGATAAGGTCGTTAGTGGTACTGTGGAAACTTAAGTAGTCTTGAAACATTTTGCTATGGTTGATAAGGGAATACTAAACGCCAGGCCAGGCTTGCGTTTGACTTCTTCAGCCTTCTTCCATAAGATTTGTCCGTTCATCTCATAGAGCTCATACCTTGCACCCCTTGTCTTCAATATCTCGCGTGCTCCGCAGCGCGTTGTTTGCGACCGTGAGTCGAGCGCCGCTGTTGCTCGGCTACATTATTATATGATACATTGTACACTACACTTCGCTAGGTGTAAATGTGAGACGCTTTAAAATAGTACGGAAGCATTATCGTTTTTGGCACAATGTATTTTATGAAATAGGGTATGTGTTCTTTTTCAAAATACATAATACCGTTGTATGGATAGCGTCAATACTATAATAGACTAACCGCGCCTCGCGGTTTCACCCTTGTTTTTCAGGATAAAAAGTAGCTTATGTGTTAATTCAGACCATGAACAACCTTCACTCCAAATTTCATGTAAATCCGTTCAGCCGTTTTGGCGTGAAAGAGAAACAAACATACATCCATACACACATCCATCCATACATTCTCACAAATTTTCGCGTTTATAATAGTAGGAAAGGAGGATAAACTCTGATGCCAGAGTTTATCAGAAGCTTATAGTGTTCAGAGTTTATAAGTGGAACCACGTTTTGTTTTAGATGACGCAATAATTAATTGGTGTAGGCAAGTAGATAAGACTAAGTGTGTTCAAGTCGAAGGTGAATCGGTTTCTTCTAAGCAAGTGTTCCATCGTAGATCGCATCATTACTCATTATTCACGAGATGGCGATCAAACGCAAATCTATCAGCGAATAAAAAAATCTCGACCATAAAATATTCAAAAGCAATTAAAAATATAAAATAACACACTAAATAATTTGAAGCTAGCGCCCGCCAGCCGTGAACAATTTAAACGACCAAACTGCACTCAACGACTCTTGAGCTCGAAAATATTAAAATTAACAATTTTAACTGAGAGAAACTTCCAAAACAACTAGCTTTGAGGAGATTAAAACTCAAAAATTGCATAATTAAAAACTACGATTAAGTTTGTAGCTTCTTAACAAAGTTATTATAAAGTTGGAGTCTGTTCATGCTCCAACTTGGCTTGCTGTTCGAATTCTTGGTCTGGAGTGTTTCGATGGATTCAAACTATCTAATTTAGAAGTTTTTCTACATTTTGTGCCAAATGTAATATTAGCTCACATGTACAATTGCCAAAATATTTAATTTCAAAACACGTCATCATCATCATCAGATGCAATTACACTATTGAAGTTAGGAGGTCAGTAGGCGTAGCTTTGACGATCTCATGTTGTCCTTTTGAAATGCCGATAACTTAGTCCGCCAGTCAATTTACTCGTCTGCAGTTTATTTTAGTTCAGTACATAGAATAAGTACCTAAAGCCCGGTAACTCAGCTATAAAATACAGCCCATAGCACTAAATGATAGTGTAGACTTCCATTACTAAAATATTATTTCAATGAGGTCTAGTAGTTCCGAAGACTCCCTACTAACTTACCGACTTGACTTTTTTAAAGATGACATGTGTTTTTAACGCAAATAAATCTACGTATGACCACCAACTCGCCAGATGGTAAGCGACGATGCAGCCAAAGATGATACCTATTCACTCCGACCTTGCACCGAGAAAAATGGCCACCAAAAAGTATGATGATAGTTGTCAACGTAACGTTCCTAACATAACCCGCGACCGGGTTAGGATTTCAAGTCAGATTCGGAACATACCTAAAATCTGGTGCTAATCATCGTACTTTTTATGCTCCGTACTTTAAGTGAATTATTTTAGCGGAATGTAGATGCACATTTTTCTCAGTGTGAGGTTCAGTGTGTTTATAAATGTGCATTAACATAGTATAAGTTAACCTCGTGTCAGATACTCAAGTGACAAGCAACGTGCTAAATTATTCAGCCATCTTCCGGGACGGTGGTGATTACTTTTTAAATGCCGTGTGAGGTGACAGCCCCATTATGGAGTGTGGGGGCAATTTATAGCTTTATGAGAGGTGATAATAAAGTAGGCTTTGTGTGGTAATGAGGACATTATGCCTTTTTTGTTTTCTTTACAATTATGATACCGTTTGGAGGAAGGTTAAAACAGAGGACTCGTCGGTTTTATTGTTGTGCTGTTTTTTGTTCGTAATCATTTTATTTAAAGTAAATGAAACTCATAGAAAAACAATAGAAATTAATTTGGTCAATAACTACTCTTACGATTATTTTCCAATAGATTTGCTGTAAATATTGCGTCGAAAAAAATTAACACGACGTATTGTTGTCCACGTACTGTTCCTTATTGCAGCTAAAGCAAATTTAAAATATCCATCATCTTTTCCTGTACGATAATTTCCAAATCCAACATAAAAATAAACAAAAACGAAACTAACAAAAACTACTATAAAATCTGCAATGGAAAAAATACAATAAAGAGTTTATCCATCTATCTATCATAAAATTCATAAAGGTTCTCGGAAAGAGCAATTCCAGAAAGTACCCTCATTCCCTTTGGTAAACAAACAACCACGTAGATTAAACTAATGTTAACCTATCTGCTAGAAAACTCAAATAAATTCTGATTGGAAAAGTTTCTCCGGAACTGTTACATACAACTTTTTCTGAATCACTAACAAACAGGACAAGTACATAATATCCAAACAAATAGAATAGTTAGAATTTTAACATTCAATTCTGTATAAAACCAGACAGTCATACATTCAGTATGAGCTCTTTTAATTATATAACCAGCTACACCCCGCGGTTTAGCTCACGCACGTATTTATAAAAACGGTGATGAGATAAAAAATAAAAAAAAACCTATTTCAGCCTATTCCAAACTATTTCCCTGAGCTCCTAAGAGGCATAAAAACAGAATAAAAATCTTTCTGTTAAAGTTGAGAGACAATTCGGTAAAAAAAACTAGTTGATCTGCGCATCATGCTAAACATTTTTTAGAAAAATAGTCAATAACGTGCAGGTTTTTTTAGCTTGTCATTGTTCAAATATCCTTCCTTACTGCTAATACTGTAAGTTGTGGAAATTCTAGAAAGTAGTAAAAAATAAGCACCCAGCTAAAATTTGCAGTAGTACGACTACAACTAAATACGACGTTGGTACGGACTCGATCCGGGGACTTCGAGGTAGAAATAAAAAGTTATATTGACCTTCCCGGTATGAGCAGAGTTTTTGCCAATATTATAATCAGTTCTAAGGAGGATCTGTGTCGTTTTTCTTCTTTTTATTTTTGGATTTTAGAATGAGAATTTGTATA
Organism: Alcis repandata; assembly: GCA_949125135.1. Classification (NCBI taxonomy): domain Eukaryota; kingdom Metazoa; phylum Arthropoda; class Insecta; order Lepidoptera; family Geometridae; genus Alcis; species Alcis repandata. The sequence goes on along the minus strand of OX421230.1, from coordinate 854,644 downwards.
GTTTTTTCTTTTACATTATTGCGAGTTTGGTTTAGCATTTTGCAGTTTAGGTTTTTGTTTTGTTAGTTTAGTGTTTTGTGGTTTCCGCTCCGTAAAATTTAAGCGCTCTCCATAAACTGTACAGTCGATTGTTTTGTACGAGCTAAGCGTAGAATACCGATAAAATGCGTGCTTACAGCTTAGTTAAGCCAAAGTTATGGGTATCTATTTTATATTGAAAATGTACGTAAGAGGATGGCAAACATTTCAAAGTTATATTTTGATTAGCATTTTAAATTTTATTTTTTTTGAAATGGAACAGACTGCCGACTTTTTTGTTCAGCTTTAAAGGGCAGAGTGAATAGGCTTTTAATACAACGAGTATCTTCTAAATCTGCGTGATTCATCTTCGACCACACCGTCGCTCACCAACTGGCAAGTTGACAGTCAAATTTTGATTTAGTATTATCAAAATAAAAAGATCATTATTGGTGTCGTATTTTCGGCTAAGTTTAAAAATACTTAGCCGAAATGCGACACCATTTTCAGCTTAGATTAGGAAATATTAGGCTTAGGCCAAAACAATATTTTACATAGTGGGTACGTGTTTTATGAAATTACAGTGAAGTTAACTTAACTCTCTACTTACTCGCAAAGTGGTCACGCTACGACACTTTAAATGAAATACCTGCTAAATTACCCTTAACCTATTCATAAATTACACTCAAAAGAAAACATAAAAGCTCGTATAACTTTTCTTTTTTTTTCAATTTATCAAACTAAACACATTTTATAATAACTAACATAATCAAACTGAGTAGAGCGCAGCTACTTATTTTATGTTACTTTTATAACATTCGATTTATTAATTTGTTTTTTTTTTTATTTGAAAAAATATATCAACTACCCTAAGGTTCCAAGGAAGAAATCGCTCTTAGAGATAAGGCCACCAGTTGTTGCACTAGTTTTAAGTTATATGATTATTTTTTTCTGTAATTTTTTGGATGGGGAATAAAGAGTTTATCTATCTATCTTTTAATCTCAACCATACAGTAAGTTTCAATACTCCATTTTATTGGAAACTAAACGTCCCCCGCGGTTTGACTCGGTTTGATTTACACACACACACACAAACTATCTTATTTACAATATTAGTAGGAAGTTCAGCAGGACACGATTTAAAAACATTTTGATACAATGGAGCTCAATAAAAATCGGGACTAACCAGTTTGTAGAACCCAATTTGTTAAAACGTCCTTCAGTCGGACAATACTTTTGAGAGACCCCTTACGTGTGAACAACGCACGAATCACTCACTGTCAGCCGACCGTTCGCGGCCTATTTGTTCACTCGTTAAATCATTCACTGCTTCATTCATTCAGTTACCTTCACTCAGGCATTGTTAGTTGAACACGCGTCCACGCATTTTTCTTCCAATTTAAAGGCCACATCACATTCGATATTCTTGTATCTGCAATCAGTATTATTGTGAATAAATACGAACGTACTCGTAAGCACTCAGGCACGTAGCAATACAACGCATGTACATTGTATAATAATATACTTTGTACGTACATACCTAAGTACGTTGTATTGCTTTTCGCCAACTGACTGAGTGCGATTGTGTGTTTGTAATTATAATACTACGTTAATTCATGCGAATATCAAAATAGAACTATTTAGCTATTAATTTCCATTATTGGTTTAGCTATAGATACCAATATAATGCTGCTTTGTGTGTGGATCACAGAGTTGTAGCGTTTACACTTCCTAATTAAAAAAATTCCAAGGTTACACGGAATGGTCACGACAAGATTACATATAATAGAATGGTCAAAAAGACAACTTAAAGAACGCCAAAAGGAAAGAACCTAGCCAAAAGTATTATTCTTACGATTTCAAGGTTTAGTATCACCGTGTCCAGACTTATTACCTACCTAGATTTATTATCAAAAAATCAAAAATCAAAATATTTTTATTGCGACACTGTGTAGGTACATACAGATCTTAAAATGTACATACAAATGCGTTTAGTATAGTCTCACAAATGGTTTTTTATGTCGATAGCAGTAAACAACACAATACTCATCTTATCTTTAGTATTTATACATAGCGAAGAAGTCATAGAAATGCTATTACGCCTAGTCTACTCACAAACACTGCACGAACAAAAGCTCATTAAACTCTCAATCGCTGTAACAAACTACCTAAAAGCAACTTAATCGCTTCGCTGCAAAAAGTATCAGTACGCTATAACCATAAACAAGCTCGGTTTTTTGCTCTCAGTTAATTTGTTTAAGAGAATGAATGTGTTAAGATAAACGGTGGTCCGTTACAGCGTTAACCGTGAAAATTTGTTATTACATTTTGTTTGCTTTTTTTGGCAAATGAGCTAATCTTTCGCGCAAATGGCGAGGTTTTAGCGGACTCTTTAAATTAACAGCGCTTGTATTTTGTTTTTTGTTCGACCTTTAATCATTTTCTTGTGTACGTAAAGTAGTTTATTTTTGGGTGTTTTTTGTTCTTTTTCGTGAGAAGATAAGTAATTGCTTTAAAAATCCTAGTATATTTGATGCAAAGTACAGTTTGTGCATTCAGTTTTCAAAATAGCCAACCTTAATAAAATCTTCTACATTTTTTTACAAACTGATAAATTCTATTAATAAATTTTAACTAAAAATGTGTAGGTAAAAATGTGTATGTAGGTTTATAGTCCAACTTATTTGCAGACATGGCTTAGTGAAGAGAACCAATCATTTTCTCCAGATATCTTTCAATTTTATTCAGAAAAAACGTAGCTAGCTCCCCCATTCAATTCCACATACAAGTTGGTCTACATTTCACTACAGAATTACTACAGGACGCAACTAGTAGATACTCAGTTCAAACTAAACTCGAGCTCATCCTATCGTAGAAGATCTCTCGTGCACAAGGGTCAGGGCAAACAGGCCGACATTCCCAAGGCTAGACTAACCTAAGATAATAAAGGGTCAAGTTAAGTAATGTGGCCGTCCGAAGGCATCTGAACAAACATGACCACTCGGACTGGGATGATAAGGGAAGCTGTGCCGAACTTTTTGACCGCTCTAGATGTGGTCAAAAATGAGTTTACAAGGCCAGGGATACATAAATAAATAACGTTTCACACTCATAGGATACCAGGATTCCCTGTATCGGGGATGCTATGGAACACACACAAAGACAAGGCAACGCAATTGAAAGATGCAGAGCAAATGAAGAGTTTCCTTGTGAAATATTTTGTAAAAACTTGTAATTAATAAAATAAATTAAACCTACTGTTTGAAAAAATGTGAATTTAGCTTTTTATTTTTTTTTGTTTTTATTAGAGTTACTAAGTATATTCCTCGTAAGAAGTGACTCAAACTGAGAATATCCGCGCGTTTTTTTCTTTTCAATATGTCGGATATGGCAATAACTTCTGCTCTGTCAAATTCGTTTCAATTTATAAAACAGTACAACTAAACATACACTTACATTAAAAAATATCAACATTTCAAATAAGTCAAAACAAAACAATTATTAAAAGGGCTGCTTTAAAATGACGAATTTATTTTGTCCAGGACTCGTGTCCGACTGTCCGTTTGAAACTTTCGAACGAAAGGGTCATAAAGTTTGGCACGCACTCCACAACTTTGATTTGAGCTCAACTAACTAGTGGTTTCGGTTGTATTTAAAATCCTATACAAACATTACTTTAATTGGCTACTACCGTGGAATAATAGTTGGTGTACCGCCGTAATTACACCTCTGTTTAGATAACCTTGTTTCTCTGCTTATTTGACTCTCTGTTACGGTTTTATTATTTTAGTTTAAGGTAAAATTCATTTAGAGAAAATTATGAAGGCTTTAGACAAAGACAGAAATGTTTTAGTCAATTTACATCTGTGCGTAAAAGTCTGCAGAAATGACCGCATTATGCTTTAAAAAATATATTATGATACTTTATTTAACACACTGAATAATATTATGAATGCTAAAGTTTTTGAGAGGGTGTATGTCTCTATGTTTGCCACATAATTAATTATTCACGCTTAACTAGCTGAATGATTGAATGAAACTTTAGTATAGTAGTGGTTAATAATATGCTGGATAAATACATAGGCTACTTTTGAAACTAGGCTTTTTCGAAACTCCGAACACAGTCTGTTAAACTTTATAATTGATATCTTTTTCTTTATCTCTGTCATCAATTTGCTTCCTTCTACCATAAATATTTTACATACAAAACGTAAATTGTACTGAACTCCTGGTACTAATTACGTCGAAACCCGACAGGCTAACAAGCCGCTCTGCGAACTACGAAGTATCGCATGTGGGTCAGTAACGGCGGCACTGGCGGCTTGCCAGCGCAGGTTGCACAGGTACGAGTAGAGATACTGGGGAATAGGTAGCTGCTAGCTAGGTAAACTATCTTTGTTGCTGGGTGATCGAAATAATTCTTGTGGTCTGCGTGCTTTACCTATTTTAAAAGATAGATTTATTTAACTTGCAATGTATGTGTGTACCTAACAATGTATATACATAACTATATTTGTTCGGGTGGAATCTTGCAACGCAATTTTGAACCACTTCCCGATGTCCGATTAAGATAAAATTTGGTGTACGTGAGTAACTCCGAGGACTACGCAATAAAATCTTGTTTTTAAAAATATTTTTAAAATTAACTTATTTGATCAGCTTACACTTCAGGTGTATTCTAGATCTGCGTGCTTTGCCTTTATTCATGCGATCGCTTACCAACAGGCGAGTTGATTATCAAACGCAGACTGATACTCAAATATTCATTGCAACTATTACTAGCTATTTCCTAATCGAATTTTCATATTCTTTACGTCATCCATTACTTCCGTAGATAAATCGACTAAGTTAGTAAAATCATGAACGTTACGAAACTACAATTTCTCCAAATTCATCGAACGCGTTGATCCATAACCCCGCTACTTGCACCGCCGACTTGTTTCCTCGTTCAATCAGAAGCCCAAAGTATTTTCTGAGTAAACTCAATCAAATCGACAGAAAGAAACAGTAAAGAACCCGTCTTCAGCACAATCCCGTCGCTTCGCTTGCAATCGATCATTTCTTTCGACACAATGGCTTTGATTCAGTAGGGTTGGAGAGCTGTAATGAATAAGTTCGGGACATGAAACAAATTGACACGGGAAACCGCGTTTTGAGCTTTTATCAATTATTCTTTTGAAATGTGCTAATCTTGAATTAATTTACAAAACAGCTTATACTTTCCATTATATTGAATCATGTTTTGAACTAAGCAATAAATTAAACTTGACAGTTCTCAAATTCTTGCCATTCTGTTCTCTCATATAGTAGGAAAAAGGTCGTTAAATTACACAGATTTACTGTTGTAATAAATAAACGTAACTGCAACTATTACACATATGTAGAATTTAAGACACATTTCTGATCAACGTTTGGTATTCGACAGAGTTACTGTCTTTTACCGAGGTCACAGTTCTACCAGATACAATACAAGCATGCACGCAGAGTTTCGTGTCCAGCGTTTCTTCATCCAAGCAAGGGGGTAATTGAGAACAGTATTGTGGGGAAAGAACGACTTGTTTTGTATTTCCCCTGATGAGGTTTCATTGTGAAGACTTACTCCATTGGTCTCGGGTGATCAGGTTTTCTGCTAGATTAAGATATTTCAGATTGGGGAAATGGATCCCTACTTTGTTTGGGAATTTGGTGGCGTATCGCCAAATAATTCGACTGAGACTGGAAGGAATCATATCGATTTTACTTTTATACTAGTTGAAGTCCAGTATTCTAGTAATTGCAGTCGATTTGCCGTATTCGATGTATAGAGAGGTGAAATAAACGTTTTCTAGGACTCTCTTCTACGGATAGAGCAAGACCAAGTAAAACAAAGTTTCTGCAATGTTTTAAGGTAATACCAATTTGATTTCTTAAATTTAGTTATGCATTGGTCATCATCAGCCCGGAGTCGCCCATCGTCGAGCCATTGACCCCTCTTCTTGTACTCCATTCATTATAGTCCTGTGCCAATCTGATCCAGATTCGTACCTACCGTTTTTTTTAGTTCTATTTTTTGTGATTACACAGAATATTATAATACTAATCCAACAACTACTACTAATAGGTAGCAGAATTAGTTGGCAGAACTCTTTATACCTATTTACTTTTATTGCATTTACTAAACGTAACCAACTAGACCTTCCTTCCTTCTCCAGAAACCTTTACTGTATTGTATTGTATTGTATGTATTATGTTTATTTAGTGGAAAAATATAATACTGTGTGCCTAACCGTGGTGGCAAAGATAATCGTTTGCCATCTCACTCGCGCCAACTAACACGCACCATACGAGCGAGCGGGATAGCACAAGTTTACCATTGCTACCTCACTTAAACACTAATGCCCCGGGAACACTATTCTTGAACGTTCTAAATTATCTTTTTCACTCTTACTGTCATAACATTTCCAAAGAGAGTGACCGAGATATTTTCTCGCTTGCCAGAATAGGGCTCCAGCCACCAAATAGAGACTTCCAAATGATAAATCGTATTTGAATAAAATGCACAAACGCTGGCGCTGGACGCTGGCCAGCAGAATAATGCATGAGGCGCATAGGAACTGGTGCCCTGATGACAACTGTCCGCCCCGCGGTTTCACCCGCTGTTTTCCAGTCCAAAAATCAAAATTCAAAGTAATTTATTCAAATAATGGTACATCAATGTACACTTGTTCAAATACATTTTTTTACGAATAAAATGAATACACAATAAATTGAATGTCAAAGAAAAAAAAATATAATATCAAAAAAACTTATCACCGGATTGGATTGAGAGGTGATGTTTTTGTAAGAGCAAGCTGCAGAAGATCGTAATCGCTGGAAAACAATGTTGGTATGTTCTCCAGCGATAAATTATATCAGAAATATTTTTGCTATTATCTTTAGTGGAGAAAGATAACTGCACCTGGCGCACCTGTATTAAAGAAAATATTAATTAAAAATGCTTAATTCATCTTTTTATAAACTGTCAGGAGCGTGGCCTGAGTATATTGTTAAATTGAAGAAATCTTGTCAAACAAACCGCCAATCTACAAAAAAGGGTCACAGTTTCTTCCCATAAAATTACTACTCACTTTCTATTTTATATCACTGACTAAAAACGGTTAAATCTCCCGGCCGTGGTTTACGACTAACTCTGAACCCACAAATAGACAGCAAAATGGGATAAACAGAAAAAGGGCTGACTTCTTGTCTTAAGAGAAGGAAAGCGCTATTTGCTCTCTCTAGCTTGCTTGCCATGTGGAGAAATGCACACGTAACGGTCTACCCGTTCGACCATGTGGAATTCCAGCAAACATAAACGCTTTGTCACCCACACTCGAACAGTAAAATTTCTGGGTAGTGTAGTCCTGTTACGGGCAAACGTGAAGTTTAACATCAGGCGAGTGATTTGCTCGTCTCAGTGGCACAAAAAAAAAAGTATCAATAATTTTTAAACTAATCAAAATTTAACATGTGATATGTGTGTTTAAAAATGTAACTTACTTGTTTACACTTACGTTTTTAAATAGATTTATTTATTTTTAATATTAAAATGCTGCACAAGCAAGCACGTAATGCGGTACAATGCCCTTAACCGCTGCCCTCTATTTATCCGGAGTAACCTCAAGTTTACGCCCACCTTGTGAATCTTTATACAGGTAGACTTATTCGGAGAGATTTACTGCCTTATGTTTTAGCCGAACTCTCATTTATTCCGACAAAAAAGTGCGTGAATAAAAGTTCATTTTAATAGGTACGATTTTTACTTGCAATAATTAATAATTTTCTTTTTGAATCGGTAAGTCGCAAAAGTAAGGCAGCTTTGCTAGTTATTGGCCAGGCATGGCAGGGATATATGGTAGTAGCATAGTACCTACATTTACACTAATTTCTATACTACAGTTTGTAACGACTTGACTGTTTCGAATTGAAATACTTTTCTTATAATAAAATTCCTTCTTTTATTTTCTTTTTAGTAATATTTTTTCTCAAACAAACGTTAAAACCTATCCCTTCTAAGCCTTTTTCTTCTAGGGGCTATGAAAATTAGATGCGTCTAGACTCCCTGGTGATACAATTGTGCTATTATTTGGCTTAGTTAGGTACTTGCATTTTTTTTCTCAGCCTATTGTGTCCCAGTGCTGGGCAAAGGGCACTTGCATAATATTATTATTACCTATATTTCATGATCTACAATCCATCTACTTTTTATCCAATAAACAAGGTTTTAGTATTGAAAGCACTGTCAAAGGTTTTAAGATCAAAATCGGCCGGAAAAGCCAAGTTTTTGCCGGAAGTTTGGTAAGTCAAACAAGCCGGACATCACATCACTAATTATTTGCGAGTTATACAAACCTCAAACAGTTGAAGAGGTCATGGCTAAGAGGCCAAATGACCTCCGAAGCGTCCCTTTTTAATGAACCCTCGAACATATAAAGCGACTTCAACCCCTCTTTGCACTTTAGACTTACCCTCTTTGCACTCTAAAGGGGATCTTAAGGGTTTTATGTCCTGCCAGGCTTAAGGGTTGGTTTTATAATGATAAATCGAGTTAATGAGTGTCTCCGGTTATGATTTCAATTAGGGGTGAAATTTTGGGGATGAATGGAAAGGAATTTAAGGACACTTGATTTTAATGTTAAGGATTATTATGAGTTTTAATGAGGAATTTAAATTTAGAACTCGTAGATCAACAAAAAAATGTTCAAGCCATGACTATGCGAATGAGTTTTAAAAGTTAAATGTCGCCAAATCCATATTGTTTCTAAAACCATCTCCATTGTTGTAAATGTCCATAAAGTACCAAATAAAATGTACGAAGGAAGTGAATGAGACTTTCACAGGACTGGAAAGGATGGCGCGCTGAAGAGAAGACCTAACATATACAGGGTTGTTCATAAAGGGTATGCTAAGCCGAAAAGGGCTCATAGTACTTACCATTATGAACAACTTTTACTATGGGACCAACCCGAAAATTCGCGAAAAAAAATCAGCTGTTCCATAGAAAAATGTCAATGACACTACAAAATATATGTAACAGCAGATTTTTTTTTTTCGCGAATGCTGGGTTGGTCCCATAGTAAAAGTTGTTTATAATGATGAGTACTACGAGCCCTTTTCGGCTTAGCATACCCTTTATGAATAACCCCGTATACTCTGCAGTAAGTGGAAAAAGATTGATGATGATGATAATAAGGTTTTAGTTATTGTACTTCAATTACCTCACAAGAGGCTATCCTGTCTATTACAGAATCCATAGCGGCATTATTATAGCAGAACCTCATGATTCACGAATATCTGGATCAAACACGTGGACCGGGCCCGATTCTCACCAGCTCGAAACTACCTCCGACACCGACTTTCTCAGCAAAAATTTCATGAGTTTGACGGCGTGTAATATGATGTCGAGCGCGCCAGAATCAGGCCCCAGGTAGGAGTTAGGATGGTATGGAAATGAGGCCAAGGTTAGCTAAACCGTATGGAGCGAGTGTGGTTCAAAGTATAAGATATTAGCGGGTTGAACTGAACAGTGGTATTGCAAATAAAGTGAATCGAGTATTTAGGGTTCTAAACCTCTTTCACGGAAGATTTTGGTGTCTGTATGTATGTCACAGCCAATTATTTTTTTATTCAGAAAAATGCTTGCGTTTGACCTCTATCTTACCGGATGGTAAGCTACGATGCGGTCGACGATGGAGCACGCTTGCCTTGTAGAAATCGATACACTTGCGACTTGAAGACACCCAGATTATATCGCAGATGAGGCGTTTGCCTTTACCAATATCCTCTTTATACCCAACGGTCCAAAAGGAGAGTAATATATTTTTCAGATGTATGTAATATTATGCCAGATCGAAAACGGCATCCTGGCAGACCAACGACCCTATTCTCGGGCTCTCGAGACTATCTCGGTAACTCTTACTCTCATGACATTGTTAATGAGAGTAACAGTGACCGAGATAATATCTCAATTGCCAGAATAGTGCCCCAGGAAAATAATTTTTAAAATAAATTATTAAAAGAAATTACACAATTTCAAAAAACACTTTTTGAATAGGAGCTTTATAATATTTGTTGGCTTCACCGTTGTTGAAAGATCACAACGTTCATATCTTAGGCCGCCTTATGAGCACAGCCGTGGTGGCCTCATGTAACATTTCATGAATATTTAATCCGATCCCAGGACGATTTTCGGTTCACCTGGAATCAAATAGGGGTATTACTACACCTGAATACGTATATCTACCCTGTTCCGCGCATAGAAAATATCACGAGTGCGAAAAAGATAAGAAAGTTCCCCGAAAATGCTTGTTTAAGTTATTTTTAGGATGAAACTTTGAATACAAGTTTGTATGAGTTTTGTAGCGTTTCGAAGTTTCTAATTGGTTAAGTATTCATAGCTTAACTTACATATACCCCCTGATCTTCTAGTTGCTGGAATTTGAACTTTATTGGCTTGAGATACGGGCTATAATGTTTAAGTATCAACAGTTATTACGCCGATAGTTTTTTTGGAATTGTTAAAAATAAGTAATTCTGCCAAAATACGAATTTCCTTGAAGAAATTCTTATCATTACTATCGCATTATAGATAACTGTTTTGTATTTTATATGTACTGGTTGATGATAATAAAATTTACTAGACACCCATAAAATTGGAATCATATTTATTTATTAACATAATGTGCTAATTACATAATGTGCTTAATTGTACCAACAGACTGATTACAGTAACCTTGGCACAAATCCTTTAGCATAATCTTTATTACGTATTCGATACAAAATTTATAAAAAAGGATACAAAATAGTACTATTTTGTATAGACAGATTTCATGGCAATGAACGGAATGCCGTGAATATTTAGGCAGTAACAATTTACAATATACATAGGAAACCCTGTATTGGGGATGTCACAGAACACACACAAAGACATGGACAACCAACGCCCAGAACAGATATTTAAATTCATCATTCAAACATCTGCCTATTCAGGAATCGAACCTGGGACCTCTAGCTTATAAGGCGGATTTACTACCCCTATGCCAAATAGGTCGTCTGTATAATTACGTAGACATATCGCCGTGAAGACATTTCAATACACCCAATACATTGCGTTTCCATGGTTCTAGTTTAAGACCAACCTAAAACAAAACAAGGTAAACGCATCGCTCGCGGCCGTCGCTCCCTACAGACCACTTATTCCAATTTATGTACCCCGTTGACATGAACAATTATCAGACCCATCCCGGGCCCAGATTAAATAGTAGTTACTGGCCCCGCGGGTAAACCTGCCAGTTATACGGACTGTAGGGGCCGAAAAACTATGTAATTTGATTCCCTTCAGTTGGTTGCAGATTAGAAATAGGGAAAGAGATACCTCTGAGGAAGTCATGAAAAGATTTTTCAGTGAAAAACAAAATTAGTCCATTAAACTAAGCTGAATTAAAAAACAAACAAAAAACGTAAATTATCAAGTATGTACTTGTTTTAATAGCCACTTCATATCCGAGAAGTCGGCAGTATTTGGACGGTAGGGAAGACGGACAGTGGACCAAAGCGTCAAAGAACGGTGGCTGCGAAATGGAAAGCGATCAACGAGCAGACCACCGACCGGTGGTCGAATGACATTGTGAAGGCGGCAGGACAGCAGTGGATGAGACTGCCACATACGAACGAAAAAGATAGCGTTGACGAAGTGACCAATACCTACTCATCTGGAGGCAAAAAAATATTAATGGTAAAGTTAACACGGTTAGTATTAGTGCAAGATTATTGCAGAAACCGAAAAAAAAAGCAAACCTAAGCCAATAATTAAACGGCAAAAGTTATTTAATGTGTTTAAAAAAAGGAATCCAAAGTTTGCAAATAAAATCCAGGTTTCCAAAAATATGATTAACGCCAAAATGAATGTAAGCACTAATATAGAACACAATGATTTGCAAAAAGATTACGCCAAATCATAGAAAGAGACACTGTCATTTCTACTTTCACTTTATGCTTCACTTGGAGAACTACAACTTCTTCTGTTTGTCCGTTCAATAATTTGGTGTACCTTAAGTGACGTTTCCTTCTACGGTTTCTTATTTTGTGGTTGGGCCCTTTCGAGTGGTCTGTAATAACGTCCCTTGGGCACTTGGAGGCCGGTTAATCGGTAATTGCGAGAATATTGGCGGCCTTACCTTAGCGGGTCGATTTTGTTGGGATTAATAGAAAATAATCATGGGAAAAGGTTTGGAAGACGCTAGCTTGACGACCGATTTAGGGTTATGTGAAAAGGACGTGCTGATGGAAAAAGAAGTTATTTTTGGTAACTTTTTCTTGGAATTCGTTTGGCAATAAAGCAATGTTTTAACTATTCTATTCTTTTTGATTGAATTTAACTTTTACTGATTTTTTTAATGTCAAGGTTCCTGTTGTGGCACTAATTGTATGTGATTATGATGGAGTTAGTACAGTAAGCGCCTTTTGGTTTTTGGCTTGTTGTTACCCTTTCCATGTAACCTCGCATCGTACCACGGTATTTGTAATGAGAAAAGGTACGAGTAACAAACATGTTCTTATTCTTTGCTCATAATTAAATCAGAAATAAAAATTCGTGAAAATTTTTAGAACAAGAAAAAATGAGAGAAGAGTAACTAACTATTTTTGCATCAATAATAAAGTGGGATGAGAAATCATAAAAATGTGTATCTATTTGTCAAAAAAAATAATCGCGAAAAACGATCTAAACAAAACAACAAAACCTGTCATCAAAAGCGACACAACTCAAAAATCTTCACTTCAGCGCCCGGAAATTACAAGCAAACAACATCAATTGTCCCAAGTGTGAGTCGTGATTTATCACATATCCCGGAATCCCGGCTCGGATGGCCCAATCCCGGGGATTTTGATAAAGCGCAAACAAATGCGGACCGTCCGCAAATTGTCCGGCTTCGTGACGTATCTTTAATCAAGAACGGATAGCTTGGGAATACCGGCCTATGTCAAAGTATTACTATTACTTACTACGTCATTTGAAATGAGTTTGTGACCGAGTCTTGTTTGGGTTTAACTAAGATAAGCCTTCGAAAAACAAGGGTTATGCCTCTCCAAGATGTGGTCTTGTCTCTGGCGATTGCGATAATTATAATGATGATGAAGACATTTTTTGTAAAAATTCAAAGAAGGAACCAAGCCTAGGATAAGTGGCGTTCATAATAGGAGACCTGTATGCTTAGGAGTTGGCAATTATAATAAAAGCTTTAATTTCTGAAAAAAAAAAAATATTACAAAAACATTTTACAAGCAATTTTACTTTCTAATTTAACCTAAACTCTTTCCGTTTGCCCTTATTTGACAAAGGCTGAAACTGAAAGTGGACGATTAGTGGCTGATAACGATGATGATGATGATAATTAATTAGGAAACAAATATTTTGGAAATTCACAGCATTCATTTATCGAGATAGCTTCATATTTCCACTATAACAGTGAATCAAAAGACTATTATTTTAGCCTCGGAAATCAAGACAACCATATTATTTTTGTACAAAAAAATAATAACCTCCAACCATTTTTTCGGGTCAACACAATAGGACCCATCCTTCATTTATCACGTTTCTGAGAATAAGTCGACGCCCATCGATGCATAAAACAAACAAAACTATAAATCATAGGTTTCTGAGTTATATCGTCGCGACACCGCAGACGTTACAAACGACATGAAAAAAAGAAAAATAGACAAGGATTTTTATGAATTTTTGTTATTGAAATGAATCGTATTCGTAGAAGGTGACACAAAACCTCATAAAACTAATTTTAACAAAATGTTTGTTGTGCATTCAAGATGGCTCACTGTGAAGTCGTCTTTCTGATACAAACCGTTATTTAACATTTTATTTTTCAGTTTTAAGAAAAAAAATCTTACTAAGCATTTATTGATAAATTTTAATCATACCTACCTATCAAGTTTTATGAAATCTCAAAAGTAGCTCTAATAATATAATTAACTAGTAAGTAGGTACGTTTGTGCAAAAGTAATGTCCGGATAACATTCTACCTATTTATTGAAAACTCTGATGATTTTTGAAAGACATAAGAAAACCTAAAAGGATACAACTATGAGGATACTTTCAAAAGTCGATAGCTTTGTTATTGATATTTAGGTTAAACCAGTAAAGTACTTAAAATCTACATACCTTCAATAGATAATGGTCCCCGAACCAAAACACCCAGCGCTATCAAAAGACTCTCAAATGAGTTTGGACACTTTGACCCTTTTCCGAACCTTTCCACAGCAACATTATCAAAGTGAGTGTTGCAACGAGCTCATTAACTCGAAACGCGAGAAATCGAGCCTTATCATGCTTACATTCAAAGTCCTCGAACTTATGGTTATTAGAGTTGTACCACTCTTGTTCTACTTAGTTTAGTTAAGGCCTACGCACATCATATCGACTCAATTCTGACTCGACTAAAAATAAAAATTGTAAAACTTGATATTATGCAACAACGATACTTTTGTGTAAGCAAAGGTTGAGTTAATGAGTGATTGTTTTTTTTTATTTTTTACTAGAACAAGCAAACGGGCCGACTGATGGTAAGCGATAACCGTCGCCTATCATGTAGTTGTAGGTACACCTGTAAGACATGCACCGATACCTCGTTTCTATCTGGTTGTCTTACGTTTATTATTTTTTGTACATTTTTTGTAAAAGGCTGCTCAATCTAAGCCTTAAGACAGGTGCATAATGAAAGTTTACTAGACAAGGAGTTTACGTGCATTTAATGTATTCTCTTTCTTTCGACTTCCAATCTCGACTAACTACAGCAGACAGCTCTCAACAATTCTCAACAGTGCACGTTGTAAATGCGCATAAATAAGTATAAATGTCATCCAACTCAGATTTCAATAATCATCATGATGAAATCGAGAGAAAAATACATAAATGCACGTAAAAAAAACAAGTTAAAAAATCCTTAGATAGATAGATAAACTCTTTATTGTTCACACCATAAATTACAAACAAAAGGATTATAGCACCTAAAACTAGTGCGACAACTAGCGGCCTTATCGCTAAGAGCGATCTCTTCCAGGCAACCTTAGCAATCCTTGTTTAACCGTAGTAATCCTTGTTTTTTTTTTAAAATACAATTGAGTGATGAGACGAGCAAATCTCTCACCTTATGTTAAACGTCAAGGTTGCCCATACCAGGCAATGACTAAAAAAAATTATGATGATGATTCAATGATTTACCATCATCATGAAAATCAACCGCTTTCTATAGGTCTCCTCTGTAGCGCGGCATATTTTTCAATCCTGCGCCAGTCTCCACTGCCGTTTTCCTTTGATTCACTCAGTATTGAGTCGGTACAGTGTGCCAACGCCCTAACAGTCCCGAGGTAACGATTATTAGAGTTGTCCCACTGGTTGTTCTCTTATCGCGAGATCTGGACGCGAGCCAGGCGCTGATGGCTCTTGAGGATGTTTTGATGGCTTCTGCTTGACGATTTTAAATTATTATTAAGTTTGAATATTCTAAGTTCATTCTAAGTTTGAATTCAGTGTAACAATTTTAAAAGTTAATAGATTTTTGTACAACTTTATTAAGTAATGTAGTGCCTGTTCTAGCTTTTTTTTCGTAACTTTTATTATAAATCTATGATTTTTTTCGCGGTTTCAAGATTGGTTCCCTAGTAAAAGGTTTTAGTAGTAATATTTCAAGTGTCTAACCAGTCAAACTACATTAAAAACTGATTCATCCTTGTAGAAATGCACATGACATGGACATACTTACTCAGATTAAAATAATACATCCACTCAGTCAAACCTACAAGCACGTCATAGCTGTTCAGACCATTTTTATGCTTTATGTGGCAAATAAGCTAACGGGCCTGCTGATGGCATGCGACCACTGTCACCTATTTCCATTGCTTAAATAAATATCATAAAACTCCACTAGCCAATAAATTAATCGATCGCCTCTATACATGGTGTTTGTACTGGCAAGCAGAGTCGTAGAGCCCTGGGTTTTGTTTTAGTTCGCTTTGGCACGAAACCAAGCTACAGTTTGCTGCTGATAACTTTCTGTAAGGACTAAGGAGCCATTTCCACAAGGGGAATCATCACGTAAAGTTTTATGTCTGCTCACGCTAATTTTTGAAACCTAAATAAAGATAAAAAATATTTTACAAAAGAGTTATGTGTTTATAATCTGTCAATAATGTATTTACGAGGTTCATATATTGTAAACTTAAATGAACATGGTAGAAGATGTGTTTATTCTAGAACCAATATTTAATATTTATTCACAGAAACTTAAATTATGAAAATACAAAAATATTTAATTATTTATTTACAAAATAAATAATTAAAAAACAGCTTAATAGGCGTTACTGGAAGTCTTATCGTTTAAAATGATCATATTCAAGCAACATGACATGCAGAAATTTTATGGCAGTCATTTTGAATTTAAAATACAATTTTTTATTACCTCTGTATGTAACAGTTATTTTGGATTAAAACGCCCGTAGAAACAGCACCTTAGTCTGCTGCACGGGAGGTTTGCTACAGATTATAACTTTCTACCTGTTTTACTGAAATCAAATTTAAAGTTCGGAAACTAACGGTCGGACTTTGCAACGATGTTATTTGGATCAAACATGGCGTTATTTATCTTTGAAACCGTTCGTGGAAATGAGCTCAGTTTTATTAGGAACGAATAAAACGAGTGTCCATCCACGCGCATGACCGGTGTCTCCTAAAGGATAAGGCTAAACGTATGCTGAGACGCAGGTGACGCAGCACAGCACAGAATAGATAAAGGGTCGATACACATCTGACGGAAAATGCGTCGCGTATCACTTGACGCACTAGCGCATCATCGGTTGAGTGTGAAAGGTTGGATGTTTTATTATACATTTCTCTGTTCTGGCGTTACGCGACCGATAATACGCGACGCATTTTCCGTCAGATGTGTATCGACCCTTAGCAGGGCAGAGCATACGAGACAGACATAGGGCGCAGAGCAGGACAGACACATGTCTGCGTCGCACGTGCCTACACCGCAGCATACGTTCATGCATTACAAAATTTGCTCTGCGCTGCGCTACGTGGACCTGCGTCCCCTGCGTCTCTGCATATTTTTAGGTTGATGGGCAAAATACCGAGGAAGCTGGCGTGTAGATATCGCAAGTAGTATCCTACTAATATTATAAACGCGAAAGTTTGTGAGTATGTTTGTTGCTCTTTCACGCAAAAACGGTTGAACGGATTTACATGAAATTTGGAATGAAGGTTATTCATGGTGTAGATTAACATAAAGGCTACTTTTTATCTCGGAAAACGCGGGTGAAACTGCGGGGTGCAGCTAGTATGAACATAAAAATATAACTAATATTCTTCGTTTTTTGTGTTAGTAATTATTATTTTGACTAACTTGTTTTATGTTTTTCTTGTGTATTATATTTTATAAAATAAATGTAATTCGACATGAACAAATAACTTGAAACTTATATACCTGTGGTATTTTGTTTTCAAATGCTCTACTATAAACGATCGGATTCTACTCGTAGAGCAAATATGACACAAGTGTAGCCGCCATTCAAGCTTAAACTCTCCCTCAGGACTCGATAGAGCCATTGTCTCCGTGATAAATTGTTTGCGCCATTCTCTACGTCGCCGCTGCTCTAGCCAAAGAGTAAGAGAAATGTAGAGTTCCTGATTGGGACTCTACAATTGTTATTTAGTTTATAGGTAGAAGGAATTAAAAGGTAGATAAACTTACTAACTTTGTTGGCGCAGAGACTCAAATTGTGTCTTGGCCCTAATTGTGTCTATACTAAAAGGAGGTTTTTTTTTTCTAGCGTAAGTTTTTTCAAGGCATGAAATGTTAACAAAATAGTAACACGATTTATCAATTATATTATTTAAATTAATGACACAAAGTAAATTTAAAAATTGTACAAAAAATCACGACAAAAAAAGACACGATAATTTAATCTTCAAACGGCTAAAATATGTTTTTGGAAAATAGCTAACAACTCTCTTGACCAAAGTTTCACACAAAAAGTTAAATTAAAATCGGTCGTTTCAGAGCAGCGATGCGACACACAGATAAACATTTTAACCTTATTACACCCCTCTGTTTGTGTCGAGGGTTAAAAAAGAAAAACAACTACTAAAACACAGAGAAAACAACATAAAATTACTTTTAGAATACAACGTCGAACTGCATAATAGGATGTGTTAGGATTAGGATAGGTGTGTTAGTTTTTAAGGTATTTCATTTCTACGGGCTTTTGTAACTTGCATTAAATGTAAGTTATATTGCCTGAATGCCTGAATCATTATTATTTATTTATTATAATAAGCTCTCAAGAAAAACTAAAAACAGTTTCAATAGTTAAAAAAAAATGGTTGTCTGTAAAGTCGGTTTACGGACGGTAGTTTAACGTGACCACGTCATAACAAACATTGATGAAATGATTGCATACTGTGGGCCTAGCACAACTTTGACGTAAAAATACGTAGCGAGTATTCGATAGAAAAGTGTACGCCATTTACACCCGTCAGGAGCACACTTGACAGTCGTAAATGGCGTACACTTTTCTATCGAAAACTCGCTACGTATTTTTACGTCAAAGTTGTGCTAGCCCCACTGTTCTCGCTCCGATCGTGACGTTACAATGAGCGTAACGGGACACTTTTTCGTGCGTGCAGCCGGCGTTCATCAATTAATTAGACGTTGTCACGTCAACATTAGTATGGAAGTAGAATTGTCGTCTATAGTATATCAATTGTCTAACTAATAGTCAATAATGACGATTCAACCATAACGCCTACACAGTATACACATTACTCAGTGGCGGTAAATTCGCTATCATCAGCATAAATCATCGCATCATCGTAATCAAGTTTCCATGTCAGCGCAATTATGAATGATGCAGAAAGCCAATCATCGAACCAATCGTCCCTTGAGAGATGGACGCTGTACGTGAAATTGGAGTTTAGAAAGGAATAGAATAGAATAGTCACGTATGTGGTTGGTGTCGCTACAAGTATGAGCCAGCGAGGTAGGTCACCTTTATTGCAAGCAAAAATGGGTGAAACTTAGGTTTTTTGCTAAATATGACTACTTAATTGGTGTTATTTGTTTTTCATAAACAGTTGCTAATGTATTTTCTCTGTATGTAAAGCGTGATTTGATTTTAAAACAATAATGCCTTAAAACAGGCTGATTTTCGGCTCATTGATCTATCATTGAAATCAAATATTGATTTACATATAACATTGAATGTTACAGGTAAGTCACATTTGCAAATTAAAGTGGTAGAAGACAGAGGATATGACTGGCACAGAACTGGATAAGATGGCGCGCTGAAGAGGAGATCTATACATTATATAGGTAGGTATATTGTGAAGAAAAAGATCGATGGTGAATTGCTTAAAATAGAGTAAAAAAATAATCCTAGACGGCGTTGTGTAGCTACCGTACGGTACCACAACGGCTAGAGCAGCGTCAGATCCAGAATGGCTTTTCCGGCTATTCGATGTTCTGATACACAGCCAATGGCCAATCAGCGACCGCGCGAGTCCCTTGAGGTTGTCCGTGCGTTAATGGCGAAGATACGTGCAATTGTAACATGCAACTCTGCAATTGTGCCGTGCATTTGTGCAATTACCGGCTCGTTCTGGCATTATGCAGACTGCATTACAATGTCCAATGTGCTCGCATTTCGCTAACATTTCCACTGTTTATTAAAAAGGACGGGAGATGTGAAATGAGATGTGTCATAAGGTTTTCTGCGCCACCGCGAAAATTCAGGAGAAAAATGGCGAGTTTTTAAATTGTATTTAAATTTAATCTATTTTATTTGTATTTTTCTAGGGCAACTTTTAAGTCATTTGCTGATCAAAATACTTGAATCACTAGAGATCAAAGTGAACTATGAAGTTAACTGTAGGTACCTATTTAGGTTGATCATTAGCCAGCTAAGGTTGCATTTTTCAATGTCATTTGTTTTATTAGAATACTAGCTGACTCGACAGACGTTGTCCTGTCAAAAGCCATTGCGTAACTATAGCAACCGTAGTATGTTGATGCTAACTTGTCAATTTATAGTAAAAATTATCGGTATATAGGTATATAATTTGCAATAAATTAAAACTGCGACTATAATTTGAGATTTAAACTATCCTATCTCTCAAGTTGGATCGAACTGCACATGGTGTGCGAATTTTATTATAATCGGTTATCGGTTAAGTGGTTTATGAGTCCATTGAGGACAAACATTGTGACACGAGATTTATATATATTAAGATTAGTAGTAACCAAATGCGTCCCAATTTTACAAAAATAATTTATAAGTGTAACAAGATAGAACTTCTAAATTGTTATAACATAACACTGGAGTTTTACATCATAAATGATGATGATGATTTCTTTATTTATTTTTGTGTGATTATGGGTACATTTAACCTGCAATAAATTAATTATGTTTTTTTTTAATGAATAACTTATTATAATTTTTAGGTAGGTATATAAATTACCAGTGAGGTAATACGGGAAATACACTACTATGTACCTAATTTTAAGGACTTAGGTATTTTATAGTATGCGATAAAGTTACGCACATGCTGCATAACACGTTAATCGATATTTTGACTTCCTTGTTTGATGGCAATCTACACGACGAGAATTACTGATTATCGCACAATCTACCAAAAAACAAGTAGCGAAAAACGTAATTACAAAAATGAAGTCATCTGATATGATATACTTCGGTTCCTCTTTATATGTCGCAAAAACAACAGCTGCAGTAACAGTCCTACTTCCTACTAATATTGTTATTATAAAATGTTAAAGTTTTGATGTTTGTAGCTTAATTACAAAAAAACGGGTGAAGGTATTTGGATGTTTTTTGTATGAAGGTAGCCTTATGCCCTGGATTATGTTAGCTTATAGGAATTTAAAATGCAAATGAAACCGCCGGGCACAGCTACTCATCTGCCTACACTTAGTAATTAATAATAATAAAAAACTGATAAATAAACCTGACTTCAATACTGCAATCTGCGTGTACGTAATAAATTAAAAAAATGAGTCTAAAAAACATAGTCCTATTTTTTTTATACGTCCTTCTTTTTGCAGTCGGTAGAACCGAATCAAACGGTTCGTTTTGTGTCACGCTAATATTTTTCACGCCACGCTTGCGTGACCGGAATGTCACGCCAGGATGATATGGGCTGAATTATTGCATACAGTGACACGTTCAAATTGACCTGTCAGACTGACATTTTGTTGATTGGAAAATGTTGAGTGTTGTTGCAAATGACGTATTGCTATTGAAATGTGTACGTCTGTGCTCTGTATTAGGTGTTGCCTCCGCTTTTATTCATGTGGTTAACAAGGTGTTACCGAAGTAAACTTAACGTAGGTATTTTGTATTTTTGTCTTTCAATAATTTTGTTAGTTCAGTTAATAGTCAGAATCTTTTTCTTTTTATAAAAATGTGTAGATTAAAAAAATGTTGAAATGTAAATGTTCAATGTTGTTATAAAAATTACAACATAAAACATCAATTATTATGTTTATATTAGATTTGGGCGTGTTTGATCTTTTAATTTCTTTATAAACATTTTATCGTATCCAGAATTAAGCTGTAAGAGGTTATTGTCTGGAAGAGACCATCTTTTCTAAATTTCTGCATCGATCTAGTATTTCTGCTACATTTTACTGTTTGTTTTGTTTTTAGTGATGTCAATAAAATCTTATTGTATCGGTGTGAATACAGACAACAAAAAAATTGCTAAAGGACAGTAAGCACTTTATTCTTGCTCGTCCATCACTGCCTGAACCCCGCTTCGTCATAGATCAATCCAATACATTCACAGAAGAGACAGTGACAAAAAACAAATCAAGGACGCCGCGCCGCCGCCGCGCCGTGTTTATCTGTCACGCTGTAATATTTCTCGCGCGCCCCCTTGCCCTGACGTGCGTGACCAGAATCTCGGTCAAAGAATAAAATGGAATAACGTATAGATGTGACACGTTCCGTGACACGGCGATATCTGCCTACGTGATGGGAAACCGTCTTGATAATGTTTGATATGTTTTTGTGTGCAAATGGGTTTTTTGACTTGAAATATTTCCTGGTTTTTTATCTAATGAAAAACTGATAAATATCTATTTGAAATCATTTATAACACTGAAGGATAAATACAGGTATTATAATAAGTACTAGATAAACATGCTGACAGTATGATGTAATTATAGGCTTTATTTATTTTGTATATTGTTATAAAAGATAGATGCCAAAGCCGAATGTAAAAGTAGGAACTTTTTTTATAATTTTTTACATTACCATCCTGCAAATACAATTAAAGTACTTACAAAAAATAATTTTATACCGAGTTCAAATGGTAGTCCCAAGTCAATTACATAAAAAATAACTGCTTTTTACTTGCTTCCAATTAAAACTATTTTTATTCGTAAAATTAATGAAAGTGCACCAGGCGTTTGTATTATAAAATAATAATTGTGTCCCTTACTTTTATATAACATGATGTATATCTTTACTACGATTACTATTATAAATGTAAAGTTTAAATGTTTGTTACTCAATACTCAATCTCGAAAAAACGTCTGAACGGATTCGGATGAAATTTGGTACAAAGTAGTTCATTCTCTAGATAAACATAAATATTATAGGCCACTTTTATCCCGGAAAACGCGGGGAAAACCGCGGGGCGCAGTTTGTAATTTATAAATAAAAAAGTCTCTTACTGCTTATTATTTATCTGCGCTATTACTGTGACGAGACGCGTGGCGTCATATTCCAGTCACGCGTATTCTGGCGTGAAAAATATTAGCGTGACAGTGTACCGGTTGATTTGTTTCCTTGACTGTACTGCCGAGTAGGAAATCTACGCAAAAACAGTTTGTAACCGCAGAGCCTAATAACCTAATAGATTTGTCACTTTTTTAATGAAATTCGAAACTCATTTTCTGTGGAATACCATACAAAATGTAACGACACAAAACAGTCAGAACAGATAGAGTGCAGCAATACGTTTTAGGTGTATCAATTTTTCAATGCAAATGTAACCTTAGTTTTTGCTACTGTTTTACAAAATGTAACACAAAATCGAGCAGATAAAGTACAGCAACGCGATTTGCATCGGGAGAAGATTAGTTTCGAAATTGCAGTAAGAGCACCGCGTGTTCTCTCTATATTCATTTTGATTGTTCTTCGATTAAGTAAAATTGTAAGCACTTTACACCGCGAGTAGCAATGTGTGCGTGTGATGCTCTCTACATTTATTACAAGCTGTTTTTCTGTGCATTTCTGACTCGGTAACTGTACCGTGACAAATAGGCAAGCTTATGAATGTTAGAAGGAAATGGGGAAGGAAAATCTGTGATCATAATACGAGCTTTTGTGTATAATTTTGGAAGAATATGATATGGTACAGGAAAAAGCATTTAATGTTACTATAGCCATAATTTTATACGTAATATTCCTCAGTTACTCGTTTGTTGCCACGCTTAATAGACGAGATGAGAATCAGAAAATTTTGGCTGTGATATGGCCTAAGAAAGAGATTCAATGCCGTATGTTAATCCTCCAATCCGCACTTGGCTAGCGTGGCGGAATACGGCCTAATCACCCTTTAACGGTAGGCCTGTACTGTATCCCAGCAGTAGGAGGATTCAAGGTTGAAAATGATGATGATGATGTGGCCTATACTTACTTACTACTTACAGCTTACTTAATTGTAATTGTAATTCTGGTTTTTGTGGATGAGATTGAGCCGAGACAGGGAAAAAGGGCACAAGGGAAAGGAGACCTACACCCACCCAGCACTAGGTCGATACACACTGACAATAATGACGGTGAATACTGGTTTTATCTTCTTAATTTTTTAAGTAATCTGATTTTCTTAATGGGTCTTATTTTCACGCACTCGAGATCATCTTTTAATCGTATCTTCGTCATTTGAAATGACATGAGAGTGTGATTGGCCGAGTAAACTCGACTGTAAACTAACTAACCAAAAAAACACGACTCGACTAGAAAAAAAAACATACAGTCGAATTGAGAACCTCCTCCTTTTTTGAAGTCGGTTAAAAAAATAGCAAACCACTTTTTTAAATTTTGGCTCGAGTACTAAACCTCTTTAATACGAGTACTAAACTTTTCTTTATTTGTAAAAAATAAATGACCTACCTGGATAAAAGCTTTTTACTTTTATTTACCACTGGCTGCCCCCAGCGCGGCGGTTTCACCCGCTGTTTTTTTTTTTAATAAACCTTCCCTGAATTTCCACAAATATTTATCGGTCTAACCATTCTCGAGTTATAGCCAGACAAACGAACAGCGATTCATTTTTATATAAAGAAGATTATCTTTAAGCTTTTATGTTAATTATGAATTGTTGAAATGGCGAAAATACGCCTTGTGGATTAGGCGAAGCTTTATCAACTCAAAACTTACTTCCAAACTCGAAATATAATATTGAAGAAGTATTCTAGAACTAAACAAAACATCGAAATTTACAATGTCTTCACATTTACAATTCCAAACTCCAAAGCTACTAAAATTACTTTCTCAACAAAATACCTACATCAATTTAACACCAAAACACTTCGTCAATTTCAACTCTACAAATCAAATATACACGTACACAACACACTCATAAATATACACGTACTCACACACCGACCTGCATTAGAATCGAGACATACACGTATACGTACATACGAGTACACTGACAATGTAAGTCTGTAACAGTTTCTAAGCTAGCATGCTAATGTTACCAGCAATATGCTAGAGACGGTTATTAGTTATAGATGACTAATTGAAGGTCACAACATTCTCTCGCAGGTCTAGTGCTATTAAACATAGCCTAAGTACACGTATGTATATATCGCACAAGGGATAATGTAGTTTTTGGTGAAAGAATTTTGAAAACATATTAAATCTATATAATATAAAAGAAAGTCGTGTTATGTTACACTACTTATAACTCAAGAACGGCTTTACCGATATGGCTGAAAATTGGTGAGGAGGTAGCTTAGAGCCAGGAAACGCACATAGGATACTATTTATTCCTATTATACTATTTATTTCTGTTAAATAAATTCGATAGCATTCAAGTGTGAATTGACATAAAACATCAGTCACTATAAAACGAGGTATAACAAAAAAGAATCAGACTTGGAATAACAAAACGACTTATTATACTCTTTGCGCAAATGACAGCTATGTAATGGACGTATGGATGACAATTTAACAGCTAAACAGATTTTGACGAAATTTGGTATGAAGGTAGCTTAAGCCCTAGGTAATATGTAGATTACTTTTTACCCCAGAAAATTGAACGGCTTTCCGCTATTCTTGCAGGACAGCGGGTGAAACCGCGGGGCGCAGCTAGTAAATAAATAAAATAAATGAATAAACGTTTCACACTCATAGCTCCCCATTAGGAATAAATCCTGTGTCGGGGATGCCATGGAACACACACAAAGACAAGGACAACTAACACCCAGACCCAGAACAGATATTTAAATTCATCATTCAAACATCTGCCCGGCCGGGAATCGAACCCGGGACCTCTGGCCTATAAGGCGGATATATTACCGCTGAGCCAAACAGGCCGACATAAAATATGTTAAACATGCTCGTCAACCTTGAAGCTTAAACATTTGTTAGTGAATGTATTTTTTTGTTTGATTTTATGTTGTTTTTCCTTTCTTAAAAAAAGTACTATACAGGGTTATTCAAAAAGGGTATGCTAAGCCGAAAAAGGCTCATAGTACGCATCATTATGAACAACTTTTGCTATGGGACCAACCCGAAATTCGCGAAAAAAAAAATCAGCTGTTCCATAGAAAAATGTCAATGCAATGAATGACACTCGACAAAATGTATGGAACAGCTAATTTTTTTTCGCAGATTTCGAGTTGGTCCCATAGTAAAAGTTGTTCATAATGATGAGTACTACGAGCCCTTTTCGGCTTGGCATATCCATTATGAATAACCCTGTATTGACTACATTTTAACATTTTTGACATTGTGATCGAGTTGAATATGTCTTCGGTCTCCTCTGGTTAGTAACAAGAAGTCAGGCTCAATAAGCAAGCAGAACCTTTGTTACTGTTTTGAAGTTCCACAACGCGTATGTGACTTAAATATTATTAGTGAACCATTTGCTCGGCGTCTCTCGGCGTCTCTCGGCGTCTCTCGGCGAATCCGTAATGTACCGTTATGTTTTCTTCTGACACATAATAACTCCTCAGACTATGGAAAGGGGCAGATGTCTGAAGTATTACTTACTGGCGTTTAAGACTTTACTTGCGATTTTCCTGTTTTCCCGTATCTCTTATTTATAAGGGACTAGCTGACCCCTGGCGGTTTCACCCGCTTTTTTTTTTGCTTTTTAACCTTCCCTGTATTAGAGCAAACAAAACAAAAAAAAAATTAACAAAACATACCAAAAAGATCGGACCAATATCTGAACACACCTATAAATATTTGACAACCAAGTGACACTATTTTTTATTTCTAAAAAGACAAAAGAGATCGGACATCCCAAGTTTACCGTACCGATAGGACGAATGTTTCACAGGTAGGAAGTTTGTATTGGAAAATTAAATTGTCGATTTTAGTATTTTTCTTTACTTATTATTCATGTTTCTCGCCGTTTAAACCTCCCCTGAACTTTTACAAATATATCAAGATCAAAATTAGCGAAATCGGTCCAGCCGTTCCAGAGTTTTAGCGAGACTAACGAACAGCGATTCATTTTTATATATAAGAAGATTATAACACCGCTCACAATAGTACCTACTGCATCACTCTCGATATCTCGGTTTTCGATGCTTTTCATTGCTGAAGATAGGAAACGTTAGCGCAACATCGTAAGAGTAACTATTTGGCGGTGGTCACGACCCTCAGACGTGAAGAGTACGATTTGATTTGGGGATACGAGTAAGTAGCCATATTATATGTCCTTTCGTGATATTAATTTTCGTGTTAACAAAACCGGTTTAAGCATTTCATTGTGAAAATGTTCTTTAAAGTCGTTACCTACTTTGACCAGGTGCCGAAAACTTTGGACAATTTTTCTTTTCAAAATCCTTACGGTAAAACTTCTTCTAGAATTCTTAATGATTTTCCTGTTCAAATAATAATTAATGAAAACAGAATATCTACAATACGTCACGTCACGACTCTCTGCATACTGAAATGAAATACTGTTCGTTGGTGAGCGCATCACTTGGAAAAAGCTCAACCGATCTGGCTAAAACTTTTTGTAAATGCAAGTTTTAGTTCTGGGCAAGGTCAAAAGCTGAAGAGCACCACACCAGGTAAAAAGTTTTGGGCATCGCCATATAAAACACAATTATCCAATCTTACACATATTATAAAAGTGAAAGTATGTAAAATGTTTGTTACCACTAAACGCTAAACGCTCAACGGGTTGACAAGAAATTTGGAATTAAGGTCTTTCATGGCCTGAATTAACACAAACGTTACTTTTTATCCCGGAAAACTAATGTTAACTGTTTGACCGCGGGTGAAACCGCGGGACGCAGCTAGTAATTAATAATTTTGTAAAATAAACTAAACTTTACCACAAACCTGTCCTTCTGTTGTTATTCTACAATAATTCTAAAATAAGAAATTGTGAGAACGGAGGAATTCCATGCAACGTACAGAATACATTTCGGAGCATGTCAAAGAACGCGAGGTGATGAAATTACTGAACAGATAATTCGGTTTGTGGCTCATGGAAATTTAGAGTAAAATATTGTTGACTGAGTATCTCAGAGGAACGTAATGATGGCGTATTTGTTTAAATAATATATTATTACTAGCTGCGCCCCGCGGCTTCACCCGCGTTTTCCGGGATAAAAAGTAGCCTATGTCTTAAT
Organism: Alcis repandata; assembly: GCA_949125135.1. Taxonomy (NCBI): domain Eukaryota; kingdom Metazoa; phylum Arthropoda; class Insecta; order Lepidoptera; family Geometridae; genus Alcis; species Alcis repandata. The sequence continues at coordinate 826,691 of OX421230.1, read as the reverse complement.
CCAGACCATGAACGACCTTCATTTCAAATTTCATCGTAAATCTGTTCAGCCGTTTCAGCGTTCATTTGTAACAAACATACGAATGGCTAAACAAGTAGTTAAACAAAAAATTTCTACATATATTGTTATAATTAAGACAGAAAAAATCGCACGCAAAAATGTGTTAAAACCACGTTAGTTTCCATGGTAAAATAGTTTCTAATTCACAAACCTACAGTCGTGCTTCTATGATAATTATAGATATGAATAATATCTTGTTCAACCACCCACATAATATTCTATAGCCAGTAATTATGCACAGCCGTCTCGGTAAATGTTATTACACCAAATTACATGCGAGCCACTCGAGCTGAAAGCAGTTTACAATCAAAACATTCAAGAAGGTTTGCTATCAAACTAGTGTTTAAATGTAAAATTTGGAATTTAATTTATAGCGCTGGCGGGCCTGAGTTTCATAGTTTGTAAAATAGTTGAAGATCAGCTTGACCTCGCTTGTCAGAGAGGCGTGTGCTTAAATTACTAATTAAAGGTATTTCGGTATTTTTAATACGCTTTTATAAGTTTCACCTGTATGTATGTATGTTTGTAACCGACTCCTTTGGTCGCGTTTTGACCCACTTTAAACGGCCAGATTTCGTTCAAACTTTGCAGATATATCGAGGACCGATGACAATACACTAAACAAAGCGTGTTTTTTAGTTTTTTTAACTATAAATTATTACAAGCTTTACTTTTGTTTAGCTTGCACTGTAACATACAACAACACAACAATCACACATACACACGACAAATTGATGGACCTACGTGTGCACATCGATTTGTTCGCTTATGTCAGTTTTTGCAACTGAATTTTGATCCTCTTTCTGATGTTCGATTGAGCTGAAAGGCATACCTGGGCGGCAACAGCTCCGATGCAATAGAAGCTTGTTATGAAAAAAGTGTGTTTTTTGTCGTCCTAATGCACTTATTTGTGTAAATTGCTAGAATCAATTGAAATTGTTTATATTCTTCCGACAAAGATAAAAAACAAAGGACTTACATATATTGTGAATATACCTACAGCTTAAATATATTATGAACGCGAATTCTATATTACAGGAAATATCAAAATATTGTGTAATCGTAAATAAACAAAAAATAAGTCTGCGTGCTTCATATTCGACCCCATCTGTCGCTTACTAACAGCCGAGTTAGTGATCGAACGCGGACTTATTCACAAAAAAAAACCTCCGACCGGGAGGTGAGAGTTCGGGGTGAACTCCTAGTATTCGTTTGCTTCGAAAGCACATCGACAATCAATGCTGTCGTCACACAAATAAAGCGGCTGCGATCCGACGTGGATGGGCGAGCGAGCCGCGACGGGCTGCCCGATACCGTGACAGATGTGGACTGCACTTTACACTCCTCGATTAATCATTCAGAATGCTTTTATAAAGGGCTATGACGAAAGGGTATGCTATGCCGAAAAAGGCGTTCATAATTCATCATTTAAGAGTTAGTTTAGTTTTTTTTATATACATAAAAGTTCTTTTGTACCTATTTCTACATCTCTAGTGAATGTTACTGTGTTTGTGATTTCCTTTTTGTGGTGTTAATAAAAAATATTATGCCGCATTATGAACTACTTTAATTTACCTACTGTAGGACCAACCGAGAAATCGTAAAAACATCTGCTGTCGTACAATATGAGTTTCATTGTACAGAGTTAATGGCATTTTTAAATGTATTGTAACTACTTATGATTTATTAATTTGCGTTTTATACTAGACTCAATTCCTGACTGCTCGAGACCGTGACTGACGAGGACTGCACTTTACACTCGTCGATTAATCATTCAGAATGCTTTATTGGTTTTTCGTAGACTTTGCTTTAGACACCGCACACGCAAAACATTTGAACTGGTTCCCAAGAGAGGATCTCAGTTTGATTGCATACTCGTATTTGTGAGTTTTGCTACCCAGCTTTGCTTGATTTCACTTTATCGTTCAGTAGGTACTAAGAAACTGAATTAAATATGGAAAATATTTATATAGATTAAAATACAATAGTTAAAAAAAACTTAGAAAAAAATTGATCTCAATCTGATCACGTGTTTCGATAATAAATCCGAGTATGAAACATTAACAACTACTACTACTACACGCAATATTATTATTTACATAGTACCTCTAGAATCTATTACAATACGCTATACTATTAATTACATAATAATAATAAGAACCGTTAAAAAATCAACTTCTTCTATACATATGAAAAACACTTTTAATATGCTTAAATACCGAAACTTATTCGTAGAGATGGTGTCTACTGTCTATTGATTTCTGTATAAAACTAGCCGGACTAGTTAATTCATTATTTCTATTCTGATAATTTTGCGTTCATTTATCTATTTGTAAGATATGTGGAAAATTAAATATTAGAAAAAGTGTAGATAGTTATAGAACGTTGCTAGAGTGCTAGGAAAATCTTATAAAATAATGCTACGAGAAACATCTTATGATAAATCGTAGACTCTCGTAGAGCTCTACGTAAAACACAAAAATTAGAGAATTTATTATTTATTATTCTATTCTTCCGTTTAATTATTCTTTACGCTTGAGAGATTTAAAATAAATTTGTTAAAGAGACTAAACCATTTAGAAACGAAAACGTAAAAAATCTTTTAATTCGCGTTTTTAGTAACCAAAAATAAATGAAGAATATAAAATTCTAATCAATGTAGAACCAACCAATTGACAAAATTGTGTCGTAAAATAGTTACAACACGCACTATGCAATCTGTCAAAAAACATAAACGCAACGACTGATAGTGTCACCTACACAACATTTCAGTCCCTAATATAATAATAAAGCGACAAACGCTTTAATGTCGCATAAAACAAAACAGTCCAAGAGTCTGAAAATTCAAGAAACAACCATTCAATTTCATGCTCCATTCCTTCCCCTAAATCGATTGAAAAATAAATCGCGCCAAGGCACCCCATCCTTTGTTCCCACCGTCCGCGTCAACCTGCCAATCTAAGCTATAAGCTAACCGCTTTAACTAAATTATTAAGCACTGACCCATTTTCGCTGGATTCCCAGCTGCAACGTAGAACAGAGACAGGAAGACCAAGCATGTCCACTCCATTTTCGAAATTCGAACATTCACAGCACTGCAATCACTGTTCTTTTTTTGAATTACACATTTTAAGCACGCGGTTCGCTACACGTGGTTTGCGGGAGCCAGGAGGTTGCAGGCACGTCCTTCCCGGGCCACGGTGCCCAGACAACTGAGGTTCGGGCTCATAGCGATCATGCTTTTGGCTCGGTGTTATTGATTCTTTAAAATGTTATTTTTGGTGATTTAACACATCGTACAGGCTTAAGTTACAGTCTTTGTTTTATAACTTAATTATGTGGTTTAATAATAAAATTTACATATTGTACGGTAAACGAATTAATCTATGCTATTGGGTTGTAACGTATTCTTGTGTAAGTTTTTCTATTTCAAATATTAGAACTAGGAGTGGCGAGACTCTTAGACCAAAGCTTTTAAAATAGAAAACGGTGACTAATATCATCGTTGTTTAAATTAAGCGAAATACTTAAAATTACATAAATACTTTTACGAAACTTTACAAAAATGAAGTAAACATAACTAACGAGTGTCACTTAATATAAAGTAATGTTTATCAGTAAGAATCTGCATTTAGGAATTAGGGCATTTCTAAAGACAAAAAGACATATTTAACGAAATAAGCTATGTATTTTTATGGTTTTGGATTCCTAGTTTCCACTTTATACTCCAAGATAAATGTTTTTTACTTTAGTTTCATATAAATTAACAAATACCGCAAGTTTATATTCAAACCTCATTAATTTCCTACGTAGCGCCTCCATTTTCATAGCTAGAGCTTAAATGAATATTCTTACTTAATAAAACCAGCTATGCAGGTATAATAAATTTATAACGAAGCTTAAAAAACAACCTGACGCCTTAAGCTTTTTAAGTAAAAAAATACCCAACATAAAAGGAAGTGCAGGTTCTTCCGCTTCTTCCTATTAAAGCGCTAAATAGCGCTTTTACTTTCGCGGAAATATTAAATTTCTGAAGCGTCTCGGAGTCTAATAAACACGTCGAGTATTTTGGGAGATAATAATTGAATTAATCGAATTTTTTCGCTGTAACCTGAATGTTCTTCTCTATAATATACCAATTTTTTTTTATGTAATTGAGTGACGAGACGAGCAAATCGATGATATAACGTCACGTTTGCCCATAACAGGTCTGCGCCACCCAGAATTTTGAACTCGCAGAATTCAAGACCCTGCGCGGCACAGCACTGCGCTCGTCACCCTGAGATATAAGTTGTTTAATCTCCCATTTGCCCTGTAATTTGTCTATAAATAGGTGTCAATGTTTGTATAAATTGGTTAATATAAAATGGCAATTATGTAAAGTAATATGTAATTAACAGTGTACTTAATTAAATGATCAAAAGGAAGACACTGACCTCCAAGACACGGGTTCTCCACACCCAGTTTGAAAGGCTGTTATTATAAAAATAATGTATAATTTTCTCGGAATAAATGTTTTTCATTTTGTTTATTTCCTTCTCTTTTCTAAAAACTGACACCTGACGCAGTTTTACCTCATTTTCTTTTAATTAATAAACTCATATATGACCGTGTTTTATACTCCGTACTCCGGCTATATTTTTCAAGAAGTAGTTACAAACGCAACGCGCGACCACGTCCTGGCTTGTCTTACATTGATATAGGACGTAAACCCATTTTTAATCTGTAGGATGTAAGATAGGATATGAACTTACTTTTTTTGATATCGATGCTTGTCTTGAGTCATACGTGTGTATTGTACGTTTACGTGTAGGTATAGTCGCAATACACAAAAAAAGAATAACGTTTCACACTCATAGCTCCTCACTAGGATAACCTGTGTGGGGGATGCAATAGAACACACACAAAGACATCCAGACCCGGAACAGATATTTAAATTCATCATTCAAACATATCTGCCCGGCCGAGAATCGAGCCCGGGACCTCTGGCTTATAAGGCGGATATACTACCGCTAAGCCAAACAGGTCGTCGACGATCTCTATTTAGTTGTTTTAAAATAAAAACATGCCACAAGTATGTAGCTGAAGTACTTGTCGTAGCGCTCCTAATTCTCGTAGCGCACTAAGTGCTACGAGAAATTGCGCACGGTACGCTTTCAAGGTGGCGTCAAAAGTAATCGAGAGGTACTTGTTTAGTTTCAGTTACAGTACACTACAATAAAAAATCTAACAATGGAAAATTTGACAAAACCGCGACGGTTTGCATTGTACTGGGTCTTAGTACTATATAGGGTTATTCATAAAGGGTATGCTAAGCCGAATAGAGCTCATAGTACTCATCATTAGGAACAACTTTTATTATGGGACCAACTCGAAATTCGCGAAAAAAAAATCAGCTGTTCCATAGAAAAATTTCAATGACACCTATCGAAATGTATGAAACAGCTGATTTTTTTTTCGCGAATTCTGGGTTGGTCCCATAGTAAAAGTTGTTCCTAATGATGAGTACTCTATGAGCTCTTTTCGGCTTAGCATACCCTTTATGAATAACCCTGTACCATATACCTACAATAAAAATAAATAAAATAGTTTTGGTCAAAAAATTTAATTAAATTTTTGAGATAAAAACCAGTACAATGAACTGAAGCGCAGTTCATTGTACTTGCTTTATCACTGTTTTTGTTGTCTTATTCTTGACATACCAAAAACCCAAGAAAACAGGTAAAGGCATACTAAGCTAGGTTTTATCACTAAGAGCGATAACTTCCAGACGACCTTAGGATAAGTAGGTAAGTGAACTTATAAAATTGAGTACGGACGATGGTCCGGTATTTTCTTATTAATAACTCTGTTAATGTAATTAACTCTTAATATGCCAACTGAAAATTACTGTAGGTACCATACATTTTTTTTGTATCCAAAAATCATGAAACTGAACCTAAGCAAAATACAAATAATATAAAGTGTCTTAATTATAATGCCTGCTTTAAGGTAATCATTGCCTAAAGTCCTCCGTCTCATTTTCGCACGTGGCATTTCACGTCAGTGAGAAGTTGTCAGAGCATTCTACTCGTAACAGTGACTAACGTTCAACAAGCTTTATAAGTTAGACAAAAAGTGTATTAAAAAAATATTAATGGCTAAACTAACAAAGTAAATAATACTAAACTAATGGGTGTTGTTCCCGAAACACTGTTGTATGTCGATGCGTTTTAAAACTATAAAAGTTCCATGTGCTAAGCAAATATGCACCGACGGTCACTTGTCCTAAAGTCTATAATGCTATAACACATCTGTAAAGCAAAACGCGTAATAAATTGTCAGAAGTGTAAATACCGACTGTCCGGTATTTATCGAATATTACTTAATCCGGGCGTCCGCTGAAGCTGTTATCGGACGGTCCGCTTTGATACGGACATACGGACGAACGTGCTGGATTCGTATTATTTATTTATTAATCCTATCCTACTATCCTGCTTACTATTTTATCTTTAATACAGGATAATAACAGTATTGAAATCAGAAAAGAAAAGTAGAAAACAGTAAAAATATGAGAGATAGACAAACCGAAAAACGAAAACATTAAGAGATATTTCTTCTAGTCTAGACCATCTTCTTACTATTAAAGGGTTATAAAGAAAGGGTATGCTATGCCAAAAAGGGCTCATAGTACTGAAAATTATGAACAACTTTAACTCTGAGACCAACCTGAATTTTGCGAAAAAAAAACCAGCTGTTCCATAGAAAAATGTCAATGACACGACAAAATGTATGGAACAGCTGCTTTTTAGGCAAAGAGTTTAAAAAGGCAACTTAAAAAAGCTTAATAATTTAAACTGGAAAAGTTAAACTTCATCATGTATTTTTTAGTACTTTATTTGAACTATAGAACATTAGTTAGACAGTCGTACACTTTAACTCAACTCACTGAAACTTATTGTTTGCTATTCAAAACTTTTACCACAAAGCATTGCAGTTTTACCAATATTTTCTCTTGTAAACCAAATGCCGTAGAGTTTTAAAAGCACCCAGCTACAAAACAATCGATGTAATACCTCTTTGTTTGTTTGTAAACGCAAGTCATTCAAACATTAAAACGGGGAAACAGACTTGTGTATTTCTTGTGTGACTTGTGTGACTTGTGTGACTTGTGGGTGTACTCGTAGATAACGCATTATTGTCGATCTAGCTGAAATACGCGAATTTATTCGTATCACCTTAGTCAGTCCAGCCTGTGAGCCATGCTCGGTTATAACATAATTGATTTACTTATTAGAATTTCACTATAAAAGATTTACTTATTCCATTAGTGTGCATTAGTGTGCTATACAATAATTAATTCCTTATTAAATCTTATCAAGATCCGTTCGGCTGTTCCGCTGTGAAAACCCTGCTAACAGATATACAAAATACAATACATAGATACATACAGTAACTCTCTCTAGTAGTTGCACTCGACGTTGCCCTGACTCACAGTATTCTTATATCGAAGAATCGACAAATCTCTGCGACGTGTGCAATTCAAGAGTGCGACGAGCGGCGACGAGCGGCGACGAGCGGCGACGAGCGGCGACTGGCGAGGCCACTCGATTCATTGATTTGCATCACATCGTGTACTTATAACTTATAGCCATATGTGTGTAGCTCTTTTGCAGAGCCGGCCTGGGGAAGTACCACAGCTTTGCCAGATATTCCACCGCCAAGCAGTAATGTGCAAATATTATTGTGTTTCGGTTGGAAGGGCATTGTTTCCAGTGAAATTACAGGGCAAATGGGAGATTAAACAACTTATATATCTCAGGGTGACGAGCGCAATGCTGTGCCGCGCAGGGTCTTGAATTCTGCGAGTTCAAAATTCTGGGTGGCGCAGACCTGTTATGGGCAAACATGACGTTTAACATCAGGCGAGCGATTTGCTCGTCTCGTCAATCAATTACATTAAAAAAAAAACCATATAACATGTTATATTTATTGCTTAGCCAATTGTAATCTTGATCGTCAATAAGCGAGACTGGCGATTAACGTATGGACTATCGGAAGTCTTAATCTATTTTTGAATCGCTGACTTAGCTAAGGAAGTTTTTATTTTTTACATCATAATGAAGTTTTTGGTTAGTTATCTACTCTGCTCTCTACTACATCTGCGGCGCGCGAGTCATGCTTTTGCAAATGTACCCCTTTGTTCCAGCAGAGTGTACTTTTGTTCGTCATTGCCACTGTAATGTAAAGAAAGTGTTGATATCACTCATAGCATTGACTAAAATATCAATGTTTTCAATGTGTTATTGGACCAAAATAAATTATCTATATCTGTAAATAGTCATTCTAAATATGGTATGTGTATTTATATTTCTGTGTGGGTAGGAATCTACTCAATGGATAATTTATTTCTGGTATATGATGAACATATCTACTAATGTTATGAATACGAAGGTTTGTACATATGTGTTCGTATGGTATGCCTTCACTCCTAAATGGCTGACGAATTTTGATGAAACTTGGTATAAAGATAGCTAGCGTTGGATTAGCACATAGGTTAATTTTTATGCTATAAAAATTTACAGTTCGAATGATAGCGGGTGGAACTACTGCACGCCGTTTGTACTTCAATTTTTTTTACCCTAAGATAGCCTTGCGTTTGACCGCCATTTCGCCTGATGGTAGGCCACGATGCGGTCTACGATGGAGCACGCTTGCCGAAACCGATTCACTCGCGACTTGAAGACACCGCAATTATAGCTACCGGGAAATACTCACTTAGGCAGAGCATTCCGCTCTCTAGTACGCACAATAAAAGTGGAGTCAAAGCACTTCGTACGAGATTTCGGTATATCAACCTTAAAACGATGTCACGCCGATGATTTAGGACAATGATCGCAGAGCAGTGCAGGGTTGTAAAGTTGAAAATTCTGAGTGACTGTAACTATAAAATTATATATTTTTATTGCGCTTTGCCGCTGCATACTTTAGCTTACATCTAAGACTACATTTATATTTTTGTTCGTAAAAGCGTATCGTTGCCAAAAATTGAGAAGATTGTAAATAGGGAAGGGGCGCCTTTGCCCTGCATTGTCCCTCTGCACGGCAAAGTCGTCCCTTTCCTATTTCCCTTTGCGAATTTTAAATTGAAATTTTGTATGGAATTTGATTCTTAGCTGTGCGTATAAATATTTTTATTACGCTGCTGACACAGAGCATAGAGTGTTGTGTGTGCTATGCTTTCTATTCTTGAATTCAACAAAAACACACTTACAACAAAATAATATTGTTACGTGTCTTGGCGATAAATAGTGAGTTTAACTCGCCACAAGCAGATATTCTTGCTACCACGCAGGCAAAGCAACGGGGCACATCTAACAAACTAGGCCAGTCAAATATAAATCTTTTATTATGTCCGTGATAAATAGAAAATACTTGTACTGACTATAATATTGCTTTTCGCTCTGGTAATATACTCGTATATATTACCACAGCCAAACATATGAACAGCTTTTCATTGGTGAGGCCTTTAATATCACAAACGAGGGAGGAAATATCTTCTAATGATACATTGGATACTTTTCTCCTTTCTCTATATTAGAAAATAATAGAAAAAAATATTATTTCACTGTTTGTTTGTCAAAAACTCTCTGCTAACTCATGTCCATATATTTTAATAAGTTTTTATTCTATTTCAAATAAAAAATTCAATAGTTTATGATGTTAATTGAATTTTTGAAAATAGTATGGGAGAGCCATAGATAGTTCGGTTTGCTAGTCAAACCAAATATATACTTGTAGGTTGCAAAGTAATAAATGTCACGGGGGTTTTACTGCAACAAACTGACTCGCTTAAAAAACTAACTTTTTTTGCCTAAAAATATATCTCTCTTCAAGCAGAATCAGCAGCAGACAAAGTCAGTCGCAAATATGAGTAGTGTGAGGAAAACATGCCAGAAATGTTAATTAATATCATAGGAAACCAATATGTTGTGGTTAGCGGAAACATCAATGAAGAGACCAAGTGAGGAATAAAGTGAGAAAACGGCAAGGCCGACCGTAGTACCACAATTCTTTTTATTCTAAGATAGGCTTGCGTTCGACTGCCATCTCGCCTGAAGGTAGCAATGATGCGGTCTACGATGGAGCACGCTTGCCAGAAGAAACCGATTCACTCGCGACTTGAAGACACCCAGATTAAATCTATCGGGAAACACCCACTCGCAAGATAAAGGTAAAGGTATGCTTTGCAAAAGTGTAAAATAATGAGTACTAGAAAACTTTATTTGCTTCGCAAAGCTTATCCATAGCTCAGTATGCTTAAATCCGTAAAAACTAGCAACAATCAGTACTCAATGCTTGAGCTTTTATTGAAAGTGTTTAACGTTTTACTAATGTTTGATCTTGTACATGATTTTATCTGTGTGCACACACATTTACACAACGGTATGTTACAGTGCCACTGTTTCATATTATTTTCACATTTATTCTGGCGCGGCACTGCGTGCAGTTGGAGCAGGTATTTTTGGAACCCCAGAATCTGGTGGCGGCTAAATAAATTGACAAAGGTGCGACAACAGACTATAAAGAAGAATCATCATTATTACCGCATAAACGTTTGGTTTATAGCATCACTTCGTGGTGCTTTACATCGCTAGGCGTCTCGTTCCCTCTCGTAAAGAGGAATAAAGACAGGTTTAGTGCTATATAGTTCACGGCATGAACACCTAGGCACTAAACCATCTTGTTTAAAGACTGTGATCCTAACAAACGCGTAAAATGCTTTAATTGCTCTTAAAATTTCACGGGAGCTGCCTTTGTGCCAGTATTCTTACAAATTATTGGACGAAGAAGTCATGGGGCGTGGAACGCATTGCCTTACTACGTGCTACCTGTGTACTTACTTTTTCAAGGAAGGAAGAAAGAGCTTTGAGTATTAAGTTTCTGGTCTGATTTGCGTGTTGTTTCGCAGTTAGAGCAGGAGCAGGAGCAGGATGTGTTTCAGAATATTTAGAATTCAGACTTTACTGCAGCCATTAAGTATTTTTCTTTTTTTGGCTCTCTCATCTCAACATTTAACATCCCACAGTTGAGATACAGGTCTACCCCGAAAGGTGACTAAGACTTTTTCTAAGTACGGGTTGTGTAGATTCACGTTATGTCTTTCAATTTTTTCTCGGGACATATGAAGGTTTCCTTACGATGTTTAAAATTCACTTTATTGAGTGGCAAACACTGTCAAACCAATTTTCGCGTAAAAAAATAGTGCGAGAAACCAAACAAGTCGGTTAAATAATAGTAAAGTAAAGACCGCCGAGTGTCATGTTCACCGCCTTATTTGTCCAACGCTGACATATTATTTTCTTCACATAAACTGTTTTATGTGCCCCTTATTTTATGCCAGATTTGTATTTTGCGAGGGTTAAAGGGTCTTTAAAATGTGTATCATTATTTTCATGCTAAAGGTATTTTGTATCTCGTTAAATGTAACATAAAGGTTTCGTATGTGAATCGTGAATTTCTAGCTTCAAAAGCGCTTAAATAAAGTGTTAATTTTTATGTTAATTTTGTGAATTTTCGAGAATTTGGAAATTCAGAAACGTCTGGGATAGAATATGATTTATTGTTTCAAAAATAAATATAAGCGTCAGCGTTTCAATTATAAATATAAATATTAGGACTGTTCAGTGTTCAGTGCTCTTATTTGGATTCATCAACGTAAATACAGCGCAGACTTGTGTCACTCAGTTTATAATATACTAACGGCCCGTCCCGGCTTCGCTCGGGTGGATATTCATTTTTTAAATATTTTTTTATTTATTTTTTTAGGTTTTTGGTTGCAATTTTTTTACTTGATTACTTATCTACTTACTTACTTATAGATTTAATTTCACGAAAGAATAACTTAGTCAAATTCTATTTAACTATATATTAATTTGGACTCTATATTTGCTGTTTATCCTAGTAGTCAGTTCTCATCTATCCCTCAACTAAATCAACTTTATTCAGAGAGAATGCTTATTTATGATACTTGGATCCTGTTATCGATCCGTCTGTTTGATTACAATCAACTTTATCCAAAAATAAGGCTTTTTATGATGCTTTTATATACTATTGAGTGACGAGACGAGCAAATCATTCGCCTGATATTATACGTCACGTTTACCCATAACTGGTCTACATCATCTAAAATTTTGAATTCTTACAGTTCAAGGCAACCTGCGCAACAGCACTGCGCTCGTCATCCAGAGATATAAGATCTTTAATCAAATGAATGGATCAATTGTTGTAAACTTTATGTGTTATTTCACCAGACTACTTTAATAAATTAAACAATTTAATCTTCCAAATTAGTCTACTTAAACTTACAGAAGTTGTTATTCTTTCTTTACAAAACCCAACAGTCGTATGTCTTACGTAATTCCTCAAACAAATGCACTCATAAACTAAAGCAGAACCATTCTTCCGTACCTAATAAAACAACCCTAAGTACTTCCCGTCAAGCAATAATGTACGGTTTAACCAAAGCACCCGTCGAGATAAACTACACGTGTAGCCTTGCCTCACTTCACCCGTTTATGTTGCACTTTACCCAGTCTTGTAGGTACTCTTAAGACAAGGTTGCTTGTTCTCTTAGACAAGGTTGCTTGTACTCTAAGACAAGGTTACGTATTAACCTACTGAAGAAAATATAAACTCACTTAAGTATTTTAATCCTGATTTGAATTTATTTATTTATTTATTAGTCGTTATCTGAGTGAAAGCAATAATAACCACTGTTTACAAGTGCAAATAAGAGCAGTAACAATATTTTTTATTTGATAATTAAATGATTGTTGAACAGTGACTTTTTGATCCAGTTTCTGTATTAATTTTCTTGTTAACATCAATAAGTTTTGCTATAAGTATCTGCGGTCAAGATCGGAACGATTTTGAAGTACTAAAGTATTTGTTTGGATTGAAATAGTGTTTCCACAAATACACCTAAAGCGAAATAATGAAAAACTATGTACGAATTTATAAATTAAAGCTCATGTGTTAAATTTACGAATCTTTGGCATACGAGTAGGTACGTAATATTTTTGGTCTCTTGCGAGCGATTCAAAAGCAATCTTTCATTTTACAAAGCAGCTAGTGCCTTATATTTTTTTAACCTTACCATCGCTTTCTTAGTATTTCTCAGCTACGATAATCCTTTTCATCCCTTTCCTATATAATTCCTTTTCCTTTTTATCCTTAGTATGGCCGGAATGCACTTGAAATCCGTACGGCGCAATCGCAAAAGCACGTGAGTTCCAATCTTTAGTGCGGATTTTTCTACAAAAAATCTCACTAGCAGACAAGATTGACGAGTGCAGTGACCCATTTCATCTCACTGCTGGGATTCCAGATCTACCCTGGAAGGGTGGTTTGGCCGTATTCTACCACGCTGACCAAGTACGACTTGGTGGATTCATATACTATATTGAATGTCTTCTCTGGACGTTTACAGGTTCCATCATGATGTTTTCCTTCACGGAATCGGATGAGATTTTGAATAGACATAGCTTATATCCGAGATTAATACATAGGCTACTTTTCTTTATCGCCATCATCAGCATCACCATTTACATCTTTTTCTTTTTCGTCTAAACTCTCTGGCATTTAACCATGAGTTTCAAACGTGTAAAGTCATGTAGTGCCTTATTTTTCCCCTACATCCTTCAAACAACAAATGACGATCTCTCGGGAATTTAGACTTTAAACTTGTCAAGTTAAGGTAGAATATAAGGGCGAGAGCAGCAAATCCTTTAATAATATGAACCCGCTAACTAGTTCACTAAACAACAAGGTTTTACACCTCATTACGCCGCCTTAATACAAGGGACGTTAGTGTCGGCGGTTACACGGTACGACACGATTATTTGCTACTAAGTAGACAATTTTTTTTATTCAATGATAGGCTTGCGTCTGACCGCCATCTCGCCTGATGGTAAGCAACAAAGTGGTCTACGATTCTACGATGGAGCACGCTTGCCTAGAAGAAACCGATTTACTCGCGACTTGAAGACACCCAGATTATAGCTAAGTTAGTTGCTTCTGATAAAAAGCTTCGTGTTGGACACACTGTTTACTATTCTAGCTTAAAATATGGGATTAGCACTAAACATACTATTTAAAAAAATATAGAGATAGAGGCCGAATGTGCCATTGAGGAGCCAGAAAGTAGTAAAAAACACAATGTGCCGAGAACGGAAATCTGGAAAGTAGTATTAGAAAAAGTATTGTATTTATCTGTTTTCCTTTTACGATAATAACTTCTAAGAAAAATAAATATTAATTCTTCTTTATTTCCTATACCTTCTATATTCTATTCTTATTAGGTCAAGACTTTAACATTTCGTCGGCTCTCATACAAAAAATCCGTAACCAAATCACAAAAGTAATCGTAACATATTTTATGTAAACAGCCTTACAAAGTTACGAAGCGCTAGCATGTTAAACGTGTGAAAACTATGGCCGATTTACCCAACTTTCAACAAATAAATGGGTAAAATGGGCAAATAAACAGCAACACTAGAAGATTAGCCGCCATTCCGGCAGCGGGTAATGGCACAAATGAATTCGTTTCGGGTAACTGAGTAAATGGGAGTTATATAACTGAGCTTGCTATTTAGATTTTGAACCAGATGGGAATAATGTTTACGAAATGGCGAATTATACAAGGAGTCCATTCTCGTTGAGAACTCTTAAGAACTACACAGTCTTATTCAACATGATCTTCATTAAAATAAATGAACATTGAAATGTTAAAACCATCTCATTTTAAACCCCGGCGCAAAAAGGTGGGTGCTATAAGTTTGATCGTTATGACGTGTGTGTGTGTCTGGCTGTAGCTCTTATGCCTGTAGCACACCTCCGCTGCGAAACCCACAAAGTGAAACCGCAATAGTTTCGCTGTGAGTTGTAAGTTCGATAACCGCGAAACAGGAGCGAAATTCCCTGCTCTAACGTACAAAACTGACAATGATGTTGTCTCTTTCTAACGTGATTTCGCTCTTTTGCTCAGGCGCCCGTGTACATCTCCGCCAGAAGGCCGCCATTTTGGAGCGGCTCCGCGTGTGACTCGAACGCGTCTGTAGCAATCGACTGTTTATGAGAGCGAAATAAGAAAGATGAATTTAGAATTTACTGAAAAACTTATACTAGCAGTGAGAAATAGACCAGTGTTGTACTTATTAAATTATTAAAGGCGGCCTGTTTGGCTCAGCGGTAATAATATCCGCCTTATAAGCCAGAGGTCCCGGGTTCGATTCCCGGTCGGGCAGATGTTTGAATGATGAATTTAAATATCTGTTCTGGGTCTGGGTGTTAGTTGTCCTTGTCTTTGTGTATGTTCCATGGCATCCCCGACACAGGAATTTATCCTAGTGGGGAGCTATGAGTGTGAAACGTTATTTATTAAATCACCCTGACTTCAAAAACAACACAAAAACGTTCTTCATGTGACTGTAACTCTTTACATAATCTATTTTCTCCCAACTTCTTTCTTTTTTTATTGATGTCATGCACCCAGGTACTACGCCTTTTTAAAGTTGTTGACCACAGTAAGATTAGTTCCTCTTCTGACTCCGAAAGCGACGACATTTTCTCTCGATTGTTATTTCTCAACTGTTTTAGTTTTAGGTTTCGCTAATAGTTTCGCGTAAGTGAAGTACTGTTGTTGTGCAGTTGTAGTTTCGCAGCGGAGCGGAGGTGTGCTACAGGCATTAAGGTGAACCGATTAGAATGTTTTTTTTTTTTATTAATCCAATGTAATGATATGCACTCCATGTCTATTTCGGCTATGTGGACCATTTTACTGTAGCTGGGTTACTGATGCGTCCTCATGGCTAATAAACCCAATTTTAGCCGAAATTTTCAGTTCAGTGACTGCATGTTAAGATGCCATTGACATAGTTAAGAAATATTTGAAGGCGGCTAATTTTTATAAGCACTGTAATAATGTTTATGAATTTTAGAAAATCAATAAAAATGAATTTAAAGTGGAAAATGCGTTGCTAAAGTCAGTGTTTGCTGATAGCCTAAGACTGATAGCATATCAGCGATAGTATTCTGGAACAAAGGTTTTGTTCTTGGAAAACTGTAGCCTTCACCGAGATAGATAATATATGGTAGAGTTGACATATTTAGATGATGATGATGGCCGCTCGCTGAATTGTTCTAGGTTATTAGGCTGGATGTATACTGACTGGGAATCAGCTTTGTCAGATGCCAGAGGCAAGACATACATGTAGGTGTGTATAAATGTTCCGTTGTAGAGCCAATCTTATAAAGCGTAGCTCGCAAGCGATGCTAACCACATGATATTGCAACGTACTGCAGATAACTAGTACCTGACATATTAATTTAAAAACAAAAAGTCTAGCTGCAAAGTATTTGTACCTATCCTTTACATTTTAATAACAACGGTAAGGTACAAGTCAAAGCACTGTCAAATCTATCAAGCTGAGTAGGCAAATGAATTAAACACAAACTATGGACGCATAATATATGTACGCTCATGTAAATATGTACGCCGTGCTGTATCGCTCAGGTTCTCGAATTTTAAGAGTTCAAAACTCTTAAGTGGCGCAGACCTGCTGTTATGGGGAAAAGTTACGTTTAAAATCAGGCGAGCGTTTTGCTCGTCTCGTCATACACTCCAAAAACATCACCCTTCCTTTTCCAACACTTGGTTACAAGTTACAAAGAACTCTATTAGCGAACCCCAAATGCGCCCCAACCTTGCAGGCTTCCAGTCCATGACCAATCTTCCAGAACAAAAGACAAACTCGATCCCGAGCTCGTTAGCCGCCAGTCTCGCGGGTAGATGGCTTTTAATAAAATAAATTAATTTTATTCAGATCGGCCGCGACGACCCGAGGCGTCTGCATAAATAAATATTTACTTGTTTTAATTGAAAAATTATCTTTTGGACTTTTGTGTTGTTTTTTGGGGGAACTATGGTTTAGATTTTCTTTATCTGTTTGCTAATAAATGGATGCGTAATTTCTATTTACGTATTTATGATTATATTATATTATTTGAATAATAAATGGAATATTGAACGTTATATTTTAACTCAATTATCAGTCAATTTTTTTTCAATGATTTATGAATCTCTGATCTTTCTATGATTAGATTTTCTCACGATTTTGCAATCAGAACCACCTTAACGACAAACCACATTGCAAAAATTTATCAAATAGGTATCTGTATTTGGGTATTTTGGGTTGGTTTCATACATCGACGTGAAAAAATAATTCGGATTGGTTTCATAGGATATAATTATTTTATTTCGTAGATAACAAATTGGAAACCAATGCAGTTAAAAATAAACTTAGAATCGATGTACAAATTTAGAAAACCAAATTTTGATTAGGATTGATTACTTTTGTTTCCCAATAGATAATAGTTATCATCAAAGGTATAAATAGGTAACCTTCGTAAATGAGAGATAACGATCAACCTTGCCGGTAAATATTTGTCGTAACCTCTGTGATAGCAACGTTTATGATATTATCGTGATTTTATGTCACTTAATCTAAACATTTTCATTGATCATTACAGTGACAAAAGTTTCAAGTGGAAACCTGCCCCCCTAGTCTTGTTGCTATTCTATAATCGAAACGCTATAGAAAACAAATACAATGAATGGGAATGATATTTCTGTCACAGAATTTAGAATCTTCTTCTTCTTCTCTAACTACTTAATATACAATATGTCCGGTTTCCGATGTCCGATACTTTAAGGGGTTAAAATGCAATTAATTTTATCGACAAATCACGTATTTATTTTTTTTCTTATTATCTCTTATTTTATTTTTTTTGTTTTATTTCATTTGCTGGGGTATGCGCGCTTTGCAAGTACGTATGTTTACACTGTCATAGCTCCTAAACTATCTAACTCACAGTTAAGATTTAAATGTACATTTATAGCAAATATCCTGTATTATTAAAAAAAAATAAAAATAAAATTGATTAACACATTGTTTTTTTTTTAAAACTAATAATCTGAAAAAAACATCTATCTATTTTTTTCAAATATTATTTTTAATAATACTGAAACATAAAAAATTAAAATTTGAATCTAGATTTATTGTCTACACTATTAGCTAACATTTGAGACCACTTTTGTGTTTGTAAGTCTTCCACTTGGGTAGATATTGTTAAATTAATACAAGCACCTATGCTTCGCTAACAATTTTTTTTAAAGTGCTGCCATTTTTTTATTGATGGAGAAAAATAAAAAAAATCCGTGATTTGTCGATAAAATTAATTGCATTTTAACCCCTTAAAGTATCGGACATCGGAAACCGGACATATTGTATATAAATTACGTGTCACGTTGTTTGTCCGCTATAGACTCCTAAAATACTTAACCGATTTCAATCAAATTTGCACACCGTGTGCAGTTCGATCTAACTTAGGAGATAGGATAGCTCACATCTCAATTTATAGTAAAAAAACATGAAAAATTAGAAAATTTAAAAATACTTAAACCATAATTTAACTTTAGCGCTTTGGATAATGTAAACTTTTGACATTTGACATAGAATTGACGCAATGGCTTTTTTTTAAGACAGGACAACGTCTGTCGAGTCAGCTAGTAGGTATATAAAAATAAATCGCTGTTCGTTTGGCTGGGTATAACTCGAGAATGGTTGTACCGATTTCTCTAATTTTGATTTTGAAATATTTGTGGCAGTTCAGGGAAGAAAAGAAAAAAACAGCGGGTGTAACCGCCGGGTGCAGCTAGTCTATAAATAGATTATAGAAATGTCATTCCCATACATTTTCCTAGTTTTCTATAGCGTTTCGATAAAAGAATTGCAATTTGGTTAGGAGACTGAGGGCGTATTGCTCGTTCTACTCCCATAGCCCGTTCTACAATCGGAACACCACCAGGACCAAAAAGTGATATCGTGAGGATACCAAAACAACGCACATTCGCTTTTTTGATTGATGGTTGAGGGTATTCCCCTATAGATATGATATAAGTGTTCTCAAGTCGAGAGTGAGTCGGTTTCTTCTAGGCAAGCGTGCTCCATCGTAGACCGCATCATTGCTCACCATCAGGCAAATGGCGGTCAAACGCAAGCCTATCATTAATTAAAAAAAACTAAATCGCCCTTGCTTTTGTTTAGTAATTATCTAATCTTTGCTTTTGTCTTGCTTTGTTATCTAGAGAAAAACCGAGACAAAAACCGCGCGATTAAGTTCAAGCTCGCGCCAAGAGTTCCGTACGACCTCAGAGCTAAGTAAATAACCAAGAGATTTATTATAAGTCGAGATAGTATCAGCAGAGTACTTCCTTTGCATTTTAATGCGGCCGCTGAAATACGGTTCTGGGACCTATTCTTAGGTGCGAGACTATCTCCGTCACTCTCACTCTCATGACATTTCTAATGAGTGCGATAGTGACCGAGATATCTCGCTTAGTTAGAATATTACGTAATGCGATCTTTTTAGGGACGCGGTCGACTTGAAGATTTGTTGACTCTTAAGACTCGGTTTAAGCACGGATTAAGGGGCAAACAAAGTAATTGCTTTTTATACAAATACAGAAACGGATTTATGTTTAATTTGAATAATTTGGCTAATTAAAAGTTCTGCTTTTCGGTGTGCTTTTTACAATGGGTAGGTATAAAGAGCTGTCCATACCATGTTCAATGTTTAAATCTACAACTAAAACAGTTTAAAATGTGAGAGTATGCCATTTGCATGTTTGGATGCTTACATGTTTAAAAGTTTGTAACTTAATCACACAAAAATGGTTCAACATATATTAGCATGAAAGAAATGGAGGTAGCTTTTAGCCTAATTTAACAAATAGGCTCCTTTTTATTCGAAAAGCTAATGGTTCCTGCAGTATGTACAGGTGAAACGGCAGATCGCAGTTATAAATAGCCTGCGCTAATATTAATTTGTGCTATTTTAGGCTCTATTACGATTCAATTTAAATTTGCACGGCATTGACTTTATTGGCACCTATTCGCAACATGACATACATTTTGACCACATCCGCCGTAATCCACTCACATATTGGCAATTTGAAATAGTTACGCTTGAATTTAAGTTGAATTTCCTGTAATTTCACTATATTTGCACACTACTGCAACGTTAAAATAGCAGTTTTGCCATTGCAATTTATGTTTGTCACAAAAACAGCTGAACGCATTTTTTTTTAAATGCGCAAAAATTTTGTAAAAATTTGTGACATACAAGCGACGGGCTACCTGATTTAGGTATAACTTAGTAAGCAGGTAGTTTTTAGCCTGGATAAAAACAAATGCTACTTTTTATCCCCGAAAAAATAACGGTCCCTGTCGGATAGCGTGTGAAACCGAGAGGCGCAGCTAGTGAAAAAATATGAGTACCTACAGTTACAAACTATGTTACAAATACCTACATAGGATTGCTCACGTCAGGCGCATAGGCACTTACGTGAGTAGTCCCGCGTATTTAAATACGGTATTGTTACTAATTCGAAACGTCATTATCAACACTTGCAAAAAAAAACTCACAGCCACTTGAGGGTAGAAATGGGCAAAGTGGTGACTGTATAATATTCGCATTACAGCGCCTTTTACTGCGTTATAGGCCACCAGGCGTTGCTCAGCATCTTTGCGGCTCTGAATGATGGCATTAATGTTTGATGCCGCTCTTCCCCCGCTTCCCCTTCGCTTGGATAGTTGGATGAATATTTTAGTCGAGGCGTTATTGATTTTGCTTTGAGTTGTTCTTTGCGTGTCAGTGAAGTTCAGATGACTGACTTCTTACAAAGAAATGTTAGGACAATGAAATAACAATTTTACTTGTTCTTATTTTGCTTTTTAGAAATTATTTTATACTTATTGTACGTGCCAAGAGATTTTAATTTGAAATATTATTTTTGTTCAAAAACTCCCATTCACAATACCTACTGAAATGAATGTATATAGATATTAGTTTTCTGTTTCATGGAATCCCATACAATGAAATACCTATCCGCATCGACATCGCATAACCTGAAAAAAGTAATAATTCAGGAACAAAACAAAATATTAGAAAAACAAGGAAGAGTATTTCTGCAAATATTTGACTACACTTTAAACGCTATTTTTATATCTTACGAACCTTACTCGTCCTCAGTCTTATCTAAAACCGGTTCCTCGAAGCAAATTGCAAGTTTAAAATTCGCGAGAGACATTTTGGTTAAAATATGCCGCGAATTATGTCGCGGGATGAATAACTCAATTTCCCCGACCTCCCCTTTGTTTTTACGGCACGCGAGAGGTTAGATATAACACTGGACATACATACACGAATGACGTGATCACATACTTAAAGTCAATAGGCACTAAAAACTAGTTTATTGAAATTCTAAGTACTCGTAGGTAATTACAATGCAACCATTAAAGGTATTCAGATCAATACACTAACTAGATTATTGTTTACAAGTACCACTTACCAACTAGACTATTAATTGCATAGGTAGGTACGCTTATTATTCTATACACAATAAGTCCTAGATTATAGAAATAAACAATGATATTACATATGTGGTTATATGTAAACTGTAAGTGTTAACATCTCAATTAGCAAAGTCTGATTTTTGGATGCTAACATCTTCTTAAAAGTATTCATGAAAGATTAACCCATTGAGAGCTATTCTATTTATTTTGAAAAAAGTAATGCAAGAAAAATTTAGGTAATGTAAGGTGTACTGTACTGTACTGTACTTATCTTTCTGTTCTAAGTATGTATTGATTACTACGATTGCCACTCGGATTCCACGAAGTGAGGAAGTGATGAAAGTTTGCGAGATCGATATGCTACTTCGTAAGTTTGTGAGAGCAATGATCGCCACTTTGTAAGTTAGTGAGAGCGACGAGAGCTTCTTCGTAAGTTCGTGAGACTGATAACGGATACCCTGCAAATTTGTGACACTGATAACTAAACCTAAGAGTACTAATAAGTTAATTTTAAAAGGCAAGCTTTTATTGCATTGCATTGTCATCGGAGTTACACACGGATACCATATTGCAGCTCTATCGGACATCGGGAAGTGGTTCAAAATTGAGTTGCAAGATTCAGCCTGAACAAACATTGTTACATATGTTTTAGTAGTTACATACATTGCAAGTTAAATTTAAACTTTTAAATTGAGAGATCAATTTGCAAATATTTTGTTTCGTCCGTTGTTGGTGCATTTTTGAACAGCTTGCCATACAAGTATTTTGCTATCTCCTAAAGGTCTATGTCCACTGGACTAGCCCATACCATGTCGCAACCGTACTGACACATGCCAAAAGTATAGTTTGTGTGAATGAGACGGTGCCCACTTTACAGTTATGTCACTGACAGTGACGGATTAAGACTACTAGATGCCCTAAGCAATCCATGCCTGTGGGCCCCCCTATCCGTATGTCAACTAGAATCGGTCTTTAAACCTTTACCGCCTAAAAACATTAGTTTTTTTGTAAAATAAGATGATGAGATGTAACGAAAAATTTAATATAGGTCAGATTGGAAAAATAAAAAATATGTATACGGTATTTTACTATATTCTTTCAGATAAAAAAATTAAAATAGTAACATAAAAATTTGAAATGTTGTCAATTCCGGGGCATTCGAATTATTGTCGAATGCACTAGCGGGCAGCGAGTGGGCAAGCGGGAGTGGGGTTATGACTCTAGGTCGGACTCTATGTCAACTTAAAACGCGCGAATTTTCAAATTAGTCCTAGAAACTTTTTAACACGCTTTTAATAGCTTCACCTGTATGTTTGTATGTATGTTTGTATACAAACGTATGTTTGTAACCGACTCCTTTGAGCGCGTTTTTGACCCACTTTAAACTGTTAGATTTCTTTCAAACTTTGTAGATAATTCGTCGGGTCAATGGTAAATTCGCCAATCTGCCATTTTGGCACTTTTGAGATAAATATGGCAAAAAATGTGTTTCCTTTCAAAGAATACTGTGGCAAAGAGTTGTATCTGTAGCTCCATGGGTCGGAGAGTTATAGCAATTATCTTTATTGCCTATCTGCACAATTTCGGAATTTCGCATTAGTAAACTATTCTCTACGAACATTGAGCAGTTTACTCTAACGCAACTGCCATTAAATATTAAATAAATGCATCAGTCAAATAGCCTAAGTGGTAGATGTATTAGTTTACCGTCACCTATAATTTCACAAGAGCACACTGAGCACAGTCATTAACTCGCCAATCTGGTAGTTTCATTGTTTTACCATAGCCAAATAAGGATATAAACCGAAAGTTTACCAAAGTAAAGAAGCCAATCTGGCATTTTTGTTACTTTACCCTGGTTGGTTTTTGAGAAATAGATATTAATGATTAACCAATCTGTATTTCACTTTTATTTGTATTTTATTTGTAAAGTAGGTACAAATGTATTTCTTATAGTAGTGACACAAATGTGTTTCTTATAGTAGTTAACTTAGTTTACGGTGGTTTGATGTTTTTTTTTCTTCTAAAATTGAGCATAAACTACCCAAATTGCAATTATGTTTAATACTTTTTTACTCAAATTAGTCTGCAATAACTTTAAGTTTCGGTAATTCCTGGTTTTCAAGTTGATTCAAACATTAGTTTTTACCACAAAAGTTTGTCATTTATAACTGGATTAGAAAATTTATTTTTTAGTTTAAAGGAAATACTCGCAGATGGCACTGTCAATAAAAAAACAAATTTAATTATTATTATTCAATCATTTATTTCTTTTTTTCTTATCTATTATTTCGACATTGCAATCACTTGATAATTATAACTTGAATTTGACGTTATAAGTAGAGACAGCGAAAGTAGAATTCTATTATGTCTTCTGTAGTGTCTTTTTGATAATTATATTATTTATTTTAATCTAACTACTCGCTGTCTTCAGTTACGTCAGGCTCTGGTAACCTATCAGGTTCCACCTCTGAAGAGGGTAGATAAAATTCGTGATACGTCCTTGGAATTTGCAATTCTGCACACAATTTTAATAGATCAATTTTCTTCTTCGAGGATATTTTTAGTCGCTCAGAATAGACTGATTTAGGGTTCTGGCTTGTACCAGCCTTCCTCAGTTGTTTTTTTCATTATTAGCATCAAAAAGGGTTCATTTTCGTCATAGGTCGTTTTCAAAAATATTGTGTTAGGAATATTTTTACGATATTGTAACCATACCGCGTCACTCACACCAACTTTACTGCCATTACTCAAAATATGAGGGTTGAATTGGTTTAGAGTGACAAAATCTTTAAATTCATCGTGTTGTAAGGATGTGACGCTGAAAGGGCGAGGGTTCGTTCTGGCCAAACGAACTGTTTGTGTTATAAATGACGAACTTTTGTGGTAAAAACTAATGTTTGAATCAACTTGAAAACCAGGAATTACCGAAACTTAAAGTTTATTGCAGACTAATTTGAGTAAAAAAATATTAAACATAATTGCAATTTGGGTAGTTTATGCTCAATTTTAGAAAAAAAAAAACATCAAACCACCGTAAACTAAGTTAACTACCATATTGATTAGTTTACCTGTGCCAGTTTAAACACGTACTCTAATAAATTGACCAAGGTAAAGACTCCAATCTGATTTATCTTAGTTAATAATAATATCTTTATTGTTTTATTATGTTAATCCTAAAGTCCTAAGCCTATATAAGATGTACTCACTCACTTGAATTACTAACAGCATCCCCAGACGAATAAGAACTCAATTTGTGTGTGTTCAATTTGTTTTCGCGTTTTCCCAACAATTACTCTTTTGCAGTTTGGCGAGTTGACCATTGACCCGACGATTATATCGAGGACCGATGACAATACACTAAACAAATCGTGTTTTTTAGTTTTTTTAACTATTAATTTTTTTAACACGCTTTTTTCTATAAAGTTTCTTTAACTTTTAACGCAGTTTAATTTACAAATAGTAATTTCATCTCACGTATCAGAGAGCAGAGTGGCGCAGTGGAAGCGTGCTAGGCCCATAACCCAGAGGTCCCTGGATCGAAACCACGCGCTAGAAATCTTTATGCTCAATATTTTTGTGGATGCGCGTTGGGCCCATAACCCAGAGGTCCGTGGATCGAAACCCCGCGCTCTGCTAGAAATCTTTTTGCTCAATATTTTTTGTTACGCATCAATTTTATTAACACGCTTTTATTAGCAACACATTTTGTACATATTAAGGATAGTTAATAGTTAGCAAATCGAACTAAAAAGCGAAAAATAAATAATAGTTTAAAAAATACTAAAAAACACGCTTTCTATAGAAAACCGAACTAAAAAAATAGAAAATAAAATTTTATAAATTTAAATTAAGAATAGGGTTGAAAATTTCAATAAATATAAATTAATAATAGTGTAAATCAATAAATATATGTATTTTATTTTTAAAAAAAGCGTGGGGTGCTTTTTAAGATATTATCAAAATGCTAATTACTCTACTCATGAGATGATCTGTCAATACAAAATGATTGTATATCTATTGACCCATGCACCCCACGCTTTTTTTTAAATATATATTTATTTATTTACACTATTATTAATTTATATTTATTGAAATTTTCAACCCTATTCTTAATTTAAATTTATAAAATTTTATTTTCTATTTTTTTAGTTCGGTTTTCTAAAGAAAGCGTGTTTTTTTAGTTTTTTTTTTTTAACACGCTTATATTAGCTTCACCTCTATGTTTGTAACCGACTCCTTTGGGCGCGATTTTGACCCGCTTTAAACGGCCGGATTTCGTTCAAACTTTGTAGATATATCGAGGATCGATGACAATAAATTATTATACAATAATAAAAAAAATATACATAAAAATAAATATAAAATAATTATACGAAGCTAATAAATTGTGTTATTGCTCCGAACGCGATTTCTACGATTACTATTAGCTAAGCTGTGAGCGATGACAATGCGTGATTTTTAGTTTTTTAAACTATTCTATATTATTTGGTGTGGTTTTTGGTGACGTGAGAGTGAGACGTGATGCCCTAAGGACGGATTTTTTTTGTGCTTCTTCTGGTGCCCCCTCAGACGTGATGCCCTAGGCAATTGCTTAATTTGATTAAGGGTTAATCCGTCACTGGTCACTGACCGAAACCGTGTATGACACGATCACTCAACGCGTTGTAAACGGGTGTGATACATACGTTAACAGTGGCCGGCCCCAGTCCTTGATCACGATCACTCTGATCATTCTGATCACCACACGCTTAAACCCAAACGTCCTCTTCAAAAAAATGCTCGGAAATGTTTTTCGTATTTGTCATTTTGGCGCCCTTTGCGTCTAGAATGACGAAAAGGATGACTGTCTCGTTCTTTTTCATGTCTGATACGTTCAAAGCACGGTCATGGTTTGGTTCAGAGCGGTGGGCAAGGACCTTTAAGGTTCCGCATACCACACACTTACCTCATGTTGCGTGAAATCGACATGTCGTAGTGAAATAACGAAACGAGTGATTTCGTGAAATTCCTTTTGACATCATCAACTACGAAAAGCTACCGAGCAGCTTCGTCCAAAACTTTATGCATGAGAATAATACATGTGGCTGAATCTTCTACAAGCTCAGTGGAACCAAGTGAAATTTCATCAGATTTCACTATTATTTCAGAATTAAATCAAAATGTCAACCAACTTGTGGTTTTCAGTAAGTTTTAAAAAAACGATAAATAATTTTGAGCATTTGTTACCTAATATCCGGTAGTTCGTAGTATCGGTAGGAATTACACGAAATTTCAATTAGCTTCGTCATTTCACAGCGACATACGTATTGCAATTCTTATCAATTAGCATGATAATCAAGGACTTACATTTATCATTGACCCCGATAATAATACTTATTCCTAACGAGATTAAAGTACATATTATTTTCAAGTCCAGTATTGTGTTGAATGTTTGTGTGGTCACACAGACCACTCGTAAAAACAATGATACGTGTTCCGACAATTCAAATAAACTCATAATTTTACAATTAGATAAATAGAGAATAACTAAAAATAAAAAATGTGTGTAATAAACCTGTGATAAAATAAAATAATAAATTGTGGAGTCGTGTAAATAATGACAAAGAACAATTTTGTCCAAACGTAAATTCACTATAGTTAATAAAATAGCGTACTTAACTTCAAAATGGGCAGCATACTTAGCTCTAAATCGAAGAAAAATCTGAAAAAGTCAAAGAATGTTTTCGAACGGGGGAAGAAGGACGCACAGAAGCGCTTGGAACAGATTCAAAAGGATATGGATCCTAAAAATAGGCGACTCGGTGGACTCGTGGCAACGGCAACAATGAGGGACAATATGCCACCGGATCCTGTACTATACACTCTTATGACACCACCAGGACCAGTAACCGCTTTACCCGCTGGTCCAATGACTCCTACTGCACCACCTGACCCGTTTCCTACAACCGCGCCAACCAACCCTGCTGCGTCTCGCATACACGGTCTCTCTGCATACGACGAAATGGCACTGGATAATATGAGACACCAGCTGAATAACGACGCCAATGCCTTCTTACTTAACAATATTCTTCTCTCAGTACAATTCTTTGAGAACTATGAAAGGTAAGCTTAACAACTGTTCTGTGAAAAATATTTTGATAAATTCTGTTTTTATCTATTGTTTGGTCGACGAATACGTAAACAGATTAACAATGAGGATTATAGACAAGTAAACACATATTTACAAGTGGAAATTTACGATTGAATATTCTGTGTTATAATTTTGTTTTCATATACGTTAGCAATAGTGCAAACATCCTGCAATATTTATTTTTACATAATTGTTAATTTTATTTCATAAATCATCTTTCGAGTTTCTGCTCACTACTGTAGTTCATGTAATTTTATTTATAGCCACAATTTTTTTTTCAATGTACAGCAAATGATTAGGAATCATATCTTTAATATTAGATTTGGAGTTACGTCATTATCTATACTACGAAAAATGACGTTTCTGATGCCTGATGCGTCAAACCGATGAGTAGCGTAGGAGCTACGTCATCTAGGAATCTCTCGAAACTACTGACACATATACCTACTACAGCTGAAATCTTTACATTCAATTTATTTGCTTTTAATTTTAAGATTTAAAACAATGGTTGATACGTATTTTCATATCAAGTAGGCATTAGCCGTTTAAGTACTTACTACTAAGGATTACTGATTACATTTGAATTTGGTATTTATGAATAGGATTAGTAGAAACTCAGTCATATCAGAAAATACTTTACTAGATATTTCTAGTTTCGTCACAATATTTTTAGGATGTTTTAGAAATCTAGCCATTGTCTGTAAATAAATAAACGTTTCACACTCATAGCTCCCCACTAGGAATAAATCCTGTGTCGGGGATGCCATGGAACACACACAAAGACGAGGACAACTAACACCCAGACCCAGAACAGATATTTAAATTCATCATTCAAACATCTGCCCGGCCGGGAATCGAACCCGGGACCTCTGGCTTATAAGGCGGATACACTACCGCTGAGCCATACAGGCCATTGTCTGTAAATGTTTTAGTTATCTCTGAGAAATGTCGCATGTCATGTTGCGGGAGTTAAGTGTTTGTCGATTTTATAGAGTAGATAATAAAAGGATTCTTTACTGCTTTATGATATAATGATGGTATTTATTGGTGGTAAAATCGTAACGGCTACCATTATACGATACAATTTGAATACATTACTGAATTATTTGTTTCTTTGGGTTCTTTTAATTATATCCAAACTGACTAGGAGTAGACATAAATATACAAATCTGCCTAAAAATAAATGGAAAATACTTAATTTAGAATGTTTTCTATCTCAATGTACGCTCTCCGAAATTTGGTTTAATAGTAAAACCTACGCAGGTGCGTTCCGTTCCTGCGTTCTGTGCACTTCTGTGCTTTATTATAACGTAAGTTGGCAGTGTGGTATGTGGTCTGGCAGTTTCAATGGCAAAAGTTCAAAATTGCAATCATTTCATGTATTATAGTAATGCTGATGTAGTAATTTCATCCGTAATTTCGTTATCAAGAAGCAATTTTCAGAACAAAAATAGCAAATACTTCGAAAGTCTTAATCTAGCCAATGTTATCGATATTTTTAGCGTGCTTAAACCATTAAGCGTGTGGTTTTTCTTTTCAGGGAAGTGCAGCAGATAAAAGATAAGCCAATAAGCCAAAGGGAGACCCTGTTGAATGATGCCATGATCCATTTTAATAAGCACGTTTTGTCTCCTGACCCGCTGCTAGAGTGTGTCAGCAAGCACGTGAACCACCAAAAAAACAGAGGACTTCTTGAGCCACTTGCATCTCCCAAACTCTATGTCATATACGACAATGTGGAAGCTAGGGAGCCAGGAGACACTTCGGATTACAGCGCGGCATTTGATGCGCCTTTCTATAAACTCCGAATTGAAGATTCCAAGGAGTCAGGTATGATTAAATGATGTATTACTTTTGAAAATTTCTTTAACACAAAAAGTAATATGTTAGAACTATTTATGTATAAAGTAACGAGTGATCCAAATAAATATTAGAACAATTTTATAAAGCTTTAAAATAATGTCAATTTCAAACAAAATATGTTACCTATATACGTAAACATACATTTTATATCGGTTTATCCCGTATACGCTGATACCTTTATTTACCCCATTCAAAAATACTTAAATCAATGCAAGTAACAATTGCAAAATTGAATTTAACTTTAATATATCTTTTAATGACGATATAATTTATTTTAGGATACCTGAAATTAAAAAGACAAGAAGTTTTGGAGAGTAGTTGGCACAAAAAGAGATCAAGCAATGAGATGAAGAAAATCTCCAATGAAAGTACGAGTATTTGCGTTGATTCTGGAAACGAATTTAATGATACAGATGACAAACTCTCCGCCACGGAAGATGTTTTCGTCAAAGAAAAACCAATAAATAAGAATAATGGCCTCGAGGAAAATTTTAAAGTCTTAAAAATCAACTCGTCCAACTTAGACAACATACAAACTAGTTCTGTGCAAACGACCGATTTCATAGACCAAGAAGAAGCAAAACCCAAAAAATCCATACTCAAAAAACCGGGAGAATTTAGTGCCTCAACAAAATTCGTAAAAGCCAAAGACCGTCAGCCATGTTACCAAAATAACACTATAGGTGAAGAGTCAGAGTATAGTTCATCAGGATATGGATCAACTTTAAGCGGTAGTTCTACAGTAACAGAATCTGCCATGCCTAAAAAAATTGAATTACATGCCAAGTATGCATCTAGTTCTGGTGTCTTGCCCGATGAATGTTGGACCACGATTGTGAAACCAATCTATCATGAGAGTGATGACGAAGATGAAAAACCTGTTTCAATATCTAAACAAGTCAAAGCAGAAAACGACTGGAGTGATGAAGACGATGACGAAATGATTGAGTCAGCATATAAATCATCTTCATCGCTGGTATTGCACAAACAGTACCACTATCTTAACTCTTCAAAATTCATGAATAATTTCATTGTCAATTTCAAACAAGACTTGGGAAAAGGATTAGAATTTTCTCAAGATACCGTCAGGAACGCTATGACACACGGAGCCAGCGTTTATTGTGATTCTTTGGAAGATTTCTTAAAGACTGGGTATGAAATCATCCCAGGCTTGACCACTACATGGCCAAATATCGCTAATCAATGGATTATTCGAGAAAGAAAAATAATACATAATCCAAGAAACAATAATAAATACCAGTGGCCCGTCCAACATATGGTTAGCAGAGCGAGAGATTTTGGATGTGTATTAGTTCCTCTTGGATGTCGACCTAAACTTAGGCCAAACCCTGAGCAAAAATTACAATGGAGAATCACTTTTCCAGCAGCAGAACGCTATCTAGAGAGTTTATTAGCACACTCTCATATCAGGTGCTATTTGTTCACGCTAGCTCTGCACAAGACATTCATGGAAAGTGAAATGATGATTGGTGTAGAAGCGAGTCATTTCAAAAATCATCTCTTTTGGCAATGCGAAGACAACTTTGCGAGATGGCCAGAAGACCGGTTAGGAGAATCATTGACGTCATTTTTGGAAAGCTTATTCGTCCAATTTGGAAAATCTAGATTACCCAACTACTTCATGGAAAGCTGCAATGACTTTGAAAGCATTCCTGCATCAGTGCTGTTGTCATCGCAACGAAAACTGAAAGATATTCTTGAAACTCCAGTGATGCACATTCTTCACGCCATGGATAAACTGAAGTACAGCAGTATAGGATTCTATCCAACTTTCAACGCCCAGAAGTTGTATGAAATTCTCACATGCAAGAATCCTTTGTACCTCTCAAATCCTAATTTGACGACATCAGCGAACAGTCATGAAGAAAATTCTGGAAGGCAAAGGAAAAAAATTAAGACGAATGTAAGTATGTTCATTGCTCAGTAACTGACATAGCATTATAGTCGAGGAGTAATACATACATGTCCACCAAAAAATGCTTTACTTTCAAAATAAGTTTATCAATTTTTGCCGATTGTATAATTTATTATAAGTAATATAAAAGATAATACTTAATACGCATGACATGGAAATAGCACGTAGGCATGGCAGTAATATTACTTCTGTTTTTACTACCGGTAGACAAAGCGCTTGCGAAATGATAAGCTAAAAAAATCATAAGTAAATATCGACTAGCAATTATTAATATTGAACGACTTGTTAACTTTTTTCCTTACAGTATTTTCATTAAGCAAAAGATTAATTAAATTCATTGTTAGGATTTGTACCCACAAAATTAAGTAATTTTTCGTGTTCTCGGCAAAAGTTTTTTTAACCTGATCTCTTATTATTATTTACAGATATCATTACCAAAAAGACTAGAACCGGAACGACGGCATCTGGTACTCAAGTTCTTCATTCCCCATTTCGTTGCCATGGCTCGCTCAAGTGCGAAATTTGATGCAATGAACCAAGCAATGATCTATCTGGAGCAAGCTCAGAGACTCTGCTTGCTTCTTTTGGACGAGCCCGGCGGAGATTCCACTGCGGACGAATACTTAGAAATCATTCGTGAGAAGCTCACAGACTATCAACGGAAGAAAGTGCATCAGAGAAGAAACAAACTATCCTCTCGACAGGAAAATACAAACCGATCAGTTCGAGGCTCTATGAAACGACGCCCTAAACCAAAACGTGTCATAAGTCAAGACTCTTCATCAGATGATCAAGGAACAGCGCCAATTACTATCGCTGACATTAACGTAGAACAAGGAAGC
Source organism: Alcis repandata (assembly GCA_949125135.1). Lineage (NCBI taxonomy): Eukaryota > Metazoa > Arthropoda > Insecta > Lepidoptera > Geometridae > Alcis > Alcis repandata. The sequence continues at coordinate 794,399 of OX421230.1, read as the reverse complement.
AACTTCATCGCAAATAACCTTGAAGTACCGTCTAGTTCTTCAGATTATATCCGCAAACAGGGACCAAAAGAATCTAAAACAAAGAACAATATCAATTCTTCCAAAAAGGAACATATTCTTCTGCTCAATGACACTATTGTAGAAGAGACATATCTGTAGGTAGCTGTGAATCAGAAGAATATATCTAGTTGTATTTATTATTATAGAAATCTTGATATCTAACAACAATTTCTCGACTGATGTTTATATAGTATATTAGTGAATATAATAGCATCTGATTGAAAAATTTTGATAAAAATTCGTAACTGAGGATCTGTTAGCTCAAAGCTTATTGAGCTTTCTTGAGTACCCTTCAAATATGTAGATATCAAGACATTTCTGAGGTAGAGGCGTGCTTTTTAGGTACTTTAACTGATATTTTTAAAATATCAGAGTTACTAAAGAATCGCTAAAGGCATATTAAAGATAAAGGCAAACGTGTATATTATTAAAATAAAAACGAAGATAATGAAGATAATAAAGTTAAATATATTTGAAGTAGTCGAAAATAGATATATAATATAAATACTATTATCGTCTAAATATAACACCGTCTACTATCTTAATTTATGGTGTCTCTAAAATGTTATTTTATTATTGTTGTATTAGAATATAGTAAAAAATTATAGCTTGTTACTTTATAGTGTGATAAAGTATTATAATTTACCTCACTATTTACAAAACTTAATTTTAGTTTCAGTTCTATAATTTACACTTATGTACCTGAATATAATATATCATATTACTCTCTTTTAATGTGTATGATTTAAAAAAAACACATAAATTTTAAATGATAGAACTACTAAAGAAATATTATAGAACGAATCATTATTGAGACTAAGTGCGAGAATACTAATCTTAACTTATTCTTAGACATTACCAGTCTATACTAATAATATAATAAAGAAGTAAAGTTTGTGTGTTTGTATATTTGTTAAATTGTAAGGGGTAATCTCGGGATCTACTGAACCGATTTTAAAAATTCTTTCACCAATAGAACGCCACATTATTGCTGAGTGTCATAGGTTATATAAAAAACCGAAAAATAAAAAGGCTTTTACGTGGTAGTCCGTTTTGCGAAGTGAATCGGAGAAAAAACGGTCCGGACGGCGCGCGATGGCTTCGGGTTTAATTAACATTATGCCCAACGAAGTGGGCACGGGTCAGCTAGTTAGTTATAAGTTGAAAGACGAGATGTTGGATGGCTTTTCTATTTTTTTTTAATTTCTCAGCTAGCCAATGACTATCTATCAAACTCTATCAAAGGACCATCTATCGTGGATAGTCACGTATAACTACAAAACAACTGTCAACTGTCATCAACTGCCATTGTTTGTCACTGTGACAGACCACTGTGTACCGTCAAATAAAATGAAATGAATCTCTTTCTTATACTCGTATTGTCCGTATCCGTAGTCGCGCTTCGCTTAGGTCTGCAAACAAAAAATACATAAAAATCCGTGCTGTTATATCAAATTGTATTTATTTTGATAATGTTCCGAATAAGAATGCTTATGAAGACTCGTTATGAATTATTCATGGTGGGGTAATGTTTGTCGATAAGTTATGGAGTCAAGACGCTGGTGGATAATAAGTGTATTATCATGGAACCTTGCTGAAAGCCAAGTTTATATTATATTGAATACATGACTTAACGGAAAATTATAAAGGTTTTCGGGCAACTTGTTACTTGTAATGCTTAAGTGTAAGTTAGGCTTAGTATTACTAAGTCTGACGTAATTATCGTACAGTTAGTGAGATTAAGTATCTAAGTAATATTACTAACGCGAAAGTGATTGTTTTTGTTTGTGACGCTTTCTAGCCTTATCTACTAAACACTAAACCATTCATCGTGAAATTTTCTATAGGTAGGTTAGGTACAGGTACACGTTTTTAGGCGTGCAGAAAAGATAGGTTACTTTTTATCACCATCATCATTACCATTTTTGATTATAATAATAAAGATATAAAGAGAGAAAAGATTGCAGCAGTGGCTTAAAACAAGCACCTAGCTCAGGTAAGCTGTATCATAAATGAAGTGCATTTGCTACGAAATGATTACGCTCTCAGTTTTCAAATTGTAGAAAAATAAACTTTAGAACTTCTAATTTAACTCTAGTCAGTGAATCAATTCGGAAACCTCAAATATGGTGGTAATATTCAAAGAGGAATAATTCTGTAAAATACATAATAAGTATGGAAATATTCCAAAAACACGAAGTAAAATAATAAAGAAACATTTTCATACGTGCTTTTCCGGAAACCCATGGCAGTTAAATCAACATTTTCACGAAAATACGTAGCAATTTCGGTTCAAAAACTCGCATTTATCCGCGGAGAATATGAAAAAATGAATGCACAGTGGGCAGACCGTAGAGACAAAATAATAACGTTGTTAAGCGTCAGGGACTCTGCAGCCACTCGGCAGCCCACAGTGCACCTCGCGGCGCTTTAATGAGACGCTACTGTACGTGGGCTAAAACATAGAGCTATACAGTTTAGAGGCGACTATCTGTGAAAAACTACATTTTACTTTAAACTTTCATGCACACTAAAATTACAAAACGTAATCTTAAAACTAACACAAGAACAAGAGCAGCTATTTCTATCTTAAGCAACTTTGAAATAGACAGGACTCGTAGAGTTAAAATAAAATAGATTATACCTATACCTATAGGTATATAGGTGATTTTTTTTTTTTATGTAATTAAGTGACGAGACGAGCAAATCGCTCGCCTGATGTTAAACGTCACGTTTGCCCATAACAGGTCTGCACCACCAAGAATTTTGAACTCGCTTAATTCAAGACCCTGCGCGGCACAGCACTGCGCTCGTCACCCTGAGATATAAGTTGTTTAATCTCCCATTTGCCCTGTAATTTCACTGGAAACAATGCCCTTCCAACCGGAACACAGTAATGTTTGCACATTACTGCTTGGCGGTGGAATAACTGGCAAAGGTGTGGTACTTCCCCAGGCGGGCTCTGCAAAAGAGCCCTACCACTACAAAAATAAAATAAAAAGATAAAATAATACTAATGTAAATATTAACATAATAATATACTATCTCACTAATATTATAAAAGTGAACGTTTGTGTATTTGTTACTAGTAAACGCTGAAACGGCTCAACAGATTTAGGTACATTGGAAGTGAATTTCATGGTCTGGATAACTCATAGGCTACATTTTATCCCGGAAAACTCATGTTAACTTTATGATCGCGGGAGCAGCTAGTATTCAATAATTCAAGTATGATAGACAGATAACTCTTCAAGTATGGTGATAATAGTCGTGCTAACCTACGCAGGTACGAGTGTGTTGTAAAGTTTCATTTAAATTGCCAAATGCTGCCAATGCTGATCAGCTCTACTAGTTTCTCAAGCCTTGGATAGGCTCTTGAAGACCCACAAGTCCTGCGGGGGCCACTCAGCCCGCCAGTCTTGCGAGGCCAGTCTTGCGAGAGCCACTCACCGCTCACCGTGCCGCGACATTCTAATGAACCCTTGTGCACGCGTCTTCGCCTCGCCTTCAATTCTAGAATAGAGCCGAGATTTAGCTTACCTGGCAATTGTGATCACCTGTACGAAAACTATTGACCGTGATGAGCAGTAGACGACTGGCAAGAAAAAAAATATATTGGATCTATCAATAGAGCCCTCTAATGGATCCTAGTGTATAGATCGCTGGGAATAATGATTTTTCTTAAATTATAATACAAAATATCTATACGCTCGTCATCATCATTATTCCCTGGTAAGCAATGATACGGTTTACGACAGAGTACTCGTGCTTCTCTCTCGGCTTTAACCTCTACCTACGATAAGATAGCCATTAATATTAACGTTAAAAAGTTCTAGACAAATAAATTTAATATCCCAAGCAATTTATTTTACAACAGCCCAGAAGTCAAACAAACTCCAACAAGCGTAACGATCATATCTCAGCGGCGATTTATTATTGAGGCTGTAAAATTAATTCCTCCACAATTCGAAGGGTGGCTCGCGAGTTATTATTTTGTATAATCTCTTTGATTCGACAAATAGGTAGAGGGAGCGAGATATTAATAGATATCCGCGCTGTGGAGGGTTGCGTCATCGTTGTGTTTGGCTATTTTTGCTGACCAGAAAGGGAGCATTTTTTAACGAACTGCAATAAAAAAGTGTAAGTTTTCTCGACTGTAAAGATATAAGTTATTTTTTCCTGACTATCTTATAGATAGGTAATGTTTTACGGGTGAGACTAGTTAAATTAGTATGTATAATTGATGTTCTTTTAGCGATCATTATTGATCTAGATTCACCTTTCAGATGTTGTCTTATGTGAACTACACAGTAGGTACCTACTTACCTACACATATTGTTTCAAAAATATTTACTGTGATAAAATCTTTTCGACAGCATTTTAACGCGAACATTTTCACTAAAAATCTAGCACCACATCACCTAACAGCCATAACAACATTAAAATCTCAAAAATGTCCATTCCATTCCGTAGAAAATCTGAAAATATCCACATTACGTTTTAAAATGTAAAAGCCATAAACTTCCAAGGTTTATTATACTCAGTATATTTCATGTGGAAAAATTTAATCATGGTGTCCAGAGAGCGGATTGAAATTCAGTACGCGGATGCCTTGGGGTCGCATAAATCTTGCTTTCCTGGGCCTGCGCTCAAGTGTGGCTGGCGGGAGACCTTGTCGCATACATATACGGAGAATGTAGAATATTTTAAATGTACGGATTAATTAATTAACTACCTGCGCCCCGCGGTTTCACTCGCGTTTTTCGGGATTAAACGTAGCCTATGTGTTAATCCAGATCATGAACTACCTTCATTCTAAATTTCGTGTTATTATTGCGTTCAGTCGTTTCAGCGTTCATTAGTAACAAACATACCTACATTATTTTACCTTTATAATATTAGTATAGATCTGCAATTTGACACTTTTCATTTGTAAGCCAAGTTCTAACTAGAGAACATTAAGTGACAACTCAACGTTTGTTAGTTTGCAACACCAATTTCAATTAAGCATACAGTCTTATACCAGTTCAGGCATTTTCATTCAAACAGTTCGCTAAAATATTTGTTTAGAAAAAAATAATTATCAAAATATTACAAAAGTTGCTGTATTTCTAAAGTAATATTTTTTTTTTCAAAAAGTAATTTTCTCTTGTTACAATGTTCTGCTTGTGTATGACTAACACATTCTAAATGTCTTTCAGAACGCTTACCTGACTCAAGTTAACCAAAATATGTAGTACATTTATAGTAAGTAGTTCAGCCTACATTCATCATTAGGCTAAAGCACCTTATAAATTTCTCCATAACACTATTACGGCAAACGCTATCATTCAACTGTTATTTTTGCTTCAAATTGCGACCATAATATCTAACCAAACAACGAATTACTTCCCTCTAATCCACAAGCCAAAACCAACTCTAACTCTCTCCACTTAAAATCAAAAATCGTTTAAGTTTTCAATCAAAATTAGAAAATGTCTACCATACGAATTTTAACTTTAAGTTTACGTTGTAACGTGTAAAATTCTGTGTTTGTTTTAAACCGTATTTTGTAATTAGAATACAAAGGGAACCGCGGCATTGCGGAAGCAACCATCCAGTTAGCGATACCGAGTTAGAATTCGAGTAATATTTTAACTACGTTAAGATGACGGTGTGATTTATCTACACAGCTACAGCCGAAAAGGGTCCCGTATTGCGGTTTTCGTACGAATGGGTTCATTACACGTTACGAGTAAAAGGGCCCTATTCTGGCGATTCAGAAATAATCTCGGTCACTGTCGCTCTTATGAGAAATGTCATGACAGTGAGAGTGACCTCAAGAATTGGGTCCCAGTGTCGAGACAGTGCCTTCGGCCGAGTACTCGGTTTGTATAAACAGGTTGACGAGGCCAGATAGTCACTAGAAACACGATTTGTTCACTTTACCGAGTGTGCCTATTTACTGTCTCGCCACTGTATACTCGTTACGTGTAATCAACCAATAACACAAAGAATCATGCCTTAAGCGTAGGTCCATCCTTCGAAGCCTCTTTGTCTGTGATTCAGTACACTTCATGTTTCATCTTCTCTAAGTGCCTCTCCATTAATGAAGGTTAGCAGTCAGCTTCTTGAAGTTATCTTTGTCCAGCGCGAGTCTGAACAGTTGTTCCACCGTCTTTATTCCTGTCCTGATGTTACGGAGCCACGAAATCTTACGTCTTTCAATCTTACGCTTTACACCCACAATTCAAGCCACAGCCCTGTATTCCAAAATATCCAGACTCCAGTATCTCGGATCTGATCCGTCGTTACGTGTGAAACTTGGAGAACAGAGGTGTAATCAGAGCGAGCGCATTGTTATCAGACCGCCTTGCATCCTGCCTGCACTGGTTAATTGTGAACTCGGTGCGCAAGTCATAAGCTAGGGGCGATACAAAACTTTATTCTTGTACTGTGATTTCGTAAAAAGTTAATGTACTGACAATTTGGTATTTAAATAGTATCCCTTCAAAATGTGTAGCATTATTTTTAATCTCTTAGATTTGCCAGCCAAAAAATATGTACATGTATAAAATATGCATTAAGCTTGCAAAGACCAAGCCTAAGCGACAAAGATTTAAAAAATTCTTATCAGTGTGTTGATATTTATATGAAACTGTTTCTATATTTCCATTATTTTAAAATTAAGTAAGTGAGTAAGCAATTTAGAGAGCATGTAAAATAAAACGCTAAAAGTCCTTCATCTTTTCAGCAATCCAAAGCGTTCCTTTATCTTTTCAGGGTCTAGCTAGACAGAACTTTTTCTAAACATCTAAGAATAGGAAAAGGCTGGAGGAATAAACTTGCCGATATAATATAATAATGGCCTATTAACTAACTTCTAAAACAGAGGTACCTAATCAGTTCGACACGTATATACCCATGTAATTATAGCACCTCAATTCTTTCGTAACTTGCACCATCGCAATAAGCAAGAGATAGTGAACTGGGACACCTCGAATTGCTTTCGACGATCGAGTTCGTTTCCGATACATGCTAGTTGAGACGTAACGTGTACCTGTGTGTTCAAGTGTAACTGTGTACCTGTGCGTTTGTGTATAGTGTGTCTGGTGCTGCTGTGTGTGAGGTGAGCTTAGGTTAAATACGATATATTGATTGAGCCGGAATATTGGCACTACACGGTTGTGTTGGTACCAAATGACTAATACGTGGAATGTACTAAATGACGAGTATGTTTTGATGTAAATAAGCATCATTATTTTTATCGTATCATTATATAAATCGTGTCTTTAGAAATCTTTCTTATAAGCTGTTATTTAACCTGTCGTGTTAATATACCTATGTCTATGTGGGTCAATTCTTGATAGGTAAAAAAAAATTGGTTGTTCTGTAAAGGTTTACAGACGATAGTTTAACGTGACAACGTCATAACAAAATATTGATGAAATGATTGCATACTAACCAACAATGGCAACGTTACAATGAGCGTAACGGGACACTTTTACATGCGTGCACCCGGCATTCATCGATATATTAGTACGTCACTTCCGTCCGATAAAGCTGAAATTTTGTATACCTGTGTAACTCCGATGATAAATAAATGATAATAAATTAAAAAACTTTAAAAGGTTGGTTTTAAAAGTATTTTTAAATACCTTTTATTTTATACTATACAAGGCTTGTGTTCGACCGTCATCTCACCTTTAGTGTTTTTTGTATGATTTCTAGTGTCCATGTAAAGCTATGCGAATCGAACGATTCTTTAGATCACGCTCCGGGGGTCGTATCTATTTCATTTTAGATACAGTTGACCAGACATAAATATACGTGATGTGGGTAAACACGTAGATCAAAGTGGACTGGATAGCCGTAGAATAAAATAAAATAGGCAACAAAATTTGGATCATCTCCGAGAAATATTACGCTTGCGTGTTTTCTTTTTATTTCAAAAAAGTCTGCGATTGCCTGGTAATTTGGTTGAAGCTAAACGGTGGTTCATGATGAAGCTCGCTTGGTTTAAAATAACTGATTGAACCAAAAAGTAAACTGTTGTAGCTGAAGTGTTATTAACGAAGCGCACTATTCCAGAACGCTATTCTATGAAAAGAGATAGGTTGTACCAGACAGGAGATACGAGTAGGTTGAGATAGTTTGTACCTAACTCTTTTTATGCAATGCATACTGCATTGTACAGAAAGACAAACTTAACTTTAAGTTTAACCGTAAGATAACTTTATAGAGAAGAACACAAGACGGTCTTATCTTTGTTTTTAGATTGAAGTTAAAATGAACCAAATTAAGTTTACTTGAAATAACTATTATTTAAAACAATTTCTTATTATATTTTTATCTGAATAAAGAGGTATTGGTACCTACGAAATTTTGGCTCACAATTTTAACACAAACATACACACATTGCAAGCTAAACAAAAGCTTGAAAAATTGCAGTTGCCTCAAAATTTGGCATTTGAAACGGTGTCTCAAAACAGACGCCCCTATTCGACTGTACTGAAATAGATATCGACTGAGTCTAGACCGCTCGTTACTAGGTTACCAACTTCAGCTAAATAAAGACTGATCTAGTTTCTCTTCAATTCCAAAGTATCATCCAACCAAGATTGATGGCTGTTCTCAAACTCCCGCTGGGTGCGATTTGCGCCTACTACACTTCAATTTTTTCTAATTTCCTTCAGCTACACACAAAAAACAACCTTATTTCGTAACAAAATAAAGACGAGACTTGACTGTGATTATCATTGGTCATGCGTGATATTGGGCAGTAGTGGGGAAATTGCGCCCGTTTTAAAAGAATGATGGGACATTTTTTCCCGTAACTATTTGCGATTTTTCTTACGGTTTTCAATGTGGCGTAATGTATTGGGGTGCTGTATTCTAATGGGGAGTAGTTTTTTTGAAGAACAGTGACTGGAAAGATGCAAACGTACCTACGTGGTAGCATGTGGACAATTTATTTGAAAACTAGGTAGGTACTTATTTGAATTCTAGATATTTGAAAAAAAACTTCGAGCAAAAAAAATTTCCATCGGACTAGGCAAGTGTTAAAACTCACCTAATTTTAAGTTTTGATGTGATCGAAAATGTAAAGCTTGCTTTTTCTTTTTTTTAGTAAAATTACCAAAGTACAGAGTACAGTTATCAGAAATGGTAAACAATAGGACAAACTTCAATTTACAATTTCTGGTATGAACAATGATGATGATGAAAAGAGAGATATCATTGTTATCACAATATTGTTGATCACTGATCCTTGTTTATAACCTTGTATAAAGAGAGATCACTATACAGGGTTATAAAAACATCAGGTAAGTATTTCAAACATATTGTTGAGTGTCATTGACATTCTATAGAACATTGGCTCCTTACTCGTACATAGTAAAAGTTGTTCATAATGCTGAATACTATGAGCCCTTTGCAGTTTAGCATACCCTTTCCTTATCTAGCTATCTAAACATGATACATTATGTACCTACCTACTCCTTCAGACCCGGAGATCCAAGTTTACCGCACGCAATACGTTTCACCTGTCCTGCTCTGTAAACGTTGTGCATCCAAATTGGTATTCCGACTGCAAAGTGGCAATCATAGCTTGCAGCGTCTCCGATTATACCTACACATGCTGTCAACGTAGGAAGGTTTAAGGCCCAAGTTTGAAGGCTTTTAAGACAGATCTAAATTTTCTAAAACTGTTGGCATCCTTGTCTAATGGCTTGCAATGATAAAGAGATATATTTTTAGTTAGTTTAGATCTGTCTTAAAATTCCTTTAAACTTGGGCCCATATTATACAGGGTTATACGGTAAGTGTTTTAAAAACGGAGTCTACAAGCACCTCTCCGGGCTGGCAAAGCATTATCAACGCCGCTAGTGTTGCAGATGGCGGCGGGTTAGCTTACCATCAGGCTGACAGTCTGCCTGTTTGACGCTCTTTTATTTTAAAAAAGGTTTATGCTAAACCAAAAAGGGCTCTTAGTACATCATTATACACAACTTTTATTATGGGACGAACCTGGAATTCGCGAAAAAAAGTCAACTGTTCCATACATTTTGTCGAGTGTCATTGACCAGCGCTGTTATTCTGTTGGGACCGGCGTATGACATCATGATCGTCTCGAGACAACGTGGTATAGTATGTACCTATCCCATATCATGGGCACAAATGTACACAAGGCTCCCCGAATGTTATGAAACCGCCAAATACTGACATAATTAAAACAAGGCTAAAACGCTGGCTAACCGATCAGGCGTTTTATGACATAGATAAAGAATACATGCAATTGAAGGTGATTACCTAGATTTATCAATCAAATGGATAATAACACTTAAAACTAGTGCAACAACTGCCGGCCCTATCGCTAAGAGCGATCTTTTTCAGGCAACCTTTACTTAGCCAAAACTTATTAGATATTTAAGTTATTATTAGCAAGGTGACTGTTTATCACCAGGAAAGACGAATCATTCAATCTAAATTCTAATTAATATTCCATTCTTAACCCAAACGAGACGGGACATAAAATCCCCAATACCAACTAAAAGAACAAAAAAATCCGGCAATTATCCAACTGTGGCCAAATTAAAATATTCCATTACTTGATTAACAATTCCCGTCACGGTCCTCCGCACAGATCTTATCTCTCCCATTCCAAATTGAACACATTTCGCAAGATTTATGTGAACTTGGAAAAAAAGAAATCTCATTCGATGCCGAGCTTAGATAGGCGATAACGGAGTGATGGATTCGTTCAATAGTGACGGTTATTCTTGAGATTTGGGAAATTAAAGTTTGTGTATGGAAAAATGGTGAAAACAGGTCGAAAAACTACTAGACTAGGATGTGCCGAGCAGGGTCTTGAATTCTATGAATTACTAATTGTAATAATTAGTTCCGGTTGGAAGGGCATTGTTTCCAGTGAAGTTTCAGGGCAAATAGGAGATTTAACATCTTATATCTCAGGATGATGACCGCAGTGCTGTGCCGCGCAGGGTCTTGAATTCTATGAGTATAAAATTCTGGGTGGCGTAGACCTGTTATGGGCAAACGTGACGTTTAACATCAGGCGAGCGATGTCCTCGTCTCGTCACTCAATAGCATAAAAAACCCTACACTTGGGTGGTCGTGATTATCTCCGTCACTCTTAGTGTCAAGACATTTCTAATGAGAGTGACAGTGACCAAGATATTGACTCTTAAGTCGCAGTTGTCGCTCTAATTTTAGGTGTTGTAATCCTTTTGTTTGTAATTTATGGTGTGAACAATAAAGAGTTTACCTATCTATCTATCTAACTCACTCTTCAGAATGGGCCCCTCGTTTGAGAAAAGAACATAATATATAGCGCGCGAAAAGTTTTTTATTCATTAATAGGCATGAGTTTGACCAACGATTTTACGCGATGAAGCAATTTAATGGTTAATGATGATCATCATGAAAACTAACCTTTTTTTAATTTAAGATTCCCCATAATAATATCTCTCAAAGTAGGTGGTACAACCAATTTTATTATAATTTTACAAAACACGGAAAATTTTATTTTCTTTGAGAAAACTTTGCTTGTATTAAAGCGAAGAAACACGTTTTAATACACAATATCATACGCTTAACGAGTCACGAGTCCATAGCATATCATAATCTTGCATAATCTTGTCTACTCCACCGCTAAAGATCCAATAACTTCACAACCTCATGCCAACCTGACAACTATTACCCGCTAAGCCGGAAGTAGCACACGTCAAGTACATGTACCGGAAGTGAGCGTGAATATCGTAAATTCAGCCGGAAGTACCGTCATGTTAAGCCGCGTGTACCATCGCGAGCGCGGGGTGCTAAATAAAATGCATAGAAAGACGTTGGCATAAAGTTAAAGCGTGAGTTTATGACTAGCGGTGTTATGCTGGTTGTTTCGCGTTTTTTCTAGTTGAGGTACTTTTTACGGCTTAAACTGTTATGTGGTTTATTTACTCCCGGTTTTATTATGAAATGCAGGCTTGTTCGTGAAATTTGATATCCTCACTTTTCACAGAATAGTGTTTCGAAAATAAAAATAGTAGTTAACAGTAACAAAGCACATATAAAATAGAAATACAAAAATAAGCAAGCTATGAAATCAGAGAATTTTGTATTATGAAATGATAACCTTATGATGATAATGACGTTAAAACTTTCCAAAAAACATAGAGATGGCTCCCCTTACTATCCTTTATTCAAATGTGTTGATTCACCTCGAGTCAGCGTCGAGTAAAATCACTTGGAAACCAACGGGAAGAAAATACACGAGCAAAATATAAAACCGAGGCCGGCTCGGCTGCTTCAGTCGAGCCTTGTCCTTAGTTTGTTACCGGTTTGTTGGTGCATTTATTTCGTTGGAAAAGTTCGGAGAATTAGTTTTGTTGGAAAAGGATGATGTGTTTTTGAAAGTTGTGTTGTTAATAAAATGTAAATATTGATTATGAGTGGAACCGCGGGCACAGCTAGTCTATATATGTAAGTTTAACAAACACAATGTGTAAATTTCTTTTACATTAACATAATTATCAGTTTAATATAACCATACTTTGTCTGTAATGCTTCAATTTGATAGTCTTCACTCGATTTCAAAAAAAAAAATTATACTTGTATCCTTCTTATATATTTTTAAATTTACAACAATTATTTCAGATCGAATGTTCCATACTAAATAATACCCATTTAATTCCTCTTCACGCTAAAACACAAAACCGATTGGTTTAATTTTATTTCATTCAATTATTATAATCTAATCTGGAGTTCGGAACGAGACGGTTATAAATTGAACAAAACAGTCTAACAATAACCGGAGTTCTCCGCAAAATTGACTTCATTAAAACAACGAGAGCCAGTTTGTTTTGGAATAGCGATAAGCAGCGCTGCTGTTTTGTGAGGACGCGTGTTTACAAAGCGGATGGAGTTAACTTTGTAATATTAAAACATTGGCCTAATTTTATTTTAAGCTAATAGCTAATTAACCTATGCTGTCCCACTGCTGGGCAAAGGTCTCCCCCAATTTTTTCCAGTTCTGGCGGTCTTGGGCCAGCGCCCAAGACCGCCAGAGTGCACAGAGAGCACAGCGCACAGAGCACAGCGCACAGAGCACAGAGTGGGTGCCCCCGGACAGTCGACCCCCAGGTCGCCCCCCGACGCGATGGCGCGACGAACTCGGGCGGTTTGAAAAAGACTGGAATTTTCTTTTAATATTAGAAAAATGTTGAGGCTTATTTTTAAGACAATTTACAATAGTAAAACTCATAAATTATATCACTTGATCCTTAGTCATTGACAGCGCTTCTTGATATGTGAGTTGAATGGTATGTTAGATCAATAAATACAAATCAGTGGTTTCTAATTTATGTTCATTTCAATTATTTTTCTTGTCCTGGACAATACAAAGAGAAAATTATGATGAAAGATATAATAAAAATTGCTCGGTTGATAATTAAAAATTATCATTAAAAACATTTTCCTACAAAACGATTAAAAACTTCAAAAAAATAATAATAAAACACTTATCGCGTTTAGGCTAATTATAAAATTTCGATTTCGGTGAAACACTTTAAAAATACTGTGTTTCAGCTTAAAAAAACGGAACACCGTTTCGTAAATACGCAAACGGAAGCGGGGCCGGCAGCCGGAAGTTAAAGTCAAGTCGGCATCGGCGCGTCAGACGTGCGCTAAGTTCGAGCACGATTAACGGGCAAAGTCGGGTAAACTGATTTATAGTTTACTGCTGCAGTGCTTATCAAATTGTGTTTTGCTATTTTTATTCGAATATAGTAACTATAAATATGTTTTATTGCTAATAGGGTTTCGTTTGATGATATTGGCTGTTTGATCCGTAGTATGGGTTAGTTAATCTTAGAAAGAATCCAGTGAGTTGTATCTTAGTTTTGCCTATTTTTTTACAGTTAAGTATAGAATATGTGTTTGATCACAATCTCATTTGATGGAAAGCTACCGCAAGTAAAAGTTTTGCTTGATTACGCAATTTTGTTTTACACCATTTTCTTTTGATAAAAAAGTATCTTGGATCAAAATAGGCTGTTCTTATAAAAGGCTAATTTAGTTTGATGTTCCACTTACGGTCAGCCATTCAAAAACAGACCGGTCTGACCAGTCACCGTCAAGAGACACAATCTGAACTAGACTGTACTATATACAGTCATTGTGGCTTGTGGCAAACGTATCGTAATTTTGATCACTTCATTTAACGAATGAATGAATGAAACCCAAACAAAACCCCGATTCCTGTCTAAACAGATTAACAGATTAAACAGAAAAAGAACGGCACGGAAAATGGCCAACAACAAGGTTTCATTAACAGAATCGAATTACTACGCACGGAGTAAATAAAAAAAGACGGCAAAAATAAATAAAAACAACGGAAAATAAATAAAATAAAAAGTGAGTGGACAAAGCCGTGACAATCAGGATCGGACCTTATTTGCAGAGGCGCGGGTAATTGATACGGGACGGTGACCGGAAACTGGGTGGTGGAGCCACTAAACCGGCGACAGTAACTTAGAAAATTTTCAAACAAATATTACAATAACATGATATTTTCGAATGGCCAATGTGGCTAATAATGGTGCCAAGATCTATATTCAGCAATGGCTGGATAAATGTTGATGATCATGATGTACTTATTTAGAATAAACATCTACTATTTCTTGTATGCTTTATTAATTTTATGGCACGTCCCAAAACTTTGCTGTAAATAAAACTACTATATCATACGAATTAACCAAAATCTCTGCGAAGACGTTTCAAAGTATTCTCGAGAAGTTTAACCTCCCCATCGCTAAGTTCCGGGCTCCACCACGCCACCGCCAGTTCGTTAGTTGAAGCCATATTTGTCTCGTCCACCTTCCTGCAGACGCGGACAGCTATTGTTTGCTAACTTATTTGTTGCCACTAATGATATCGATGCTGGATTCTTTTTAACGAAGATATCACAAGAGATCAGAGATTTTGTCCTGTAGTTCCGCTAACAAAGATATCTCAAAAAAGATCAGATTTATCGTTCCATGTTTTAACTTGTAATTTTCCAGTAAAGTAAGTAAATGCCACTGCATTTAAAATATTCAAGCGAAGTACTAAATGTCAAGCAATGTGTGTGACCTTCTTGATTTTACCTGGATCGAGTCAGTTTTTTTTTTTACTTTATGTAACTTAAATTTTGACTTAATATTATAAATAGGATTAGGATTTGTAGGAAGTAGAAAGTAGGATAACGATTTTTGAAATAATAATATCAAAATCTATTCACAAACATCCAGAACCGCAATTATTCCGTGACAAGGCTAGATCTTATTTATTTCTAATTTAGCTTGCATTTCCCCGCGGCCCCGCCTGCAGAGGTGGAGTAATAGAAATAATGAAGGAGGGAGAATGCACTCTGTATGCAAATGGCGGAGCTAATCCGAGCTACGCCGACTCGGAACTTGATCGTAAACTTATTCACTTAAGGACTAGCTAATCTCTGATATTTTAGTCGGTATTTTGTAGAAACTATACGGTATATATAAATGCAATAACTAGTTATTATTGTCAACTGTAGGGAGCCTTAACCGTCGACGATATTTGGCCCAAGCTGGAAGGCTTTTTTTGACAGACAATTTTTTCTAAAACCATTGATGTCCTTATCTAATAGGTTGCAATGACAAAGACGGATATATTTGTAATTAGTTTAAATCTGTCAAATAAAGCGTTGAAACTTAGGCCAATTGTCAGGGTCGCGGGTCGAACCTGCGACTCTATTTTTTTGGCGCTTGAGATTATCTCCATCACTCTCTCGCTCATGACATTACTAATGAGAGCAACAGTGACCGAGATAATATCGGACCCGCCGGAATAGAGCTTTTGGAACTTGAATTATCGTAGACTTATTCACTTAAGGACTGGCTAATCTCTGCGATTTTAGTCGGACTTTGTGGAAAAGTACGCCGTACTCACAGGTAATGCAATGAATCGTCTTTATTGTTGACAACTATAAATTATAATTGTACTAGCTACGCCCCGCGGTTTCTTCCGTGGTCAAAAGGTTAACGTGAGTTTTCCGTAATATAAAGTAGCCTATGTGTTAATTTAGACCATGAGAGACTTAACTTTAACTTAAATCTTAACTTTGATTTAATTTCTTTGAGATGGAAAACTTGAAAGTTGTGGTTCCTCTTCAGACCGATATTGTAAAATAATCCTGCCATTAAAAACGCTGTGATTGGTTGAAAAATAAAGACGGAACAAGCATTCCTTTCATTCACAAACCTTTCACAACCGCATGCACATCATTAGGGGAAGTAACAACACTTAGAAAATCACCTTTTTCGTAGCTACGCCGTAGTGCCGTAGAGCTTCGTAGCAGTGTGCAGCATCGTAGCGCCGCAGAGCTCCGTAGACATCCCACGTAGAGCCGAGTTGAAAGACGACTCGCGGCTTGGAAAATAAACTCTGGAAGTTTTGTATACCTAACCTTGTTGAGACTACGCCATGATTCAGTGTCATTCTCGGTAAAGAATAAAAAAAGATGTTTCAATACCTGAAATGAAATAATCAACAGTTTTTACATTAGGTGTTGGGTGCTTTAACTATAGTTTACTAACCCGGTGATCTTTTTCAAGGAGTGACTACAAGAATAATGCACGCTCAAGACAGGATTTGATAGCGCACGCCACTGTTATTATTACTCTTTAAAAAAGATTATCGATTGTAATCGAAACTATAGTCAGATAACAAACAAACAAACAGTCACATTTTCACATTTATAATATTAATTATGAAGTTCCAAAGTGTGTGAAAATCAAATCAGTTTCATAGTAAAACTAACTGACTAAAACTAAAACTTGATACTTTATTATGTAGTAGCGCACTCTGAAGTATACTTCCACTATAGTCTTCAGACTCTATATCGCTTTTCTTTCTACTTTCTTTCTTTAAGTTTCTCCCATAGTTGCTCGAGGGAATAAAAAGGAGCTAGAAAATATTGTTCATTATAATTTGGATTGTAAAGTACCGTGGGGTATTAAATTATTATGTTTATTGAGTTATGAATTTAATTTTACTTTGGTACCTGAAAATACTCATATTTATATTACTTAACGAAGAAGAAAAAATAACCGTCTTTTGATCTCGAAAATATAACATCTAATACATTTGAAAACATTTATTTGAATGTTTTCAAATGTTAAGAATATTAAGCGTACAACAAACTTATAGAAAAACTAGCAACTAAACAAGGCAATTGTTATTGTTATTTTTTTTTTTCTTTACTAGAGAAAGTCTTCATACAGTAAAAGTGAAAGTACGTATGTTTGCTACCACTCAACTCTGAAGCGGCTCTATAGGTTGACATGAAATTTGCAATGAAGGTCTTTCATGGTCTGGAGGCTACTCGTACCTTTCATCCCGGAAAACTCATGACAACTTTTTTACCGTGGGTGAAACCGCGGAGCGCAGCTAGTTAATTATAATCTACTTAGACACCTAAACCTAAACTAATTGTGTTTCAACAAATTCAACAACAACCCAGTTTTTGTCTTTTAACTTTCATTTTTATTTTGAGGCTAAATTGAGTCACATGCCAAAAAACGAGATGACACGAGTTCGTGCCTCTCGGGGGTGAAGTTCCGAAGAACAAAACGGGAAACTTTAAAAAATCTTGTTTCTTCAAATGCAAAAGTTTGAAGTTTTGAGATGTGCGTCCCGGGGGCGGTATTACTTCGCCGGGGCTACGTTTGAAATAAAGATATTAAAAATATTTTTTATTGTTCCACTCAAAAATTAGGATAGAAAATATTTTTTATTGTTTCACTCCGAAATTAAAACAGAGTTTTATACTTTTTTGCGACGAAATTTATACTTTTTTGCTCGCCAAACAAATTACAGGAAAAAAAAATTGGTTGTCTGTAAAGTCGGTTTACTGACGATAGTTGAACGTGACAACGTCATAAGAAAATACTGATGGAATGTTATTTCGATCGAATAGTAAAGCAATTGATTTTTTACTCATCGTGAAATAGTTCTGTTAACTTATTTTTATAGTTTTGTCAATTATAGCATAACCTACAATCGCTGCACTAGCGGACCGATGCTATTTATTTTAATGATGAAAGCACGAATTTTCGACAATATATCACTGAAAATATATTTAATATCGAAAGAATCATTACCTTTATCGCCGCAATTATCGTTGCTATAAATAATTGACACCACATTCACTTTTCACTGCACTTCATACTTGACGAAAACATGTAAGTGTATTATTGTATAGCAGCTGTCCACGCGGACGCATTGCTCACTCAAGTAGGAGAGAGACAGATGTCGAACGCTGCCGAACGCGGAGGCCGATTGTGCCTCTTTGTCGCTCGTTGCGCGCTCTCGCTTGCACTTCAAGCCTTAAATGGAACGCCTCAGAGCGACGGTAACGACGGTAACGCCGTATGCGTCATGTTTTTTCGTGCGTGCAGCCGGCTCCATCGAATTATAAGACGTTGTCACGTCAAAAACTAAGACAAAGTAGAATTACATTTGGTAGTACAAGAGCGGACTTATCGCCTATAACAAAACTAAAATTGTGACCAAGTAAACTAAGATTTTGATGAGGATAGAAATAAATATTAAGTTAAAAAAAAGTTGGTTAAAAATTGATTTTGATATTTTTTTATTCGACTTTATTATTTTCGAATTGTTTGCTTGAACAGTAATTCACTCTCGCCTGATTTTAAAGGTGGCATTTACAACCAAACATAACCGTGGGTGAGATGACACGTTAAATTGTAGATTCCAACTGTTAACTCTAATCCTATGTTACTCTCTCTGTTAACTGTTTGTTCTATAACAATAACCACCAAGCCATGCTACATTACATTACGTTTCACACTCATAGCCCCCCACTAGGATACACTGTGCGGGGATGCCATATAACACACACAAAGACTAGGACAGCTAACATCCAGACCCAGAACAGATATTTAACTTCATCAATTATATATCTGCCCGGCCGGGAAACAAACCCGGTACCTCTGGCTTATAAGGCAGATATACTACCGCTGAGCCAAACAGATCATCGAGTAGGTCGGTGTAAGAACCAACAGCACAAAAAGTCTACCACCAGGGCCTATAAGAATGTTCTTACGAACTTATAAATCAGCATGCTTGTTTAATTAATTGAATACTACTTACATCCACAATCCCTACATCGGCCTTCAGCTCCCGTCTCCCGGCTGGAGCTGGCAGCGAGCCAGTTCTCTCATTACCGGAGCATTCATTGAATATCCTACACCAGAGGTGGATCAAGGGGAGAAAGGCTAGAAGACTTGACCCCCTCCCCCTCCCTTCCTACTCCCCAAAATACTTCTTGGGAGGGCTAGAGGGCTCCCTCCCCTCCCAACGCTTCCCAAACACCTGTTTACCTTAGCCTTGTTCTTTTTACCCTCAGCCACCTCTTTTTTTGACCCAGGGAAAACGCTCTATGGATACCACCAGCCCCGGGGGGAACGGTAATAATGTGGAAATCTCTGCCCTAGTGTAGCCCCTTTAGCGCTGTCCGCCGGAGCCATGGACACGCTCTCTTCTGTGATAACCTATGGTCGTAATCTGAGTATCAATAATATCCACTGTTTGCAAGTGTTTTGAAAGTTCAAATATAATAGAAGTTGTAACTTTTTTTATTTAAAAAATTGAAAATGGATGTAAAACTGTGACTTTTGAATAATAAATGATACTCTATTCTTGCACTCTTCCACGGCTACGCTCAGCCACCTGGCTTGACCCCTCCCCCCTTCTCCTTATCCTTGATCCGCCACTGTCCCACACTGTCTGATTTTTTTCAGGCTCAGACCGGCTGAGTTCTTGGTTCTCTTTTCAGGTTTGTTATTGATTCGTTACTGATGTTTGGACAAGAGCTTTGCTTCACAAGTTGAAACAATTATTATAGCCGACTTATATTGGCCGTAGAAATTGCGTTAGTTTAATGTCACAGAAGTGGAATTCTTCAAGAGTTTTATAAATCAAAAAACTATAAAAAATCGTTATTTCATTCTGAGTTATAACTTTTATTGATACATGGAAATGAAGCCAAAAATGAGAATAAATTCACCTTCAGGGAATTAAAACTCAAGTTTCAAAAACACAATTGAATAAAACCACCTTTTTGTATTAACCTTTATTTATCAATTCGTTTCATCATTTCAGATATTATTTGCATCATATTACCGTTTACATTATTTGCATCTTCAATTTAAAATTGACTGTATAATAAATATTGTATTTCATATTTCCCCGGTGACCTATTCGTTTAAAATGCAAATGTTGAACAAATTATTTATGAAAGATTCAGTCTCCTACTACTCACCTTTTTCTCTCTCTCTCTCTCTAACTGCTTCATTATTTTCAGTTTACCTTTTTTCTATCTCTTTTTTTCAAATAGAGCAAGAAATTTCGTTTTGTCATCACTATTATAAAAATACCAACACAATAATTTCGCAGCGTCATCTCCAAAAAACGTTTCCGCTCCCCAATTCTGTTATATCAAAATACACGGTACATTGGAGGGACATTTTATACAACAATAGGTACCGTTTCTAACGTCGCGACTCATATCTCCCCTTACCTTTTGTGTTGCACCCCTTAACGATGTACAGTTAGCGGGGCAAGTTGCTTCCTCGGTAAGTAGGAAGGTGGGACGCGGATATCAGAACTTGATGGAAGAGCCGTTCGAAATAGGAGGCCATATCTCTTGCGCGGTGGATTGAGTTTTCCGCGTCGGTGCAGTACCTGTGTCGTTAAAGGTATGACTGCTTATTGTTATGACCTATTTTAGATTATTGACCGGGTGAAGTGAGTTTTCAGAGTTAGGAGAACAAATTGGTGTTTGTATGAAAGTTGTTTGTATAAATATATTTGTTCAATGGCAACTTGAGTATGGTCAGTCCGATCGTAATAAAATTTTGTAAACTGGTGGTTTATTTCAATATAATTTTTAAGCTCAAATATTACTAAAATCGGTTGGAGGGTTGTGGAGATAGGTGGAAGTATGTTAAGATAGGGTCTTGGTGTCTTAGTTTTTTGTTTTGTATGAGCATGATTTCGTACTTTGCTCATACTTGCAGTGATACTGCTTCGTCATATGTCGGTACGCCTTCAATATTCCGTGGGTAATACCGTAGAGCAACATTGTTGCGGGGGTGTACACAGCGTACATTAGGGCATTTCAATGCGTATAAAGCTCCGTACATACTACACAAATCGTGCAACGAAATCACTACATTTTAAACTTTCTAAATACTTTTAAAAGTTTCTAACATTGTTAACTCACGCGCACATTGCATTTGTATTTTTCGGATAATTCTTTGTGATTTCTGCTACATACTCGTAAATATATTAGTAGCAGTCTGTAGTAGTTAGTAGATATAGAGGTAGAACTAGCACACTAGCAGAACGCTATACCACTTGTACCGCGACACAGTTTTTTAACTACTGCAGGCAGCATCGTTTTTAACACGCTTTTATTAGCTTCACCTGTATGTTTGTATGTTTGTATGTTTGTATGTTTGTATGTTTGTATGTTTGTATGTTTGTATGTAACCGACTCCTTTGAGCGCGTTTTTGACCCACTTTAAACGGTCAGATTTCTTTCAAACTTTGTAGATATATCGAGGACCGATGACAATACACTAAACAAATCGTGTTTTTTAGTTTTTTTAACTATTAATTTTTTTAACACGCTTTTTCTATAAAGTTTCTTTAACTTTTAATACCGTTTAACTTACAAATGGTAATTTCGTCATTCGAGTCAGAGAACAGAGTGGCGCAGTGGAAGCGTGCTGGGCTCATAACCCAGAGGTCCCTGGATCGAAACCACGCGCTAGAAATCTTTTTGCTCAATATTTTTTGTTACGCATCAATTTTATTTTATGAGGTCTGAGGATCGAAACCACGCGGCTACAAATCTTTTTGCTCAATATTTTTTGTTATGCATCAATTTTATTTTTAATTTGCTTGAGCAGACGGCCAAAAATGGATAACACCAACACATTTGTACATATTAAGGATGGTTAATAGTTAGCAAATCGAACTAAAAAGCGAAAAATAAATAATAGTTAAAAAAAAACTAAAAAAACACGCTTTTTAAAAAACCGAACTAAAAAAATAGAAAATAAAATTTTATAAATTTAAATTAAGAATAGGGTTGAAAATTTCAATAAATATAAATTAATAATAGTGTAAATAAATAAATATATGTATTTTATTTTTAAAAAAGCGTGGGGTGCTTTCTAAGATATTATCAAAATGCTAATCACTCTACTCATGTCTGTCAATACAAAATGTATCTACAAAATATATAATATCTACTTATTGACCCATGCACCCCACGCTTTTTAAAAATAAAATACATATATTTATTTATTTACACTATTATTAATTTATATTTATTGAAATTTTCAACCCTATTCTTAATTTAAATTTATAAAATTTTATTTTCTATTTTTTTAGTTCGGTTTTTTAAAAAGCGTGTTTTTTTAGTTTTTTTTAACTATTATTTATTTCTTGTTTTTAGCCAGTAAGTTTTTAAAATTTTTGAATAAAGAATTTGAATTTGAATTATGTGAAGATAGTTGACCGAGCAAAGTGAAGTATCGGTGTCAAAGGGAACAAGTGTTCCATATTTGTCCAACAATAACTTGAGAACGGTTAAACCGATCTTGATTTTCTTTATGACATGTTCGTTCATTTTTTTACAATTTTTCACTTTGAGTTTAAGGCAAAACGACCAATTAATTTTAATTGATCGAGGGGTTGTGGAAACGGATCACGTGGCCCCAGTTCACCTGTATATAGAAAGCTCTACGTCATTTAAATGCGTACGCATCCTCGTACTAGTATTTACGCAATACGGCGCGGTTACGCCGCGTCAGCGAACGTGAATGCAGCGACGTGGCGCGGGGGTGGGGGCGGGGGCCGGGGTGTCGGCTGTCGGTGTCGGCCCACCCACGCTTTGTTTGAATTGACAATCAAGTGATGAGCAATATTTGTGTATGATACAGGGTTATAAGAAAAGGGTACGCTATGCCGACAATGGCTCATTACTCATCAATATTATGATGATCATCAATATGAACAACTTTTCCTACGGGACCAACCCGGAATTTGAGCAAAAAAACAGCTGTCCCACACATTTTGTCGCAGTGGCATTGACATTTTTTTACGGAATAGCATATAATTTTTTCGCTAATTCGGGGTTGGTCCCATAGTAAAAGTTGCTCATAATGATGAGTACCTACTATGAGCCTTTGCCTGTTTAGCATTCCTGATACCCTGTTACAATTACAGTTTGAATAATAATAAGTACCTATCTTATCTTAATATATATAAATCTCGTGTCACAATGTTTGTCCTCAATGGACTCCTAAACCACTTAACCGATTATAATAAAATTCGCACACCATGTGCAGTTCGATCCAACTTGAGAGATAGGATAGTTTAAATCTCAAATTATAGTCGCAATTTTAATTTATTGCAAATTATATATATACTGATAATTTTTACTATTTGACAAGTTAGCATCAACATACTAACTACGGTTGCTATAGTTACGCAATGGCTTTTGACAGGACAACGTCTGTCGAGTCAGCTAGTAATCAGTATTTTTCATCCGATGATGATGGGCAAGGTAAGTTATTTTGTGATGGCATTTAATAAGTTTTAGGACAAAACTGAGTTACAGCACTATTTTTTTTGGGGCTCTAAATATTTCATTTAACTAACTGTTTAATTTTATAAAAGCCTCCTGATATATTCTGTGGTACTGACTTTATATTTAAAATACCATTCCTTCTGCATAACAACACATTTCACACACTCACACTTCACTATAGGTATAACTTATGAATATGTTAGGAACACACTACATGTGTAAAGCCAACTATAATTGCTGGAACGCAATTACCAGGTGTCAGAACTGTGAGCCAGTAGGGTGCCCATCATTTAGGTACAAGAGTACATAAATTTTATATTACTAGCTGCGCCCCGCGTTTTCCGGGATAAAAAGTAGCCTATGTGTTAATCCAGACCATGAACAACCTTCATTCCAAATTTCATGTGAATCTGTGTAGCCGTTTTTGCGTGAAAGAGTAACAAACATACATCCATACATTCTTACAAATTTTCGCGTTTATAATGTTTAGTAGGAATGGATAATTTTAACACAAAAAATCATATTCACAGTAATATTTTTTACTAGAACTCATTAATGTATTTTAGGAAAGTCTGCTGGCGTTCGCCGATTTCATGAAATTACTAGTTTTTGAAATCAATTTACCGAAAGTTGATTTCAAAAACTAGTTTATTAAGAATTTAGTTTGAAATTTAACAGTTATTTTATTTTAACTCTCAGCCCTATTTCTTAATTGTCCAATTTTCCCAAGCCACATGATGGCAACTGGCGTATAGTTAGCGACTACCGTCTATTTAGAAACTAAATACATACCTAATCCGTACCATGAACCACAGCGCCAGCCTGGGGCCTAATCTGGCGAGTGAAAAATATCTATCACTGTCGCTCTCATTAGAAATGTCATGAGAGTGAGACTGACGGAAATACATCTTATAACTCGGGGTGACGAGCGCAGTGCTGTGCCGCGCGGGGTCTTGAATTCTAGAGTTCAATATTCTGGGTGGAGCAGACCTGTTACGAGCAAACGTGACGTTTAACATCAGGCGAGCGATTTACTCGTCTCGTCACTCAATAGCATAAAAAAAGATAATCTTGAGCGCTCAATAATTAAGTCGCTAAACTAAAACGCGTTGGTTGCTGTCTTGCTTTTTCCCTAGCTGATAGTGAGACAAAAACCAGGCCAATCCAGTTCAGGCTCGCTCTAAGTGCTCATAGGACGAACCCTGTACTGTGTAACTGTGTTACTGTATTTCCAGTTCGTATTGTAATAATTACTCTATGGCTTCTCGGAGAATTTGTCGGAGCTACAAGCTAGATGTACGTGACAGTGTCTTGAACTCTGGCTACCTACAGTCAGAAATACTGGCAAACTAATAAAAAGCTTTTCTCTATGTTTTCAGCTTTTGACTTGAGATTAATAGGTACATAAGCTATTAATTAATCGCACCAGAAATTACAAGCAAAGTAAAAATACACTAAAAAACTAGCAACAACTGGTGACCTTATCGCTAAGAATCTATTCCACTCGACTTTTGTGAAGCAATAGGACTCGATAAATGATTAGTTATTTTATTTGGCTACATACATCCGAAAAAAAAGCGCAACCTTCTGACTTTAGTTATCAACATAGGATGTTTAATGTCGATAGTTATCGATGTCGGTAAATGTGAATGATTTTGACAATAAAATAAGTGGTCCTGGGGCTTGGCAAATAATAAGAAATCGTCGTTTCTAGGGGTTTTTATTGTTTCACTTCTCAATTAGGAACAATTAATAATTATAAAAATTTAACTACCTACTTCTCGCACTCGTAACCACATAACAATCACACTGCACTTTTCGCCATCTTGCTTTCGTCTATCTTGCATCCCCTTCTTACATATATACATCCTCTCACTCACTCGCATAGCGGGCTTTCATCCATCCTACAATTATAATCATAAAAGCTAGTGTAAATCGTACAACTGTGTGTCTCCTTAAACTGCTCCTCAGAACGTGGTGCACCAATTTAACAGAGGTACAAGTAGATATAACAATTAACTTACTTTAGAGACGCTACATGGAAGTTCCAAAAGTAAAGCATGTTTCTTTAACAATTAGGTAAAGTTATTAATTTATTCATTTGTTGTGTATTTTCATAATAATATTTAGTTTGAAGGCTTTATTTGACAGATCTAGAGATAAAATAATTAAAAATGTATCTGTCTTTATTATTGCAATGTATTAGACAAATACATCAATAATTTTAGAAAATTTAGATCTGTCATAAAAAGCCTTCGAACTTGAGCCTAGTATAAATAATATCTAGGCCTTTATGGAAATGGTTTGCTAAGCCAAAAAGACCCATATTACACATCATTATAAACAACTTTTACTATGATTCCAACCAGTGGCGGATTTACACATTTGCCGCCCGTAGGCTATTCAACATTTTGCCGCCCCTACCGACCTAAACAATTCGATACACTAGCCCCGTCCCTGCTCACAATAATACTTTTTTTCAGAAATCATGTCCGAAATTAAAAAAACTTGCCCCAGAATTTGCCGCCCCTGAAATCTGCCGCCCTAGACTTCAGCTTACTCAGCCTGCTGGTAAATCCACCACTGATTCCAACTCTGAAATCGCGAAAAAAATCAGCTATTCTATACAAAAGTATGACAAAAATGACTCGACAAAATGTGTGGAACAGCTGTTTTTTTTGCGATAGGAGTTGTGGTCTCATTGTAAAAGTTGTTCATAATGATGAGTAGGTACTATAAGCTTTTTTCGGCTTAGCATATCTTCTTTTTATAACCCTGTATATTGGAATTGAATAATTATATAAATATGTACTAGCTTTTACCTGCGGCTACGCTCGCATTGATTTTTTGACCGAGCGAGCGAAGCGTCTCTGCAAAGAATTTTTTTGTCGTCCAGATTTTTTAATTGGGGCGTTTTCCGTCAAAAAGGGAGGAAATCTGCTGCAGCGCCATGTACCGTCCGATTTTGATAAAATTTGGTAGAAGAATATAGAATATAGAGCTATTAGAATATAGAAGTATATTCTAATACCTCCAAAAATATGTGTACAAAGATTCATGATTATCGGTTAAGTAGTTTTCACGTGAAAGCGTAACAAACAAACTTACATTCACATTTACAATATTAGTAGCGATTAGCTGCGCCCCGCGTTATCCTACAGGAACATTTTCCCGAAATGAATGTTACCCATGTGTTAATCCAAAGTATAGGCTTCCTTAACACTTAGTTTCATACAAATTCGTTTAGTAATTTTTGCGCATCCAAACACCTAAATATACCTAAATAAACACATAAATATACCATAATATTAGCGGGATATATGTCATTTGCTAATTAATCAAAACCAAAGGCAATAATCAGGCCGGTTGTTTTTCTCATTCATTTCATTAAGCGAGAGCTACTACCCAGCCAAATAATATGCGCGTTGGCTAAACGATCGTACTAAAATTTCCATGCAGTTTTGTATCAGACTACGACAGTGGCTCCACACGTCAACTACACAACTTAGTTGGCGCCCTGTGTTTTCCTCTCGAATGAATGGATGTTATTCAGTGACGAGATTTCAATATTAATTAACGTCAATTAATGAGTAGTTATCGCACAAAAGGCTGTTTGCGCAAATATTGGTTCGACGGCTCTGATAAACAAGCGTGTTTATTTGCTTAATTATGAGTAATTGTTATCAGTACTTGCATATAAGGGATGCTGCGCACCGCGCATTTTTAAATTTTAGGTTATACCACCATCACACACGTCACAGTCTACGTTAAGGCTGAGATAAACGATAGCAAGTTACCTCTTTCGCGCATTGAAGATGAAAGTTTGCAACATTAAGTACTTAAGTGAGATTTAAAAAAAAAACAAGAGTTCACATAATACAAAACAAATCAGTTGTTTCATACATTCTGTCGAGTATCATGAACATTTTTCCTATGGAACATGATAGATAGATAAACTCTTTATTGTTCACACCATAAATTACAGACAAAAAAATTATAACACATAAAACTAGTGCGACAACTGGCGGCCTTATCGCTAAGAGCAATCTCTTCCAGGCAACCTTAGGATGGAGAGGATAGACAAAAAACAATAGAAAAACGGGGTGTGCAATATTGGTGGGAACATGCTGTCTTTTTAAGCAATTTCACGATTGATTCCATTGTAAAAAAAAATCATAATTATGAATACCCTGTATAGAATTACAAAAGAAAATTAAACATAAATTCTGAAGCTGAGCTAAAAAATATTTACGTTTCGGAACGTTTCATGGCTCCAATAAGACCATAAAATGTATTCGAATTGAATATCTCGATTAAAGCATTCATTGAACCGATTGTGGATTCGAGTCATGTCGTGGTTCCGCACGTTTCGACTCTAATCAACGAAATTCAAATTTCAATTTTAGAATCAATAAGCGTTTGTATGTGCAACGTGTTTATTGGTACTGGCTAAATGCATAAACCGTTCGTAGCCAAAACTAGGATTCATTGAGATTGCTATGATTTTCAAATTATAGGTAAATGCCATTTAATAAAAAAAAAACAATTTTAATAAGAAAATAAAAAAGTGAAACGAATCAAAAACCGTGTTTACCTACTACTTTAGGTCCCTAGTCACTACTAATAGAAAATAGAAATGAAAAAATTGAAAAAAGGGTGCTACAATTTTTTTAATATAATGACAGAAGTCACTAAATAGTGACTTTAGTGTAGATTTTAGTCCAAATACTAAAATCATAGAAATTATTATTAATTAGTGCAGAAGAATAGGTACATATGAATGAGACAATGAAGCTATCTCTCTGCCTGCAAAAAGCTAACAACGCACGTATCACTGTAACAATGCCAAATTAAAACAACTGCAACACAATGACATTCATTATTCGAATGCAGTGCGAAATTAATTATCGCAATTCGATTCCGGCTGAAACCGGATAATTTCCGACTCAAACCGGATCATTTCCGGTTCCTGTACCCGGAATACGATTGTTTGTCCCGCTTTGTAAATATTTTATGCACGCAGTAGATTTCTGTTTGAATATATATTTAACTATTTACTCTCATTGCAGCTATAAGGCGCTGTCCTCGTAGCGAGCGGTTTAGAGTTTTGAGTTGTGTTCTGTTCACTTCACTGTAATATTTACACGATGGCTTGAATATAGACTTTTACAATACAATATAACATTCTCCGAAGAGACTGGCGGGTACTCTGAATTCTCCGCTCGCTGTGTGGCCGCTGCTGCCGCTTCCTAGGCTCTGAAAAATATGATAATACTCGGAAAATACTGTTTTATACATATTTTTTTTATGGACGTGGTTACACCTTTTTTACAGGTGAAACTATTTTAAGTATTTTAGATTTTTATTTTTTTACTATGTTTTTTTTCCTATTGGTTTTTAACGCCTGAAGTAAACGAATTTTTTTTTTATTCATTATTATTGTGGTCTTGCTTGATAGTAAGCAATGATGGAGCAATGATACGGGCACGTTTGCAGCAGCGTCTTGTGCACGTTCGCGCGAAAGTAGAAGAGTTCTTGGCTTCACCCAAACTAACGCAGTGCCCATCTATATCTTTTGGTTTAAGCTTGTTAGAAAATAAAATATTCGAAAGAAACCCCAAAATAAAGTAACAATGATCACGTTACCCTAACAACATAAAAACTTCGCGCCCGAGAGACGGCGAGTTAGTCTCTATTGTTTTCTAAACTGGTACTTGGCTCTTATCATAATATTTACTTTATAACCAGCGACACGTTACACAGTTATTTGCTTTTGGGTTTTTTTTAAATAATAGGTATATTGATTTCAGTGTCATATCAATAAACGACTTGATTTGGTCTGTCAATAGAATAGGTATTCATAATTTTTACATTGTTTTGGCTATTCTTATTTTAATAATAATAATTACTATTAGATCAGTACTGGGCTAAGGATACACGAACGGAGAACTTCACTTTCATTGACTTTATTAATGGGGACTTTCATTAGATCGCTTATCGTAAAATAAATGTTTATTATGTGCGTGTATCATAATTTTATTAAAGGATATTCTTGCCGACTTCCTGGCCGATTACAGCCTTTACACATTTATTTAGAAAATTGGAAACTTGTTAATTGAGAAAAACCATGTTATCGCGTCGTTTTGTCTAAAAGTCTGAAGGTCGGCTCCGACATATTCATGAAGACTTTTTTTGACAAAACTTCGCTAAAAGTTATAAAAGAAAAGTTGTGACACACTTAGCTGCGTTAGATAGAGCGGCTCTTTTAACGAAAATTGTGAAGTTAAGTGCCCAAAGTGTAAGTCAATTTGAAATTATGTTTTATTACGTCAGTTTTTTACATTTTAGAAAATTGTAAGTTAAAGGGAATGCATATCGTAAAGTGCAAGGAGGTAAATGGCAGAATGATGATTATCAAGCGTGTGCCTGTGATTGTCAACCTTTATGCTCTGGTCTGGTACTACTGAAGGTTTCCCATCGCTACATTATACTCCTGTTTTGGTATCTTATGAGGTGTTTTCACAGCTGAAGCTTCCAAAGAGCAATGATCTTAAGTGCCTCTTAAAAAGGGGACGATAGGCGTACGACGTTGTTGATGTCAGCGAGTTAGATAGTGTGAAATGCTCTGCCTGGGTGAGTGTTGCCCAATTGTTATAATATGTGTGACTGTGCGTCTTCAAGTCGCGAGTGAATCGATTTCTTCTAAGTAAGAGTGCTTCATTATTGCTCACTTTTAAGCAAGATGGTAGTTAAACGCAAGCCTATCATCGTAATAAAAAAAGCATTATAATCACATTGAAACCTCACAATGAAAAAATTAATAAAAAAAAATAACAATAAATAAATAAAAAAATAATAAAATATGCATTATAATCATATTGAAACCAATTGGCTGTCAGTTTTGTAGTTCTGCACAAATTACTATAAACCATCCGCCCCTCGAGCTATGTCTGTAACTTTAGTACTTTGAAATAACTTAGTCTAAATACTCTAGAGAAATACCACGAATACCATAGCTCTCTGGCCGACTTATAATTTAGTACCAATAGTAATAGTAACTATAATAATAGGTTGTAATAACTACCTCAAACTAACGTAATTAGGTTTTGACGCGTAATTATCCGTACACGTGTTGCTTGTAGGTACAGTGAATATGTAGGGGGGTAGTGGGGGTAATAAGTGCCTTTTCACACGTACCGGTTGCCGGGTAGCCGGCGCCGGTTACCCGGCGGTGAAGTGTATGGGCATGGTACATAGCTTTCACATGTACCGGCGTTATTTATCCGGCAGGCGGGTACATTTGACACCGGGTAACCGGCGCCGGCTACCCGGCAACCGGTACATGTGAAAAGGCACTAAGTGTAGTGGGGGGGGGGGGTTGAGGCCGCGTCTTAGCTAGGCTGTAGTTAGCTGGGCGATATCGTGAAAAGCAGTAGTGAGAAGATGGAAATACGTGTAATATTACTAGTACCGTGCATTGGCCGATAGAGCGATACCGTACTCGTACTTGCCACTGGTCAGCGTTCGTTGTCATTGTTATTCCTGCTGTAATTTCGCTTTTGTTCGCTGATTAAAGAAACGGACTATATAAGTACATTATAAAGTATGATTACTCCAGCAGTATTTCTAATTCGCTGAGTAAAATAAGTTAGTAAGCATAGGTTAAGAGTAACAAACTAGAAAGTTAATTTAGCATCATTCGGCCTATTTAGTGTTTGGACGGGTGACCACCAGTTACTAAAGATAATCCGAGTAATCTTTTATTTAAGTTTAAATTATTATTAATCCACTTTTTTTAGTTTAAGGCTATTGTAACTAGGCTTTTATTAAAGATAAAGATGACATTTACTTACTCGTACCTATATATACTGCAGAAACTTCTTAAAACTGATTGAAATATTCAAAGATTTATGAAGAAATGTTCGCCTTTCGTCGCCAGTAGACCTTCATAATTATAAATCAGGAAACTCGAGGCAAACTGTTGAACGACAGAATTGTGAAGAACAATGCTCGGCGAAACTTGGGGAATTTGTCTTTCTTTCAATTGCGTCGAGGCTCGATATTAATTGCCCATTGTCCAACTTATTGGAATGTAGGATGGAAGATGTAGAAAAGCCGTTGGAAAACAAAAGAAAGAAAAATAAAAGAAAAAAAGAGAAAAGTAAAGTTATTGAAAAACTTTAGTAAAGAGTGCCTAGTGCGAGTTTTATTGCTATTCAATCGCGTTAACCTAAATTACAATTTGTATGGAATAAAAACCGCGCCACCTAGTGTTCATAATATGAACTATAAGTAATTGCATACAAATTGTAGTTTGCGTTAACGCTATCGAATAGTGAAAAATACTCGCAGTAGGCCCTCTGGTTCCTAAATATGGTAAGTTAGCCAAAAAACTACTCAATACTCATAAAAACAAAATCATGACATCCTAAACATTATTGGTCATTAAAGTTTAATAAGATTATGTAAGTCAAGCCGTGGTGTCAGCTTTTGGGCAAACTAAAGGCCTCTGAAGGCCTCTCGCTCTGATACGGCTTAATGTTTATTGTTTGTTATAGAACATAGTCTACAATATCTAAAATAATCTAGTTACTTTCTATCATCGAATCTTACAAAGTCAGCCAATAAAATTTTTGTTCAATAAATGCATCTACAACCCCTCTAAAACCTTTAACAGTCTACATTCAGCCATTTGAAAAATTAATCCACAAGTTCAATACCGAATTACGAACTCCAACTCGAATTATAGCCGTAACTAGCTGAACTTGTGTTTGAATTGTACGGTAGGCGAGGAGACACTGGAGGTTGGGGTTACTGGAGGATTTTTGTAGCGGTTTTTTATCTGTTAAAAGATTATTTGCCTACAATCGCAACCCATTTCTCTCAAGAATGGAACTCTGTGTCGTTCTTTTATTTAATTCTGCTTTCATTTTGTGAGACCTCACTTACCATCAAACAAAAATCTTTTTCAATAAAAAACATCAGCTAAAACCACTTTTACATTTTCTAGAATACCAACATCAAAGTCGTTCGACAAGCCTCACTTCTTCCCAAGAAAAAACCATTTTACATCCAAGGGAAAAACAATATGAAAATGCGGTATCCAAGGCCCCTTATCTGTGACTAAGTACGCCATAATTCCTGACAGAGTCGTGACTACGAAGGACGAAGCCATCAGTTATGGCTACTTATACGGTATGGAAACCAAACATCAATATTATGGTAATTCAGCCGATCCGAAGCAACGCTAACTCACGCCGAGGGATGGGAAAACGGGAAATTGTTCGGGAGTCGCCTTAAATAGGCTGTTTAGGTTAAAATAACATGGGTGTGACGTTAACAGTCCCTAAAATACCTTTATGATTTTACTGCTTACAAAGCAAAATGCCTAGTAACGATCACTAACTAGCAAACTGCTAAAACATCTCCGAAAAGTCTGTACGGAAAAGTGAACTTATTTGATTCAGATTTTTTTCTTTTCAAGACTGGACTATAAGATTCTAAAGTGTAACCACACAATTGCAATAGACTACGTTTATTTTACTTACAATTAACAATAACAAAAAACTAAATTATAGGCTAACCATATAACTCGCGGGACCTGTTCCCTGAAGTAAAACCAGATCTGTTTCAACTTTAGAAAGAACTCAATAATGGCAAAAGTTAGCTTTGGTAGCGGAAAATATATAGTAAAAGGCCTTGCATATTAATCTTCCAATAATAGGTCGACAATATTGTTTAAGCCCGGGTAGAACCTGGACCCGATTGTCACAAGACCGAGATAAATAACAGAGTAGAGGCATAGCCAGCATAGCGTGGAATAAAGAAGGCTATGGACCCAGCTCCAGCATAACTTGAACCATGACTTCCCTTGTACAACACCATTAATACATCTCGAATTCTATCACAGTCCTCCCACAGAATAAACAGTAGTTGGTCCTACTCAGTCTTTCGTAATCGCAAAGCTTCCCATCCCTACTCCCCATAAACGCGCACCATAAAAGCGTTCTCGTGTTCCCATAGTATTTTATTGCGCGCAATTGGTAGGCCGTTGTGGGTTTTATATTTATTATACGGCGAGGTAATTGACGGTTCGTTGGGCTCCCGTAAAGCAATTTTTGACGATCACTCACGATCCGCGATTTTAGATCTTGATGAAGGGTTCCATTAATCTCTATTGAAACCATTTTAACCCTTTGTCAAAATCTGAATTTAAATAGATAGATAAACTCTTTATTGTCCACACTACAAGTTACAAACAAAAGGATAATAACACTTGAAACTAGTGCATCAACTGGCCTTAAGGCTAAGAACGATCTTTTCCAAGCAGGAAGTAAGTAAATAACCATGCATCAAATTGGTGAGCGAAATATGAATTTCTCCTTCATCAATTGTTGTATGCTTAATTCTGCTAGAAACGGTAGCTGTACTGTTCCTCGTGGTACATTAAAATTATCCCCAATTTTTTTGAGTAGGTAACAGAGTAATTTATTGGCCTTAACATTATTTGTAAGTTTTAAACAACAGACTACATACGAGATCCCAAAATATTCTTTCCGAAAATACAGACTAAGACAATTACCCAGCTTAAGCTTAAGTTACCCGTCACTTGTTCGCCACTTATTTCTATTAAAAGACTGAATAGAGAATTTCAATTTAGAAAATTAACTTGAATTGGTTAGGGGACATTTCGACTATTTAAAAACATGACCCTGGACCAGATGTCTACTTGAAAAGGGGTGATAGCTCCCTAATGGATGATACGGGTACCCCACTGACAGCCGATGAGGGCTATCGATTCCTATTCATTCAATAACAAAAACGTATTGCGTCACAAAAACATGCATCAAATGGCCTCTTTTATTTGTTGAAGTTATATCCAAACTTATCCCTATTATTATTATCCCTATTGATATCATCAAACTTGTAAACAGACAAGAGCGTGTTATCAATAGAGAAGTAAGTATCTACGTAGTACGTATTTACGTTCAAAATATAGTTGCAAAGGTTTCTCAGAACTTGCTAGCATCATAATCCAACTTAAAGTGTGTTTGTTTATTTATTTGTTACGCTTTCACGCTTAAACTATTCAACTGATGAATTTAGATAGGTACACGTTGTCAAAGGAGACGAAAGAAAGAAAAAGGCAAAAAAAACACAAAGAGAGACATCTATAGAGACAGGAAACTTGTCATCATCGCCACGCGAGTGAAACCGTAAGTCGCAAGCTAGTCTAGAAATATTTCTATCATGCTGCAAATTTATCCTTATTTATATATGAAGGCGATAATTAACTGTCCCTAATTAAGTGCAGTCGACCGGAGCTCGCTTTGTGTGGTTTCATAAATTGGTACTGCATAAATTACTGTTTGCTAAATACACGGTCAAATATCCTTTGACTAACGCTGATATCTAATCATTGATATGGCTGGATTAATTTCAGCCAATTCCGGAAAATAGGCGTTGTGTCTCTTTTACTCCTGTTTATGGATTCAAGGAGAGATAGGGACAGAAATAATGTGAAAAGCTCGTGAATTGGTTAGCTTTGACAGTATTATCTCGTAGCTTTGATTACGATCTAGCTAGATAAGTGTGTTTATTTGATGTTGACTGATTTCTGTATAGTCTAATTTTTGTAAAGAACTTTACCACACTGTTACTACTTAACAAAAAGTGGGATAGTAGTGGGGTAGGTAGTAGATAAATAAATAAAAGTAGAAAAATCCCTAGCTATGTTAGGGATAAGCTCGCGGGCCGGGCCAAGCAGAGCCCGAGTCAAGATAAAAAAAAACATAAGGTGGTATCAATCAGCCAGACAGCCTAGCCTAGCCTATTTAAAAATATATGCGATAATTATAATCAGCGCTACATTTAAAAAAAAAACTAATTGCCTTGCTTTTTCTTCAGTTCATATTTACCATACCATTTTTGAGTAAACAAAATTGAGCATACAGTTGTTTCTAAAATATAAAGGTGTTGCTCTATTTTTTGCACAAAACAAAAACAAATCTTAATTTAGGAATAGCTGACAGAAAAAGGAAAAAGACGCTGCTCTCGAGGAAAATGTGTGAAGCAAACCAAAGCCAGCCCCTGAGGGTATGTAGACAATTTGGGTGCACATCTCTAACCGCTCTTTGTGACTAGAAGTAAACAGAGAGCTGTGAAATTACTTGGCAAAGGAATTGGAACATAAGTACTTTTGGTTACTGAATCATATTGTGATGAGACGAAAATTGCTCGCGTAACAGCCAGGGTCTGGGTCACGTTTTTTTTTAAATAATACTCGTAAAGCTCATAAAAATTACAATTTAAGTTTAAATTATCTAAACTGAATAAAATAAATTGCAATTTTACCTTAACCTTTTTTGCACTTAACCTCATGTTCACATTTGAATAATACATTTATTAAAGGTAGCATTATACCTAGATTGATTTTAAATATTTCTAAAGAAACTTTCAATCGAATGAAAGTACCTACAAACATGTGTCCGGTAACCAATACCGAGACTACAAAACCTACTGAGCTAGTATACGACTCGCTATACTCCACGAGCACTCCAAAAATGCACTAAAACAACACAAGCTTACCATAAACAAGTAATATCCACACTATTTTCCCCGACATCCTTCCATTTCGTTTTAAAGCACCATTATGCGGCACATTGTTTACAGAAGAATAAGTGATATTTTCCAATAGCATTTTCTAAGAATACATCTCATGAAATTCTAGAAACAGCGCAGAAAACACGCTTCAGAACGCGACCCACTTCGGCTGTTTGGGATACGCGCTGGAGTTAAACTTGTTGGGCTTCATGGTTTCTGCTGGCTTTTACTACTTTTAACATTTTATTTATATCAGGTAGCTTATGAGCTATTTTAAAAACTATTTTTTTTCCTTTAAAAAAAACAAATCAAAACAAAAACAAATGAAACCCCTAATCAAATAACCCACCCCTGGCTGAACCCGTTGAAAATGTGCCCATCACACTGGCAGCGTTACCACACTGGAATCTGGATGATTTTTAAACTACCTACAATTTTTATCGCGAATAAGTCCGCGTTTGACCACCAACTCGCCTGTTTGTAACCAACGATGTGGTCGAAGATGAAGTACGCCGACTTAGAAGATACCATTCACGTTATAAACCTCTATAACAGCTCAATCGTAGTAGGTACTGGCATAAATTGGCTGGTTTATACAAATTATGCTAACTATAAGAGTTGCCAATAGCACAGGACCAGGATGAGTGGCGTACAAGAAAAGAGGCTCTGTGGTGAACGATTTCGAGCTAATAATGATGATAAACCATATTTTATAAAACTACTAGCTGCGCCCCGCGGTTTCACCCGCTGTCCTGCAAGAATAGCGGAAAGCCGTTCAATTTTCTGGGGTAAAAAGTAATCTACATATTACCTAGGGCTTAAGCTACCTTCATACCAAATTTCGTCAAAATCTGTTTAGCTGTTAAATTGTTAAATCAAATTGTCATCCATACGTCCATTACATAGCTGTCATTTGCGCAAAGAGTATAATAAGTCGTTTTGTTATTCCAAGTCTGATTCTTTTTTGTTATGCCTCGTTTGATAGTGACTGATGTTTTATGTCAATTCACACTTGAATGCTATCGAATTTATTTAATAGAAATAAATAGTATAATAGGAATAAATAGTATCCTATGTGCGTTTCCTGGCTCTAAGCTACCTCCTCACCAATTTTCAGCCATATCGGTAAAGCCGTTCTTGAGTTATAAGTAGTGTAACATAACACGACTTTCTTTTATATATATAGATTTCTGGGCCCTAACCTTATTTATAAATAACTAGCTGCGCCCCGCGGTTTCACCCGCTGTCCTGCAAGAATAGCGGAAAGCCGTTCAATTTTCTGGGGTAAAAAGTAATCTACATATTACCTAGGGCTTAAGCTACCTTCATACCAAATTTCGTCAAAATCTGTTTAGCTGTTAAATTGTTAAATCAAATTGTCATCCATACGTCCATTACATAGCTGTCATTTGCGCAAAGAGTATAATAAGTCGTTTTCTTATTCCAAGTCTGATTCTTTTTTGTTATACCTCGTTTTATAGTGACTGATGTTTTATGTCAATTCACACTTGAATGCTATCGAATTTATGTATTTAATAGAAATAAATAGTATAATAGGAATAAATATAGTATAGTATAGGAATAAATATAAGTATCCTATGTGCGTTTCCTGGCTCTAAGCTACCTCCTCACCAATTTTCAGCCATATCGGTAAAGCCGTTCTTGAGTTATAAGTAGTGTAACACGAACACGACTTTCTTTTATATATATAGATTAAAATTAAAAGTAAATTAAAAGTTATGTGAAGGCAGTATTTCTTTGTACAGACACAAAAGTTTTATTATTTCGTATGTAGAGATTTAACCATGATGCAATAATCTCTAGGAACCTCATCTTTAAGCTGAGACACACTCATCGTGATATGGGGAATATTCGAGTAATCGCGAAATATTGTAAAACCGCCGCAAAAACGTTCGCGCGAAGTTTATCGCGATATGTTTCGTCGCCCACTGAATATCATCATAGCAATTAATGCCTCAACAACAAGTCAAACACACAAATGATTATAAACAATTTTCGTGTTAAAAAGCATGAAAAGTAGTCTTTAAGTAAAAGTAAGAGTAACTTATAGTCATATAATAAAACTTGGAGAGCCCTTTCAGG
This sequence comes from Alcis repandata, assembly GCA_949125135.1. NCBI lineage: Eukaryota > Metazoa > Arthropoda > Insecta > Lepidoptera > Geometridae > Alcis > Alcis repandata. Next base: position 755,935 of record OX421230.1, on the reverse strand, counting down.
GTTTGTACAAACATTTAGTTTTAAGAATATGTACCTACCTATGTATGTACATTGGCAATAAATAAATAAAAGTAATTGTTACAAACAGAAACATAAAAGTATTTTTGTTGAGACCACTCAAAGATATGATCGTTTAAAGTTCAAGCGTATATTCACAACTCGCAAACAATAAATACCATCAATGCTCAATTGTTCACGTCACATTACAGAGCATGTGTACGCGCCTTTACAGATATAAACTGAATTGCAATGTGTACCCATGTTTTGTTATCTCTTAAAATCACTGGATCGTTAACCATTTGTTTGGATTCACTCACGGCTTTTGTTAACATGAAGCAAAGTTCACAGTGTGCTTTGGTTTAATTTGGCTTGTTAAAATGTTAACCGTAATTAATATGGTTATTGTCATTTGATGCCATTACTGGTTTGATAGCCCCATAATAATAACTACGAAATCAGTCGCATTTCGAAATCCGATGTAGTTGACAAAGTAGAAGAAGAAGAAGAAATAGTGAAGTAGTAGGTACTAAAATAAAAGTACAATGACATTTTAATGTCACTATATTGTTTTGTACTTCAGGCGTTTTTTGGTAGCGAAAGCCAAAACCTACTATAGGTTGCTGCACAAAAGAAGTACCTGAATTAATAAGGGTACAAAAAGAAGCAAAAGATAAAAGATAAATAATCACTGGAAAACAGCATGTCTGTTGCATGAGATTTTTTACATGAATCTGAATAGTTTTTCCATGCTGATTTCGAAAATATATGCCGTTTTTATGTAGCAGCTCTAGTTTTGGAGTTATGAAGTGACAAGGTTTTTCATTAAAAATGCGCATAGTTTAAGTTTAAAAAAATTATTAAATATATTTATTCGGAATAAAATTTCCTTTTTTTTGGATTTTCTAGAGTGAGATGTATTATGAGTACTATTTTGAATGCTCCAACAATAATCAGCCATCATATGTTCATTCCAGTACCCCTGATACCTCTCCTCCATAGTGCGAATATCCTGGTGAAAGCGCTCTCCTTGTTCCTCGCTTAGGTCACCGAGATTTTCAGGAAAATAGTCTAGATGGCTGTGAAGGTAGTGAAGCTTAATACTCATGTTGCATCCAAGCCGCTGGAAGTGTATCAGCAGCTGTTCAACGTGCTGAATGTAGCCGTCACTAGTAGCCGTAGCCGTAGCCGGGACTTCCTATTGCCCAAAAAATTCCTCACTACCCAAACAAACTCGTCCCATGCACATTTCTCAACAGCTGTCTTAGGGTTGATTAAATTTTTATCATCTATCAACTTCCTGATTTGTGGGCCATCGAAAATACCACCTTTGATTTTCTCACTACTCAATTTTGGAAACACTTTTACAATGTATTTCAAACATTCGCCATCTTTGTTAAGAGCTTTTACGAACTGTTTTATCAACCCCTAATACTCAAGACTGGTCTTATGGCAGATTTTAAGTTTGGATATATCCACTTAGAGCAATTTTTATGGTTTATTCCTATGATTTTTGTTACACAGAAATAACAGTCGTCATGATGGTTGGATGGTTCGCCAAATCATAGGAGCTTTGTACCTTAAAGTCGGTCTTTTTTTGTTTGCCCACAGTCGCAAAGATTCAACACAACTTTTACATACCAAACTTGGTATCCAAGGTTTAGCGTTTGACGGCAACGGAAACCCAAAGTAGTCCAAGTATGCCTTTTTCACAAAGTCCGACACATTTAAACGAAATTTTTTGGACATAAGTCTCCACAAATAACACAAAAACAATCAGAATTATTTAAACATGTCCTTCTTGAGGAAGACATAATGAAATTTATAAAGGAACTAGTTAAGTTACACCGCTATTGATAGAAACTATCGACTACTTATGTAAATTCAAGACGGTACCTGTATCTCACTAACTAGAGCTGCTACGAAAAATATGAGGGATGATTTGAAATCAGCGCACCCAAATTAGTAAACAACAGTAGAAAAACTTCATGCAACAAAAAAAAAGTTTTATTTTGTTTTTCTGTTAATTATTTACTTACTAAAAACATGAGTACATTTAACATACATACATAGGAATCATAGGATGCACAAAAGGTGTTAAAATTACAAAATACAGTAATTAAAAGTTATCTCAAAAATTCTAAAGTCTACTTCAAATTATTCTAAGCCACCGTTGTCTCCGACGATCTTTTAGCTACTAATCTAACAAGCTGTCTCCTAAGTACCAACTTCCACAAAGCAGTCACATTTACGCCAACACATCACCGAAGAAATTACCATAGTAATAATACTTGTGTAGACGGTGACTAAACATCTAACAATGCTCAAACAGCCTAAACTAGCGTTGTAACAAAACCAATTCCGAATCGAAACTTGTCACTACGTACTGAAAGGGGGTAAGAGGGGTGATAGAAGGGTTAAGAAGGGGGTAGTAGGGGTAGAAGGGGAACACGGCGTGTGCATAATACAGCTGCTGGGACCGTCGCACTTTCGTGTTTTGAGATATTAGTGGTAGAGCTGGCGTAAAGTTTCATTAGTTTAGATATGTGGCTATTTAACTTCTACTAAATATTTTATTTTGTCTTAAATATTATTTTAGACGTAACGGTTTGTCCTAACGGCATGTAGCATTTGCTACATAGCACAACCGGTAATCGAGTACCATCAGGCGACCTGTTTGCACAAAAACTTTAATGCCTACGACAAGATGAACTGATTATTATTTACCTACATGAGATCAATAATTTTCTTGATCTAGATACGTTTACACTTTGAATTTACAGTGACCTCTGCCTCCTATACTATAATGAACCTAACTGTATTTTCGGGTGTAAGTATAAAGTTAGTGTTCAAGAATAGACCGTCCAAGACATCTGTCAAAGTTTGGTGCATTGTGACTGTCTGGAGTCTAGCCGAGCTCAGTTTACTTTATTACTATGTATTGGTTTGGTATAGGACGTTATTTAGTTGTTACTAGCTGCACCCGGCGGTTTCAGCCGCAGTATTTTTTTACTTTTAAACCTTCCCTGAACTTTGACAAATATTTCAAGATCAAAATTAGCGAAATCGGTCAAACCCTTCTCGAGTTATAGCCAGATAAACGTACAGCGATTCATTTTTAGGCAAAGTTTTATACTTTCATGCTCGATGAAATTATAAATTATGAAACAGATTTAGATATTTTTTGCGAGAACCTTTTCTTAAAAGTCTGTGTCTGTAGTAATACGCTTAATTTTCTATCAAATCCGATCTCTACAGGCAAATAAAATTGACTGACGATCAAAGTCCACAACTAAGCGCCACACCATGAACTTCGTATTGCTTTTCCTATTAAGTTTTGGTAACGCATTTTGAAGTTTGAATGCAACTTTTCTTAAAAATATGACGAGCCAGTTATCGTCATTAATCTTTACGATTGTCTTGACATTTTTTTTTATGAAACTACTAATTATTTAAATATTAGTCCAAAACCAAAGAAGGTTCAGTTGAGACCTTCTACCTCCATCATTACACTCATCGAAACTGCTAGAATCTTATCTCAAACATTCTCGAATATACAAATTCTAAAAATTATTCAAAACTCTCGAGCTATTTCAGTCTATATTCTATATTCTATATCTTCTATATCTATATTCGAGACCTAGCGTTCGCCTATACCCGCAATACGGCCTAGATTATCCTCACTTTCATATTTCCGGTTCCGCAACTTCTTATTTACACTGCCGTCAATATCAATACCAATTTCAATATTTGCACGAAAATAATAAAATTCGCAACAACGCAGCATAAAGTGCGAATGGAAAAATTGAAAAATATGAATAGTGAGGGAGCAGACGAACTCTCAACAATTCCATTCCGTTCCATTCCGCCGCTGCAACAATACATAGTATTGAAAAGTGGAGCCGTAGCGGACGCATTTATACAGTCGCATAGACAATGTAACTGAAGGGAATATCCGCGCGATGGAACGATCAGATCAAATCTATGGGTGAAAACACACGTTAATAATGCGCGAGTGAAGCGAGCTCAAATATTTGAAAACATTTCGTTAAAGGAGGATGGGCACTTTTGATCAGGGTATACTGAGAAAAATGTCACCTAAAGTACGGAGCATAGTGATAATCACCAAAAAGTACGATGATAAGCACCAATTTTTACGGTGACCACTTTCATAATATTACGTTACACTTCGGTGTGAGAATCCCCCGTCGAGAATTCGAAACATCTTCAAACGTTTCTGAGCCTTACGTCTGGCGTCTGACGGGAACTCTCCGACAAAAAACGACGCTTGCTCTCGCTGCCGGCGCTCTACCATTGTTGCGAAGTGCAGAGCCGAGCCAAAATATGTAGAGCCAATACCTTTGATGGTTACATTAGTTTCGCTGCCTTCTATGTAGTATATCTTTGAAATTGTAATAGTGTTTACATATACCTATATCGTCGTGCTTGACACGTCCGTCAATGGTGGACCTATATAGTATATTTCTAGCACAAATTTTGAAGTAAAATACGTAGCGAGTATTCGATGGAAAAATGTATGGACAATGCAGTTTCATGTCGATCACTGCCAGAGCTGTTCTTAACATTTACTGCAGCAGCCTAGGTTTTTGAAGTTGAAAACTTTAATCTAATGTTACATGCCTCAGTATTGTTAATAAACATTGAATTTAAACATCTGTTCTGGGTCTGGGTGCTAGTTGTCCTTGTCTTTGTGTGTGTTCCATGGCATCCCCGACACAGGATTTATTCCTAGTGGGGGGAGCTATGAGTGTGAAACGTCTATGAGTGCGTCTATGAGTGAGGCTATGAATGAGTCTATGAATAACAAAAAACCCTTCCTCTTTTATGTGCACCTCATCATAACCATAACTCCATTGCAAAAATATATGATACTATGTAGTTTCATTAATTTAATTTCATACACTTTTGCAATAAAAGACGCGATCAGAACGCCTCGCTTGCGCGCAACAAGCGCTTGTTAAAACTAGTTCCGTAGTACACAGACATACTTACACACTGACACATAAGTAGTAGACAATACTTGTATAAAATATAAAGTCACAGACACGGTCTAATTAGTTTACTACTAAGTTTTCTCCCATTGTCTGCACCTTCCGTCGTTTTACGAGGTAAGCTGAGTCATAATGAAAGCGCCATTACAAGTTGCTCTGTAATCATAGAAGCTACAATGCTGCAGGAAACGATTCAGTCTAACATGTATCGTCTCGAGCTCGGAGCGAAGTTTTAAATTAATTTATGCATTTAGTTTCGTCGCGCTAATTCTGCACTGTGACACTATTCGTGGGGTTTACGAGGCAAGATCGGAGTTTGTTCTCGGTAAATAGTTACCTAGATTGTTTTGGGTTGTAAGTATAGCTGTGAAATAACAAAAATGGTACAAATTCATAAGGGAAAAAAATACAAATAAAAAATCAAATAATTACGAGTAGTAATTTTCTCAAAAAATCACAATATTAATATTAAAAATAATAATAATTACGCCATTTTACTGACACTGGCGTAGGCTGCAAGCGAGCGATTTCGGTTGCTTCAACCTTCTAGAGACACAAACGCTTTTCACTTAGCTCGTCCGGGAGAGAGCGACACTAAATAAAAACGAACTCTAACACGAAATAAATAAAAATCAAAGTCACTACAAAAGACAAAGCTAAGCCATCCACTAAACTTATAGTAATCATTTATATCATTTCTATTATATTTCATCATACTTTTATTTTCTGTCTCATATTCCCCAAAAGTTTTTCAAAGAGAAAAGGACAAAACTGAAACTGCCCGCGAAAAGTAAGAGACAACTTGAAAAGGTAGTGAGACAAACAAGCAAGTATCGAGAATTATGGGCCGTGCGACCTACTTATCTAACAAGTGGCGAAATGAGGGAACTAAAAATTGCCTAGATCTTGTCTAAGCAAATTCGGTGGTGGCTCCTCCACTCAGCTGTACAGATAAGTTGATGTGTACCGTCAACTTCAATCGTTAGTCGTTGCCAACTTAAACAAAGGAAGTACAAACTTGAGCTGTTAGAAGTTTTTTGGTAGGTTGGCAACTGGGGCAGACGTTAACTATGGGAGATACCAATATTAGGGGAAAAAAACTCCATGAATATCTGTACTCTAACGTTATAGTTATAGTACGCTCTCTTTCAGGCAACCTTAGAAGAGAAATAAGTTATCACAAACAAAAAATAGACAACCAGGCGGCTGATATGTTATTAAAAAACATTGCCCTCTTTTTAGTCCTTCGGGTAAAAGTAATGCTCAAATTCATAGTCACGAGAGTCGTTTATATGGAAACATAAATAAAAACGCGGCAATAGAAAACACTCGCGGCCCATTACACTCGTAATGGCAATAATTAGACACAAGGCGCTCAGATAAATCGTATGTACGGTGCTAAACCAAAAACAAAAAGATATAGTAGTCGAAACCCTAAAAAAATATTAAATTAAAGCCCTTGGTATATGGCTTATGTTTTCGTCTGCTATTTATTTGTTTTTTTAACGTAGAAGCCTATGTAACGAAACAAATAACGTGAGATTTGTGAGCATGTTTGTTTGTTTCTATTCAACTTCATTGTGGCTACAACAAAAAAAAGTAAGCACAGTAAGTAAGTACCTAGTAACGGTTTACTTTAAATCCCAAAACTAACTGAGTAATTAACAGCGGTGCTGAACCACATTCAGCGGTTAACAGCGGTGCTGTACCACATTCAGCGGTTAACAGCGGTGCTGAACCACATTATGCTGGTTATGCTGCCCTTATGGTTAAACCAGCTGCGCTCCGCAGTTTCACCCGCGTTTTCTGGGATAAAAAGTAGCCTATATGTTAATCGAGACCATTACCAACCATCATTCCAAACTTCATGTAAATTCGTTCAGCTGTTTTAGTAGGATTTTTGTGTAAGGGATAGATATTATCTGTGAATGGGCCATAATTATGTTCTATGTTCTAGACACACTCTGTGGGAGACTACACTGAGACTGCGAATATTGTAAGTGCGCATTTTCACGTTCGCTCGTAATCAGGATTCCGAAGTGCGCGTCTCCACGCACGCCGTAATCAGGTCGTTTCTGAACGATTGCGCTCGCTTCACGCGTCAGTTGAGCCAGATCAATTTATTTCCAATTTTTCCCTTTACTTCTACGTGCGTTGGGATTGGTCCAGCGATTAGTCAACAAGCGATGAAGAAAGTGTTTATAAATCGTCTCAACAGGAGGCCTGTGCCATGGGGGTCTTGAAATCGGTTTCTTCTAGAAAACCGTGTCGTAGACCGCGTCATTGCTCACCATCAGGCAAGATAGTGGTCAAACGCAAGCCTATCATGGATTAAAAAAATCTTATCTTATCTAAGCTTTTCCCTTACGGACGAAAAAGATTTCCTCAAACTTTATTTTTTATGATATTATATTATAAAAGACTCTTATTGACTGGATAGTTTGGATAATTAACAAAGGAGCGTGCTGTTGTGTGCGCGCCTTCGTAAATTGACTGGACTGTACCATCCCGAGCTGTCACAGAAGAGTGAACCGGAGGGACATTTGCTCTCTCACACTGGCTGCTGGCGAAAGATTACTTCTTTTTCTTGAGGTGTCTCACCATCTTGTAAAAGTTAGCTCAGCGTCGCTGAACTGGAACGATTACTGGATCAAAGCAAACCCTGCCTGCCCTAAGCATTGCTAAATTAGATGTCTGGACGGGGCCGTAACGCGGGGCTGTAGGATTTTGCAAATAAGAAGGGCTAAAGTTCACCAGCTAATGTCAGGGCCAGGTACAGAGATTCCAACCTGTCCCTAGAGGTGTATGGGGGAGCCACCATCGCAACTTTTAACCTAAAGCAACAGCGGTAAAAAAATGTAGTATATTAAACCATTTCAGCGTAAATTATGGCTTTATTCGTTAAAAATTCGACAAGCATAGAAATTATGAAAGACAGGTGATATTGACATTTTCATCTATGGTCATAATGAGGTTGCATATCACCACAAAAATGTTTTATTTGGCCAGTTGTATAAAAAAAGTTGACGTTGAATTTAAAGGGCTTTGCTTTTATTATAACACTAGCTGACCCTTGCCCACTTCGTTGGGCATAATGTTAATTAAACCCGAAGCCATCGCGCGCCGTCCGGACCGTTTTTTCTCCGATTCACTTTGCAAAACGGACTACCACGTAAAAGCCTTTTTATTTTTCGGTTTTTTATATAACCTATGACACTCAGCAATAATGTGGCTTTCTATTGGTGAAAGAATTTTTAAAATCGGTTCAGTAGATCCCGAGATTACCCCTTACAATTTAACAAATATACAAACACACAAACTTTACTTCTTTATAATATTACATACATACATACATACATATTATCACGCCTCTTTCCCATTGGGGTAGGCAGAGACTACATCCCTCCACTTGCTACGATCCTGACATATGTCTTTCGCTTCTTCTACTTTCATAAGTGTTTTCATACAAGCTCGTCGGTTGCGGGTACTTTTTACGTGGCCTTTACTGAGAACGTCTTCGATTTGATCGTGATACGTTCGCCTACGTCGACCTCTACCAGCTTGTCCATTCACACTCGCCTCATAAATCTGTTTCGTCAATCGTCTTTCATCCATCCTCTCTACGTGTCCGAACCATCTCAGCATCCCTTTTTCTATCTTTGTCACTACATCTTCTACCACACCACAACGTTCCCTTATCACGCTGTTCCTCAACTTATCCATCAATGTCACTCCAGCTATACTTCTCAGACTTCTCATTTCCACAGCATTAATCTTACTTTCATGCTTCTTCTGCCAAACCCAGCATTCACTACCATACATAAGTGTGGGGACCAGCACTCCCCTATGTACAGCCAATCGTGCCCTTTTCGATACGTTCTGGCTGCTCATAAAGTTATGCAGGGCCCCATTCACTTGGTTTCCTGCCAACACTCTTCGCTCAATATCACAATCATACTTGCCGTCTCTCGTAAACTTTGATCCCAAGTAAACAAACTCTTTCACTTGCTCCACTCTTTCTCCTTCAATCATAACTCTACAATTCGACATACTTTCTTCTCTTTCAAAAACCATTACTTTCGTCTTACATACATTCATTTTCATACCTTTGCTTTTTAGGGCACCATGCATAATATCAACCATCGCCTGCAACTCCTCCTCTGATGATGCTAATATAACTTGATCATCAGCGTATAGGAGGCATTTGACAGTTAAATCATTCATTCTTAACCCATACGCGCTTTCTTTCAAATCCTTCAAGCAATTGTCTATAAATAGGTTAAACAGCCCCGGCGAGGCTACACATCCCTGTCTAACACCTTTTTCGATGCTAAACCAGTCTGTGTAAGCCCCGTTTACCCTAACACAAGCACTGGAACCTACATAAAGTGATTTCAGCGCTTGTATCAAGGAGCTGCCTACCCCATACATAGACAAGGTCGACCACAATTCATCCCTCACCACTCTGTCATAGGCCTTTTCCAAGTCCACGAATGCGCAATAAACCTTTTGACTTTGAGCCAAGAATTTTTCGGTTATGCTTCGTAAGGAAAAAACCTGATCCGTACAACCCATTCCTCTCCTAAATCCCGCTTGCACATCCCACATTTTCTCTTCAGTTTCATTTATCACTCTCTTAATCAACACTTTTGCATACAGTTTACCGACAATGCTGAGTAAGCTAATGCCTCGGTAGTTCTTGCAGTCTTGCTGCGACCCTTTTCCTTTATACAGCGGTACGATAACGGCCTTGCACCAGTCTACTGGTACCTTGCCGCTCCTCCAGCAAAGGTTAAAAAGGCGGTACAGCTGACTAGCTACCAGGCCCTGTCCAGCTTTCAGCATCTCGACCGTAATCCTATCATACCCAGCAGCTTTGCCGACTTTCATACTGTTCATCGCTTCTACAATCTCTTCCATACTAATTTCACTTTCATCGCAACTTTCATGCATGTCTCCAGGTGGGGTCTCTGCTTGCATATCCTCTTTCTCAAACAAACTTTCGAAGTATTCCTTCCATCTCTTTAGAACACATTCTTCTCCTCTCATAATATTTCCATCCTGGTCTCTGATTATATTCAGCTCTGAGGTCGTGGTTTTGCCTCTGGCTGACCTTATGGACTTCCAGAAGAACTTAATGTTATTCCGGAAGTCGTCAGATAACCTTCTATCAAACTCATCTCTATCATTCTCTTTCTTTCTTTTTACAACCTCTTTTGCCGCACCCTTTAATCTTTTATACTCCTCCCTTGCCTTGCTTACGTCCTCATTCGTTGCCTTTTGTATTCTTTGATTGGCTCTTGTAGCCAACCAGTCTCTCCAAGCTTTCTTCTTCTCTGACACTGCCTTCTGCACTTCTACACAAACAGTCCTGAACTCACACCCTTTTCTTCTCTTACATACACCACACACGTCAGTAGCAGCTTCCACAATTCGTTCTTTCAATGGCTTCCATAATTCTTCAATCTCACATACCTCGTCTAATTTGTCAAAACTTTCGCTCAACTTCTTCACAAATTCTTCTCTCACATTTTTCTCTTGCAATTTTTCAACTTTTATGCGTTCTAGTACACTCACAGGCTCATGCACACGATGTCGCCACCGCTTAAAAAGACCTCTTATACGGCTCAACACCAGGAAGTGGTCTGTATCGATGCCAACACCGCGGCATGCCCGAGTGTCTAGTTTTCTTTCTTTCTTCTTTCTTTCTAGACTTTCTTTCTCAATCTTTCATCCACAATCACAAAATCAATCATACTTCTCAGGCTTCCTTCTTCCCTCGTATACAAGTGGATCTTTTTGTGGTCAAATATTGTGTTAGTTACCACAAGATTCCACTCCAAACATACTTCCAGCAGACTTTCTCCATTCGCATTCACTCTGTCGTCACCAAACTTACCAAGCACACTTTCATATCCGTCACGCTTAACTCCTACCCAGCCATTAAAATCACCTAGCATAATAATTCTTTCATTTTGGTTGCATTTATTCAAAACATCTTTCATACTATCCCAAAACTCTTGCCTCTCGGTTTGGGCTTTTGAGCAGCGGTTCCAACTAGCATCTTGTGGAGCATAAACTCCTAACACGAAGATGCGAGTTAATCCAACCTTCAACCTCACCCACATGAGTCTCGGGCTCACACATTCAAAATCAGTCACACATTCATTCATTCTAGCAGAAAGCAGCACACCAACACCCTGACAGCCTCTGCTGGTTTCGGGGACTCCCGACCAATAGGCTGTGTAGGGTCCATGCGTGGTGGTGTCGCATCCTTTCCGCTTGGTCTCATTCACACAAAGAACATCAATCCGTCTTTCACTCATCATCTCGCATACTTCCTCAATTTTGTCATTCATACCTCCTCTAACATTCAAAGTAGCAAAGTGGCTATCCGCAGCCCACTTTTCGCCCCCCCGGGAAACGAGACGTGACGGGTGGCGAACCACGTCGCCGCCATTTGGCGAAGAATTAAAATTTGTGCTCCTCATTGCGTTCCCACGAGTAGCTAGGGAAAGGGTCGTCCACCCAAACAGAGCCCCGCGTGCTTGGGTAAGGCTAGCCTTGTTCTGGGGTCGCCCGGTCCCAGGGCAGATTGGCACGTTTTAGGCTATTTTGGCCTAGCCATGGCACGGCAGCCATGTTTAGCGGAAAGGAAGGGAAAAGGACCAGGTCGGAGGTGGATTTGGGGTCAGGAAAGTGGAAGTTGGGAGAGGAGTTAGGGTTTAGGATACTACTCTCTCGGAAGGAGCGGGAGGAGACAGTAGTAGCTAAGGAGGCCGGGGTCGCTTCCCGTAGTACTCTACCATAATTGCCGGACAGGCAATTAGTTCAAGTACTCCTTGACATTGACATATAATATTAGTATAGACGAATACTAGTAATGGAAATCAGCAGCCATACAGGCTAACCAGTATGAGTCATATCCAATCAGGATGGTAATTACTTTATTTATTCATAACCAGCAGGGCCTTGCGCCTTGCATTGAATACATTCAGTCGTTTTTGCGCGATGCAATGACAATAACAAGCCTCCAAACATATAAACTTTCACACTTATATTAGTAGGATCAACTAATTTAACCTTCAAAACTGGTAACTTCCGGCTTACAAGGCCTGCCGCAGGTTAAAACGATACAAAGCACGATTTCGAGAAAATAAACCCTATTGGACATTTCAGACTAACCCGATCAAGTTTGCTTTGTATTTATTTAAACGTTAAAATATTAGCAAATAAATGAAATTTAAATTCTCTGTAACAGTCCATTGAGTTTCCTGAACGCGAAACAAAATATTAAAAGTGGAGCGTTCTGAAAACATTTTTATTCAACAAGATCTGAACGAGTTTCAGCTGCATCGGTTCAGTGGAACGAGAAATGGAAGCTTTTGATTCAATTCATTTGTAATTACTGCAAAAATAACAGCATAAATGCGTTGGCAATTCATTGGACGACCTTTTCACTCAGCTATATTTGCCTTATAAGCCAGAGGTCCCGGGGTTTGATTCCCGGCCGGGCAGATGTTTGAATGATGAATTTGAATATCTGCTCTGAGTCTGGGTGTTAGTTGTTCTTGTCTCTGTGTGCGTTTCATGGCATTCCCGACACAGGGTATCCTAGTGGAGAGCTATGAGTGTGAAACGTTTATTTATTTATTTTTTGCGACAACTTATTTAAGTAGATTTAAGTAACTCCATAACATAAATTAATGACTGTTTAAAAGTCTCCGTCATGTTTTCGCACGTAATATTTCACGTCAGCGAGAAATTGTCAGAACATTTAAGCTTTGACTAACTTAAAGTAGTGTTTATAAGTAAGATCGTTAATGGACCAACGTCTTTTCTTTAATGGCAATACCATAAATCTGTCTCATGTTTCTAGTTCAATGTGTTCCTAATTAAAATATGATATAGATTTTTAAACTAGGTTGTGAAATAATTAAAACCTGTGATCTAAAAAAAGTGCGGAAAAAATAGAACCCCTATTGGATGTAACATCCATCATATGGATTTAGTTCGTAAAAAATGTAGCCTTTGTCACCTGGACTATCGAATCGAGTGACATCCCATTCATCAAAATCGGATGAGTAATTTACACACTACGATGGAACATAGGTAACAAAAACTCGTACGAAACGCTTTGATTCCACCTTTATTGTGCGAACCGCTAGGGTGTGGAACGCTTTGCCTGAGTGGGTGTTTCCCGATAGATATAATCTGGGTGTCTTCAAGTCGCGAGTGAATCGGTTTATTCTAGGCAAGCATGCTCCATCGTAGACCGTATCGTTGCTTACCATCAGGCAAGATTACGGTCAAATGCAAGCCTATTACTGAAAAAAAAAAAATAAAAAAAGGTATCTACCTAAAAATACTGCTAAAAACAAAACCCATTCTTTTGGCTTCGCCATAGTCGCCATTAGTAATTAGTGGCATTCACACTTTACCAAACCCGCAAAAAAGACCTCCATCGCTAATTATTAAAGAAAAGAAAAGTTAAACAAAAAATTCCAAATTCAAAATCGTGTCAACACGAGTTCCCGCCAACATTTCTGCTTCCGTCGCAGGTTAGACCTGTTTGGAATTCACAACGCGATGACGTTGTATGATTTTTTCTTTCTACCCTCAAAATTTGCTTGCGAACACGCGACGAGCCGTTTGTCTTACTACGGAGCAGTAAATCCGTGACTGAAATAACTGAAGTGCTGTGGAGAGCAGTACATTAGCTCTTCACTTAGCCAGATGACCTGCTTGTAAAAATCTAACTCCGGCTAATTTGTTTTGCAAAATCCGTAATGGTTAGAGCAAATAAAGTCTTGTACGTTTAAATTTGATAGCTTGAGTAGTAGATTGTATAACGAGGGCATAAAACAACCCATTTTTATACGAGACGTTTAGCTAGCCTAAGCCAAAGGCAAGTACGGATATAAAGTCGAGTATAAAATGGGTTTTTCCCGATTCAACTTCTCAGCTCAATTGCGAGGAAATAAATTAAATTTTAAAAAAATAATATGTCTGATCTATGTTCCAAGGTAATATCAGACAAGCTTCAATACTGTCCAGATTAGTACAGCGGCTCAGGTCTCTCAGCTTACTGGCAACCTTATTGAGTCGCGGTATGCTCCAGGAATATGAACTGTCAGCTTCAGTTCAGGGATTTGACAGTTCTGTTTGAACATCTTGATGGAAGTGCCTTTTGAACTGCTGGAACTGGGAGGTAGAAAAATATCTGCTGAGTCTTTATGTGGTGAATGAATGTAGTCAAGTTTTACGTTAATGTTAGAAAAGCGAATTCAGCTTTCTATTTCTATTTTAATATTAGTCTTGTTGATTTCATTTTGATATTAACAGCTGAATCAGTTTCGATAAAAGGCAAGGAGACATGCTTTGTATGCATGATAATTTGGAAGCCAAATAATTGCGAGTAAAACAACAGGGCTTAATTAAAGATATTAGTTTTTAAGTTAGTGGATTTGTAAAAATGAAATAATGAATGGAAAAACTAAATTAATAAAAATAAAATAAAGATAATGCACCTAAACCGAGAACCATCTTAAAAGTCACTAAAAGAAACAAAAGACAACCCATTTCTATCTAGCAATGTAACACAGCTTTTAAAGAAAAAGCTGCGTTCCCGCTGTGAATTCCTCACAACAATAGGAAATGTTCGTTGAAATTAAAAACTGGAAAAAACTCGATTGTCATTCCAGACACGCGAGATGAAGAGAAGGTGCAGACTGACGAAGATAAAACAAACTCTGCATTCTTGAAACATCTGCTAAAAAACTTGTTTCGGCATGATTAAAATTAACTTTTGTGAATGGCGCCCAACGCGGTACTATTTTTAATAAGAAATCGTTACAAGACGACCATATAGTACGCCGGATGGTAAACGTTGCATTTTAGGATCACCTGATGGCAATCGTCGCTTTTCAAGTAATTAACTTTTGCTCTCGCTACTTTTGTATTTTAAACATGAAGTCAAAAAACTCAACATTGCATTACGCTTCATAATTATGGTTATTCTTGGTAAGGGGTAAAATTAACTGTTTTACCATGAAAACTAACGTGGTTTTGTGCGAAATATCCGGTTCAATAAAACGTGAATATGCCGATGTTAAATAAACTAAAATTATAACTACTTACTGGTAGTAACATTTGGAAATATATACAATTTTTTATGTGACAATCTTTTTTTTGGTACTTCCCTTTGAATATAAATAAAAGAAACGCTTGGGTATCTAAGATAATTTAGGCTTAAGGGTCATTCATAAATTACGTCACACGTAAAGGGGGAGAGAGAGGATTGAGGAAGTGTGACATTGTGTGACAAGGGGGAGGTCTTAAGTTTTGTGACGTCACATTTCAAAAGTAATATCTAAATGTGAAAACGAGTTTTTTTTACTTTAGGAATATCTAGATACAAAATTGCAAAACTTGTTACGTCACACTAGAGAGGGGGTCTTACAAATGTGAACAACTGTGACAAGAAAAAGAAACCAGTGACAGTAAAAAAACACGAATTTCGTGTGACGTTATTTATGAATGGCCCTTTAGGTATGTAGACTATGGAGTTCCAAAAACCTATTAATAAACAAGATAAGTACATGTTCTCATAATATTATAGAGATAAATGGCGTGCTAGTGTACAAAATGGCGTCTCTCATTAAATTCGCCGGAAACTATTAATTCAATTAAGACCCGAGGGTACTTAGTGTGCTGCAATGCGACTGCATAATTATGTAAACTTATAACAGGATATCCTAATACATGCAGTAAAAGTAAAATTTTCATTAATTTGGAA
This sequence comes from Alcis repandata, assembly GCA_949125135.1. Classification (NCBI taxonomy): domain Eukaryota; kingdom Metazoa; phylum Arthropoda; class Insecta; order Lepidoptera; family Geometridae; genus Alcis; species Alcis repandata. The sequence goes on along the minus strand of OX421230.1, from coordinate 740,128 downwards.
AATTGGCGCCCAACGTGGTTATCTCTGCCTACTACTATACAGATACATAAACGAATATTTTTGTAATCTAAAAGTCCTAATACATAAATTAAGTTTAATTTAATAATATAATATCTTTGTATTCTAAAAGTCTCTCCTACATAAATTAAGTCGATTTTAATTCAGTTAGTAAAACTGGCGCCCAACGTGTTGCCTCCATTCATGAACGTCGTAAATAATCTCTTTGTATTCTATTTCCATTTATTTATATCGCCCCAATTGGATCAACGTGTAATTAATTATCAAGTTCCCGTAGCGCCCCCACAAGAAAGTTTTATCTTGTACCGTGGCGCCTTATTAAAAGTTAATCAAAATTTTCAAGTTTTGCTCGTCTCAGCGCGACTAAGCTCGAAACTTGGCCGGTATTATCCGGTTCAGACCGGATTCTAGAGTGTGCTCAGATTGTTATTATTCGGAACTCGTGTGATAGGTACGTTTGACAAGAATTCCCAACTTTCAATTGTCTATAACTTTGTTCGAAATTCGAATTTTATGATGTAAAACTTTTTGTCTCGGAGGAACATATTGTGTTGGGAGTTGAAGCGGAGTTAACGACAACGTAATTCCAAACAGCTTTGTAATTAAATACTTACATTGGTACTTATTTGTTTCTATGTCGAATAGAATTTAATTATTTAACGTAGGTACTTGTTATATTCAGTTCGATAACTCGTTTAATTTATTAAATAAGAACATACTTAATTACATAATACATTATTAGGATTTTCAATCAAAGAACGGGTCTACATTGAATCCTTTGGCCCTTTTTATTTTTAATGTCCTTGCTTCCTTGCATCTTTTTGATGCTACTGCAATTGACATGGGCACTTGGGCAGGTGGCGCTTTCCATTTGTTGATAACTTCCATATCTTATCATCGAATTACAAATAAAACCGTTTTTATAACTTACAAAATAGCCTTAAGGCCTAACTACTTCTTAATTAGCGATAGTATATCCGCCATATAAGCCAGAGGTCCCGGCTTTGATTCCCGGCTGGACAGATGTTTGAATGATGATTTTAAATACCTGCTCTGGGTCTGGGTGTTCGTTGTCCTTGTCTTTGTGCGAGTTCCATGGCATCCCCACCACAGGGTATCCTAGTGGGGAGCTATGAGTGTGAAACGTCATTTAATTAAAATTCACCTCAAGGAATAACAGTAACAATGTAATTTAGAATGAAGCTTTCCAAGCTATGTTGACGCGGAACGTTCTAGACTGCGCCCAATAAAGATGGGGATACCCAATAAAATTTCACTTAAACACGAAATTTAAAATTTTCACGTTACGACGTTACATCAATTCATTCTAAAACATTGTAACTCGCAGCAAAAAAGGTTTCCTTGTGAACTTTACGGAGTTCATAATAAGAGTAAGTTTTGAGCGAGTTTTGGAAGTCCCGTAAGCTTGTAGAGTTGCCAGTTCAGAAATTGGAAGTCACTGTCGGCAAAGTAATGGTCGATCGTGACAAGAATGCCATTTGAATTTGGGCGATATACACAGTTTATACAGAGGTGGGCGAGAAGTACGTAACCTGGGAAAAATACCTCTTTAGTGCTTAAACTTGGAGGTGCCTTAGTACATGTGTGATGTATCAATGTGTGTGTGCAGTAGGTACTACTTACTTGGCGTTAACGAAGATAGAAAGATATAGACTGAGAAAACTTAGAAATTGCACTTTCGCCGCGTAACTTTGACTTTACCTGCAATTTTTCTTTTCAGTAAAGAAAAGAAAATCTTTTATCCGTTATGTGATGTATCTATACTATATTGTTGCACCAACTTACCAAGATCAGTTCAGCCGTTTAACCTTGAATAGGTAACAGACAGAGTTACCTTTTTTGAAAAATGTTCCGCTTACAGCGCAAGCCCGTGCAGTAACATGGAGGCATACATTATCCATGTTCAGTTTGTTAGTTATATTCACTGTTTTATTGACCGTCACTAATTAATATATGTTAATAAAAATGTATGTAGGCATACACAACACTACTCGCATAATTGTAATCTAAGCGATTAAAAAAAGAGTAGAATCTGTCAATCAGCACCAAGAATTTCGCGAACCCTTAGGATTGTTTTAGCTATTTTTCTGTGCATTTTCTCCTCGTCATTGTGTAGGTGTAGGCCGTGGAAAAATTTAGCGTGGCCACCCTTAATTTTCTTTTGTGGGAAGTCTACGTGATCGAAATATAGAGGTGTTTGTCTAAGGTAAACCGAGGATTCGGATTTTGCATAGACGTTTGTTTAATTTTGGTCGGAATTAACCGCAACGGGTGCTGTTTGCATACAAAGATCTACAGTCAAGTTTGCGTTTCGCCTGCAAACGTTTTGTTTCAGGTTAATGCGAGGAAAGCAAATGGAGGTTTGCGTTTGTTTGTGATTCTTTTGAAATTAAGCTTTTATGTCTATGGTCGGATTTTCATGTTTGACATCAGTAACATACGTAAATCGTGTTATAAAATATGTATGCCAAAATGATACGAAAAAGCATTTTTCTAGGTAATCTCTCATTACTTTAATGGTGTTAGAGTGGATTTAGAAATGTATTGTTTACTAGTAACACCACCATTTTGGAGATAAAATTATGTCTAAAATAGAAAATTACATTTCATACCCATTTCCTTTAATCAATGCATAATGGAAAACCCGGTCATTAAAAGGTATACTTACTTCTAATCATGAACTACAGTAGTTAACGACAGTAATTATTAATAGTGACATTTATGCTAAACTTTTACTAACACTGGCAACATTAGCCGCAAGCATCTCACGTCTGGCTCACACTTACTTAACCAAAGCTCAGAAAAATGACCGAGTCACATAAAAAATATTTCCCCGCTATGCTCTGCACAAACGACGTAATAAAATACTTTCCTAACCCAAAAAAAAAACAAGTTCACGTTTGCCATCGCACGACTTTTTTTCGTTTTTTTATTTTGCGTCTGGGATTAGAACAGCAAAAAGGTCGGCCATATTGAGCTTTTGGAGGGAAAAAATCGAATAAAGGACAATGGGAAGGCTGGACCCTGTCATAATCATATTTTTCTCAGCACAAAAGAGTTCTTACGTTAATGCGAGCGGTAATAAATGAAAGTCACCGGCATATAAGGAATGGCTTTGCAAAGTTTTTGCCTTCTGCCAGAGAGGAAAACCTCAGTAATCTTTAGTAGAAAAGAGTTCATTTTTTACAAAATTAAGTAAAAGGAACGAAGAATATTTTTTACAAAAATAGCATCGATTAATTTGAGAAACTTTGATAAGTAAGTAAAAGTTTTAGTAATGTCATAAAAAATATTGGAGAAATTTTGAAAAAAAAAAATGATATTTGAGAAAACCAACAAAGCGAACATAAAAACAAAATCATTTTAAGTCAAATTATTAGGCTATTAGCAAAAAAGTACAGCCCCCGCCCAAATGCTTAAAGCCATACAGAAAAATACAAAAAACTTTCGAATAAAATACTCGTTTAATTTTCGAACGAGTTCAAATATCACATCGTTTCCAATCATGGCGATATTAGTCTAATATTTTAGGCGAGCTCGTATAAATGGATCGCACTGGCTGGCGACGAAATTGAAATCGGCATTCGTTCCAAATTTGAATAAAATGACATTTTATTCTTTTTTTTAGTCCGACTGCGGCATAGCGCGTCATCTGGCAACCGACTGAAATCTGCCACCGACCTAGCGTTTATGTAAGCTGTTTTATGCCAGTACCTACTTCGTTTTATGAAGATTTTATGTAGCGCAATGTAAACTCAACTTATTGGCTTAGCTTGGACTATATCAGCAGTTTGTACAGCCACGTAGTCACTACTAGTAGGTACAGTGACTTCAGGATTATTACCCTCTTAACTAACATTCTTCTTAAGTTCTTCACCTTTTGTTGTTTTTTATACTTGTTTCTAAACTTTATTCAAATGAACCTCTTTTGAAAACTTTTGAAAATACAAAACCCGAAAAAATAAAAACAAAATGATTCCTAATTTAAAATTTTATTCTACTTTTTTTTCGCGTCTTCTTGCAACAGTTGGAATACATAAGAGAAGTCCTTCTGGCCGTAGCCCCGAGATTGCACGATGCGGTAGAGTTGGGTTGCGACGGCGCCCAGCGGGATGGGTGACCGGATGCCGAGCGCCATGCCGCTGGCTAATTCCAAATCCTGAAAGAAAAATAGTCCAGTATAAAACACTATTCATTTTTTTATAAGCAAGACTGACTTAATGCGTGTTTGAAAACCACGCAGAAGGCCTGAAGTATTTTATGAAATGATGTCATCATCTACAGCCTTTTCTTTCCAACTGTTGACCTCTCTATTGTTATTCTATCGTCCTCGGTCATATGCCAATCGACTAACCAAATAAAATGATGAAAATGATTACGATGATAATGATGAATTGATGTATTAACACTAATTAAAACTCAAAACAATAGACATGGACGAGTTGCCCAACTGATTGTAGAACAACTTTTGTAGGTACCCAAGCCCTCGTAGGAGAATCGTTCAGTTTGCCAAGTGAAGATCCACAATCGCGGTTGGTAGGTGTCTTAATCTTAATCATCTGTATCATAATGAATCGATACCTACGTCAATGTAACAGTGGTTAAGATAACACAAGCCGATAAGTCTTGTCACACCTATTTCAAAGTCGTGTTCTGATAAACTTACTTTATTTATAGTATAACCAAAATACATACTTTGTTTTAATTTTTATTCCCATTCATTAATTTAATTTGACACCCATTTTGGTTGTAAAATCTATGTAAAAACAAGACCTCTAAAGGAAGCGCAGATGTCTGTAACACAGGTTTCCAACCTAGCACATACATCTGAGCGTAATTTAGTTAAGGCTTTTTGTCTCATTTTTATGTATATCTCATTTAGTAAGAGACCTACAAATTGTATTTTTGAATAAATATTCATTGATTGATTGTTACTATTATACTTTGTTTTAACTTTACCATCAGTTTATAATCTATAATTGATATTTTTTTATTGTAAGTATAATCATCACATCAGTTTAACTTGAAAGGTAAATAGGTGACTCGAGTCACTAAGTGACTCAAATCCCTAACTCTAACCCTTTGGGATAGGGGGTTACTCCTCGGTTCAACCTGTGTTTTTTAATTCCCAAAAGCTATCCGTACCTTGACCATGAGTTCGTTCTTGAACCCGTTCTCGTAGTCCCTGCTGGAGGGCGCGGTGGGCACGAGGCCGGGCACGGGGCAGTACACCTCCGTGGACCACGAGCGGGCGGACGAGTTGTTCAGCACGTCCAGGAGGACTTTTGGGTCGAGACCCGCTCTGGAAAAGGAATTTAAAGGATGCAAATACCGCTTCGGCCGTCAAGGAAACTGGGAATTTTAATCTGGTTTCCTAGATGGCTTTTTTATACTTCCAAGTAACAGATTTATCTAGGTCGACGTAAACTTAGGTTGGGTATAGGGTATATAATTATCCTATTTACTCATGGATGTAAAAGTACCTGGGGCATAACAAAATAAGGAATCTTTAGAATATTATATCACTTTACCCTAAACAAGTGAATAATAAAGAGTTTATCTATCTATCTAACAAGTCTAAGAACAGTAGATATTAATTATATTATAAGTAGCATCATAGCATGATTATTGTACTCGTACCTTATCTGGGTAAGTATATTTAGTGTTGATACGCTGTATGACAGTAGGTTTGGAAAGTCACGGTTTAGTTGTTCTCAGTCATCAAATACTTGGTCAATTTCTTGAGACCAATATTAGATTGAAAGCCAGCATTTATGCCTTTGCAACTAAATACGACCCAGTCAGAATTCGAAAATATTTTATCAAAACCATTATAGTAACTTGAAAGTTTTCTCCAAGAATTTGATCATGTTGAGCTTTGAAAAGATTTTTTTAATTCACTAAGGGTCTCACTCATAAAGCCTGCTTAAACTTAATCCCTGCTTAAAATTCTCCGACTTTCGCACAAGAAATTTCACGTCAGAGAGGAGTTGTTAGAGCATTTGAGGCAATTGCTAACTTTAACCAGTTGGCAGAATTGCGGCAACGCCGCAGAAGAAAGGAAAAAAAAGTTGAAGTTGACCTTTAATCAGTGTTTATGAGTAAGACACACAATACTTTGAATACTCACTTGATACCCATATGCATGCACTCAGCGGTCGCCATGCCAGTGATCCCCATTAGCATATTGTTGGTCAGCTTGGCGACCTGCCCGGCGCCGATGTCCCCGCAGTGGAACTGCTTGGCTCCCATGGCGGAGAGGTGCGGGATGGACCGGTCGAAGTCTTGCTTGCGACCGCCGGCCATGAACGCCAGCGTGGCGTTTTGGGCACCCATCACACCTGGAATTAGCAAGCTTATTATTATTACTTAATTTATAGTGAATTTTATCTATGATTGTCAGGTGCTAGGTGTTGATGTACGAGTACATTGTTTTAGGATTGAAACGCAATAGTCAGCCCATTAAATTTGATTTGCCCGACTATAAAGATCAAAGGGCCTGATTAGTGTCAAATTTTTAGTTCACCAGACGGTCTTAAAGAGTTTGTCCAGTACTGAGCCCAAATGGGCTACTTTATTTTATTTTTCTATAGCATTAATTATTAGTTTCGTATATTGAAGCGTGATGAAAATATCACACGCATGACATACAAAATATCACATCACATAAAAACTATATTATTCCCAGTAAATACAATAAAATAAAGCAAGCTGTTTTCGCAAAGAATTCTGATAGCGCCTAACAAAATATTTGATTTACTTTTGATAACAGTATCACTTGATAAGATGTTTTCGGTGTATAATTTTGAGATTATTTGTTGCCAACCTCGTTAATGTTATCTGTTTTGTGTGTTGGTGAGTTGGGACTGAATTAATGTTTATCAATGAATCTTTTTGTAGGTTCCTAGGGGCCGGACAGGATGGCTGATAAAGAAAGAACGTCACAGTGAATTCCCATAATTTTTTTGGTGAATTAAATCAAACATTATCGATTCATAAAAAGTTACCAAAAGTTGCCAAAAGATTAAAAAAATGTTTGATGCTTGTTTGTTGTTTTGTCTTTTGGTAACATTTTGAAGAGCTCAGACTTCTGGGTGGCGCAGTTTTGTTATGGGCAAACGTGACGTTTAACATCTTGTGAGCAATTTACTCGAAAAAATAACATGACCATAGTTGTAGCGTAAACGTAACGTGCGTAATAAGTTTAAATAAGTATTTCTAGAATTGGTTGCCTAAAGAGTTTCACCTAAAGTTGTAGGTGAAAGGAAAATTAGAGGAAACCTAGCTCAATCAATACCGGTTTGCTTCAATCAATAACTTATTGATCGAACCCGGTTTGAGATAACATCATTAATTTACTGCCATCAAGGTCATATAGATTATTCAACAGTTATTTCATAAGTCACGTCCATTGGGTTATCAGACGTGGCATGATGCGACAAGATACTGATAAAGGAACCAAATAAAAGCACAAATTATGGTGATTATGTCATCATTGTTGACGGTCATTTAAAACAAGATGAAACATACTTATTTTTCTGTGTTAAAGAATCTTGTCAAAGTTTATCTAGTGCCCTAATCAATGTTTTTTAACAAGTTCCTAAAGATTGTACTACATATATTATTTCAGGAATCGGTTGGGTTGGGAGTTGGGACAGGCTGAATTTTTAGTTGGTCCAATCTTTTCTGAACTGAACTTTCCAAGTAGCGTTTATTGACTTGGAAACTTTCGGATTACCACGAAAGCACATTAGATTCTGAAGCTTAGAATTTCTTAGAGCCTCCTCCGACCTGATTTATGAAATTATTACCTAGTCAAAAATATTTTTCATTTTACAGAAGCTTAGACACATGTAGTCACTTAACATAGCCTTTAAATAAGGAGTAAAATGTAAGTATTAATTCGTTTACTTCAAAATGCACACTTCTGAATACAATGTGCTTACCTCCAGAGACGGGAGCATCTATGAAGCCGACGCCCGCTTCAAGGGCGACGGGCTGGATCTGCCTGGGCACGTTGGGGTCCACTGTGCTGGAGTCGATGAGGAGAGCTCCTTTTGGCGCCTGGAATTTACCAAACCAAATATTTTAACGTTTCTAAAGCGAGAAACGAATGTGAGCTATTTGTATATAACGTGTGATATACCTATAGCGTTTTTTGGTGCAACTTAGAGATATATTACTGGAACTGTGTAATGAATAAATAAATAAATCATTTGTACTGCGTTTTTATTCGAATAATCAAACCACATAGCCCACATAGCTCATGATAAGTTAATTCACCTTGAGGCATTTATTGGCTCTAATAGATATCTACTGTAATGACTATTCAATCGGAAAATATGTCAAAATGTTGAGTCAGGTCGATAAAACGCTTGTGGATGTTCCACTACCTTACCCGTAGTCCTACACTAGCCAGTTTTGGAAAATGATCGTTTATGTATACAGAGAATATTTCGAATGAAGAATCAATGTCTCGAAATTGTAAACTTTATGAAAGACAACTTTTAACTGACAAAAGAATGCAAAACTAGCTGGTAAACTCACATGTTGTACAACACCGTCCTTGCCGATATAAGCATCCAGTACGACCTTGTTGCTAGGCAGGATGGAGACCACCACGTCTACTCCGTCCACAGCCGCTGCTATGGAGTTGGCGCTGGTCACGCCGTTCTTGGCTGCGGCGGTCAGCGCCTCTTTTGACGGGTCGTACCCGCGGACTGTGAACCCCTGAAGAACAAAAATGAAAACATAGAAGAACAAAAGATTTTTGATGTGAACAATAAAGAGTTTATCTATCTATAGAAGAGTTACATAACAACTACAACAACTTGTTCCCAACTAGTTACACTGTGACTCGTTTTGGTGCGACTCGTTGGAAACCCCACCCTCTAAACTAGCTAGGAAACTATATGAAGCAGGAAGTTGGGTAAAAAAAATCAGATAAAGTAACAGGCGGTACTTTAAAGTAAAAGCGCTTAGTCTATCTTATCGTATTCTGCTAACAAATCACCTTAAATTTCCCTCCATTTACTTTTCTGGGAGACTTAAAATAGTGACCAAAATTCCCTTACAAAACTCGACAAAACGAATTCCACAGATTAAACATGAGTTACAGTCTGTACTCGGTACTTACTCCCAAAGCCCGCGCTTCTCATCGAAAAGTTCCGAAAGAAGCTCTACCTAATCACCTGTCATTCTAAAAGCGAAAGCGTACTAAAGTTGCTTCCACTCCCGGTAAATGGCAACATTAACATTTTGTGGTAACGCTACAACTTGGATATTAGGCAGTACTCGGCAGTAGCCATTAAAAAAGGGTATATTCAAACGTTTTCCACAAACCTGCTTTAAAAGTTCAAAAATAGAAAACTAAAGGGCCTTTTCCATTTCACTTAGCAGCAGTACGCACTTAGGTCACTTGACCCGAAACGTAGTCGAAACGTTTCAAAACCTTTATGTAAGCGTTCGCAAAAACTCCATCTGCATAACTTAACATAATCTTTGAATGAATTGAAAGGATTTTAATTTTAAATTAGTGTAAAAGCAGCATAATACGGATTCCCGGCTCGGATTTTTTCGTAAATAATTTTATGCGCTGTAATGAGCTTGCGAATCTTGAAATCCGATCAGACGTCTTGGGGTAGATACTTATTACTTTCTTTTATTTCTCTCGAATGGCACAAAACGTAAGAAAACGTATTTCATAAGTAAATAGGATTTTATTATAATAATAAATAATAATAATAATAATTTTATGTTAAATTAAATCGTAAATAAGTATACGTGAAGTTGTATTGAAAATACATACATCTATTATAGATTTTTAACCGACTTGAAAAAGGAGCCGGTTCTCAATTCAACTGTTTGTTTTTTTTATTTAGTATGTTAATTTGTGTTAGCATATTAGCTGTCCTCTTTCAACATTGTAACAAATGCTCAAATAAAGATAACCATAACCAGTATTAGCTTTTGATAACAGAATGTAATCAACATTACAAACACTATTCATACTGAAATAATTTTATTCAAAACACGATTTGCTCGAATACATCAGACTATAAATAAATTGAGTTAAAACAACAAACTTTTTGAACTTGACCCTTACCTTTTTGACAAGGTTGGCAGCCATGAAGCCGCCCATGTTTCCGAGGCCAAGGAAAGCCACATTTTTGTCAGCGCCGGAGCTATACGATCTCCTTGCGATGTGGAACAGAGTCTGGTTATTGAGTATATTACGCGCGGCCATCTTGGATTCTTTATTTAAACGAGTACGTGCCGGCGCCGGCGCAACTGAACTGACGGGTTCTTGTTTTCGATTCGACGACTGGATTGGCCACGTGTGACATTTGTTATCTAGTGGCCTGTTTACACTGCGATAGTACGAGTTTAACTTGATAATTTACTTTAGTGTGTGAGTATTTAAAAATTTATCAACGTACTCACATCGTGTAAATTCACCATTGTTTTAACACTTCATTAATTCGTTCACTATGTGAGTATTAGAGTTATCTCTTATAACTACAGAAGTTATCATATCGTTCTTGTTTTACTACAGTAAATCAAGACAAACCCTTGCTAGAATAATGGCATTAAAAATATCTAGGTATTTAATGATAAGATGTTTCAAAATTTCTTAAATTTTATAAGTAAAAATCTCAATCAAAAACCTAAAACGCACCCTATGCCCTACCCTGCTCAACCTAATCATGAAACCCATTCATTGACATGTAGGTAGATACTTATTTGTATGGTCTCTGTTTTAAAAAATATAATTATGTATTTACCAATAGTACCTACCTATCTAGGGTTTTTGGGCACCTCCATCCAAGACATGATTTGAGTCGCTGCGCCAATAACCTTGTACTTTTTCTTATATTTATATGTTTCCATATTATTTGTGTGTATTAATTGTGTAATATGACGACTTATCGCCTGTTTGCGCATCATTAATACAAACTATAGCACTATCTCATCACACCGACCGTGTACCGAACTGATACTAAATCATAAGGCTAAGCAAATACTGATGTAATTATGTTTATCTGGTTCAAGGTATTTCAGGTAAGGGTTTGTCAGTTTAATTTAATGTTTTACAGAAGGTTATAAGTAATTTACAAGAATTTTCAACTCGACCTTTAATCATCCCACTGCTGAGATAACCAAATTTCATCCGAATCCGTTAAGCCGTTTTTTCGTGATTGAGTAATAAACATACAAACTTTCACATTTTAAATATTAGTAGGTTTATTGTTAAACCGAAATCCTTTGTCCTTTTGCTCGTTTGCCACCTACTTCGGCAAAAAATAATAATTAACCAAAATAGGTAGTTTAAAAAACTAAAAAACACGCATTGTCATCGGTCTTTGACAGGTGCCCAAAGTTTGAATTAAATCTGATCGTTCAAAGTTGGGCAAAATCGAGTCTAAAAGGGTCGGTTACAAACATACAGGTGAAACTAATAGAAAGCGTGTGAAAAATGTTTTCTATTTAGCTGCGCATCGCATCGTTGCGCCTGTTAAAGAACTTGATGACATTCCATGAACGCAACAATTCAAAGGCGTTAAATATACATTATTTCATTTCAAAGGCGTTAAATATTATCGTGATGCAGAGAAAACTACTATTACTTTAAATTGACAGCTCTCGTTATATATTTCCATTCAGTTTGAAGCCAAATTAATGAAAACTTTATGAATTTTATCATTGTGTCCGAAAATAGTGAGGGGAAACTTTTGCAGCTTGTTGTGATGCAGATTGCAGCTTACAGTTTTAATACTTACAAGCTGAATGTATTTTCCCAGTAAAGACCAATATACACAGAATATACAAGTTAAACATTATAAAAAAATACCTTGGAAAATTGATCACGTGACTAAATGTTTGCTAAGCAGACTCGATATTTTTTTTTTCAAATTTAGCAAACTTGTGTTCTAAAAGTGGTTCACTTTGACGTGTAGAAGAACAACCTTTAAGTATTACACACCTTATCTAAGCAACATCTTTTTTTACTTCATTTAGTGAACACTTGTCTAAATGTGAACCAGAAAAATTAAAATAAATAGAATTTCCATTGATATTGCTTTTATATGCAATGTGATTGTGCACGCGTGCACAATTTGATTGACAGATACCGCTGATATGTTATACAAATGCACTTGAAAATGCGCTTTAAGTACACAGGTAGGTACAAGTGAAAGAGTCCATATTCAAAAGCTGCCATATCTTTGCCATGAATTGCTGTGCATCGTGTGATGAGGTTCTTCCTACTAGTACTCGTATTATAAACGCGAAAGTTTGTGAGTACGTTTGTTACTCTTTCACGCAAATACGACTGAACAGATTTACATGAAAGAAGGATGGCGACGCGTGACCCAGTTGAATAAAAAAAAACCAGGCCCCGTTCACTAATGTTATTATGATTGTTTTAAATGATAATATTTCTCTAATTATTTTATAGGTCTCGTATATTTTTAGAAGTAGGGACTCAAAAGTTCAATTTTTTAACAAATTATTGCAGGTTCGTGAAATAAAACGCAATACCAGCGTATTGCGTTTTATTTCATTCTGTCGTCAGTCATCTATCAGTAATGTCAACTAATGTCACGTCATTTTCAGTAGTCAACCGTCATCCCGACAATCGTGTTATTCCTATAGTTCGGCCGTTCAGAGAATGCGTTTGACGTTTGACACTCAGTTTGGCACAAAATTATAACATTAATTGATTATTTATTGATATAATAATGTTGTTTTAATGCTCATCAATTGTTAAAACGGTAAACAACCAGCGAAAATATTTTTATCTACACTAATGTTATAACATTCTACTTATGTTTCCAATACTTGTGTTATAATGACTACTGTTATAGCACAGACAACATTTAAGCAATTTCACATGATGTTATAATATCCACATCGATGTCGTAATGAGTCATTATAACATCGCGCGCTCGCTCCTGATTGGCCGCCCTGCGCGCGCATGCGCGCTCGCTCCGCCGCCCTGCGCGCGCATGCGCGCTCGCTCCTGATTGCGCGCCAAGTTCACTGTGAGAATACACGTTTTTATTAGTGAAGATAAACGTATTTTATCAAGTACTAGCGGCCCGTCCCGGCTTCGCACGGGTAGACTTTGGGATAAACGTAGAGTAAATTGAAATCGGTCCAGTCGTTCACGCGTGATGGCGTGACCAAAGGTGTTGAGAATAATTATAGGAACTCTTTGTTATAACCTCTATTCTCATGCTATTGCGTAACTATAGCAACCGTAGTTTGTTGATGCTAACTTGTCAATTTATAGTAAAAATTATCAGTATAAAACGCACACTGTTTTGATAGATATGATTGAATTTGAACTTTGTACAGAGGTAATAAAGTGCAAATTGACTCTTGGACGTTAGGAACATACCTACATTGCTTAAACAACAGTGAGTGCTTGCAATTCAATATGAACTTTATACAATAGCAATAAAGCTCGGAAAACGTATTTTAAACGTATTTTATCAAGTACTAGCGGCCCGTCCCGGCTTCGCACGGGTAGACTTTGGGATAAACGTAGAGTAAATTGAAATCGGTCAAGGAAAACGGGTTTCATTTTTATATATATATATAGATTGGAAACATAAGTAGAATGTAACAGCATTAGTGTAGATAAAGTAGTGTATGCAACTGCATATAACACAGGTATTAAAACACTCGTTACTATTATGAAACTCGCTGCGCTCGTTTCATAAACACACTCGTGTTTTAATACCCTTAATTATATGACAGTTGCATAAACTACTATTATCGTAACTGCAACGCCATCGCCATTACAAAGTTACGTCGCTCGTGAGTTCAATCGCGACGTGTCAGGAACGCATTCTCTGAACGGCCGTATTATAACCGAACGAAGTTTCCGCAGTGTTTGCATTATTTGTTGATACCGTTGATACCGAAGATTTGGCCTGATAATATTCCTCTCTGACGACTCTGCTTACGAGACACACGGCATTCCCTCTGGACTAAAGATTTGCAAGTGATTTGATCTTTGTTGAAAATGGCTCTGCGGTGTTAATTGCCGGTTACGCATAACTCGTATTCAAAAACATTAATCATGTAAATAAAGCTATTAGTGAAACGCATTTTTTAGACTTATACTCGTATTTATACCTGACGCAATCACAATACAGCTGGGTTTAATAAGTAGGTATGTAGTTATTTAGGTAATAATCATAATAACATTATAGGTTAAATACCTACACAATTTAACCTTTGTCATTTATTTTCTCCCAACTTCTGTACATTAAATACTATTTGTATACGTATTCTTGTAGCATAAGTTATCATTGCTAAAAGTATCTCTAATGAACGTAGCTTGCAAATGTTAAAAAGGCTGGGTAAATCAATGTATGGGACGTCGCCATTGTTCTTTGGAATGAAGGTTGTTCATGGTCTGGATTAACACATAGGCTACTTTTTATCCCGGAAAATAAAAACTTAATTAGAATAATATTTCAAAACTTGAGCTGCAGCTACTCGTATTAGCGCTGCCAAGCTCTAGACGATCACAGTCACAGACAGCCCTATTCTCAGCCGTCGACTTGTAAATCATGACACAGGGTGTTTTAATTTGCATCCAGACGGGTTTATTGACATTTTATTGAGTTTATGGGGCGCCATGTATGGTGCGCCAGAAAAGAAATATGTTTTTTTTTCTTTGATTGTATTGACCTTTTTGGTTGGTTGGTTGGAAGAATATGCAAACGTAATCTAACTGATATCCACAAAAAGCATTAGAAAATGAGATTTTCGTAAATAGTTTACTTATATAGTTAGCAACTTTAAATGAAGCAGAAAAATATTAAGAGATGAAGAAATATAGAAGAGAATTGACAGTAGTTGGTAGAAAAAACTGAGAATAGAACCAAAAAGCACACCTTCAGAAAGTCATTACTATTCATATTTATTTTTATAAAACAACAATTGTTTTTTATTGTATATTTGAAGATTACAAAATCAGGCGTTACTTTGAGCAAATTACACTTCAAATCTGTCTAAAAAGAATCTTTTATGATTATCGATGCAATATTAACGCGAAAGATTCTTTTTAAACAAGGTTAGAACTGCTTAAGGTTGATAATCATCAAATAGAAGCAAGGTATACTGATTTAACATGATTCCACAGTTTCCAAGGCCACACAAACTCCTTTCGTCAAAACAAAAACGATTACAAAAGCTTACTTATGAAAAGGATTAAATTAACTCTTTTAAATGATGGATCGTTAGCAAGTTACGCCTTTTGTTCTATAATAAACCCCTAGCCCTAGTCAGCCAGGGAGGTGTTAAGGTCTTGGAAATAGGGCTAATAAAAATATCTAAAGCTGGTAAAATTGCTGTTGGAAAATGAAACAATTTGAAATAATTGCACCGCGTGCGAATAACAATATTGGACTCATTATCAGAATTAAAACGGAAACACAAGATATTAAAATCCTGTGGTTAAGTTGTAACATAAATCAACTTATGTAAATAGGCAACAGTGATGCTATATCGAAATTTCAATCGTCTTTAACTGATATACATTTCCTGGGTACCAGTCTCAATAAATCTAGCATCACCACAATCAGAAATAGTATTATCGCAGAAAATTGTCTACGTAAAGTCTACGTAAAATGTTTGAAAACCTTTTCTAAGAGTTTATAATACTTTTCTTGTATAAAGATACCACTTTACCCCACTTTACCCCACTCTAGATAGGACCCTAGTCTCAGTTTATCCGTTCTTTATCTATAATTATCAGATCCGTAGCGCGTTAATCATCGCTTAATGAAGCGGTGAGCGGGGGAGAAAGGTGCGTCCGTTTTAAAAGCCATGCTCTGTATAATTAGACCTATAGTAAAGACATGCTCTGATTACACACTGTATACCTATTGCAAAGCCATACTCTATTTTAACCCTTTACAATTACAGGGTTATAAGGAAAGGGTATGCTAAGTCGAAGAGGGCTTATAGTGCTACTCATCATTACGTACAACTTTTACTATGGCACCAGCCTGGAAATCGCGAAAAAAATATCAGCATTCATCATAATTTTTTGCAATTTCCAGCGACTAACAGTCGCGTAGTAAAAGTTGTACATACGAGCCTTTTTCGGCTTAGCACACGCCATCCATATAACCCTATATAACAAAGCCACGCTTTACACCCTGTTTAGTGGTTGTACCTAAAATACATCATAACATATATCTATCAATCTATTAACTAAGACTAAAACTAGGCTTATACGTAAGTGTAGCAATTATGAGCAACTACGGAAACCACTAAACAGATTGACCAAAGTGCAAAAGCAAGGTATTTATAATAAGATCTGCATGTTCAACAAGCTACCGCTCAGTGTCACGAACCTACATGCTCTAGAATTCAAAAGAAAAATAAAACAATTCTTCGAGTCCAACCCTTTTTACTCCCTGAATGAGTTTATGAGACTGCGTCTAACTGAATCTTCATTCTTGTGTTAGTTAGAAGTATTGAAATTATTTTATGTAACTTCATGACTACCTATTGTTAATTTTTCTTTGTTTAATATTTTATTTTATGATTAATTTGTATTAGGTGTAATGACTTGCCCAGTGTAACATTCTGTTATAAGGCCAATAAATCACTTTACTTTACTTTACTTTACTTTACTTTACTATCTCGTATCTACCGCCATCAGGCAAGATGGCGGTCAAATGCAAGTCTATTACTAAACAAAAAAAAACTATCCATGCACAAGTGTACATCCTGTACAATGTATAGTAAAGGCATGGTTCACTAACACCCTGTATATATAACGGGGCAAAATAAAGGTACCTTCCCTGCAGCTTCCAATTTTACCGTAATTTTAATATTTTATTTCATTTTTCCAGGACAAAAAGTATCTAGTATCCGACGTCGTCTTAAGTCAGCCAGGTTGCTATTTTTGCGTTTAAAATTAAGTATGCCGAAACATAAACTATAAACTAAATATGCATTTTAACTAAAACTAAATTTAAAATGCATTAAAAAACTGACTCGTCAAGTAAAAACTACCAGAATATTGTATTGCTTTAAAACAGGCTTTTTTGACACTTCACTCACCTCACTCCTACTCAAAAAATAGAGTGTAGCCATAATAATTATGACTTTAGTTGAATTTGATCTTTTTTTTTTTAATCAGGAGGTCAACTCAAAGTGATCCACTACGAAACTCAGTCACTTTTTTGTTACAATTAACACGGAAATACTCACGTAAATATTAAGTCGTTTACTACGACTAGTTTCGATCACATTCGGTGACCTTTATCAAGTGAGTTACAAGCGTGACGCGTGACGTGAGCATTCTCATGTTAATTATAACAAAATGTTTCAAACCTACATTCGTTTCCGTAGTAAAACTCAGCTCATTGGGCAATATTCCCGCATACCACTTCCCATTCTCCCCGCATCCTCTCGTAAATACACAACATCACAGTTCAACAAAGCACTTCCTAACTGGCACCGACCGATATGTCTCCAAGCAAACTTATGATTTATGTACCGGATTATTAAGATACCTCCCCTTGTCCCGGTTTGATTTATTCGAGACCCAGTTTACAGTCACAGATAAGAGTTGCGAATGTCCCGGAAGACAAAACTTTGGAATTGTTTATCATTGTTATTATTACCGGGATTCAGTTAGGGGATTGGAAGTGGAAAGTTGAATGGAATTCTTTCTTTTAGGGTTGTTTGTCGGGATGGTTTTGTTAGTTTGGCGTCGGGTTTTGAATTAGGAAAATCGTTGAAAAATCGATTTTATTGCTTATGAAATTAGTGATCAAAGTTGGTTGCTGAAACATCGAGCGGTTTCCAAGCACGGAAGGGAGATAAGGGATATGGATAGATATATGGTATCAGGTTACGTAATGCCTATCTGGAGCTCAATGACGTAGCTCTTAGTAGCTTATGTATTCTGAGTAAGTACAGCAGAATTTCCAGTATCAAGCTTCGAATGCCAGTCGCGTTTCTCATTTGTTTCACACGGGTCACAAAACTTAGTTACAAGGTGGACGGTGGAAACTAAATATTTCCTAAGGAACACCCAGGTGGACAAAGGTGAGCCGTTGTGAAAAAAACTTTCCACGGTTCACCCAGGTGGTCTCAGGAGGTGGACGGTGGGTAAGAACTGGTTTTAACATTGAAAATAACACTTGTCGTCGATTTCTTGGTTGTTGACATACCTATTTCAGTTGATGTTGACATACAGGGTTAGATATAGAGATATTATATGGAAAGGGAATGTTAGATAATGGCAATGATCGCCTAACTGTATGGAGTAGCTAATTTTTTAGGTACTTTAGTGTTGATCCTATTACAAAAAATCATCTAGTCCCGTTTAGTTGATCTCATCTTCTCTCTCTCAAACTTCTCTTTCTATAATAGTTATTAAAAAGTATGTAGTCAAGTCATGTTACCAATTCATTAAAATTTTGGGTCAAATTATTAATAGTGAAAACCAAAAATGACATACTCCACAGTCTAGTAAAGCCGAAACTCATATCCTTGAAATCCAGGCCCGAATCTAGGGTAACAAGTTATGTAAACTTAGACAGCCTTAATCGGTTATCGTTAACGGTTCAATAGGTGTGTTAGCTAGTCTCGAGGCGCTCAGCTGAAATTTTGGATTCGGGTAATCAATTTATGTTGATAATTCTCTTTCAGCAGTCGCAGTCGGGGTGTTGTTGGTTTGATTTATTTACCTACCAATATAATAATTTCACGAACACGGACAATATACGTATTTAGGTACGTGATAGCTTTTTTCACAATGCAATAGTGTATTTTGTGCATAGTTAGCCATTTTGCCCTATAAGAAAGGAGCACGTCAATCCTACCAATATTATAAATGTCAAAGTTGGTTTGTACCTAGTTGGTTTGAATGTGTTATTTATTTATCAATTACTCAAAAGCGGCTGCACGGATTAGGATGAAATTTGATATGAAGCTAGCATATACCTATACATACATTAACATAAATAATAATCTACTTTTTATCTCATAAAACTAACGGTTCCTGTAGGACAGCATGTGGAACTAGTAGACTTTTTTTATAGCCTGCGATGGCGAGCGCCCAGCAACAACTGGCTCCGTGCACCAGCCAGTATAGAACCTATCCATTGTCTTGCTATTGAAAGGTCCATATAAATAATTATGTTATTATTTCATGTAAACGCCAACTTACCGCCGCCGCTCTGAGGCTCAACTCGACGCTTTGTAAACTAAACAAGTCCAAAACTAATACGAAGCTAAATCTGATTGATGTGTTCACACCCCGCTGAGTTTGAAGCCCTGGATTCGGAGAGTAGAATGATACGAGCTGGAATAGCCACGGTTTTGATCAAGTGTATTCACACATGTGAGCAGAAGATCTTTAAATGAAAAAAAAAAACAGCTGTTCTATAGAAAAATGTCAATAACACTCGACAAAATTTATGAAACAACTGTTTTTTTTTCGCGAATTCCTAGTTCGTCCTATAGTAAAAGTGTGTTCATTATGATTAATACTATGACCTTTTTCGGCTAACCATACCGTTTTATAGCCCTGTATTATAACTCCTCATAAACATGACTATCGGGGACACCGATTTAGTTGACCAACACCGAAGTCGACTTGATCGATGTTGACCAACCAGCATTTTAAAGTTGGTCATTTTCGCAATGCGATCTATTTAGCTGTACCTAATGTTCCGTGGTCCCACCGTTCCCAATATTGGTATACGCATTACTACGTACATGGCTGACTGCTTGCGTCCTGAATACCAGCACAGAATCAATTATAGTTAGTACGAGTCGGATTAGTGCTCCAACCTCCAGTACCGGCGCTTTGTGGGGACGGCTGACTGCCTTCAGTAAGTCTCCGAGCCACCGTGAAATATCTATGTTGTATTACATGAACTTACATGTACATACAACTTCACAGTTTCCCCGCATGTTCCTAAATCAAAAAGTCTATTAAATTTTTGACGTGACAACGTCTAACAAATCGATGAACTCCGGGTGCACGCACGAAAAAGTGTCCCGTTACGCTCATTGTAACGGTGTCATTGTTGCTTAGTATGCAATCATTTCATCAATGTTTTGTTATGACGTTGTCACGTTAAACTATCGTCCGTAAACCGACTTTACCGACATCCAATTTATTTTTAGGACTAGATTGATTTAGCCATTCTGCTTTTCGCATCCACTTGTTGCCACCATCTGCCTTACGCAGGAGCTCCGCACCGCCATGTGTTGTGTCGTATGTTATGCATGTCTATCCTGTGTTCACTAGTGGATAACACTACATAGCCTGATGAGGATGATGATGATGCAGTCATTCCGTTGTGAATGGGTAATAGATAGACCGATGAATTAACAGATGGTTTATTTCTTGTGTTCCTTAGTGTATACTTAAAAAGAGATGCTTTTGCTGAGAAGTGGGCGACTAAGGGCAGATAATAATGTTGTATAGGATATCTTCAAGGATTTGTTAATATTTATAATGTGTTTTAGTGTTCTTTCTGTGACATACACAATAACACGGTCAATATTAAAAGAATTGGTTTATCTGAATTAATATTATAATTAAATTTATTTTTTCATAACATTTCTATTTACATTTTTTAACTTAAAATTAAGAGGAATTAAAAAAGGTACGTAATATGGCAAGCTATAGGTATTATTTAAAATGTTTATTCTTCCTCTTTATTTCCAGTTTTAAATTATTAAGTAAGTACAGTAATACAGGGTTATTCATAAAGGGAATGCTAAGCCGGAAAGGGCTCATAGTACTCATCATTATAAACAACTTTTACAAAATTCGCGAAAAAAAAATTATGTAGCTGTTTCTTACATTTAATCGAGTGTCATTGACATTTTTCTATGGAACAGATGATTTATTTTTAGTCTCAGGTTAAAATGAGTACTATGAGCCCTTTTCAGCTTAGCATATCCTTTATGAATAATTAAAATTATGTATAATTAAAAACATAATTATAATTATGTTTTTTCACCCAAAGTGTTCTTTTTGGAAAACATAATATGTGTACCTACTGACTCAGCAAGAAATACATATTTAGGTTCCGGAACTCGAATCTACTAAGTCTAACTCAAGTCGAATAAATTTTATCAATTATTTCAATTCACTATCTTTACAATTATAATCTTATCAATAACAATAAATACTGACTTTTATTACTAAATTTAACTTCATATGAGCTGATGTAATTCATAATAATATTAAATTACTTATACCTAATTATGATAAATCTGTACACAATAAAACTAGGTACATACAATATTGTATAGGTACGAGTACCTACTATACTGACTGAACAATATCACACTTATTCACGATTTCAACAATTCAAAATAACTTATTCTGTAAAACAATTTTAGTCACATTTTGTCTTTTCTTAATTATTACTATTCTATTTGTACTAACTTTGAGGCTTAAGTTCACCATTTGACAAAACGATTGTAACCAACTCTTTCGGCGATTCTGCAATAATTAATTTCAATAAAAACATTGTCTTTTAAAAATATACAATTATAATCTTTAATTTTGGTGAAAACTTTACGTGGCAACAACAAATTGGCTAGTGCTACTTGCTTCCTAAGTAACTTTCTTTTATGCTATACTTTTTGTCAATGATACCACTTTTGCTAACTTGTACCTACTCGTATTAAAACATTTTTACTGCAATTTTTGTTATTGGGTCACTTTGACATAAAACCCTATAGATAAAAACTAGGCCTAATCTATTGAAAGTCTTGACTTCTCGAAGATGGTCATGAATCGAGAGACCAGCTCCTATAAATGCGTCGTCTCGTACATTTGGAAGGAGGGGTAGCTGAGAGACAGCCCTTTCAGTCTCTCCAGGAGGAACTCCTCTGCCTGAATCTGCATCTTCTCGTCGAAGTGGCCTTTCCAGCCTCCAGCCTCACCTGCAAACAAAACAAAATTATTTAGTTTACGTTATTTTATGGATCGATTAATTTAGCTACTAATACTAACTTAGCTACTTACTTGTGAAGATGTTACTAACTTAAGCCAATAAAGACGATAAAGAGACTTTGTCAAATCTTTGAACTTTGTCAAATTATTGAAATATCATCACTGCAAAGTGGCTCTTCTCTTGCCTGACTTAGTCTTTCTGTCTGTTTATGTGTATGATTTTATCATCACCATCATACACTACACTGCATTTTTTTTTCTTAGGCTTTTTATGCTATATGTTTGCATCAGTTAACGGTGATTGATGCAGGTAGAAAGCCTGATGGTAAACGATCACCGTCGATTATAGATTATAGATCTCTATATTGTGATGTCATCTGCCTAGACTTGTCTCTTCTACTATCTCTACAAGATTGTTAAAAACAAAATTATTTAGCGAAGTGTTAAAGTATTGATATCTCTTACCTTTTCGTATAAATTGAACCCCGTCCTTCCCTTCACTCGTGGTGTTGTTCACGTTCTTGTTCTTCCTAAGGTTGTCGAAACTGAGGTATTGCGATAATTTTAAAAGGCTTTGTTCATTGTAATCTTTGTTTAGGAAATGGTTCATGCGGCGGACTTCTCCAGGTAGATCCTGGAAATAGAAATAATTCGGTATAAATTAAATAGTCTGAAGAAAATTAAAAAAACTTTGCTTAAACTATGACAAAATCATCATAATTTCTTTCTTGGTTGAAATATTATAGTTATTTTTCTTAAATAAAACTTTGTTGGTTTTTTATATTGAGTTTGGCTCTCTTTTTCTCATAGGTCATTAGGTCAGCCTACAAAAGATATATTATTTTACATCTTTTTTGAGCGTGCCTCAAACATCAATATTCTTCACATTAGTTTGTTTACCTTGAGCATGTCCTCGTAGAATATGAAATGCATGTTCGGATGATCTCTCTGCATCCAAGCTTCATTCGTGTGTGCTACAATTGGTGTCCACGGCACTGGAATGGAAAAATAAGCCTTTGTAGAACAAAAAAAAATGTTGGAATTCGCTATACGCTATACTATTCAAATTAGTCTATACAAACATTTACGAACTATCGTCTGCAAAGATTCTTAAATTTTTAAATGAAGTGTCATAATTTTAAAAGGTACTCACACAAATCTCTTCTAAACGCCTCCCAAAAGTGCGACATGTTTGCTCTCAGCAGACTCTTTCCCACCATTTTGTACAGGTAATAGTATGAGACTAACACGTCTCTCGGATCTCTGGCCACGTAGACCACTTTAGCCGTGTTGAGCAGGTCGGGAGGCAAGAGCGAGAGGGGTAGATGTGTCTTGATATATCTCGGTGAGTCGGAGTGCTGCACTGACTTCCAGCTCGGGTGTCGCACGGCTTCGCTCAAGCCTTGGAAGTTGCCGAGGTTCATGAAGTTGGTCTTTATCAGCTCGAAGGCGATGTCTGGGATCATTGTTGTGATTCTGTTAAAAAGTGTGAGGTTGAAATTTTTGATCATAAAATAACACGTGTCTTGTTGTTGGACAAAAGCGTCTTAAAAAATGATTACTCAGAGGAGTTTCTAATTCTGAAAGAAACAAATTTTACTTAAAAAAAATTAAATTAAGGAAAAAAAATAAGGTTCAGTTAAGTTTTTTCGATTTACTTAAATGCTACAACTAAACTAACAGCTTAACTGTTGCATACTTACTCTAACATAGGGAATCTTTCATAGAGAGGCTTTTCTTTTGACGTTTCGTAGTCTAAGTTATTTTCTAGCAGCCAAACCATTTCTTGAGTCCATGTTGTGCCTGTAATCGACATAAATTACCAAATTAACATAAATAATCTTACATTTCCTCCATCTGAACTTATTCTTGTATTCTTAATTAATGACTTTAATACTAAAAGCAATATGAATTAATCCCTTCAACTCCTATCTCGACTGGCTCGACTGCTTTTAATTTAGTATTTTTAGAAGTAAGTTCACATTTCTATTTTAAGTTGTCATTTGTTTTCTTGACTTACACAAATGAGGTCGAGTTAAGGCGAGGATGAGTTGAGGCTACATTTAATGCTGGCACTTCACTGCTGCTACTGCTAAAAAAAGGGATGCAGCTATACAACCTGCATAGCTGCATCTCTTTTTATTGGGAAAATAAACGAATTTGTGTTCATGTATTTTGTGAAGTGCTAGCATTAAGCATACAGTATAAATTTGTTATTTGTAAGTTTTGAATATGTACCTCTAAGTAACATATCAAATGGCATAACAACCTGACATGATAAGAAAGTAGATTTCTATGTGACCCATAATAAAACCATTTCAGGGTCGATTATACTCTTTATCGTTATCATCATTTCTAATCTTGAATTACATAACTTTGTAGTGTTGACGTCATTTTGACGAACGAAGTTGTGGAAGTTGATAAAAACTATTTAATCCCTAGTTGAAAAAAAGTTTTTTTTTGTTTGATACACTTTTTTCGCGTAAGAAAAAACTTATTATTTTATTTTGTCACGTAATAAAAATTTGAAAATAAATTAATTTTAGTGTTGTAAAGAAACGAGTCAAATACGCCCTTTATTGATCTTTCTATAACGAATGCAGTTTCATCCATAGTTTGTAATGAAGCATTTATTTTCTAAGCACAATTGTGCCCTTGAACTTGAACTATTTCTATGGCGTACAAATGTTATTTTAAAATTTTTGAGATTCATAATCAATTATTACATAGCTGTACCAATCTTCATTAATTTTGGAAAGGAAGTTATCATAAAAAAACAGTACAAGTTGTCGACGTAGTTTTAATTATTCTTGTTAGGTAAGAAAAGTTACAAATATCCCGGAAAATTTGGTAAAAACTAAATTCTGGCAACACTGCAGGAAAACAAGCAACAGTATGATAACAAACAAAATGGCCCTCATGGTGATTTGCTAAAAGGTCGCACTTACGCTCTATGGGCAGAACCTGACGTATCTATCAAATGATAAATACCATACAAAAGCGATACGATAGCTTATCGATAAAATCGTAAGTGATAAGAAATATTTGGGCCAATATCTCTAGTTTCTAATAAGTTCTTGCAGTTATCCTCCATTTTGTTTTCGCCAAAAATTTCTTTTATGTTGGATTTTATTGCACGTGTTTTTTTGCAAATAAGTTATTAATAATGATTAATTGTTCGCTGAGACGGGACTGAGACATCGTGACACCCAACTTTGACTATCCTTCGATTGATTTTGCTCAAATTCAAACTCAAAATTTTAGTTTGCATAAAACAACTTGCCTCCAAAACTTTACAAAAATCAGACCAACAAACCGTACACTAGCTAGGAACGACAAAATATACAGCAAACATACTTGCAATCGTCAATTTGTTCCTTAGCCTCGATTTATTCCAATTTTTTTTAATCCGGGCTTTTTGCTTTTTTTTTACTTTTACATGCAAATCTCACGTCAATTTATTCTTCTAGACGAGAGCTTCGATTTCTCCCTTTTTTTTAATCCGAGCTTTTTTTCTTTTAAATGCAAGGCTCACCTGATCTTGGGAACGTGATGACCCACACGTCGTCCGGCCGCACCTCCATGTTGTATATCGCTTCAGCGTGTTTTTTGAAAGCTCCCGGCATCACGTACTTCGTCTTCCCGCATTTCACGAAGGGTTTTGTGTAACCTGAAAAAACAAGGATGCTATTTTAAAAATCTGTCGATATCAAGTGTCCAGACACAGCAAAAAAATACTTCGTAATGTAGCCACGGAAATGAAAACGAATTTAACGACATTTTACAGCTGAAAATCGGCCTAGCCGTTTAGTCGGTAGAGGGTTACATCGGAACAAACAACCAATCATACATACATACACCTGAAATACGTCCTATTTTAGCCAGTCGTAAAAATCTGTAATTTAATTTGGGTCCTTCTCCCAATTTACTAGGTGTTTTATTGTTTTACTATCTGCACCCCGTGGTTTTACCCGCGCGGTAAAAAAAAACTCTTATGATGATAATGATGATGAAAAGTATCCTATATCCTTTTTTATCCTCCTGACAACGCGTTTGCAAAATTTCATGATGATCGGTTGAATATTAAAGGCGTGAAAGCGTAACAAACGAACTCACTTTCGCATTTACAATTTTAGTTAGGATTTCATAGCATTCAAAACACAATGGTTGAACTAAAAAGAGTTGTAAATCGTGTGAGTGTAGTGTTATCGACGTGCAATCGTGCATCGATGAATAGTTTTACTACAACACAATAACTGTGTGCACAATAAAGATTTTCTATCTAGATTGATAGACCTTTTATTGTTCACACTAGAAATTGCAAGCAAGGATAGTACTTAACGCTTTAAAACTACTGCAAAAACTAGCAATTTTAGCACTAAGAGCGATGTCTTCCAGGTTTCTCTACCTATGAAACGAACAGAGAACAAAGTTCGCTTTTATTCTTTTTCTAAAGTGCACGCTTTTCAAACATCGTAAAGATTATTCGTATCGAAACTCGTGAGAGCCACAATCTTTAGCACAGATACGATAAACTAAGCCTGACCTTGGGAACTGACATTAACATATTCGCTGCGGTTTCCTAGCTAAAGATTTTTTTTATGCCTTAGGTAGCAAACAAGCAAACGGGCCGCCTGATGGTAAGCGATCACGGTCGCCTATAACATATACCTGTAACACCGGACGTGTCACGGAAACGCCGACCTTTTAAGATTCTATTAACAAACTAATGCTATAGTTACTCGGCTTACTTTACTCGTACGCTAAGGATTTTAGCTCTTTTTGGTAGAAAACTCCACCTGCGCGTAACGCCGCAAATTCGTGACACGAGGAAATACGCAAGGAGTTTCTTTAAGCAGCAAATGTGTTAAAGATACGGATACGCTCGCTTGAAACACGGCTAATAAAGAACCTACGTACTTAAGATAGTAGGGACGTTGCTTACCTACGTAAAGAATGCGGAACGTATCTTTGAAGTTGCAAAGATAAAAGCTGATCTTAATGCGAGATTATAATAATTTATTATGATTATAGTTCGGAATTACGCAAATATGTATATGACATAAATTAAATAAAAGTTATCGGCCGCATGCGCAGGGTGTGATTCACAGCTGACTTGCGGATTGTTTTGATGATTATCATTATGAGTTTACAAATAAGTATTGAAATTTGAACCGGTTTTTCTTGGGTCGAGCCGTGGTAGCTTTGTTGGAAGAACGGCCCCTTCGTATTTGTGAGGTGGTGGGTGGGTACAAATCCCGACTCGTATCAAAAGGTTCGTTGGAACTTATGTAAGAATATAAATCATACCAAAGGCTTTTCTGTACAGGATAAAATCGTGAGCAAACCTGCATATGTTTGAAGAAAAAAACAATGGTGTATGTGAGTCAATCCACGTACTGTAATACGGCCTAATCACCCTTCCAGGGCAGGCTACAAGACTTGATATCCGGGTTGATATCAGCAACCGGGTGGTTAAAAATTGAATTGAATATCTCAGGTATTTACTTAGTTCATTTTCTAGCAAAATGTCGGAAATCCTTTCAACTTGGGAAGAGCAATATATTTATTTTCAGGACACACCACGGGACACAGTTAGTATTCTTATCAGGAACCAATTTACATGGAGTGCAAGTCAATCTAATTAGTGTTTTCATGAGTGCAAAACCTAATCATCCGTATTCATATAATAACTAAGTACTGGTAAGTGGACATCAATTATCAATTATTATCATATCAAATGATTCATCGTTGAGTACATCTGTCCTTATCTTGTACCGAAAAAATTACGTTTTAAAATATAGAACAAAAAATTCAGAAATATTTTTTATGAGACTAGCTGCGTCCTGAGGTTTTATCCGCTTAATTTTAATGAGTAATTCTTTTTTTTGGGATAAATTAGAGCCTGTGTGTTACCTGAAGATATAAACTATCTTCATACCAAATTTAATCGAAATCCGATTAGCAGTTACGGAGTTGAGTGAAAACAAACATAAGCACACGTCAATCTTTCGAATCTACAAAATTTGAACGAAAAAAAAAATTCTTTTCAATATAATATTTTATCATAATTATATCATTCCAACGATCCAAGCTCTTTATCTTTATAATCCGCATTTTCGGCCTATATTATTTATTATTTGTATTATTTAATCACAATTTTATCTTATAAAGTTGCCGCGTGCTGACGTACGAACCGGTGTAACGTCATGTTATTTTAAAATTCAGCCAAGCTTTAAAAACAAAAATGACTTTTGTAGTTAATCTTATATTATGTTTAATTCTACATAAAATAGTTATAAATTTATTTAGAAAAGATAACATAAATAGGCATAAATAGAATGAGTTTAAAAATTACTCGAGTTCTTTAAAATCCTTATTTTTGAAATGGCAATCAATAGTTTAAACACTTACCATACCTTTAATACCTACGACTATAAAAAACTTTCCTTCAATACTATTTATATTATTATGTTATCTATTTGAATAATTTTACTATTTATTTTATAGGAATTAGCAATATTAACCTACATAAACACAAATAAAATATTTAACAGATTGAAACGAAGCTCGCAGGTGAAGTACTGAAAGGTCTGGCGATGTTACTCGTACCTCGCTGAATAGCACCTACCGGTACTGAAATATTCTGTCACATTTATGTTTTAACCGACTTCCAAAAAGGAGACGGTTCGCAATTCGACTGTTTGTTGGTTTGTTTTGTAACACAATGTTTTTGGTCAAATAAATATATTAATTATTATTGTTTGTTTTTCATGTCTATGTGATACGAAATAGTTAAATTGTCTGAACCTAAAATGAAAGCAAAATGAAATCACAAATGTGTGACAGTTGTAGGCTATGGCTCGTTATCTTCGTCTTAAAATAGAATAGATGTTATCAAGATATTATCCTGCGAGTGATCATAGAGATTGTGTACAGTCAGCTTAAGAGTTATGAACATACGAGTTACTCTTTGAGACGATTACCGTTCATTTTTTTATGCAACTTTTTACTTATTTTTAAACGAATGATAACACCATAACAGTAGGTATTACTTAACTAAGACGGTGCTACCCTTACCCATATTTCTAAACATAAAATATGAAAAATAATACCTAAACTAGAAATTACATTAAATATATTAATTATTAACAAGTTTAATTTGCTGTTTCACAGAGTATGCGAACTGCCCTTGTGATTATAATGTAGTCACATTAGGTTTTTTGTGGTTTGTCAGAGGGGTTCCCATAGTACCTAATGATGGTAACAAATAATGGAGAAGAAAAATTAAGAGAAGCAAGAAGAATGAGAAGGGGTGCTGAAAGTCTCTGTAGAGATGAAAAATACATGTTTCAGGTTATGCCAAAACATGTGTATTACATGTGTCTGTATTACATACAGGTGTAGTCTGTAGTGTATTTAATAACAGTGCATTCAGTGACCGCACTTTGGCTCGTGCCTATAGAAATCGATTTCACTTACAGCAGCTGTATCGAGTTACTGATAAAATATGAATTAGCTTTATTCTGACACTAGATAAGAGCTTCAGCGTTCAAAATTAACCCGATTACGAAACAGTCAGTTAGGTAATAAGAATGCAGTCTGCCTATTATAAAATATCTAGTTATGTAATGTATTTTAAAGTTTTTTTATTATGATTTTATGTATTTTCTGTACTAGCGTTTTTTTGGTTTAACTATTACATTATACATGCCTATTGCACAAGACGCTATTTTTACCTACTACAAAAATGAAGTTGAAATATCTATTGAAATAACTTTTATTTTCTTCTGGCTAAAACTACTGATACTGCATCTAACTCTTATCCATCTAATTTTCTACTCACCATATTTACAAGACAAACAAAAACATACACTGAACACACACGCAACGCACCTAATAGGCATTTCTTTATAATCTTTTCTTCCTCCGGCGTACAGTTTTCCATCGCATACGGCAAATCCATCCATGGCGCCATTTTCACTATCAAACTGTGTTCACTCAATTCCAAAATCGAACTGTGATGCATGTCGGCACGGCATCGTTTTTCAATAATCATTATCTGATTATCTTATCGTTTAGTCTGTATCGATCTGAGCGCCTGAATCATACGCACGGGCCAAACTATGACTCAAACCTGACTCAATGGCGATCGATTTTAGGGAGTTCATTGGAATGGGCCCTGATTAGTGATCGAGTGGCTGGTGTCAGTGTCACAGTTAAGGCCGCATGAAGGTCTCTGATATGGCTTGGCGGTTCTTGTCATAGGACAACCAACCGACATCTAGAATTTCACGCGTCATTTGTTATAAGGCCAATAAATGACTCTATTATTCTCAATGATAGCCACGGTAACCCTGTTGTAAATGCCACCCGCGGTCACCCATCCGAAGATTGACCGTGTCGTCCGTTGCTCAACATCGGTGATCTTATCAGTTACGAATGCTTCGATGGACTGAACCACGTGGCCATAGGCGTCATAGGCCATAGTCTAGCTAGCTATGCTATTAGTGAATGAAAAGACTCACAAAGTATGCACACGGGAGTTCGAAGCAAGCTGCGGAAATGCTACCGTAACGACCTCGAGCCAAGCTAACTGGTCGAAAACGACCACTTTTTAAAACGCACAGCCCCATTCTGGAACATGCTCAAGCTCATTCTCGGATAATTATGTTCGTTTCCGAAATGTGCGCTAGGCTCTACCTCTAGACCTCTAGACTCTACCTATACATAAGATAACTATTAATAAAAAAACACTAGTTCAAATAAATCAAGTGAAAGACATTCAAGTATACCTTACATACTCGTTGGTACGAGTATAACTGCCCCTCAAGCCAAGTTCCAATTCGATAATCGAAACGCTTTAGAAAACTAGGAAAATGTATAGGAATGACATTTCTATAATCTATTCATAGATTCTAAACTCTACCACAGAATTGTCGTTCCCATACATTATGTTCCTAGTTTTCTATAACGTTTCTATTATTTATAGAATTGCAACTTGCTGTGATTGCTGACAAATTGAAAAAATAAATTTTAATGAAATTGATATGATGGTATCTAACCGCGATAATACCGATAATTGTTAATTACCGAAGTGATCAGATCTAGTTTGGATAATGGTTGTTGATGATAATTAGCGTGATAACGATTCTAAAAACTACGAAGTTTGTTACATAACTGACACACCGCAAAAAATATTTGAGTTAACGCGGCGGATGACCGAGGACTGCGACTCCGCCAATGTGACCACCAATTTTTATTATTAACATGAACTTAAACGTAAATTTTAAACATTTTACGAAAATATTCCGCCGTTTGATTTTTGTCAATGACACAAAACTCCAATAACTTTCGCTTAAACTACAATATATCAAAAGCACTATTTTCACAAAAAAAATCTGAAAATAACACTCGCAAACTCACTAAAAAAGTCCACATGTAAACAAAAAGTTTCAATGACATGCAATTTGTTTCATCTCCTAACATTAACTGTGCCTATTCCAATAATGCTCTATCTCTTCTATTTGTTCTCTGTACTCGTACTTACCTAGCATAGTACGAGCTACTTAGATGCCTATCTTATATTTATGATATTACTAGCTAGATGACACGATCTCGTTAGTAATATCATAGACACTATTTGTCCCTAATAATATAATATGCAGTAAGAAGAGATCAGTAGTGGTTGGAAAAAGGTTGATGATGATGATGACATATATGTAGTAACCTAACCTAACAGTAAGAAAGCACACGGTAGAGCAAGAATGAGATATTAGGAAACTATTAGAAATTTCCTTCTAAATCGTCTTTGTTTTGTAGAAAGGGAGAATAACTCACTCCCAAAAGCCACAGCCCTAGCCAAGGTGCAATTATATAATCGAAACGATATAGAAAAGTAAGAAAATGTATGGGAACGTTATTTCCATGTTCTATTTATAGATTCCATATTGCATGACAGAAATTTCGTTCCTAAACATTTTCCTACTTTTCTTTCTCGTTTGGATTATAAAATTGCAAATTGGCTAGGGGGGCTGAAGAGGTGGGAGAGTCATATTCGCCGTTTCTAGTTTCTAAACACTATCGTCTATAATACTTAGCGCCTCTAATCTAAACCTAACATATCTAAGAACTGATAAGAGCATTTGCACCGGTTTCGCAGGTTATAACACTTTAGATGGAGGTCAAGGCGAAACAGCGATAAAGTTGATAATTAACGGAAATTCGGCCCAAAGACCTCGCCGACAATTAGCATGCGGGCTAATTTCACCTAATTGTAGACAAAGTCATCGATTCACATTAAATTGCACGAGGTTAATGTTTAGGCAGTATTTTTATGGATTTTTCCCTATAAGTAAAATGTCGTTGTCAGTGTTCAGATTCAGATATACTCGTATTTATTGAACCACTGATACATTGTAATTTATAAGCTGTTCTGTGACGTGTTAAATTGTAGCCGCGTTTTTTGTCCTTTCAACAACCAAGCCATGTCAGATTGACAGAGGCTCTAAGTTTTGACGGTACGGTAAAAGCTCGGCCTTTACGAGCTTACTTTATTTTGTGTTCTGTTCACCACGAGCGCTACAGTGCGGCACACAAAAACTCATAGTTAACCGCTTTAATCAGCGATTTCAGTGTTTCAGCGAAAGTGACAATGGAAACATTATAAAGACGCCTAACTATTTGCATGTAGTAGACCTAGCATAAGTTGTGTAGAAAATAACGTAGCAGGTATTTAATAGGTAAATGTATGAAATATGGGAGAGCGCCTCTATCGACCGTTAATAGGAACTGCATAGGTGGTTTCTAGGTTCCCATCCCCAATCAATCACACCCAAACGTGACTTGACGTGAAGTTGGGAAAAAGTCCAACGAGTGACACTGTTACGTGAGAGTGACTCGTTAGGAATCATTTTTTTTATCAAACACTCGCAACGCATTTTTCAACCGAATGCAACCTGCCGTACATAACCTATACTTTAGTATACATATTAGTCGCGATGCAAAAATCAGAACAGTCCTTCCTCGACAGCCAGAACCCACGCACGTGTGATTTTAAAGTACCTTCATTCAATAAAAGAACTCCTAGCAACTAGGTAACTCTCATCCGATTCCGAGTACCACTCGAGTCTAAGCTGAACAAACTTTTCCACCTTCATTTTTAATTGAAAACAGCCCTTATTACTTCGGAATAAGAGCGGTAAGATTGGAGGCAGGTGGTCGCAGATTGCAGGACCACTTCAGGAGATCCGGTAAACTTTCTTTAATGACTAATTAACTGGCACTTGACTGATTCCTGACCCGAACTGGCGCGAACTAAAGAACTTTTAGATCGACTGTAATCGACCTTTCTCCTCTTCTTTGTGTGAAAAAAGTCTTAGATTACAGGAGCTTGGAACTATAGATAGGTACTTATATACAGCGCAAACTGTTCATGTAGTTAATAGTGGTAAAACGCATAGTTTCATGATTTTTCAGCGTGCGGTTGTCTCCCCTGGCCTGCTGTTGCAACTCGAAAGCTTAAAAATTGACATTGTATGCTGAATTTATAACCAAATATATAAAATAACTTTTTACACTGTACGGAACTAAACAATAAATATCTGAATCGGAATCTGATCCAGACATTCGCAAAATCTTACTTAAATTCCACTCGTGGTCACACGCCGTGTTTTGAGTTACAAATTCAGTTGAAGGTTTCAAGCAAATACATGTAGTCATGTTCAAGGACTGTAGACGTTATAAAGATTACACTATATCTACTGAAATAAAGAGAGAAAAAGAGAGAGATAGAAATATAGCTACACTTTGTTCCTAGGACTCATATTTATGGCAAGAATATTATAATTTTGGAAATGTTTCTCAGAACTTTGTTTGCAATAGAGCTTGCTCTCACGACCGAGTGAGCGATGGCTTCCTCTCGCTGTCTCGTTTAATGTATAGAGAAAGTAATTACAAAACTTCTTAGCATAAAATAAGTATATATTACAAAAGCTGTGTCTAATAGTTTTGGGCGTAAATGAGGTCTGCAACCCTTAATATTTTGCAATGGTCCGAAATTATGACTCTAACTAATCGACTCTATTGCGAGCGACTTCTACGTATTGATCCAGGCAAATATTGTTTAGCACGACTTTTCAAAGTTTGCATGAAAAGACAGCTGATCCATACATTTTGTTCAAGGTCAACGAAAATTTTTTGGAACAGCAGATTTGTTTTGTGAATTAAAATAATAATTGTTTGGTTCAAATACCTCAGACTGCTTGCTTGTGGAGAGTTTTCAGTGTTTTAGAGATGTATACTCTAGGTATACATCTTTTTTTTATCTCATAGTACAATAATGTATTTATTATACCCGATCCGTTTCACAGAAGCTTCATCGTAGGTACTTAGGTAGATATATGTCACAGAGTGAGATATATACGTACACCTGTGACCTCAACCAATAACCAATTGAATTATTACCGCCTATACCGGCCAGCTATACTTGTATGTAGTGACAGATGGTTCATAAAGGACAGGTTGATTGATTTGCTAATGTCTCAGCAATATGATATCTTTCCTTTGTTTAGGTATTAGGGTTAATTTTGGCTCGGTAAATACAATAATAACTAAGAACTTATTAAGAAAAATAATAAGAAAAAGAAGAAGTTTAGTAATAGGTACCTAGTTGGTAGAGTTATTTATTATTTATTTATTCAATTTACATCAAAAATTTACAGTCTTAAGACCAAAACGTTTTTGCGCCAAACTTGCTTGTTTTTGCGTTTTTTTGTTTTTGTTTAGATATGTTTAGGTATAGGTTGTAAAAGGGTTACTTTTCAAGGAAATAAAGTCAATTGAACAGTTACTCATCAATTTTCATAGTGAAAGCTAAGAATAATTCATAACAAACTGTAATTCAGAACACAGCAGATCTCATTCAATAGCCCAGATAAGTTTAAGATTGATCTAGTCAAATATAATTAATATAACTTATTATAAGTAGTACAGCAAATAGCCCTTAACCAGAAAACAACTTGGTTGTATATAACAGAAAATAAATATCTTTTAATTACCGCACCACATATTCCAGGTTACCTTCAGATATTTCTAACATAAAATAACTAATGAGCGTCGAATGAAATTCACAAGAAACGGTATCGTTATAATAATTCTGTAGCCATATCGTAGCCCAAGACAAAAAGCCAACACAATACGAAACCATTCATCTTGACTCCGTCCGCAAGCTAAGGCGTAATGCACACAGGCTCAGCTTTAACAGTAACTCTTGTTTACCATTATTTTACAGATGCTATCACAAGATATTTGTAGAATTAGTGTCCAAATTTTTACCCGTTTGAGTAAAAAAAGACTCCCAAAAAGTCCACAACACGTACGTTAACTTTTGCTTGGCAGCTAAAAACATACATTCAAACTTCGGAATTAATATTCTTCCTGGGCGGGACTTGATATTTTAAAATACGGTATAGATAATACTGTCTCTAATAATTACATGCCTGTTTGTAATGTAGAAGCTGACTAATAATAGTCTTCTGAGCTGATGTAACCTCTTGAATTATTTTACTTAATCGCTTTAGGGATCTAATCTCCCAGCAAAGCAATTCCAGAGAAGATTTGGCGTGGTGTGGCTCACTTAATCGTAAAAAGAGGAGAGTAGAAACACAAGATACCTTAGAACTAGGTGAAGTTGGTTACTAAGGTACATTTCTTCATTGAGAATTTGTATTTAAATAATTCATGCGTTTAACTTTCGTCCTAGGTTCTTTTAGGTGCAATCTACGATCCGCCGTTGTATAACTCGCCTTAGACAGCGGAAATGATTCTGTGCTGCTAATGTAACGTGTTGTGTCGGCTCTGCAGTTGTAATTACAAATACAATGCGAACATTTGTAAGAGATAACTCTATTGTGGAGTGCGAAGGCTGTGGAGGTGGTATCGAACAGTGTTATATTTACAAGCTTTTATTTAACCTACAATGAATGTATGTAACTATGTTTGTTCGGGTGGTATCTTGCAACTCAATTCTGAACCACTTCCCGATGTCCGATAGAGCTGAAATTTGGGACTCGTGTGTAATTCCGATGACAATACAATAAAAGCTTGTATTTCAAAAAATTTTTTTACCAATCTAGTTCCCTTTAACAAGTAGGTACTGAGATAGTATTTATTTATTACAAAGACTTAGATTATACACGTACATACGAATATTAAAATATAAGTACTTAAATTAAAAACTAAACCAATAAAGCTAAAGTAAAAGGCCGCTGCCTTTTAAAATTAACTTTTTTTAATTTTTATGCAATTTTGTAAAGAGACGAGCAAATCACTCGCCTGATGTTAAACGTAACGTTTGCCCATAAAAGGTCTGCTCCACCCAGAACTTTGACCACTGTACAATTCAAGACCCTGCGCGGCACAAGCACTGCGCTCATCAACCTAAGATGTAAGGTGTACCTAAATTAAATACATGTGAATCCCCCAACCCGCACTTGGCCAGCGAAGTGGAATACGGCCTAATCACTCTTCGACGGTAGACCTAGTGAGATACTAGGTCTACCTTCATGTTCTTCAGATCAGTGTGTTGTTATAAAATATTGAGCTGAAGGTGGTAGGTAGCAGGCTAAATTACTTGATAAAACGTTTATGATGAAATAAATTATCGGATTTATAATTAAGAAAATACGTGATGACTAATTTTTTATTTGGTTTTCGGTTGATGTAATTTTTATGCCATAATATTTGTGATAACTTGAAAAGAATATAGAGCTCTCTACCAAATAAATACCTTACATTTATAGTAGCTTTATAGTAAATAGTAATGTAGTGAATCATTTGGGATTTCCAATTCGCAAATAGAATAGTCGTATCAGATATCTGAACCTCATCGTTATCTGGAATATGTCAGCTTTTACATAAGATATTTTTACGAGTATTTCTCTGTTAAAAATATATGGTAGCAACATAGGTAGGTAAGCATCAGATAATAAAATCATTTGTCAATATTATAAATACGAGATATGACAAAGTTGGTGTGTTTAGTTGACCCTTGACTGAACAGATTTTAATGTGGAATGTTGATTGAACATTCGCTAATTTTTATTACTTTCTCTAAACTTGTTAACGCCAGGTAAAACATCAGGATACAGCAAAAAAACATGTAATTTATCTTTATAGCTGCATCAATTTAAAGAATTAGGTATCTAAATTGTGCTAATAAATCATTATTACGCTGTGAGCCAAAACACGTCAAAATGAAGGCACAACGCTCACTTTAGAAGAGAGGTGCCGGCGTGGCAGAGGCGTGGCGCGGTGAAAAGCTTTCATTGAAAAGTTAACTCTTTGTACATAGTACATGTACAATGTACATGTATTACGTCCGAGGTGCCATGCACCAGAGAAACGCAGCACAAACAATTTTGCACCCATAGTAAGCCTAAAGAGTTTACTTTTCAACAGTTATTTACATGCCTTTGCCTCATCAATCGACGTTGTACTTTTAAATAAAAGCCACGATTCCACTTACTCTACTTCTACTTGTCAATCTATAAGTTATACTTATTATCGCGTAATCGCGTTTTCTCGAAAACGTCTCTAGCCGTCTAGCCGCAGAAGAAATAACAGTATGACTTGTCTAGCTACAGATTTCGATAAAACTTATTGTAGGCAAATAAGTAGCTATATGTGGTACTTTTGTGAGCAAAAACTCGATGCTCGTAAGTCTCTTCTGAGAAATCCAATTTTGCACGTTTTCACAAGCGAACGAATCGCGTACCAAATTACAAATTTATTTAGTCTATAATCAGAGCCTTAAACATGTATTATGGTGTATTAAATGTTCACCTCCTCCGCCGTGAACCTCCAGGGCCGTAGTCAGGCTACACGTGTTTAGTGATAAATGGCGCAACAATGGGACTTCATTACTGTCCCGGGATACATTAATTAATTTCACGTCACGGCTTCCTTTCATAACATCCACCGATACCAGCCAGTTTCGGGAATGTGCCGGCTATGTTGGAAATGCTGGCAACTTGTGAATTGCTTAGGCTATATCTTGAGGTGGGATCGCTGATTTTGCGCTCACTGCGAGCAGTCAGTTGGTACTCATTTTATCTCTGCCACCAACAAACATGATTGGCTCATTTCAGCTTGTCAATTACATATTTATGTAGATTGGATAGTTGGATACGTTTATTGCTTAAAATAAATCTATAACACTATCCTATTAATAAAACTCGCTACAATTACTCTTCTCACTCAAACTGATTATATTTATTCACAGAGACTTAAATTATGAAAATACATATGAATATTAATATATAATTAAATTAAAAAAACTAAACCAATAAAACTTATATTTCTAACAGTTTATACAGACAAATTCAACCGCCTCCTCGCACAACACCACTTTACCATACTTAATGTGTTTATTAAATTTATGGTTATCAATCAATAAAAAAAAACTCAAAAAGGAATTGGAATGTTGATTTCAATCATATCAATGTTTTATTTTTTTACAGTAATTATTTTTTATATTATTTATAACCTAGACGTTCTACGAAATTCCATCAAGTCCCACAGTCACGGTAACCAGGTATTGTAAACACCACCCACGGCATCCGATACTGATACAATACACGATACAAATTAGTGTGTTGTTCCGATGATTAGTGGGTCTTCGTTCACGAAAATATGCCAGCTTTTGTGCCATACATTATTTATAACATAACTATTGAAAGGTATTGTTGGGTATATATTGTTAGAATGCCGATGTATTGAACTGGATAGATAAATAAGCGATAATTTATCTACAAAACAATACGAAGAATTTTGAATCACTGTTGTTGTACTCGTATTTATAACAATATAATGTTGTAGTAAGTTTGTATTGAGTCGTATGTGTATAATATATGCAGAAAGACTCTTTTTCTCCTTCTTCTCGAAGTGTCTCTCCCAAATGAAAGTTGGCAGCCAGCTTCTTAAATTTTTTTTGGTCCAGTGCGAGTCTGAGCATTTGTTCTACCGTCTTTATCCCAGTCCACTCCCTGTTGTTACGGAGCCACGACATCTACTTTATTATAATTTAATTAACTAGAGTACAAGAACAACTATTCCTTTGAACTTATAATATGTAGGTACCTACTTAACAAAATCGTATAATGCCCATTTCATTTCTAGGAATTTAATATACCCCAATACTTACGAACGATAAAACAGCTCGTATAGACGGCCACTAAGTGCT
This sequence comes from Alcis repandata, assembly GCA_949125135.1. NCBI lineage: Eukaryota > Metazoa > Arthropoda > Insecta > Lepidoptera > Geometridae > Alcis > Alcis repandata. Next base: position 700,880 of record OX421230.1, on the reverse strand, counting down.
TAGAAAGTTAATAAACAAACCAAACGACACCATAGACAATAAGCAGTTGCGCTCGAAATTACCTCCGTCACTGTCTCCCACATAGGAGAGAATGAGACCGAGATAATCTCGAATGAGACCGAGATAATCTCGAATGAGACCGAGATAATCTCGAATGAGACCGAGATAATCTCGAATGAGACCGAGATAATCTCGAATGAGACCGAGATAATCTCGAATGAGACCAAGATAATCTCGAACGCACCACAGTATATGAGTATTATTCCAGTGCCTTATTCTGGCGAGTGAAATATTAGCTCGGTCACTGTCGTTCTCATTAGAAATGTGATAATAGTAAGAGTGACCGAGATAATCTCGACCGCACCAGAGTACCCCTATACTCTGGTTCAGATATTCTCCCAAAATACTGATATTGCTTTACAAATTTTAATTAAGACATAATTTAGGAGACAGGCCAGGACAACATCTGCCCCCAAGCGCACGGCCGATGTTTTAATAAAACTTATTATTTAATTAACTCTTTGGTCGGAATAATGAGAAATTAATTCAGTGGAATTTACTCTCAGTGAGTAGTAAAATTGAGTCACTGAATTTTGATAAACTAAAGAGACCTAGTCGTAAATAAAGGTTACGGGGGAGGCTTGTTTCAAGGAAACCTAATTCTATTTGTGTCTCAAATGATATCTTTATTCAATTTCGTTTGAAGTTGTAGTGCACAGTTGAATAAATTGGAAGAAAACCGTCTAAAAAGTTCAACTGCAGTTGAGCAAATTGGACTAGGCGACATATACTCGTATCTGGGTACGTAAACTTAACATCAACATTAGTAACAAACAAAAATCTATTTTTCTTCACATTTAATTAGGTAAATTAGGTTTCTTTAATATCTAGAGTGTCATGCCATAAAAGCATATAATACTTTTTTACGTCTCATTTTTATTTTATTAATTCAAATTATAGAGAGTCTGTTCTGCACATTTAATTAAATTAACAACATTAAAATAAAAAGAAAGTTTATTATCTGTCCTGAAAAGTAGCTAAGTTTTATACTGACGCCTCTTTGGCATTATACCTTCAATATATTCATCGATATCCCATTTTTTCATGTTGATGAATATTATTGGACTCATAAAGAAAAACAAAAAAGATAGCCAAAAGGAAGTCAAGTCAAAGTTTTAAATGTCGATAATAAAGTTTAAACTTCAACGAAAATACTCTTAAAAGCATTACGAGTACATGACAACGCATTCCATAATATGGATTAAAATTGCACCAAACGGTCCAAACGCAAACGGACTTAGATAGCCCAGTACTCATGTACCGGCGTAAAACCCACTAAATTTAATCAACTACTTTAATCAATCAATTAATCAATATCCTGAAGTACGTGCTATCATTTATTCTGGGCTCTAAAAAGAAAGGCACCTTTACTAGATAGTTCAATGTACATAAATAATTATAAAGGTTTGTGATTGTGAGTCACGATTCGATAGTAAACATGTTTTAAAAATATTTTTTAATTATTCTTTTGTCCACGATATTAGACTTGACTGATTAGTTGTTGACTTATTTTATTTATTTTATTTTTGTGATATTTAGTTTTGTTATCTAAGTGAGACCAAAACGAATACCCACGGTTTGCAAACTTGAACTTAAAACTGTGACTTTTGAATAATCAATGAAATTCTTATTTCTACTTCTTTGTTAGTTTATTCGGTCGCAGATACATAATATGTTAATTTTATGCTACCACAACGCAGTCTCCCCTGTAACTCGTCTACTTATAATACTTCATAGGTTACCGGTTCTTCAAGGAATGTTCCCAACTCACTGTTTCCTCAACGTATAAAAAAAATCTGGTTAATGCCTATTAATATATGTATGTCGGCAACTTCGATAGTTTGTTGCTTTTCTACCTAATTTTGACCTTCATACAAAATCCGGGTATAGCTCTTTCCATAGCTCACTTACGAGTAGGTACCGACTTCTAAATATGGATCGGCTTGACCGTAAATTTTCCCTTTGCGGCATCACTCGAAACGCTATTTATAAATGTCATTAGCAAGAACAAGAACCCAATCAAGAACTTACCGATCAGTTAGGAACAACTATAGTCGTCTTATTCATATGTAGGTACCTACAAGTTCCCATTATTTCATTATCTCTTCCAGACTAGTAGGTGCTCGCAGGTAACTGATCCGATCACACGGCCATGTACGCTGAGGGCCCTCGTAGGCCACAACTATGAATAGCTTATTTAGGTTAAACCTTCCGTTCCGGCGGGCACACGCCGCCGCTAATTCGGGCTGCGAGCCGAGAACAAGCGGGTTGATTACCCACTTCAAGAAGAGAAGAAGGCCAGAGCTACAATATGGACATCGGACATGGCATGCAGAAAGTTCCTTCCGCTAATTAAAATCGAACAAATATGTAATGTGTATTTAATTTATAAATCTAATATAAAATCGTGTCAAATTAACTTCAATCTTTTTTTTACTGTTATTTTGCTGATTTTTTTTTTTTCGTGTTTGTATTCACACCACAATTAGACGTGATAGAAATGTATATGTGCTGCTTATTGGGCTAAACTTTTAAACCTTGTAAACAATTGTTTCATCTCTCCACCTTATTGCAAATATCTAAATTGATACTTCTGTCTAGTTACAAATTGTGATCGCCAATAATTACAGAATATTTTCCACAGTTGTAGAGACTGATCATCTTGTTTAAAACTTTGTAATTGTACTAACCTCCAATGTATAATGTTTACATGTAAAGTAGGTAACACGCAATCACGCAATACACAAATTGTTAGTCGTCATTGGTGGTTGGTTGCTTGCAATGTATGAATGCGTTTATTGGTTGCAACCTTGCAACTGAATTTTGAACCATCCGACGTCTGAATTATTTGGAATTTAGTTAACCTGTGTAAATCCAATGAAAACGCAAAAAAAAACTTATTTTTATAAATATTATTTATTTTTAGATCAAATTAATGATCTCAACTTGCCATATCATATTGTTATCTGTACCGCATGTGTAATCATTTACGCCTTACGGCATTGTGCGCTCGGGGAGGTAATCGCTGGCGCTCTGGAGATATGCCTGAGTAGCTGAGCTCTCGCCAGCTCCTTCCAGTGCGGTAAGGCCTTTATTGATTCGTGAATAATCTAATATTTCCGTTTGGATGCCTCTGTGCTAATCTATCCGCTCACCAATTGTTTCCATTTGCGTAGTTAACAAAACCACCTTTAATTTAACGTGTTTAAGGTTGGTTTTGGAGTGGCAGAATTGTGACATTTCGAAAAGAAATTTAGTCCGTGTTTGTAAATCAAAGAGGTGAAATTTTAGAACAGACTTCGAACTTTTTAGGTTCGACGTTTCATGAAATTTATTATTTCTTCAAAATTAATGTACAAGAATTTCACGAAGAAATAAAAATTTTCATGAAATGTACAAGAATATCATGAATATAAAAAAAGGATATCACGATGTCTACGATAGATTAAATACGAAGGTGTCTTCGAATCAACGAGTAGAGTAAACACTAAACAGGTTCTCAGAAAAACATGCTCCAAATATTAAAAACGTTACGAGATCACACAATAAACTTTTAGCTCTTCTTTTTACATCGATGTGTTAAAACTGATCTAAGGATAATCATACAATATTGCTTGCAACTGACTTCATCATCTTTTCTTTTATTTCTTCTTTTTGATTTTCTTGGTCGTACCTTACCAAACGGGCGTTAGGTCATCGACTTGACACATATCTTGGGCACACTTGGTAACCTACGAATATACCAGTAGAAGTTAATATTTGCCCACCTTTATGCAAATAGAACAGGTTACACTTTTTTGTTTTTCATTATGCAGCGGTCCTGTTTCATTTATCCTTTGCTTTGTGTCTGAGACGGACATAGAAATGTGTTTTTAGAGTTTAATTTTGTAATAAAAAAAGTGAAAATAATATTAAGTTCGAAGCTAGCAGAGACAAAGTGTAAGTGTAATGTTTAAC